>OZ024735.1:32868485-33500265 GCA_964016875.1 Fallopia convolvulus | reverse complement strand
GCGTCGTCTTAGGGCCGGTAATAGGAGATTTATTATTGTGCTTTTCATTTGCCTTGTTCTTATTGTGATTACCAACATCATGCTCTTAATCATTTTGGTTAAAACTTATTTCCAATCCAAGTGGTGAAAGTGAAGAGTTCGGCGGTGAAATCGGTTTATACTTCAAAAGAGGTAAGCAAATCTAATATTTTGTTTGTATCTTGTATATATCCAAAAGCATGGTTTATTTTGGTAAGAAATCGTTTCAAATCTAGAAGAAAACGAGTTTCTGATGTAGAAGATCCCAAATCGGATACTCCTCAAAACGGTTTTAGGAAATAAACTTCTTGCATGATTAAGGTTCGGAAGAGATAGAATTTTGTACCTTGGTGATTAGTGAAGCTCAATTGGTAATTAGAGACTCGTGCTGATAACGTGTTATGAAATGATTAAAAAAGCAAGATCACTTAATCTTTGAAAGAACACTTAAACAAACTTTATGAGAACCTTTTGATCATTAGAAGAGAGGGAGGGAGAGTAAGAACTTTAGAGAGTGTATTTCTTACTCTACTTTGGTGCAAATTTTACAATGGATGATGACCATATTTATAGGCCAAAGGTGGGGTAAACTTTGGTAAATCTCCATGATTTATGCATGGAATAAGGAGGTGAAGAAGGTGTGAATAATTCACCTTGTACAATTTTTCTCCATTATACACTTGTTCATAAATGACATGCGTGATACATGTGTGTGTAGATAGTTAACTTGTAGTATTCTTCATAACATTTACTTTATTTTTAACAAGAGAGAGAGAGGGTGATTATTATATTTTGGTGACCAAAAAATTTGGTCTACCGATGAGTGTACTCTAAGTAGCCTCAGTTGTAGTGCTTGTAACAAATTTCACAAAATATCAATAAAGATTCCACTCTCTCTCTCTCTCTCTCTCTCTCTCTCTTCTCCCTTTTTGTTTTCTGTTAGTTACACTGTAACATGGTATTAGTTAGGTGATCAATCGATTCTTCGATCTCATCTTGCTTCCCCTCTAAATCTCAATCTCAATCGTCGCTATTCTTTTCTCCCTTTCTGTTTTCTGTTAGTTGCACTGTAACAATCTCCAAAATTAAAAAATTTATACAAACCAAAGATCACTTAATGCACGCATACTAGGACTGCGTTCGGATAAGCTTAAATGAAGCTTATTGAGACTCCAATAGTATTATTGCTTTGACAATGATAAATGGAAGACTTGGAGAGGTGTGTATGACCATCCAAGAATTCATGGGGAAACTGTTCAGTGGAAGACGTGGGTGGGGTAAACTCAATACTCCAAGGTTTGCCTTCAACCCTTGGAAGATCATCATCAACAAAGGCATGGCCACTAAAGATAGCTTCAAGACCATGGGAAAGCTCCAAGAAGATAGTTGTGTGATGTGTGATAGCAACTGTCAGGAAACATGAGATCATTTGTGGTTTGAGTGCAAATTCAGCCAAGATGTCCTTAAAAAACACTGTGGTGGGCAAAGATTGGCAGGCGGACATATGAATTTGAAGATTGGTTGAACGTCAATAACAACTTCAGAGGTAAAAACGTAACAGTGTAGCAAGAATTGGATTGACTTATTAGCCTTTGTTTTCTTGGTTTCCTAGAATTTTGTACCCCTTTCTCTTCTAATGAATGAATCACCTTTTCATTCAAAAAAAATGAAGCTTATTTAAGTTTATGCTAGATGATGTTTAAAAAGTAAGCTTCCACTTACTTAGCGAGCTTAAAACTTATGTTAGATGAAATTTAGGTCAAAATATCAACTACTTCACCCACCATTGCATATGGAGCTTATCCAAGTCTATTTAGAAAAAAAATTCCCCTTTCACCCCACTTTACTCTTCCTTCTCACTCTCATTTCAAGGTATACTTTATAAGAAAGAATAAAAATATAATTAATTTTAGCATAATATCTTTAATATTTTGTCATTATCTTTTGTATTTTAGGTTAGTTTAGATTATCTTTCAAATAATCTTTCTTATTTTTCAAGACATATAACATATATATGAACACATCAATAAGAAACCTAAAGTGTAATTTTTGCACACCACATCTGTCAATTCAAAAATCTCTATTATGGTATTAGCGCAATATGGCTTAAACACCTTTACGAACCTCAAAGTTTTCCCTTCCACCTCAAACAAGTTTCTGCCTCCTATAAAACAAACTCTTTCCGACCACCCCCTACAAAACTACCTCGATCACCAAGCAACCACTAGTCAACTCTAAGTGTAAAGATGGTCGACTCCAAAGACAAAACAACAATCGGATTCAAGGACAAAACCATGATCGACTCAAGAAGCAAACAACTATCGGTTCCAAGGACGAAACAACAATCGATTCTAAGGACGAGACAACGATCAAGAAAACAAATTAGCGAAAACAAATTAGGTCAAGAAGCTCTTCAGCAACAAGACCGCAAACAAAACCATTCATATCAATCTCTCTAATCTTCAACGTTCGTTTCAAGACTCATGCTTCAACTGCGAGAGTGTATTAGAAATTAATCGAGGATTATGCTAAACTTCTAAGAAGAAGATGTTTCAGGCTTAAAAAACAAAGAACAAACCCCTCAACAAAGAGTTTGTCCTTCTCACGGAAGGCGACTAAAAACCTGAGAAATTCTCAAACAAGTCTAAGATTTTTTGTGGAAAAGGAGGTTGGAAAGAGAACCGACCATGAGACTTTGACGACGAAACATGTTAGCAGGATAACAAGCCTCGATTTGATCTATGGGAAGAGATCGAAAAATTCTGAGACAAACAGTTCAATTAAACCGGGGCTTTACATCTTGACTATGATCGATTTCGATTTGGGTTGTCAATTTGAAAAGGAAAAACTGATTATTTAAGACATAGAAATAGGCTAGATTAGTGGTCTAGGTTTCATTTAAGAAGAACACGAGACTAAATTCAGTCAATCTCCCAAATTCCAAGGCCATAAATTCAGTCAATTTCTCCAATCACACTTTGTTGTATTTAGAATTTGGAGTCACAATCTTAGTTGAGGCATATGATTTATACGTAAAGGTTTAGGCAAATTTCTGGGTTGGGTTAAGCTACTGTTCTTGAGCTTCTAGCTCTAAACAATTCAGGAGCTTCTCGCTCTACATTTCTCATTTTTTCAGTAAATTGAAGAACAACTTCAGGTGTTAGTATGATCACTATAACATTGATGAATCATTAATAGACAAATTCAGATTGCAGTGGCCTATGGACAATTTTTTTATGGTAGAAGGTCCGTAAACAATTCTTATTGTAGCTTTCATCAAACAAAAATGTTGAAGCTAAACGTTCGTATATTAATTATATGTGAATCCAAGCATGATATTTATGTTTCTCTAAAAAAAAAAAAGATATTATTGTTCAGGACATTTCCCAATAATATAACGTTTTAAAAATGAGAGAGAAAAACAAACAAAAGTTTACCAGGCCCATCAACTTTGACCTATTATTGCCTTGAAAAATTCTCAGTGCTAAATTGGTCATCAATTTTGACCTCTGTGTTTTTTATATTTTCCTTTTTTTTGGTAGAATGTTTTTTTTATGTTTTCCTTGTAGGTAACCGTCTTGTTTTACTCGTAGCTAGATTCACTATAGACCAAGACCCATAAATTAGGGGATGATGATAGACGCACACAATCCCAAAAAATGTGAATATCTATTCATACAATTTCGAGTTAAAGCTAGCTGAATAGCTAGTTCATATGTCAATTATTGGTACTTGTAGATCGGCCAACGTTGTTCTAGGCCTATAAGTAATGTTATCAGAACCCCGATCCGATTCTACGATTCTAGCGATTCTACGATCTATAACACGCGAAACGATCCATAATCCCAAGTACGATCTTATTGGAGTAGGATCTTAAATGATTTAGAATACAAGCTCGATCCGACCCCGATTTTACATACGATTTTAACGATCATATAAACGATTCTATGATCCTACAAACGAGTCTAACGATCCTATAAAATGACAATTTTAACTATATATTATTAATATTTTACGATTAACATATCATTTCCATTAAAATAGTTGACTAGTCCATCCTATGACATTTTTAATAATCAAATTAATAAGGTTTATCATTTTCTTATTTCATATATAACAAAATATACACTCCATTAGGTTATTCTTGCATACTTTTAGTTATAATGTAGGATCTTACGATTCAAAGATCCGATCCTACGATCCGATCTAAAAGACCCCCAACGATCCTACCTAGAATCCCGATTCTGATAACCTATTCTAACTCGTTACGTCCTAGCTAGAAGACGAACCCTAGCTACTCCTATTTCATTTTGTACTTGATAATTTTGAAAAGATTGCACTTATGGCTTACTCTACTTTCACATATAAGATATATTTTAGTAAAAATATTTTTTTATTTATCTCCAAATTTATGAAAAGTAATTATATTTTAAGAAATAAAAATAGATCTGTACTAAAAAGTACTTTATGTGAAGGTAGAGAAAGGTATATACTAATTGTAGAGTAAGAATCTTAGCACTTCTATTCATCCACGTAACATGCATGGGAGTAATAAATATGAACAATGAGAAAAAATTAAGAATTTTATCAGTAAAAGCAATAAAGTTTGTTTGAATCTAACTCCATATCTCCGAGCTCAAACAATTGGATTAATTTGGAAATTGGACATCTTTCCAAAAGTCAAAGACTTGTTATGAAAAATTGATATGAACGAACTACCAACTAAGACGAGACTACAAGAGAAATAGGTATCAACTCCCTTAAGATGTCTTATGTGTTTTTGCACAAATGAAGATTCACCTCATCTCATGGTGACCTTCTCACATATCCTACAAATGACAATAAAAATTAACCAGAAAGAACAAATGCTAACAACACATGACATCACAAATAAAACAACTCCAAAAGTCTTAACTGAATTGTATCATAAAATAGGAAACAAAGACTACATAAAATTAGCAATCATCTAGTGGTGTATATGGCACCAGATAAACAAACTAGTTTTCTTACAAGCATCAAATGATCGACTTTATTCAGAATCTAGGGAAACATATTAAGTCCTAGATCTTTCTATAAAGTTAAGGATGGACCGATGAGAAAAAAGGAAGATGGAAACAAAAAACAAAGCACAACAAAGAGCTACTCAAGACAAAAAAAAAAGTGGAAAAACCATGAAGTTAGCTACATTAAAATTGTTAGTGCACAAAAATTCCACCTTTAATGCACTAATTGATTGCTCCTTCTACACCTTCCGTTCCAACTTCATCTTCAACCTAGAACCCGCAAAACAATGGACAAAGGGGATGGGGACCCCCTAATCCACTTCCGATGCCTAAGTCAAAAGAACAGTCGTCGATCGAGCATCAAGATAAAAGACAAGCAAAACTAGAAAACTCAATGAGTATGAGAATTTCAAAATATCTAAGCTGAGCGAATATCAGCCTATTCAATCTCTGAATGTGTGTTTCAATATGCTCTTCATACACGGAGAATACGTGTATTTATAATGGAAGAGAGAGAGGAGAAGGGGACCAAAAATCAACCCCCTAGGGCCAGACCTAGTGCCTTGCAGCCCAAGCAAGCGGTATCTTGCTCCCCACTCCAAGTGAAAGTTCTATCTTTTCATTAAGATAAAATCTTCCATTATGTCCCATAACCACCATATTTAAATTTATACAAAAATACTAAAATGTATAAAAATCATAATAAATAAAATAACTTTATGGCGGTAGATAGAGAAAATAATAATGATGGTTAATTTTACCCGTTCACAAAAATCAATTTTGATGGCTCAAAATTCACGAACGAGTCAGCATCGAGATGATATCACTAAACTGATAAGCATTAAAGCTCAAGAATGCCTTCTATAATCTCACATTATGTTTTGAAGACTTTCAAGGAAGACCTAGGCCACCAAGGAAGAGGATCAAATTAGAGGATGTTGCGGAATATCAAAATCCTGCCAAAGTTTATAGAGTTAGTACTTAGGCGCACTTTAGAGAGTCAGTACTTGCTTAGTTTGTCACAAGACTAACCTGACCGCTCTTTTTCCTTTGCAACCGTATTTCCATTTCGGCACATCAAGAGTAGGAGTCGTCATCAAGGATTGAAGAGACATTTTCAGAAATTGGCATGTCTATTTTGTTACTTTAGTTGTTTGTTTCTCTTTTGCATATCAAATAAAATTGCTATGAATGAAATCCTCGGCTTGTGAGGACCATTCTTAATATTTGTTACTGTATTTTTGTAAACAATTTACCAAGTTATTTAATATTTTGATTCCAAATTTAAAATTTATGGTTAAGTTCTGTAATTACTGTAACTCTTGGGTGACTTTGATAGTTTAATTTTGAGGTCACTAGTGATGACATCCCTATATAAAAAGGGGGTGTTACAAGAATAATAATCTGGGCGGCAGATAACGCCTCTTGAGTTGCACATCGAGACACATACACAAGGCACATACCAGCAATTTGTAGACCAACGATCAACTAATATCACTGAAAGTACTTACCTTTAATTTAGTAATATAAATTCATACTTATTATTTTCACCGTTAATTTGGGTTAGGTTACTTACGTTTTTTTGTTTAGGCGTGGTATCGAGGATCCTTACCCAAAGGTCATCCCAATCTAGCACTATGTCGTCCTTTTAGGAAGGATGGAAAGCCATTCCTATAGGCTACTAGAGGGATCGAACTGGGAAGCACTCTTTCAAGGCTCGGCCGCGCCACATCGGATTACTACAAGAATGAGTTAAGAGTGTCGCCAGGTAGCCTCCCTAGATAACGGAGATGTAGCAAGAGAACACCTCCCTGCGTGCTCAAGTGGCGCGATTCAAGGTGAACCAAAACACCTAAGCCGCCAACATAGCCGCACAACAAGCCCAAATTACACTCCTACATCAGTTTGTAGAGGACATGAGGTGAAACCAAACGCCGTTGTCTTCGCCCAATCTGCCCGCTTCCAGGTCACCCGCTTCCGATGATGCGGACAAGACGGATTAGTTTAGTTTTATAAATAGTTGAATTAATTAAATTTTTTAATATTTAATAATTTTGTTTCACTATTTAAAAATCCATTTAAATAAATAATTAAATAAATTAAATAATTAATATTAAATTTAAAAAACATATAGCAAGTTTAGCGACCACATGGACATTAAAACTGGGTCCAGATATATCAACCACGTGGTCGCTAAATGTTGACCATGTGGCCGCTAAATCTAGACGTAGTTTCAGTAATCACGTGGTCACTATATCTGGACCCATTTTTAGCGACCACATGGTCAATAAATCTAGTTTCTGATATTGCAACCACTTGGTTGTCATTTGTGTGGTCGCTAACTTCAACGACCACGTTGTCGTTAAAGTCGTTAGAAACCAAAGACTTAGCGATCGGTTTATGGTCACTAAATCTATTTAACGATTAATGATTGTATTTAGCGACCATTGAAGTGGTCCCTAAGTCGTCCCTTTTTTGTAGTGCTGGATAGATGGGCTTGTTGTTAATCCTTGCTTGAAAGTCATTTTGTGAAGGCTTGGTCCTATTTCTAGGCAACATGGAGTGTGCCTTTTGACCATCACACTAGTTACCATTCCCCATCCCAAAGATTGACCTTAGTCTTAGAATAAAAATGATTGTTGGTTTCCTTTGGTTGATTCTCTACACTGAACTTCTAGGGAAAGACAACCCTTTTCTTTGTCTATGGTAACTTTCTCAGGTTTAGAAAGTCGATGAATATCAATTTGAGTTGTACATATCAAGCTCTAACCTCAGCCTCGGGCATAATTCATAAACCATAAATTTTATTATTATTTTTTTGTTGGAAATAAATTTTATTATTATTATTTGATGCTTTTATAACATGTCATCAATCTTTTAGTCTATGTTGATAATCTCATCTTGACGGGTAGCGGTCATAAACTAAAGTTGGTTGAGCCAAGACTGATCTCTCATAATTGGTGTGTTGAAGTTTTACAAAGGCACTTTAATTAGGTCAACTCAATTTTGTGAATTTAAATCCAAGCCTCATGTTTGCAAGCCTCCTTATGCTTGACAATGGTATTGAAAATATTATCTTTTTTAGAAAAGGTAAAATCTATTCCAAAGAGCAATTTACAAAAATTGATGGGCATACCGAGGAGTAAACCTACGATTCTAGAGGTAAAATCTTTTTTGCGTGTTGATCTTGCTTCTTTTGTTCTACGATTCTAGAGGAGTAAACCTAGTTTCGTACTTGTCTTACAAAAAAAAGGTACTTCGAAGCTAAAATAAGGTAAGGTAGTCGATTGTGTTTAACAAAAAAAAATCATTGGACGTTCACAAGCCAAAATAAGGCAAGAACGATCCAATTTGTTGGTTTTTCTTTGCACGCAACCCCAAGTTCACGCATACTATTGCCTTGTTGAGTTTGGTTGCAACTTATTCTTGTCGTGCTTGCTTGCATTGTGATTTTCAGATCCAAATCTTTGATCGAGTTGAGTGACCTTAGCCTAGCCAATCCTTGTTCGTGTGGTTTGAACATAGAGGGTCGGCTTGACTTAAGCGAACCGTAAACTCGTTGTCTTGTTCTTGTGAACTTCTTACTGCGATGACTGGTGTTACAATAGGTTCCGTTTCGGATTCGGGTGATGGTGACAACAACAATAACAATAACAATCCGGTGTCGCAACCCACCAATCAACCTTTCTCTCCCGAAGCCATGGCGCGTATACAAGAGCTCGAAAAGCTCTTAGCCGAGAGCCATGCCCAATCGAAGCACACGGTGCTCGCGGCTCACGCCCTAGCCTCGGAGATCCACGCCGTTCCAGGGGTCTCCGCGGACGAAGTTGCCAAGGCTCATGCCCAGGGAAAACAGCACGCCCAGCCTTCGTCTCAATTCGGTACAATCAACTGGATGGAGTCGATTAAAGAAAGTCGCCAGACTGATAAGCACGATGGTGGTCCCCGGACCGCGGATCGCTATCAAATGGTGCGAGTTTATAGGGACACACAAGTGTACGACGTATATTCCGGTGAGGAGTATGACTCCGAGGAGTATAGACGCCAACACACAAGTGGGGATCCAAAGAAAAAGAACAAAAAGAAGAAGTCGTCGACGTTTGTTTACGAAACCACAAAGCGGAAACACGAGGCCAAGTATTACGACGCCGATGCATACAGAGTTGAGGATGAGCTCGAGCATCAAAGTGCTCATAGTCCATTCTCGGATTTTGAAAATGATTATGAAGAATTTAGTGATTACTCTAATGAATCTTCTTTTGAGCATCCAAATGTGCAGGATCCTGAAGAATTAGACAGTCGGCCTTCGTATTGGATTCCGTCGCCGCGCCTAGCCAAAAATCGAAAGGAATATGACCGAGTCTATGGCTCGGGACGCAAGCATGCCTCGAAGGGACGACGCGACAGGGACCGCGACGCACGTCGTCCTCGAAGGCCCGATGATGGGGATGACCCTGACGATGGTGACGACGATCCACACCGAGGCCACCCTTGGCACCGTAAAGATCGACGCGCGCGCTCGCCTCAGCGCCACAGCCCTCGGCGTGACCACGATCGTCGAGAAGCCAGGGATCCTCGCCACAACCGCTGCGATATTAAGGTAAAATTCGAACCTTTTTACGGTTCTTATGATCCTGATGTGTTTATCGAGTGGTTGCAGGGCACGGAGCACACGCTCCGTCACTTAGGTTATGAAGATGACGAGAAAGTGGAAGTTGTGACATTGCACTTCCATGGTGCCGCTCGGACTTGGGGGAACCGATTCGAGTCCGAAAGGATTCGACAAGGCAATCCCCTAATCCGAGAGCGGCATCAACTCGTTTATATTTTGAAAAAGAGATACATCCCGACGGATTACAAACACAAGATGCACATCGAAATCATGCGCATCAAGCAAGGTTCCATGACACCGGAGGAATACTTTGCCAAACTAGAAGACATGTTCTTCAAGGCTGGCATGAGTGTCTCTCCCTCGGTTATGAGAACGAGGTTCATTTCGGGATTGAGGCAGTCCATTCAAGATCACTTAGAAATTCTACCAATCAAAGATCTCAACAACTTGGTTCACACCGCCATGCAAATCCATAAACAAGAAATGCGAGCCAAGTCTGGTTGGTCGAATCAAAGGTATGCCTCTACCCCTTGTCAATCCGGTTTTTCTACTAATCGGGTTTCTTCTCCTTTACCAAGTTCTACGACAGGTTCCAAGACAAAGACTGAGGCCGCGCCTAACAAGACACCAACCACGCCGCGCACCGCCGAGCCAAGCGCCGATCGTGCACGAGAAATGGTGTGCTACAAATGTGGTGGTCGAGGCCATATTCAAAGGAACTGTCCAAATCAGAAAAAGGTGCTATTTACGGCTCAAGGCGAGCCATATGAGAGTCAAGATGAAGAGGAAATCGAACCACCAAGTGACGGCACCACCGAGTTGGAATGTGATCCATCGGAGACAATCGGCGTGTCCAAGCTACACCTAGTGACTCGCCGAGCCCTTAGCATGCGAGAGGCACCTAAAACCGATCAACGACAACAACTTTTCCATACCCGTTGTTTGGTCAAAAACGTGTCTTTAAGCGTGATTATAGATTCGGGAAGTTGGTCGAATTTTTTGTCTAAAAAATTGGTCGATCATTTCACCTTGTCGACGACGCCACATCCGCAACCATTCAAGCTTCAATGGATTTAAAATGACAGCGGCGATTGGGTTGACATGCAAGTTATCTTTTCCTTTTCAATTGGTGCTTATTCTGATTCCATTCTTTGTGATGTAACGCCAATGGTTGCCAAACACCTCTTGTTGGGGCGCCCATGGCAATACGATCGTCGCGTGCTTCACGACGGGTATTTGAACACTTACATGTTCAATTACCACGGGAAGCGCGTGACCCTCATACCTATGTCGCCTAGTGAAGCTCTACAGGATGAAGCCGAAAGCCAGAGGCAAAAGGCTAGCGACAGCGGCACCACCACGCCGAGCACGACACCTTCGGCGTCCCCAGCACGAAATGCAGATTCCAGCGGCGTTTCTGGTGCCAAACCTCCTAAGAGCAACATTGAAGAAGTTCAAGATGGATTGCGCCGAAAGAACTTGGAGCCGAGCCGACAGTTTGCTTCCCGTGGCCTCGACAACGCGCCGAACGCCGCGGATTTCACCAAGCAAGACCTCCAACAACTTTTTGCAACTTCTACCGGAGTTTCTGGTGGGAAAGCTTCTACAATTGAGTTTCCACCAGATCTGAAGAAGAAATGCCCCGGAGATGTGAATTTGAGCAAGGGACCGCCGCCAACACCGCCTACCGTCGCGCACCACGCCGTTGCAGCGCGAAAACTAGGCTACCTGGAGCTACGGGATGAATTCAACGGTGTTTCCATGGCCAATTTCAATTCAAATCCATGAGCTGCATCATATGAAAAAGGCGCCCCAGAACCTGCTAAATCGAGTGTCGATGCCGAGCCACCTTTGCTTGGGACGTGTCCGGATCGTCTTCTATTGGCACGCCGACGCGACATTGCCAAGTCACTTCAGGGGAGTCTTTCTTTTTTCTTTCTTTATCCTTTACTTACTATTTCTAAAACTGTGGAATCTTCACTTTTGTCTTGTATTGTTTCTTTTTTGAAGGAATACGAAGACGTGATGCCCGATGAGCTTTCGAAGAGTTTGCCGCCAATCCGGGGGATCGAGCACAAGATTGACCTCATGCCAGGCGTGTCCCTTCCCAATCGAGCCGCCTATAGGACTTCACCAAAGGAAACCGAGGAGCTTCAACGACAAGTTCAAGAGCTTTTGGACAAGGGTTTTGTCCGAGAGTCCTTGAGCCCATGCGTCGTGCCGGTGATCCTTGTGCCGAAGAAAGATGGCTCTTGGCGTATGTGCGTCAACTATCGGACCATAAATCAAATCACCGTGAAGTACAGGCACCCAATTCCAAGGCTCGATGACATGCTTGACGAGCTCCACGGCGCCGCCCTATTTTCGAAGATTGATCTCCGAAGTGGATACCACCAAATCCGGATGCATGAAGGCGACGAGTGGAAGACCGCGTTCAAAACCAAGCATGGTTTGTACGAATGGCTTGTCATGCCTTTTGGCTTGACAAATGCTCCTAGTACTTTTATGCGGTTGATGAATTTTGTTTTTAGAAAAAATTTAGGACGTTTTGTCGTCGTGTATTTTGACGACATTTTGGTTTTTTCTAAGGACCTAGAGTCACACGCGAGGCACCTTAGGATGGTGTTAGATTGCCTTCGCGAACATTCATTGTTTGCAAATTTGGAAAAATGTTCGTTTTGCACGGACACGACGAACTTTCTTGGTTTCGTCGTGTCCAAGGATGGGCTTAAAGCGGATGACGACAAGATCCGCGCCATCTAAGAGTGGCCCACCCCTACGACCCCAACGATGGTTCGCTCCTTCTTAGGGCTCGCAGGGTTCTATCGGCGTTTCGTCAAGGACTTTAGTTCTATCGCTGGGCCACTCCATAATCTCACCAAGAAGGCAACCACAATCAAGTGGATGCCGAATCATGAGGCCGCCTTTCGGGCCTTGAAATCAGCTTTGTGTAGCGCTCCAGTCTTGCAATTGCCAGACTTTTCTAAACGCTTCGAGGTCGAGTGCGACGCCTCTGACTATGGTATAGGCAGCGTACTCCTCCAAGATAGATGCCCCATTGCATACTTTAGTGAAAAACTTACGGGGGCTACTTTGAATTACCCGACGTACGACAAGGAGTTGTACGCCCTTATTCGGGTTCTTAAAATATGGCAGCATTACCTATGGCCTAGCGAGTTCGTGATTCACACGGACCACACCACCTTAGCGTATCTCAAGAGTCAAACGACTCTAAATAGACGCCATGCACGATGGGTGGAGTTTATGGAAACCTTTTCGTACATCATCACCCACAAGAAAGGTAAGGAGAACGTCGTGGCCGACGCTCTCTCCCTCAGGTATATTCTCTTAACTCAGCTCCAGGCCAATTTGCTCGGGTTCTCCTTGATTAAGGAGTTATATATGCATGATCAATTTTTTAAACCGATCATGGAGAACCTCGAGCAAAGTCGAATCTATGAGTCCTATTTTTTGGACAATGGATACCTCTACCAAGCCGGAAAGCTTTGCATTCCGACCTCGTCCGTGAGGCATCTATTATTCAAAGAAGCTCCTGATGGCCGAGGCCATTTTGGCATAGCATAGACCCTAGCAGCACTGCATGAACACTTCTTCTGGCCACACATGGCTTCCGATGTTCACAAGTATTGCCGCGGTTGCGTGCCATGCCAAACCGCTAAATCGAGGTCCTAACCTCATGGCCTATACACGCCCTTGCCCATTCCGGATACCCCGTTGGAAGATCTCTCCATGGATTTTATCACGAGCCTTCCAATGACAAGGCGTGGTAAAGATTCGATCTTTGTAATTGTGGATCGCTTCTCCAAAATGGCCCACTTCGTGCCATGCAAAGGAAACAACAATGCACTGAAATTGCAAACTTGTTTTTTGAGCATGTCGTGAAGCTTCATGGTGTGCCTCGCACTATTGTTAGTGATCGAGACACAAAATCTTGTAGTCATTTTTGGAGAATGCTTTGGGGAAAGCTAGGGACACAATTACTGTTTTCTACATCATATCATCCCCAAACCGATGGTCAGACTGAGGTGACCAATCGGACCCTGGGCACCCTTCTTCGGACGGTGCTCAAACATAACCCACGCCGGTGGGAGGATGTAATACCATTTGTTGAGTTTGCTTACAACAGGTCCAAACACTCGGCGACAAAGAAGACACCATTTGAGATCGTCTACGGCCTCAACCCGCACTCTCCGATGGATTTAGTCCCTCGACCCTTGAAGAATGGAGAGCACATTGACGCGGCCAGCCGTGCTGATGCCATACACAAGTTGCATGAACGGACGAAGATACAATTGGAGCGGCGGGCAAAACAGTACGAGGCGCAGCATAACAAGGGTCGCAAGCGACTCGTGTTCAAACCAGGGGATATTGTATGGGTACATCTTCGCAAGGACCGTTTTCCGGACTCACGGAAGACAAAGCTTCATCAAAGAGGAGACGACCCTTTCAAAGTCTTGGAGCGAATCGGGGACAACGCTTACAAAATTGACCTCCCAGGCAAGTATTCGGTGCATTCTACTTTCAATGTCGCTGAACTCTCTCCCTACATTGAGCCTGCTTATGAGGAAACGGGGACGTTTCCCAACCTTTCTAGCCTGGAGGGTGATGCGACCCCCGTCATGGATGCTAGCTTGGAGGACGACGCATTCACACTTCGCTCGGATGGCCCCGTCACACGTGCCAGGACTTGAGCAATCTAGACCGCGACACAGTCACTCGTGGCGCGTCTTACCGTAGGCCACGGTGCGCCCCTCTCCACGCCGACGTACACAACCTTGTGCGTCCTCGGTGTCAAGGAACCTCAACTTGAGCCAACGATGCCAACCTCCACCACCTTGGAACCATCGGACTCAAGCCTAGCACCGTGCCATGGATCGCAACTTGAGGTTCTTGTGAACCACGCAACAGCATCCGCGCCAGCATCCTCGCCAGCACCGTGACGCCTCACCAGCACCGTGTCTTGACCTCGCCAGCTCCGTGCCAGCCTTATCGCGACACTGCGAGCACGGTCACGGATGACCTATCCTTTTTGTAGTAGTTTTGCATTGTTTCCACTTTAGAACATTACTATTAGTGGTTTTATGGTTTTAGTAAGTGTTTAATGGGCCTTGTGCCGATGAATAATGGACTCGCGCCGCTGGGCCTTAGTCTGCGTACTAGCTCTAGGCGCGTCGCTTCTAGCTAGGGTTTTTCTAGGTTTCTACTTGTGCCGCCTCTATATAAGAGGGGTGTTATGCTTGTTTTCAATTCAGCGCACATTTAGGGGTTAATATAGTTGAGGATTGCTCCTTATTTCTCCCTTTTTGCTTGCGCCGCCACAATATTCTCATCAAAGCTCTCGTGTTTCACAATTGTTCTCGTGATCAATCAAGACTTGCTCAATCCAATGTTGAGTCTAGTCTTCCCAAAGCCTTCCGTTGCGTTTGTTCGAGACCCAATACTCAAACATCACGTCGATCCATCGCATCCCATACGAGGGACGCATCAAACCCTCAAAAGGTTACCAAATGGAAAGACAATTTCAATTGGAATCAAGTAACAACATAAGTGGTCAAGGGATAATCAAAAGGCTTCGTTAAATCTGGAGCATAGAAATCCAACCTCCATTCGTTTATGACTTCGCCTTCATCTTTCCTCTTAGTCTTGTTTTAATAATGTTGATGCAACTTAGTACACAATCATTTGGATAATCTCATTTCTATTGAAGCATTTGTCATTTTGTGAAGCCCATATGAAATAAAGCATTGTTGTAAAGCAATAGAGCCTGACCTTGAAAATAGCAAAGTTCTTCCTTCTGCTGAAAGAAAACCAATGGAGAAATTCAGCCACGATTGATAAGTAGAGATAGACATTAGTCCATGCCATTGTTTTATGGATAACTGCTCATGAAAAAGCACTTGAAACCATACATGATGTATACTTTCATGCATATTCATACACATCATACAAGCATCCTTATTAGTCAAATTCAGCCTAGCCAATCTCTCTTTGGTGGGTGTTCCATACCTACAAGCTGAGTCACAATAGAACACTTTGGCATATTTAAGTTGTTCTAGAGAAGACTCACCCAAGGGATGGCTGGAGTGTGGGCTCTCCATCCCTCATAGAGGTTGTGGGGATTCTCTTTGGTGATTGGTTGGACCATATATTCTCCCAAGCACTAAAAATTTCTCTCCTTATTGTAGTGAGTGTGTCGTTAATATGAAGAATGCAACACCGTATCTTGTTATCATTGTCATGGTCTTCAACCGTCAAAATGCTACTGTTCTGAGTAAAATTGCTTTTAACTCACCTTATCAAAATGTTGTTTTCTTAGTGTCAATGTCGAGCACTAAATTTTCCATCTAGGCTCGATTCCATACTAGAATTTCCTTTATCCCCAATCCACATATGTCCACTGGTGTGAAAATGCTTCCCAATGAAATAAGACTTCTCTTAGAGCGTTCAAGCCTACTCTAGAGATAACTCATCAACACCGAGTGTAACATTTTCATAACGTTTTTAGAAGAATAATTGCATGGCAACAGAAGTTGGTGATGCTCCAAAGCACAGATTTGATAAGGCTAATTATTCCAACATAAGAGAGAGTTTTATCAGCCTAGGAGTGGATTAGTCATGAAATTCCTCCATTAAGATCCTTGAAGTATTGGGTTTTAATATTTTTTATGAGACTTTGTCCCATCGAGAGCCTCAAGACCACACTCAAGCCAACCAAGCTCTTGATGTCACACCATGAGGCACCACGCTCGGTGCACCAGGATCCTTCAGTGTCAACGCTTCTTCTCCTCCATCCAACTCAGCTAATGGTGATCTTGGCTTAGCACCTCGGGTTCCTACATCCAACTCAGCTTCAAACATATCCAAAAATCCCCGGACTTCCACTCAAAATAGTTCACAACTCAATGTTGCCAATGCACCTAGCTCCCTTGGCACCGATGCCCTCGGCTCTAGCCCTTATGACACCGGCATGGCCCTACCTCACGGGGCCATCACTCGGGCTCAAGCTCGTGAACTTCAAGATAGGCTGCAACTTCTTCTAAGCCAAGTCATTCCGAGCTCCTATGATGAGGATCAATGCACCTTACTTATAAGTCAAACCGGCGGTCCATCCTCCATCTTGTCTAACTAGTAAACTAGAGCCCTAGTGGCTTATAAAGAAAGAACTAAGGGCAAAACTGAAATTTGCCTTAGGAAAAGTTTAACAAATAACAAAATAGACCCAAAATTTTCAAATTTCATAAAACACTCTCACAATCCAAGCAATGAACCACACAAGTCGTGGCCTTATAACGAAACACGCACGCCTCACTATCTCACGATGTGATGGCCTTAGCGTAGTCACATCATCCCCCCTACCTTCAAAAAGGATTCATCCTCGAATCCGAGTTCACTTCCAACTGAAAATCTCACGAATACCATAGCTTAGTGGCAACTCCATCCCGAAAGCGTTAAAGCAGACACGTCTCATCAAGGTGGTCTCCTCGGTGATGCTGGGACAATTTTTAGCTCGCACTTGTTCAAGGTCGTTCTCTGAGCTACGAACTCCAAATTGAGTGATTCCAAGTCCCAGTTTGAGTATGTATGTCCTCCAAATTTGAGAAGCATTAGACCATTGAGTTGAAAGTTACACTATTTTTTCCAAGGTGGCGCAGATTGATCCGAGAAGAAGGTTTCACATTCCTGCAAAAGATGAGAGATGGGTGAGGGAAGATCACCTAATTCTTGATTAGACAACAAAGATTCATGAAAGAGAAATAGAAATAAAACTTTAATTCCCTTGATGGTGTGAACAATTTCCTTTGGTTTGGCGAGTAGAATAGTCTTCCCTTTCTCTTCTTTCTTGGTGGGATTCTGCTCGTGACATAGGAGGGGCAAACTAGACGGAAGCATAGGGAAAGCATCCATCCATGGGGTAGCCAAAGAATGGATGGAGCAAGGAGTGATGGTAGGATGAAACTTAATTTTAGAAGATAATTCCACAATTTCTTCCACTTTTTCCTTCGAATCAACCTTCTCTTCAGTTTGTGTTGGAGGCTTATGAAGTGGCACTTTTGAAGTAGCTTCGTCCACAAATTTGGAGGTAAGGTTAGCCACAAATTCTTGGATAAGAGGCTCCTCGATTGGCTTTGAAACATCTACCTTAGGTGAAGGTCCAAAGACTTGATGTGGTGGAACTAAGTAAGATGAATACTCTTTACCTCTCTCTTGGACTCTTTGTGGCTCCACACTTATTGAAGGACAATAAGGTGGTTCTTCAAATGTGGCTTGTCCTCTAGGTGTTGGATACCAAGGCATGACATTGGCACCCCTCGTGGAAGCTTGGTCTTGATGAGGAAAATTCCAAGCTTGATGATGAAAATCCCATGCTCCATATCCTACAACGTTAGTGGCGCAAGTAGAATATGAAGGGTAAAAAGGATAAGCCTCAACATACACTTGTGGTACATACCACTCCATGAGAGCTTGTTTGAGGTCTTGCCACGTGATGTCCGCCTTTTTAGTCATGTTTTTAGGATGTGTTTTTAGTGTGTTTGAGTCTTTTTCTTTAGTTTTGTGTTTTGTTTTGAGTCGTTTGTGTAGGTTTTTGTATTTCCTTGAGATATGGAGTCTACATAAGCTTTGATGGTGTTTTGTAGGTTTTTAGAAGCTATTTGGAGCACTTTTGAAGAAAGGAGCGAAGCACTTGAAGATCGCACTCAAGAATGAAGAGAAGATGAGGATTAACGTTCAAGTAAATTCATTGAAGATCAAGTTTAAGCTTGGAAAGAGATAGATAAATTCGTTACAAGAACATAGGAAAAAGAATCGAGTCAAACGGAGTTGTAACGAATCCGCTACGCAAGTTTTACACAAGGTTGTTCGAAGTGCTGAACAGGCTCGTTAACGAGGCGCTCAGGTCGTTAATGAGGAACCCCGAGGAGCAGCGTGTCCAAGTCGGAGCGAGATTAAAAGCTTTTATCTTGTTTCCTTTTATGTTTTTAGATAGATGGAAGGGGTATATCTTATTAGAAGATTTATTTCCTTAGAGATAGATTTAAGATAGAATAGTTTCTCTATAAATACACTTGTCCCCTCTTTAGTTTTCTTATCATTCAAGTTAGGGGAGGAGGAGGAGGAGAGACGATTGAGAGGAGGCGAGAGATGAGTGGGATTTGTGGAGAAGAACTAGAGTTTGAATTTAAAGTTGTAAGCTTTCTTTTTAATTCAATTGTTATGATTTCAATTATGAATTGTGAGTAGTCTCTCTCTAAGGTTGGGGTTAAACCCAACAATGGTTGTGCATTCTTGTTTATGATCATGTCTTGATTGATTTTATTGCATGAATCTATTCTATTTTTCTTAATCCTTGAAACGAAAGGTGAAGGGAATTTCTCATTCATAGTTGAAGCGAAAGCAGAAACCTTGAATCAAAATAGTGAAATTAGGGTTTTGAAGCGAAAGCGGATCTATCCTAGTTGAAGTAGAAGAGATAGATAGTAAGTTTATTAATAGGACGAAAGTTGATTGATTTACTTGCTTTAGGTTGACGAAAGTTGACACCTTTATGTTATAAAAGCATGATCTTTATGTTTCATAAGCGTTTGTATGCATGATTATTGTTGTGGTGATACCTTTACCTTAGATTTTCTCTCTTACTTGATAAAAACCCTTGCTTTGTTTGATTGCTTGCGTAATAAGTTACAAAACTTGATACTGACTTTCTCCCTGCGGACGAACCTGACTTCGCTATACAACAACGGGGTCTTGATATAAATTTATTTGTTGTCAAGAAACCCTATCAACAAATTGGCGTCGTTGCCGGGGAGATTTCAATAGTGCCAAGTTTTGTTCTTTTTACGTTTTTCGGGACTCGGTCGAGTCGATAACGACCCCCTAGGGTCGGTACCGACCCTGCTATGCAACCTAGTTTTCTGTACTTTTCTGTTTACTTTCTAAGTCACTGTCGAGTCGTTAACGACCCTACTAGGTCGGTAACGACCCTGTCGACAGGTAGTTGTTTCTTTCTTTTTAGTTTCGGTTTTTACGGGATCACTTTAGGCTCGTTACCGACCCTATCCATGCTCGTTACCGATCCTCGCTGAGAACCCGTTTTTCTTTTTGATTTCGTTTTTTGGTTTTGTTTTTGCTTACAACGCAGGACAGCTGAAGGACGTCGAGTTGTCTCTAATCCAATAAAGTAGACCCTGAACTCAAGCGTTCCCTCCACAGGAGATTAAGAGTACACAAAGAAATGGCTACGCATGAAGAACTAACTAAGCAGATTGTTGAACTCTGTTTAGAGATAGAGGAGATCCAGAGAGAAAGGGAAACCATAGCTGCTTAGGCGTATGAAAAAACTAATTACATCAGGGGTCCATATAGGAACCAAGGTGATACTTTCCATGCAGGGAGGAATTACAATCAACCCACCTGGGGCAATTATGCATACGGCCAAGGGAGCCAACCTCCTCAGCAAGAACAGATGGTTCCACATTACAGACCCCCGGACTATCAAGAGACGCTATCATGGGTGAATGGACTCTATGAACGGATCAATGGAGTAATGAATGAAATTAATGGGGTCCAAGAAAACCTTAACAATCAAATGAAACAGTGGGGAGAGTTCGAGATCTGGAAAAAGAGCGTTGACTATCAACTTTGTAACCTAGTTGCAAAGATTCCAAGACCTCAAGGGCAACTTCCGGGCCGACCTGAAGAGAACCCTAGAGGACAAATTGCAGCCATACACCTCAGAAGTGGCAAGGAGTTTCCAGATCGAGCCAAGCCTATAGACACTGAGCACGACAACGAAGATGATGCCCCGGTGAGGCTCGTTAACGACCCCAACAGGGTCGTTAACGAGGCCCCCAGCTCAATAACACACCATTCATGCCAGGTAAGTCTTCTGAACCAAATTTTGTATTCGTTACCGACCCCACTAGGGTCGGTACCGACCCTTCTCCTACACCGAATGACCCTCTTGTCGATTCGGTAGGGCCTCGATCCGGGTCTCTTTCTATCCCGAGTCCGTCAAAAACTCTTCCTTTCCCGATTAAGAAGTCTAATGATGATACGGAAGGAAAGTTTAGACTTTTTGTCAAAATTCTTCACGAGTTAAATATTTCAATTCCATTTACTGATGCCCTTAATGAAATGCCTGTCTAGGCTAAATTTTTGAAAGAGATTTTGAGCACGAAAAGATCTATCTCAGAGCTGCATAATGAGGTTCATTCCATAAAGCTCCCTGAAAAAATCGGTGATCCAGGTAAGTTTGCAATTTCAATAGGTATTGGGACTCACCGTTTTAAAGCTCTATGTGATCTAGATGCCAGTGCTAGTTTATTCTAACATGGGACCACTAGAGCTTGTTAATATGAAACTCTACATGGCGGATGGATCTTCTGTAAAAGCAAATGGAGTCGTTGACGATGTCCCTATCCAAATTGGAAAATATTTTGTCCCAAACGACTTCATTGTTCTAGATATGCCTGAGGACCTTCTGGTACCAGTCATTCTTGGAAGACCATTTTTAGCCACCGCTGGAGCACGTGTGGATGTCAAGAAGGGGCTGCTCACGTTTGATATTGGAGAAGAGAAGGTCGAATTTCATTTCAATTCGCCCATAAGCGAAGTGGCTAGTTGTAGTATTGAAGAGTCTACCGACCCACCTTGGCTCGGTAACGACCCTTCTCTGAGTACAACAACAAGCAAAATCAAGGATGTCACATCTACTGAGGAGCCTACCGACCCCCCATGGGTCGGTAACGACCCTTTCCGGAAGAAAAGCGAGGTGGGAGGTTGATCCTGGCACGACATCGAGCCACTTCCAGATCCAGCAGGGTCGTTAACGACCACATAACCTCGGTAACGACCCCTTTTCTGCTCTATCTAGGTGAGTTTTCTTGTTCTAATCCAATCAATTATGGTCATGATCCTTTCTTATATCCTTGTTCTATGTTAAACCCTACTGTCAGTTCTGTGAAGGAGTCAAAACCTCCTTGGTTTTCGGATTTTACTAACCCTGTTGTAGGATTACCAAGCATACTTATTGATGATAGAGGACCGAATGTCTCAGAGAGAAGCTATGATGTTTTTCAGGCTAAGTATGGGGTTTCTTATGATCCCTTCGATATTGGATGGCAACCGCCCTAGGTAAGGCAAGGTAAGTTCGTCGGGCTAACGACGTTAAAAATAGCGCTTATGGGAGGCAACCCGCTTTTTGTTTTCATTTTAAGTTTTCAGTTTCCTAGATCTTTTTGCTAGCTTTCTTTTGACTTGTTTTTAGGTTAGATTAGTTTATTAGGATAGAAGTTTTTCTAAAGTGACTCAGGTACAAGAAGTTAAGAAGTGATAAAATCAAGAAGAATCAGTACAAGCATACAACGTGTTCGGTAACGACCCCTCAGGGTCGGTACTGACCTCTACCAAACCGAAGAGAAATTCAGCAATACTCCTCAAGTGATCAATGGTTTCAAACAACTTCAGTTTTATTTTGTGAGTTCCCTTTTCCTTATTCTCTTTATATTTTTATGTTTTAAACAGTGATGACACTGTTTGGTTTAAGTATGGGGTATGGGAAAAGGTAACTCAGTTTTATGTCAGTTTTTGTGTCTTTGTTTGTGTTTTTAGGATTGATAATGTTCCACTTAGATGTCCTATGATATGCTTTAACTTGCTTGATCATGTAATTCCATAGCATGTTTGGAAAGCTTTCCCTAAATCATGTTGAAAAAGTTGTTTTTATGTGAATATTTATCATGTGATATAATTGAGCACATATGATCTTAAGTAGAAGTGATTGAAATCCAACAAAAATTGCTACCTTGTGAGTTGTTTTTGGCCTTATAGGGAGAACATAAAAAATCCCTCTTCTTTTCTTGTGTGATTTACTCTCCTTATGCACATTATCTCTTGTCATTGATATGGTTATCTATTTCTTGAGACCTTTATGAGATATTAGTTCATTGCATGTAAGATCATATGACAGAGAACTTATTTCTTTAAACCACTTTTTTATCCTCCCTTCTTACCTACCTATCATTATCCTCTTTTTGAAGCCAATTTGAGTCTTTAAGCCTTTTATTTTTAGCTCCACAAAATTATTCCCTAGCCAATGAAAGCTTGACCCTATTCGGGGATTAGGACTTAGTATTGGTTATTATGATGGTTTTGTTGAGTGAGTTGTTTGATTCAAGTGTGGGGTAATATGGGTTGGGTAAAGTGAAAAATCTTGCAGTTTATCATGTAAAAGGAGTTTGGTTCCCTGTATGCACTTACAAAAGAAGTGGAAAGAAGTGAAAGAAAGAAAAAAAATGAGCAGACATTGTTATCGACCCTAGAAGGGTTCGGTACCGACCTTCCCATAGAGAAGAAAAAAAGTGTAAAAAAATGAGAAGGGAAGAAGAAAAAAAGAGTTGAATAGTAAAAGTGTGCATGAGCCAAATCTCCTAGTTGTTATTTTTTAGCAAGATTAATAGGATATTAAAAGGGGTTAATAAGATGAGTGTGCATAATGAAGAGTGAGTTTGGTATATTGTTTTATGAGAGTTTTGGATATGTGTGAGTTTTTAGGAGTCTTTATTCCCAGATATTATTTATCACCACATAGCCAAAAAAATTTCCATGCCTTATTGTCTTTACCAAGCCCCATTACAACCCGGCCGAATGGAAGCTTCTATGAAGTTTTTCATTGAGCCTAAGTTCTCTTGATGATTTTTATGTGTTTTGACATCTCAGGTGGAGAGTTTGGTGATATAAGTAACAATGGCTATGTTGAGTTTTGTATATTGGATTGAGTTGAGAGTTGTTATTAAAAGCCTAAACACTTGAGAGTTGAGTGCACTATATTCCTTGTGAGGTTGGATTTATAGTTGCTTTTTCTTGAGGTTGATCATATATGTCTGATGATATTAGATTCACTTGTCTATTTCCTACTTGAGCTTTGATGTTGCTTTTTGATGAAGGCATTGACTTGATATATGTGTTGATGGTTTTGGTTGATGTCTTGTTGATTGCTTGAGGACAAGCAAGTCTAAGTATGGGGTATTTTGATGTCCGCCTTTTTAGTCATGTTTTTAGGGTGTGTTTTTAATGTGTTTGAGTCTTTTTCTTTAGTTTTGTGTTTTGTTTTGAGTAGTTTGTGTAGGTTTTTGTATTTCCTTGATATATGGAGTCTACATAAGCTTTGGTGGTGTTTTGTAGGTTTTTAGAAGCTATTTGGAGCACTTTTGAAGAAAGGAGCGAAGCACTTGAAGATAGCACTCAAGAATGAAGAGAAGATGAGGATTAACGTTCAAGTAAAGTCATTGAAGATCAAGTTTGATCTTGGAAAGAGATAGAGAAATTCGTTACAAGAACATAGGAAAAAGAATCGAGTCAAACGGAGTTGTAACGAATCCGCTACACAAGTTTTACACAAGGTTGTTCGAAGTGCTGAACATGCTCGTTAACGAGGCACCCAGGTCGTTAAAGAGGCACCCCGAGGAGCAGCGTGTCCGAGTCGGAGCGAGATTAAAAGCTTTTATCTTGTTTCCTTTTATGTTTTTAGATAGATAGAAGGGATATATCTTATTAGAAGATTTATTTCCTTAGAGATAGATTTAAGATAGAATAGTTTCTCTATAAATACACTTGTCCCCTCTTTAGTTTTCTTATCATTCAAGTTAGGGGAGGAGGAGGAGGAGAGACAATTGAGAGGAGGCAAGAGACGTGTGGGATTTGTGGAGAAGAACTGGAGTTTGAATTTAAAGCTGTAAGCTTTCTTTTTAATTCAATTGTTATGATTTCAATTATGAATTGTGAGTAGTCTCTCTCTAAGGTTGGGGTTAAACCCAACAATGGTTGTGCATGCTTGTTTATGATCATGTCTTGATTGTTTTTATTGCATGAATCTATTCTCTTGTTCTTAATCCTTGAAACGAAAGTTGAAGGTAATTTCTCATTCATACTCGCGCTAACGTTACCAAACGCTCTGACTTCTCTCCTCTTTCTAGAGTGAGAAAGTCGAGACTGGTTTAACAACACCAACAACCACCAATCGGGCAACCCCCGACCACCACTAGTACCGGGAAACACCCGACCACCGCCAATGGATTAGGTAGCCCCCGACCACCAGTAGCGTCCTCCTACTACCAGAGGATTGTATTCAAAAACTCAAACCACCAATCAACACCAAAAACAATTAAAAAGCCTAAACCAACACCTTCACGGATCTCACGTCCACTCCGTCGCCGACAACTTCATCCACCCCACTCCTTTGCCTCTGCAAAAGCTAAAACCCATCAGAATGCCTCGGTCCCCCCTCGTCTTAGTCGGATCTGAGTTCTTTCCCTTTGATCCGCCCTCGACTTGGTTGGTTCCGACCATTTTGAGCAACGTCACCCACACCCCTCCTACCTCTATAACAGTATAAACACAATTGAAACCCCAGATCCACCCTCGTCTTGGCCGGATCTGACTTAGTCTCCGTGGTTCCCACTACTATAAAGAATCCCGGCTGACTGCCGCTCCTACACCTCCTCTGAATGGAGAAAACTAAAGCAACAACGACATATCTAGATCGAAGATGCCCTCTGGCTTCTGAAAACCCTTTCGAGGATGGCCTCTTGCTTCTGAAATACCAACAAATCTTCGATTCCCAACTCCTCTCTGTGTAAATCTTACGAAAGAGGAGAAAGAAAAAAAAAGGGGAGCTGTAGCGATCTTTTTACGTCCCATCAAAAAAAAATAAGGAAAACAAATCTTTTCAAACCTTCTAACAATAAATAGTAAAAAAATGGCTTACTTTTAAGTAACCTTATTTCATGAACAAAAAACGTCGTTTTTTTACCGGTCAGTGCTCTGGGCTTTAGGCCCATTTATAACAAAAACCAACCTAAAAATCAATGACTTAATTTATCTTTAGCTATAAAAAAAAGAAATGAAAACAATGAAAAAGTCCAAACTCCTGTTGCCTATTAAATAGGCTTGATTTTACCAAGGGGAAAAAAACTAAATAACCAATTCAGATTCCCGTAACAAGGGCACACCGGCCCCGCACACTAATCACACGTTGGGCATACCCTAACTTCTTCTCTACCAAAAAATGTTGTACAAGGTTTTCGTTGGTTTCAAATTCCGGTTGAAGTTCGTGGTTCGAGATATGTTTCGGTGTTGTTCGGTGGTGTGTTTCATGTGCTTTTCCAAGCGAATCGTCATGCCTCCCAAAGTCGGCTTCCTGCTGCTGTCTTGCGCACCGACGGCGCTATACGCCTGTGTTAGTCTATTACTAACCCGCAGAAGTGCTTTCTCCTACCTGGACTCAAGTCTCTTCGGCTTCCTTGATCGGTGTTTGCTGCTTGTCTACCTTGTTCTCTTTTTAGTTTTCTTTTTACTTGTTGGTTCTGTTTGGTTTCTTTTAGACGTCGTTTGTTGTCGGTCTATCCGACTACCGAGTTCCTTAATTCTCGGTCTCTCGAACTACCAGAGATTGTCTGGTTTTCGAATTCCTTTCCTTATCAAAAAAAAAGTTGAAGCGAAAGCAGAAACCTTGAATCAGAATAGTGAAATTAGGGTTTTGAAGTGAAAGCGGGTCTATCCTAGTTGAAGTAGAAGAGATAGATAGTAAGTTTATTAATAGGACGAAAGTTGATTGATTTACTTGCTTTAGGTTGACGAAAGCTGACACCTTTATGTTATAAAAGCATGATCTTTATGTTTCATAAGCGTTTGTATGCATAGTTATTGTTGTGGTGATACCTTTACCTTAGATTTTCTCTCTTACTTGATAAAAACCCTTGCTTTGTTTGATTGCTTGCGTAATAAGTTACAAAACTTGATACTGACTTTCTTCCTGCAGACGAACCTGACTTCGCTACACAACAGCGGAGTCTTGATATAAATTTATTTGTTGTCAAGAAACCCTATCAACACCACATACTAATGGGATGGTATCCTTTAGGCCTCCTTCTCTCCTTGTGATCATACCACCAATTACGAGCCCCATGGATAAAGCGTTTAGTTGCATAAGTAACTTTTGTATCTTCAAGATAGCCTCCATAGTAGTAAAAAAATGATCGAGCTTGGAGATCCAAGCTAAGCAAGCATTGGCATCGGATCGACCGTCAAAATATGGCATATAAGACCTTTTAAATAAGAACTCCTCATAATATGTACTTGTTCTTGACATCTTGCACAAACTCAACAAATAAGATTATCCTACAAATCACAAGTAATGCCAAACCACAAGTTCCTCTTAAATCAACCAAGAAAGAGAAAAGGAATGCAAGTGCAAGGTCAATCCAAGGAGTTAGGTATGGCTAGGCAAAGAACAATCCAATGCACACGCAAGCACCCGAACTCAACAAGGACTTATAGGAAAAAGAAGCTACTATGCACCAAGTGTTTTACACAACAACAATTTAAACAAATTTTGGCCTTGCTCGGATTCTCTTTCTCACGGGGTCCGACTTCTTCTATGTCTGGCATCTCTTTCACTTTCGCCAGGTCTGAGTTTTTCTCGCCCCGATTCTTTTTCTTTCCGAGTCCGACTTTTTCTTTTAAGGCACAATTTTGATTTTTTAAACGAAAGTGGCAAACAACCACAATTCACACAACAAGCAACAAGCAATTTTTTTCCGAAGTTTAACAACTCGATGTCGTTCCCGTATCTTAAACCAAGCCTATACAAGTCCGAATGCAAAAAATATGCTTGGAAAAAAGGGAAAGGTCGTGGCTGGATTAGGCTGGATTGGTTTTGACTCAAACACACAAGGCAATACTTAAGACACCGAAAACGAAAGGTTGTTTCAAAGGGGGTTTTGAGGATTTTCAGTTTGAAAATTGAATTGGACAGCCCTTGGGATATCTTCCTCAACCTTTGGACAAAAAATCCTTGGCTGAATTCAGAACTGGTCGTGCACCACTCAGCCAACACAACAACAACACACAATAAAGACAACAACCACAATTCTAGGGCAATTTGCAAGCAATGTCAAAAATGGTAACAAGGGTGGCCCCTATGAGCACTTGCAACCCTAGATTGCTCAATCAAAGGTCAAAAGAAGGAGTACTTTGCGTGGCTCTAATACCACTTGATGAAGGATCTTGATGTTCTCAGCAGTGCAAGGCAATCTGAGGAAGACACGAGTAATCTTGATGAAGGAACTTTTGGTCTGGATTCACAAGGGCAGATCTCCCTCGTCTAGAGTCGGAATTGGGTGATTCTAAATCCCAGAGTTAGATCTACGAGTCTTCTTTGATCCCACAAAATTTTAGGTCAAAATCCTTTGTGGTTCAAAAGTTATGGCTCTTGAAATGAGATGTCATAGAATCCATCGGGATGGGATTTTGACTTGTGTTGATGGTGTTTTTGAAGGGGATTATGGATCCAATTTTGATGGAGGATGAGATGGAGATTTTCAGGATGAAAGGTTATGGAAATGGACAATTAAAATTGAGTGAATGGGATGGATATGGACGAATCTCCAAGAGGACTCACCTCTCGGAAACATGAACTAGGAGGTTCGTTCTAGGATATGACACACCTAGATGAATCTTCGGGTTTGGATTCGATACAACTCACGAACCCAAGGATCTAAACTGAAAATGAATGCAAAAACAAGGGAAATTTTGATTTAAATCAAAGGAGACAAGGGTTTGAAGGTTTTCTTGTTTAATCTTGTCTAACTAGGAAACTAGAGCCTTAGTGGCTTATAAAGAAAGACCTAAGGGAAAAACTGACATTTGCCTTAGGAAAAGTTTAACAAATAACAAAAATAGACCCAAAATTTCCAAATGTCATAAAACACTCGCACAATCCAAGCAATGAACCACACAAGTCGTGGCCTTCTAACGAGACACGCACGCCTCACTATCTCACGATGTGATGACCTTAGCATAGTCACATCAGTATGATTTGCATCATATTTGCATGATATTGTTTGGAAGCTTCCACTCACCAACTTCATGGCATGGCCGGCTGCATTCATGGCCTACCTACCACTCAAATGAATTCCCTTCATCAATTTGTGTCCTTGGAGTTCCTACCTACTTTCTCCTTAAAAGACCAATGTGACAGGTCTCTTTTTTCCCTGGTTTTGGCCAGCCCTTACTACTATAAAAGGGGCATGATGTTGCTTTGTTTTTCATAAGTTGAATTCAAGAAAATATTCTTCCTAGTTTATGTATTGATCTCATTTTAAATCGAAAGCTTGTGAGTTGTATCAAGCTAAAATCAATCTCCTCTTTAGTGAGTCATATCTTCAGAGTTGATTGCAATTGCCTTGAGTGATTCATATCTCAAGGAACCTATCTCTTCGACATCACCACGAGTTTACCTTGCACTGGCCCCTTAAAGATCCTTGTATCTTATCATTTTTTAAATGCATCAGAAAGCTAAGGTATCAAAAAGGTAGGGCTCCTTCAGCGATGTTGGTGAGTTCAGTAATTGCATCTTTTGTGCTCTCAAGCACACTAGTAAAGAAGATGCTCGATTCAGTTGGGTTGAAATACAATCCAAAGACACTAGAGAAAGCAGCGAGTGCATTTTGAATCTCAATGATAGAAACCAGGTTACCTTTTTTGAAAACAATTAGATCATCTATGAAGGCAAGATGAGTAAGTTCAACTTTTTAACTTCCTCAGTGGAAAGTGAATGTACGAGCCTTAGACATCTTAATAAGCAATCTATTTAGATACTTTTTCCTAATGGAAAATAAATAAGGAACCATTGGGTCCTGTTTTGGGCAGGATAATCGTACTAACACGTTACCTGCTAAAATAGGGGAATTCCTAACCAAAAAACAATTGTCACGCGTTATAATTTAAAACCAAGATGTAGAATCGAATAAAGAATGAAGAACAAATGTCGAGTAAGTAGGAATGTGTATTGCGATTATCGATGTGGAGAAATCTCTCCCTAATATTTTAGAACACTCGAATGGAAATTCAAAACAGAATGATTGAGATGATCTTTTGATTATGGTTCGTGCTCAATGTGCATATGCCCCTCTATTTTCGCCCCTACCTCCTCTTATATTGCTTCTCTCCTTTTGGACCGTTGGGGGGATGCTCACCATATCCCGGGGATTTCGCTGCCGGTATCAATGTGGTAGCCGTTGAAGCGAGTAAATGCATGATCCCAAGATATTCGCCATGCGTGGATTCTCTCTTGATCAGTAACCAGGGCTTAATAGACTGGGCCTTCAGCGTTCCTTCTAGGCTTTGATTTACGAGGGCCCAACAATACCCCCTTCAAAAACCCGGGAAAACTCACGCCACCACTTTTCTAGGGTTTTTGATTTATTGTCTTGGAAGTTGTAGTGAGTAAAGACGTGTCCCATCAATCTATATTTATAGCGGTTATGATGATCTCCTAGACTTCAATCGTTCTTCCTGGCGTTTCAGGTACGCTTTCTTCTACTCTGCTTCTTCATCTTCAAGCTTTGCCCTTTCTTTCACCATGGCTACTTCTAGTCCCTCTTCTCTTTACTGCCTTGAAGCCTCCACTCCTCCTTCTCTGACTTCTTCTGGTTTCCTCACCCCCTATCACCAGAGGGATAGCACTTCAGAGGACCCCCACATATTTGCCTTTTCTGTGGGGTTCCCCTCGCATGCGGAGGTGTTTCTCCCTCCCCCTGGTATCCATGCGGATTTTTGTGCCAACGATTGGGTGTGCTTGTACGAGTACCCTTTTCGTATTGGCCACCGTTTTCCATTTTCTCCTCTAGTCATCGATTTTTTATCGACTCTCAAGGTTTCTCCAGGGCAATTGCTTCCCCAAGTTTGGAGACTTCTGCTTTCCATTGATCGATTATGTTCCACTCAAGGTCTTCCCTTCAAAGCTGCCGACTTTTTCCTGAATTACCGCTTATCCAAAGGTGGTCCTGGTCGCTTAACCTTAAAAACCTTCACCAATAGATTCGACTTAATTTTCAACGTATCGAAATCTGACCGAGGTTGGGCTGACAAGTTCTTCTTTGTGAAGTTATCCTCCTTGAGAACCGATACTTCTTTCCTGAAAAGCCACTGGTGTCCAACAGGTAGTGTTTCCATCTCTTACTTGTTGGTCCTTATTCGAATCTGACCTCTGGCTACTTGTTGGTTGTTGTTATTTTTGCGCAGAGAATCTTGTTACTCCTACACCCCGCAAGGTGTCATTTCAGGTCATTGCTCACATCGAAGCTCTTCCGTTGGAAGACAGATCATATCCCGAATTAGTGAAAGCGTGTTTGGCTGAACCCGAAGATACCGATATGTCGAGTAAGTTCCTCCCTTCTTGCTTACCTCTTATCTTTACATCTTCGTCTTCTACTGACCCTATTACTCTATCTTGCCAGGCTCTAGGGCCACCAGATCCACTGCTGCGTTATCTACTCTGGAAAGGGTCGACGTCAGGAAGAAAAGGAAAGCGGACACAGCTTCAACCGCTGATACGTCTATGATGGTTTCTTTACCTCCCAAGGTGGTAGGTGACTCTCCCAGGGCCTCCTTATCAAAGAAAGGTACTTCTTCTCGCATGACGGACCTTCCTAGCACTATGATTTCCTTGGACATGGATGCTGAGAAATGCCTAAAGTCTTTGACACCTCTCCATGTGGACTGCCTCCATGGTTCAAGCCATCGCTCTTCTTTTCCTGAGTTTCTTGGTGAAATTCTGGCAGCCCAATTGCAGGTATTCAACAGGTCTTTTTTTGCTCTTACTTATTGATTGTCTAGATGTCTACATAATCCATACTTATTGCCCAGGGACTTCAACTCACTCTTGCGGCTTACGACACCTTCAAATATTACCCTGAGCAATTGGCTCAGAGTAAAATCAACACGCAGCTTGAAAAGGATAGGTCTGTCATTTTAGGACAGGAGAAGAAAGCTCTGGAGAAGAAAGTCCTTGATCTGCAAAGTGCCCTTGCGAAAGCTCTGGATGACTCCAAGACGTGGGAGGACAAACTCAAGGAAGCATCAAAGAAAAGTGCCGCTCTTGCCCAAGAGGTTGAGGATACAGCTGACTACTGGTCGCTCAGGGCTCGCGTCGAGACGATTGAGGAATTTGCCGCCGGCAAACATTCTTCCTGGGATGCTGCTAAGGAAAGGGAGCAATTCGAGAACTTGTTTCCTGAAGAGGCCAATGCGTTCAAGAAATCTTCTCTCCTCGACGACATTTCACAGGTCGCCAAGGAAGTAGCCCAGGTCGAGATGGATAACCAGAAGTCAGCCGAGAGCGTAGACAAAGTATGACTCCTTCTTATTTTTTCTATTTTCGAACTCTTTTCCTACCCCCAGTGTGTTGGGGCTTTTTGAAAACTTTATGTTGTGGCCGCTTGTATTAGGGCCTAGATGTGGACAACTTTACACCCCGTGTTGGTTTATGGGGTTATGCTTTATTTTGATAATGTTTTATTAGTTGCTATGGCTTTGGATTTGTGTTTGATTTTTTGCAAGTAAAGCAGGTTCAACGTTGGAGAAAGAAGATCAATGCGTTTATGGGGAAATCGATTTGTCTGAAACACGTCCTTATAATTTTAGCAATAGACTCTTCGTTGTATAGCGCCTTCTGTGTTAGATGCAAAGAGAGAGAGAGAATGATGTATTTGTCTGAATATTTGCAATAATCTCATGAATCGTATTACAAATGAAAAGTTTCCACTTGTTCTAGATTTCTTGTTACACGTTCTCGTCTCTTGCATCTTTTGACTAGTCGTTGTGTGCACAGCGTTGCCTGATCATAAGGCGAGGGCCCATGTTTTGGCCTGTAACGTCACAAGGCGTCCCTTGTTAGTTTTTCTGAAACCGTTGTTGTCTTATGTGTGTATAAAGATGTAACGAAATGATGTGAAAAGAAAGAATTTGTGTAATATACCTTATCGCGATCCATGCGTCTTTTAAAAGTGATACAACTTCAGGTTCATCGCGTTCCAGCTTTTGGGGACCGTCTTCCCCCCTTGTAACATTAATTCATAGGCTCCTTGTCCTACGCTTCGTGATCTGATATGGTCCTTCCCAGTTTGCTCCCAATTTGCCAGCATTTAATTCTTGCGTATTTTGAAAGACTCTTCTTAATACTCAGTTTCCCACTTGGAACACCTTGGCGTTAACGCGTTTGTTGTAACTCCGAGCTACCCCCTGTCTATATGCCGCCATCCGAATTGAAGCCTCATCTCGTAACTCGTCTAAAGTGTCCAAATGGTGTAACAGGTTAGATAGGTTTGATTCTTCGGTAGTAAGCCCATATCGAACCGTAGGCAAAGTTACTTCTACTGGTAGTACGGCTTTACATCCATAAACTAGGGAAAAAGGTGTATGGCCCGTAGTAGTCTTAGGGGTTGTTCAGTCTGACCATAGAATAAGGGGTAACTCATCTGCCCATTTCCCCTTAGCTTCTTTGAGTCACTTCTTCAAGTTGTTGATGATCACTTTGTTACTTGCTTCTGCTTGGCCATTAGCTTGAGGGTAGCGTGGTGTTGACATTACTAACTGAATGTTGTATTGCTGGAAGAATGATCTCGTCTTGTCACTGATGAATTGGGACCCGTTGTCGCAGACTATGGTGGATGGTATTCCGAATCTACTCAGGATATTTCTCTTTATGAAAGAAATGACTTGGGTGTCCTTGACTTCTTTGAAGGCTTCGGCTTCAATCCATTTGGAGAAGTAGTCAGTCATTGCTAGGATGTAAACACGTTGTCCTGAAGCTGGAGGAAGCTTTCCCACGATGTCAATTCCCCATTTCATGAATGGCCAAGGAGAAGTTATATGATGTAACAGCTCCGAGGGTTGATGTGGAATGGGTCCATGACGCTGGGACGCGTCACATTTGCGAGCGAACTCTACTACGTCTTTGTTCATGGTAGGCCAGTAATAACTCATCATGCTTGCCTTTTTTGCCAAGTTTCGACCTCCTGTATGGTTTCCGCATTCTCCGTCGTGTATGTCTTGTAACACCTTCTGTACCTCCTCTTCCTTTACGCACCGTGCGTGTATTCCTGACGACATCCACTTAAACAAGATGTTATCCTTAACAGCGAAAGTGGAAGCTTTTACCTTAAGTCGTTGAGCTTCCTCCTTGTCTTCTGGCAAAACCCCATCTCGTAACCACTTCAGATAAGGGGTTACCCATGACTTGGCTCCATCAGATCCTCGAATCTCCAACATGTCTGCCTCCTTGGTTATAGATGGTGCATCAAGATATACGAAAGGTATCTTGTCGTACTCCCTTGGGTCGATTGCGGATCCGAGGTTGGCTAAGGCGTCCGCTTGTGTGTTGGCATCTCGAGGAACCTGCCTTATCTCGAAATGTTTGAAGTGCTTCACGATCTCTTGGACCTTTTCAAAGTACGCCTTCATCTTTGAATCCCTGGCAACATACGAGTTCGTAACTTGATTTACAATAAGTAACGAGTCACAGATTACCTCGATTTCTTGTACATTCAGATCCTTAGCAACAAGTAACCCTGCAATAAGCGCCTCGTGGTAACCCTGCAATAAGCGCCAATTGCTTTGGGCAGGATAATCGTAATAACACGTTACCTGCTAAAATAGGGGAATTCCTAACTAAAAAACAATTGTCACGCGTTATAATTTAAAAGCAAGATGTAGAATCGAATAAAGAATTAAGAACAAATGTCGAGTAAGTAGGAATGTGTATTACGATTATCGCTGTGGAGAAATCTCTCCCTAATAGTTTAGAACACTCGAATGGAAATTCAAAACGGGATGATTGAGATGATCTTTTGATTATGGTTCGTGCTCGATGTGCATATGCCCCTCTATTTTCGCCCCTGCCTCCTCTTTTATTGCTTCTCTCCTTTTGGACCGTTGGGGGGGGGGGGACGCTCACCATATCCCGGGGATTTCGCTACCGGTATCAATGTGGTAGCCGTTGAAGCGAGTAAATGCATGATCCCAAGATTTTCGCCATGCGTGGATTCTCTCTTGACCGGTAACCAGGGCTTAATAGACTGGACCTTCAGCTTTCCTTCTGGGCTTTGATTTAGGAGCGCCCAACAGGTCCCCTTAGAGGAGGCCCCTCTTACCATTGAAGCATCCAACCAAACCATAAAGATTAATTGAGAAGGAGGTTATCATTACGCAGTGTTGGATAATTCCCAAAAAACAAACCCACTATTAATTGAGAAGGAGGTTGTCGTTTGTCTTACTTGACAACAAGTGAGACATCTTGTCCAATAATATTCCCTCCTCGTTTGAAGAACCTACTATTATACCCATTCGGACCTGAAGTTTTATCATCCAAAATGGAAAATAGAGCCTCCTTGATTTCGGTATTTGTGATGGGCTAGAGAAGAACATAGTGGTGCTCCTCCTAGATAACAGATCCTCTATTGAAAACATCTTTACCTATGTCAATACAACTAAACTTAGTGCCTAATAGCATCTTAAAGTGCTTGATGACATGTACCTTTAGCTCTCTATTGTCATCAATTCTCATGCCATCTAATAGTTTGACCAAGTTAATTGCACTTAGGGCTCTTCATTGCTTGATGGAAGAATGGGAATATTTAGTACTCTCATTTCCAAGAACAATTCTAGTTGTTTTCGCTCAATGGAAAATATCACATTGGAGAGAAAGTTGCAAATCCAAAACTTCCTGAATTAGTTGCTTCTTTTTATAAATGAGATCTTGGCAAAGAAGATTGCTTACAAGTGCTTCTTGGGTGCTTAGCTAGTGCCACTTGTTTGTCCCTGATCTTCACTTCTAAATCCCTATAGCAGGTGCGGTGATATTCATGTTTTTGGTATAGTTTTTAGTGTGTTTTCTTAGTTTGTTAGGTTTAGTTTTAGTAGTTTTAGGGTTAGTTTTGTGTGTTTTTGGATGAGTTTGCATATTTTGTGAAAAGTATGGAAGCTACTCTGTTTTGTGTCTTTTTGTAGGTTCTTAGCAAGGAAGGAGCGCTTTTTGGAGCTGAATGGAGTGATATGGTGGAAGACGGAAGAATACGAGGATAAAGAAGTCGAAGTCAAGATTTTTAGAGTTGAAGTGTTGAAGAAAGCCAAATCCAGGCTCGTTAACGAGGATGTGAAGGGTCGTTAACGAGGCTTAAAGATAGAGTTTTTCGAGAGTTCGTTGTGATGTTTACCGACCCTGTGCGGAAATTTATTCCGTGTCGGTAGGGCTTTTAATGAGTTTTAGGTTATTATATTTTATATTTTAGGTCTTGTTATCTTTCTAGATTTTATTTCTATCTTTTTAGAGTTAGTTTCTATCTTTTAGGAAAGTTTTTATCTTCTAGCCTTCTTTATTAGATAGCTTTATTAGTATAAATACCCTTCTTTTCTAGCCTAGAGGGGGGGTTGAGACGTTTTCAAGGAGGAACCAAGAGAGAACGGAGTCGAGAGAGAGAGTAGTCGAACCGAGGCTAACGAGAGTGAAGTTGAGGTCGTTAGACGTGTTTTCGATTCGGTATTCTTGTTGTTTTCGGTTTCTTCTGAATTCTGTAAAATAATATTTCTTATTAATTTGAAGTAGGTTGTTTTGTTTTTAATGTTTTCTTTTATTGAAGTTGTTTGCTTTATAATTATGAGTAGTGAGTAGTTTTCCTATCTAGGGTCGGGGTTAAACCCGACATAGCTATGCATGGTTTTATGAGTAAGTAGATTGTGTTGAATGCCTTTTATCTATTTTTAAGATTGCTTGTTGTGTTTATTCTTAGGTGAGAATCGAGGTAATTTGAGTTTTTAACTTGATTGAAAGAGAAAGTTTGTAACTTAAAGGTTGATATTGTTCGATTACGAAAGTTTCGAACTTTGGATCCAAAACAAGTGATTGAGTGAATTAGTTTATGAGAATGAATTGATTTGCTTGCTAATCAGCGAAAGTTGATGAATTTATCTATTTAAAGGCATGATCTTTATCTTCTTACGAGTTTATATACATGGCTATGTTGTGGTGACCCTTGTCCTAGATTTTTGTTCTTATTTGAATTTCTTCGATTATATTCGTTACTGAGTTCGCTGCCTCAGTAACGAACTTGTTCTTAGGTCGTTAGTGTGTGTTCGTAGTTTACACAGGTTCGTTAACGACCTTGACAAAGTCGTTAACGAGGTTGGACGTAGTTGAGTTGTGTTGTTTTGTTTTGTTTTACTTTTCTTAGTAGTTTGATAGACAAACAACCGTGCTTCCCGTGGAACGATCCTGACGCCCCTATACTCAGCGGGGTCTTGACTATAAATTTATTTGTTGTCAATAAAACCCTTTCAACAAATTAGCGCCGTTGTCGGGGAAGCAACAGTGTTTGTTTGTTTATCTGTGGGTTTGGGAATAGCCCGACCCCATTTTTGTTTTTAATTTTTGTTTTCTTTGTCTGTTTTCTCAGCGTATGCCAGTTGGACGTCGAAGGCTCGAATTTGACAATGTCGGTTACTATTCAGAACCTGAACGTTCCCTGCACCGTAGACGCCGAGAGAACCGAGCTATGGCTACACCCGAGGAGTTGACTCGTCAAATGGCCGAAATACAGAGACAAATGGAGGCGTTAAAAATCAAGAAAGAAGCCGTTGCTGCCGAGGCTGAGCTCCAACGAGTCAACAGTGCTCGCCTACAGGAAGAGCTGAATGCCTATCCACAGAATACCAAAGAATACATCCATCTGGAACTGAGGGTGCCAGAGTCTCCAATTGTGCTTCCGGAGATGGAGAAACCCTTTGAGATTAAGTCTCAGTTTATATCCTTGATCAAACGGGCTCAATATGAAGGGAAACCTTCTGAGTGCTCTATGGAACATATTAGGAATTTTCTTGATTTATGTGACACCATAGCTGCTGAAGGTGTCTCACTTGAATATGTTCTGTTAAAAGATTTCAGGTGGTCTCTTAATGGAAAGGCCCTAAGATGGTTGGAGAGCTTACCTTCTAAGTCTATCGGGACTTGGAAAACTTTGTATGATCAATTTCTTACAAAATTTTTCCCTCCTGCCAAGGCAACGGAGTAGAGAAAGCGTATCACCTCCTATCACCAGCTGCCTAACGAGACTTTCGTTGAAACATGGGAAAGATTTAAAGAAATGCTTAGACAATGCCCCACTCATGGGCAACCTTTATATGTGCTCCAAGAAATCTTTTTCCAAGGTATTAATGTAGAGACGAAGAACCGCATCAACACGCATACGGCGTGCAATTTTATAGAGATGGAACCTACGGCTGCATGGGAATTGTTGGACAAGCTGTCTAACTATGATGCCATGTATGGTACCCAGCAAACTCCCCAGCCCCAGAAGCGTCTCTACATGCCTAACAAGGACGATCTTGACCCAGATGTCAAAAATCAATTTCTGCAAGACGAGGTCAACCGCTTGAAGAAGCAGGTAAGTTTTCAGAAATCCTCTCAATCTTGTCAAGAGTGTGGCTCTTCTGCCCATAGTACTTCTGCTTGCACTAACATAGAGCAAGTAAGAGCCGCTGAGACATATGCTAAAGTGAACTATATGAGAGGCCCATACAGAAACCAGCCTAGTAATTTTGACAGGTCGAACAATTATCCAACGTGGGGCAACCAAAATGCGAATGCTAACTATGCAGTGCCTCCACCGGATAGACGACCTGCACCGTATCGACTTCCAGGCTATCAGGAGCCACCATCATGGGTACAAGGGTTACAGGAAGGCATTAACGGAGTGAATAAAAAAGTTAACGAAGTTCAAGCCAACCTTAACAATCAAAACAAACGATGGGGAGAGTTCGATATGTGGAAGAAAAATGTCGATTCTCAACTAGGAAACCTTGTTGCACAGATTCCAAGACCACAGGGGCAACTCCCAGGTCGTCCCGAGGAGAACCCTAAGGGACAAATAGCAGCGGTACACCTTAGGAGCGGAAAGACACTACCGGAGCGTGTCCAAGCTAAAGACAAGACTGAAGAGGACGCCACGGTGCAGCTCGGTAACGAGCCAGCGAGAGCGAATACCGAACCGGCACACCACAGTGACGAGGTTCCCAGGGTCGTCAACGACCCTAGCCCACGTAAGTTCTCTGATCCGAGCCCTCCTCTCCACTTCAGGGTAGTTAACGACCCCATCAGGGTCGATAACGACCCGCCGAGGGTACCTAACGACCGTAGTGTCGACCTGGTAACATCACCTCTCGAGCCTGACTTGGTTCCGAGAATGGTGAAATGTCTTCCTTTTCCTATCAAGAAATCAAAGGACTCTACTGAGAGTAAGTTCAAGCGTTTTGTAAAGATTCTTCAGGGCATTAATATTTCCATCCCATTCACTGAGGCCCTAAGCGAAATGCCGGCTTACACGAAATTTTTAAATGGTATTCTTAGCAGGAAAAGATCCATCACAGAGCTGCAAGACGAAGTCCGATCTATTGCTCTACCAGAAAAGGTAGGAGATCCAGGGAGGTTTTTCATCACAATTGGCATAGGCGACCACAAATTCAAAGCTCTATGTGATCTGGGAGCCAGTGCTAGTTTACTTACACTCTCAATCTGGTCGAAACCTAACATGGGACCACTAGAACCAATTAACATGCGGTTATACATGGCAGATGGCTCTTGAATCAAACCAATAGGGGTTGTGGAAGACTTTCCAGTCCAAGTGGGCAAATTCTTTGTCCCAAACGATTTCATAGTTATGGCAATGCCCGAAGACCCGATAGTTCCTATTATCTTAGGGAGACCGTTCATCGCCACAGCTGGAGCCATAATTGATGTTAGGAGGGGACTCCTAACTTTCGAAATTGGGGATGAGGTGACAGAATTTCGGTTCAAACAGTCAATGAAGGAGACCAACAGAGCCGAAGTCAAGATGCTCTACACCCACAATGAGATCATTGAATGTGGAGACCCCGTTGCAAGATTGGTGTCAAATGATGAATTTTCAGGTCAAAGATGGGTAGAAATAGCCCCTGCAGTTTCGGTAACGAGCCCCCCAGCCTCATTACCGATTCTCCTAGCAGAAGAAGCAAGCCCGTTAACGATCCCATCAGCATCGTTAACGACTCTGGCTGAAGACAATCAAATTTCAGCATTTGAATACCTTGAAGAGGTGTTGAAGACGGAGCCAGAAGAACCAATTTTAATCCCAGCTGAACCATCTCCAACACTTAAACCTCTTCCAGACTCCCTCAGGTATGAATTCATTGGTCCTAATTCTACTTTTCATGTCATCATCAATGTTAAATTAAAAGATGAGGAAGTAGAGAAACTGTTGAATGTGCTTAGGATGCATAGAAAAGTCATAGGCTACTCCCTAGATGATATAACTAGCATATCCCCTTTTCTTTGCATGCATAGAAAATACATGGAGGATAATCATAAACCCACTATAGAGCATCAACGTAGGTTAAATCCTAACATGAAAGATGTGGTCAAAAAAGAAATCATTAAATTGCTTGATGCTGGGATCATATTTCCTATATCGGACAACCAATGGGTGAGTCCGGTCCATGTAGTCCCAAAAAAGGGGGGAATGTCTGTCATAGAAAATGAAAAGGGAGAGCTTATTCCAACTAGGACCACTACCAGTTGGAGGATGTGCATTGACTATAGGAAGCTTAATAGTGCTACTAGAAAAGATCATTTTCCGCTTCCTTACATTGATCAGGTGTTACAACGCTTAGCCCAGCATGATTATTTCTGTTATTTAGATGGCTATAGCGGTTTTTGGCAGATTCCCATTCATCCTGATGATCAGGAGAAGACCACCTTTACATGTCCCTATGAGACTTTTTCTTATAAAAGAATGTCATTTGGACTTTGCAATGCCCCCGCTACCTTTCAAAGGTGTATGATGGCCATTTTTTCAGATATGATAGAGAAGATTGTAGAGGTCTTCATGGATGATTTTTCTGTTTATGGTTCTTCATTTGATGCTTGCCTTGCTAACCTTGCACGTGTGCTTAAAAGATGTGAAGAAATCAATCTTGTGTTAAACTGGGGAAAATGCCATTTCATGGTTCAAGAGGGGATAGTGCTAGGACATCTTGTTTCCAAGAGAGGGATAGAAGTAGATAAAGCAAAAATTGAGCTTATTGAAAAACTACCCCCTCCCTCTTCTGTAAAAGACATCAGGAGTTTCCTGGGGCATGATGTTTTTTATAGACGCTTTATTCAGGATTTTTCTAAGATAGCTAAACCTTTGACTAACCTACTAATGAAAGATGTAGTGTTTGAGCTGTCTCCAGAATGTCCTGAAGCATTTCACAGGTTAAGAGCAACCCTCGTGTCCGCCCCTATTATGCAGTCCCCGGATTGGACATTACCCTTTGAGATTATGTGCGACGCTAGTGACTATGCAGTCGGTGCAGTCTTGGGACAACGGAAGGATAAGAAACTCCACGCCATCTACTACGCCAATAAGACGTTGGATGAGGCGCAGAGTAAGTATACCACGACGGAGAAGGTATTCCTTGCTGTGGTATTTGCTTTTGAAAAATTACGGTCCTACCTTGTTGGATCAAAAGTGATCGTTTATACTGACCATGAGGTTGTTAGATACCTAATGGCCAAAAAGGAAGCCAAGCCTAGATTGCTTCGTTGGATGATCTTATTGCAGGAATTTGATCATGAAATAAGAGATAAGAAAGGAGCAGAAAACCTAGTGGCAGACCACTTATCTAGACTGTCGGTTGAGCATATCACCGAATCCAACAATGAAGTGCCAATAATTGATTCCAGACCAGACGAACACCTCATGCTGAACGAGGTCCAACTCAAAAAGACCCTCGTTACCAACCTCTTCAAGGTCGTTAACGAGGCACTGAGGCTGGAATGCATAGATCACGAAGGTAAGGACCCAAAGTGCATCGAGACAGCAGTCAGGCAGTTCGCTACCATCCCACGGGAGGTCGTCACCGAGGACAATGCTACAGCTCCAAGGTCGTTAACGACCCACACAAGTCTAGTGACGACCCGGTCAGGTAAGATTTCTGAACCAAAACTCATTCAATTCGATTCAATCCCTTCCTCTCCTACTACTTCTACTTCTTCTACATCAATTCATGCTATTAGAGGGTCAAAAGCCCCTTGGTTCGCGGATTTTGCTAACTATCTTGTAGGAGGCATAATTCCCGAGGGACTAACCCCACAAAAGATAAAGAAGTTCCTCCACGATGTAAAACAGTACTATTGGGATGATCCTTGCTTGTTTAAGCAAGGAAGTGATCACCTCTTTAGACGTTGTATCCCAGAAGAGGAGATAGAGAACGTGATCCGTCAATGTCACACACTTCCTACCAGAGGCCATGCAAAAGGATTCAAAACCACGGCGAAGATTCTTCAAAGTGGTCTTTACTGGCCAACCATGTTTAAAGATGTACAAGCTTATGTGACAGCATGTGATGGATGCCAACGCTCAGGCAACATCACTTGGAGACATGAGAATCCGCTGTCCGGGATACTAGAGGTTGAGTTATTCGACGTATGGGGCATAGACTTCATGGGACCTTTTCCCGCATCAGGCCTCTACAAGTACATCCTAGTGGCGGTCGATTATGTCTCTAAGTGGGTGGAAGTCGTTGCTACAAGGACCAAAGACGCTAGAACTGTTACGAAGTTTATTAAGACTAATATTTTTCCCAGGTTTAGCATTCCAAGAGTCCTCATTAGTGATGGTGGTTCTCACTTCATTGAGCGGAGCTTTGAAGCACTTTTGGCTAAGTATGGGGTATCTCACCGAGTGGCAACACCATATCATCCCCAAACTAGTGGCCAAGTTGAAGTTTCAAACAGGCAGATAAAGAGCATATTGGAAAAGACAGTGTCACGTTCTAGGAAGGATTGGTCCTCTAAATTGGATGACGCTCTATGGGCATATAGAACAGCATACAAGACGCCTCTACGCACCACTCCCTATAATCTAGTGTATGGCAAGGCATGCCCTTTACCAGTTGAGATGGAGCATAAAGCGTTATGGGCTCTTAAGGAGCTCAACATGAACCTCGACGCAGCTGGAGCAAAACGATTCATGGATTTGCAAGCACTAGAGGAGTTGAGGATTAAGGCGTATGAAAAATGCTGAAATCTACAAAGAGCGCACCAAGGTGGCATGATCAGAAATTGTTGCCCAAAACTTATGAGGTTGGCGATAAGGTACTTCTTTTCAACTCAAGACTCCGTTTATTCCCAAGGAAGCTAAGGACAAGATGGAGTGGGCCATTCGTGGTTCATCACATCTATCCTCACGGCGCGGTAGAGTTGATCGATAACCAAGGCGCCATCTTCAAAGTTAGCGGCCACCGATTGAAAAAGTTTCATGAGCAACCCGACCCGGATGAAGAGATTAGAGTCAGTATGGCTCTTACAACGTCGGACTACCCAAGGTAAGTATGTCGGGCTGACAACGTTAAAAATAGCGCTTACGGGAGGCAACCCGCTTTTTAGTATAGTTTAATTTTTCTCTTTTTCTCTTTTTCTTTTCCTAGTTTTATTTTGAGTTTTAGTAAGTAGTTTTTAGGATAGGAAGATGGGGTAGTTTTTTCGCTAACAAGATGCAGGAGTAGGGCTTGTAAATCACTCAAGAGACGCTGCGGCGGCTCGTTAACGACCCACCCAGGGTCGTTAACGACCCGGTTTGGCGACCCGACTCGGCAAAACGGGCAGGTAAGTTTTTTTAACCATAATCTATCTTCTATCTACCCATGAGCCGCCCCCTTTCACCCTTTCCCCTACCCTCTCCCCTCTCCTATAAAACCCCTTCAACTCTCCAAAAAATTCCACCTTCAATCTCTCAATCTAGAAGCCTAAATCCTCCAAAAATCCTACCAATTTTTCTTCACCACTGATCGGAATTTTCACCGCCACCGAACTTCGTAGACCCACCCAGTTAATGACGCCCGCCGCCCTTGATTTTTCGTTACCGATGAGATTCGAGCTCGTTAACCACCCCAATTTTCGTTCTTTTGTTCTTCAATTTCTCAATCTACCGGTATGATTTCTAAACCCTAACTCTCTATTGCATGATTCATGTTTTATAGGGTCGAAATTTCATATCTTGTTCATAGAGGATCGAATGGCATGTTTGTTGCTTAATGTATTGGTGGTTGATTTTGATTTCTATGGGTTTGTTCTTGCCCAATTCTCCATTGCAATTTGATTTAGAAAAGCATGAACTACCTTGTTTTGGAATTGTTTGGATCTTCACCATGAGTTTCTTAGGCAACTATTGCATGTTCGGGATGGGTAATTGAGTAAGTATGGGATGCATATACCCAATTGTGTGTCTTACATAGGGTTATGAGGGATGCATGCTTAATTCATGGCTAAATTTTAGAGCCTTTTACACTCGGAAATTTTCGACTGGTTCTTGTACAGGCTCGTTAACGACCCACCCAGGCTCGTTAACGACCCTGCGTATCATCAAAGCTGAAAAACCAGTCCAAATCCGTTACCGACCCAATTAGGCAGTTAACGAGGCATTCCGAGAGCTATTCCGAGACCAAGTATGGGTCTCTTGTCCATCTAATTGAGTGGATCTTATCTTGGAAAAGTCGTACTTTTGTAGGTCTACATGGAAAGTTCTAGCCGAGCCGCTACCCGAGCCCAAAAGAAGAGGAGGAATCAGAGGTCCCCATCTCCACCTCGCATGGACAACGTGATCTTGCGCACTCAAGGACAAGCGGACCGCTACAATGCCATACTAGATAAGGACCACAACACTCGGTGGTTCTCGAGGTCAAGTGCAAAGCAAATGCGGATCTACGATGATGTCAAGGAGGCCTTCTCTATTCTCGGCGTGCCTCACTTATTGAAGAAGGAGAATTTACCACACTTTCCGGCTCTCACATCCGAGTTTCTAGCAACTCTTGAGACGAGCTTCCCGACGAAGACTTCGGCGGGACGCATTCGATTCAGGCTCGGTAATGTGAACCGTGAGTATACTTTGGAGGAGTTCAATGCTATTCTGGAGCTCCCAAATCCTTCTCGAGATTACAACCTTAAGGATTACAAGGTGACGAGGACTTGGAGCTACATCACCGGGGAGGTAGAGCCCTCCGCTGCAACATTATCCGGGGCAAGCATCATCAACCCCATATTCAGGATCATTCTCTGAGTCCAAGCCGCTACATTCTGCCCAAAGAGAGAGCTGAACATGCCAACAAGGATAGAAGTTGCATGCCTCCGCACCATTCTTTTTGAGGAGCCCGCCCCAGTAAACTTGGGGTACGAATGGCGATACTATGTCGAGAAGTCAATCAAGTCAAAAGAAGTATGGTGCGGGAATCTGGTTAGTCTCTTGGCGACCAATCTTGGAGTTGATCTCACCCGCTACACAACGGCCCACGCTCAGCTGCTCAACAAGAACTATTGGTTCAGTTTCGGTATTTTCACTCAGGTTCGGGATGGGTACATTACAAAAGTTCAATCCCGAGATGTTGCACCCACCCTAGACAAGCTGGAGCTTCTTTATGTACCGAATTGGTACGAGGCATGGACGGGGCATGCATTCCCGTTAGAGCCCAAGCCACAAGATGAGCTTACGCTTAGGCTGTGTGAGTCACAGTTTGAGAGAGAGGGAAACGAGATGGACGAAGATGATGAAGATGAGGCTGAAGAGGCAGCTACCGAGGGAGGTACAAAGGAGCTCGACATCGAGGAGGATGAACTCGATACAGAAGTTCTGGGCACCAATGTCTTCGTTAACGAGCCCGCCAGGGTCGTTAACGACCACTTCGAGGCCTCTACCGATGCTCCTACCGAGGCACACAGCTTCGGTAACGACCTGCCGAGAGCATCTACCGATCCCCCGCAGCCACCTATCGACCCTCATTCTTATGGTATCATGCCATACAACCCAGTGCTTTACCAAGACCACTTCCAGCCTCACCACCAACCACCTCCTCAGCCCGAGTACACTGGATCAAGTAACCCGCCACCATGGGCCGAAGATCTTTCAGCTCAGATGCAGCAGCTTAACCTTCATCAGACACATATTCATCGGAGGATGGATAGATGGGAGAGTGTCTATTCTGCTCGCATGGCATTTGAGGATACGAGGCATCAGCAGAGAGAGGCGGATGATGCAGAGTGATGAAGGACGATGTATGACTTCATGGGTAACTTTGAGCATTACTTTCCACCACCTAACCGTTGATTCAGTTTGAAGAGTTTTCTTGTTTTCTGCTTTAAGACTTTGTAAGTTTTTTCTGTTTTTCTTTTCTTTTGTTTTTTCTTTTCTTCTTCTTATTTTTCTTACAGTGGGGACAGTGTAATTTTAAGTATGGGGTGGGAAAGGGTAGAAAACTTGTTGTCTTGTGTCTTGTGTTTGTTTTATGTGTTTTATTTGTTTTAAGTAGCTTTTTATTCCATAAAAATTAAAAACAATATTTGAAAAAAAAGAGTTTTAGAATTGATAGATATCTCTTTCTTATAGTTCTATGATAGTAGTTGCTAGCATGATCATATAATTCCTTACAAGGATGTCTTCGATAGTATAGTCGGATTCTTGTTTTGAAGTTGTTTTTAGGAAGGAATAGCATATGATGAAATTGAGCATGTATACTTTTTAGCATAAGTGATGCAATCCAACAAAATAACTACCTTGTGAGTTATTTTTGGCCTTATAGGGAGAACATCAAAAATCCCTCTTCTTTTCTTGTGTGATTTACTCTCTATATGCATATTATCTCTTGGAATTGTGATGGTTATCTATTACTTGAGACCTATATAAGATTTATAGTTCATTACTTGTGAAGATCATATGATAGAGAACTTTTTCATAAGCCTTATTGATCCTTATCCTACCTTACATTATCCTTTTTTTAAACCAATTTTGAGCCTTTAAGCCTTTTATTTTTAGCTCCACAAAATTGTTCCCTAGCCGAGATAAGCTTGACCCTATCCGAGGATTAGGACTTAGATTGGAGAGGCCAGTTTTGTTGAGTGAGATGTTATGATTGGTTTTGAAATTAAGAGATTGTTGGGAAGGGTAGATTGGGAGTCTCTTGTTTTATGTTGTAAAAAGAAAGAACTCTTGGTAATAAAGGATGCATAAAAGGGAGTTATTGAGAAGAGTGAAGAAGTGTACACAATGAAGATCATTAACGACCCTTCTGGTCCATTAACGAGGTTGCGTGATAAAAAAGAGAATGAAAAAAAGGAGAGAAGTTAAGGAAAAGTAAGATGTGCATTTGGGCTTAATAGATAAGCCAAAGATTCTTTTAAGTAATTTTATGAGACTTTCTAGGATATGATGGGTGAGTGAAGGAGGTGCATATTGAAGAGTGAGTTTGGTATTATTGTTTATGAGAGTTTTGGTGTGATTAGTGAGTTTTTAGGAGTTTTGATTCCCGGATATTATTAGCACCACATAGCCAAAATATTTCCACACCTTATTGTCTTTACCAAGCCCCATTACAACCCGGCCGAATGGAAGCTTCTATGAAGTTTTTCATTGAGCCTAAGTTATCTTGATGATTTTTGCTTGTTTTGAAAAATCTTGGGTGGAGAGTTTGGTGATATAAATTCCAATTTCTATGAGTTTTTGTATATAAGATGAGTTGAGAGATTGAATTTATAAGCCTAAACACTTGAGAGTCGAGTGAAACACATTATCCCATGTGAGGTTGGATTGTATTTTCTTATGTCTATTTGGTGTATATATGTGTGATGACATTAATAGTTATTTGCTATTTTCTTCTATTTGTTGAAGTTGCTTTTTAGATGATGGTTATGGCTTGATGAGTATGATTGTTTGGTTTTGATTAGTGTTTAGTGATTGCTTGAGGACAAGCAAGTCTAAGTATGGGGTATTTTGATATTTATGTTTTTGGTATAGTTTTTAGTGTGTTTTCTTAGTTTGTTAGGTTTAGTTTTAGTAGTTTTAGGGTTAGTTTTGTGTGTTTTTGGATGAGTTTGCTTATTTTGTGAAAAATATGGAAACTACTCTGTTTTGTGTCTTTTTGTAGGTTTTTAGCAAGGAAGGAGCGCTTTTTGGAGCTGAATGGAGTGCTATGGTGGAAGACGGAAGAATACGAGGATAAAGAAGTAGAAGTCAAGATTTTTAGAGTTGAAGTGTTGAAGAAAGCCAAATCCAGGCTCGTTAATGAGGCTGTGAAAGGTCGTTAACGAGGCTTAAAGATAGAGTTTTTCGAGAGTTCGTTGTGATGTTTACCGACCCTGTGCGGAAATTTATTCCGTGTCGGTAGGGTTTTTAATGAGTTTTGGGTTATTATATTTTATATTTTAGGTCTTGTTATCTTTCTAGATTTTATTTCTATCTTTTTAGAGTTAGTTTCTATCTTTTAGGAAAGTTTTTATCTTCTAGCCTTCTTTATTAGATAGACAAACAACCATACTCCCCGTGGAACGATCCTGACTCCCCTATACTCAGCGTGGTCTTCACTATAAATTTATTTGTTGTCAATAAAACCATCTCAACATGCGGTTCAAATCCAAAAGGGCTTTAGGAGTTTAAACTTTTGGATTACTCCAAACATGGATGTCCTCTGATCTTAGTAGCCCAAACATCTCGAACCAGTGATTCAAATCAGGGGTTTTCACTCCAAATATTTCGAAACTTTAATGGTGGGAAAGATTTTTGCCAAGGGACAATACTCACTATTATTAAGCAATGATCATTGACAAGCTTGAAGCTTGTGGTCGAATCCAGAATAGGGAAGAGGGAAAGATGTGCTCCATTCATTGCTAGCTAGCACCCTGTCCGACTCACTATGAATCTGATGTTGATCAAGCTAATTATTGCACCATGTGAAGAAGTTCCCTTTTATTCTAAGATCAGTAAGGTAAGTTTGATAAAAAAAAAAAAACTTTGCAAAATCACAACTTTTTCCAAATTGATTCTTGACTCTCATCTTTTTATTTGAGTCAAGTAAGCATTAAAGTTGCCAAGGACTAGCCATGGTTCATTGATTCTCTGATGCAATGAAATGAGAAAATTCCAAAGAATGGGTCTATTAGTCTAGTGATTAGTAGCATAGATGAATATCACAAACACTTTCGAGGCTTGTCCAAGTGGAGTGACAGTGCAATGGATCTCTTAGGAGTTGGGCGTGTGTTTTGCAATGGAACTTGGTGATTTTTCTCCTGCTACATCCTTCAAATTTTGTTGCTCTTGGTAATAATCGGAGGTTTCTCCTTGTTGCAGTCCCCCTCCTTATGACCAAATGAGTTACAAGCAATGCAAGGTCATGGTTCCCATTTAATTTGGATTTCTTGTTTGACAATACCCCCATCTGCATCTTAATTTGATATCGATGGAGTCCCTAAATGCGTGTCTAGCATCCATCTCCACCAACATTCTACCGAAAGAAATACTTTCCCAACCATGAAGGTCCCTACTTGAGTATATATTGACCATTATAGGATGTCAAGGTCAAGCTCGACTCCCATTTCCGGAGGAGAATAGGGTGCGCATTAGCAAAGATCCAAGGTCCCCACTTGAGTATATATTCTATTGGCATCCTCTAGATTATCAAAGCGGAATATAAATAATGAAATCGTTTGCAAGGATTTTTGGATCTTGGGTCAAAACCCATCTAGCATTGACAAATCTTTGCATAGCAAATTGAGGGATTCTAGCCTTATGGACAAAGCCTACTAGAGAGGAGGCCTAATGCTTGATTGTGTCAACCACATTGAATGACACAAGCTCAGTAAGATATTCATTCACTTTAGGGGTTGGTAAAGTTTCCTCCATTTAGTAGATTTTGATTGCTTGCAATAGCTTCACTATAAGATCCGACTTTTTATGGCGTCCGGGGAGAGTCGAGTTGGGGTTTCCCAACTCACCCTAGCTGACCCCGAGATCGATAACCAAGTCAAAAGCTAATTTTGGTTTAGCAGTTGGCGAATCTTGCTAGAGTTTGGTGTAGCTTCAAGGAGGAGGTCGATTTGAATCCTCCACCATCGAGTCTGAGGGGCTAAAGCAGTCCTCATTAGCACCAATTTCGGAAGTCGGGGGACGCAGGCTAGGGCCAGCGTTGGTGGTTGGTCGGTGTTGGAGTTGGGGCTCAATTGGGCTTTTACTTTGATGCGTTAAACCATTTGAGAATCCTTGGAGCCATTGTTGTGGGAAGAAAATTTCTTCTTCTAGTCACAACCCCTTCGGTTAGCAATGGTGGAACGATTACAAGCATGCAGCAATGTTGCAGGCTAGCGAACAAAACCCTCAAACCCTCATCACACTCTTATCACTCTAGGGCATTTGAGGCGCGTTCCTATTGTTAGATTGATTTGAGACATATTATCATTATTGGAAGATATTACTGGTCATGTCAAATTGGGTTCTAGTCATTTTCGGTCAATCTCAAATATTCTAACAATCGGGATAAATTCGGTTTTGGTTCAAGTGTTCATTTAATTGGAAAAAGTCAAGTTATCCAGTCAATTTCGATTGGGTAATTTCGAATTTTAATTGAACTAGATACAAAGTGAGTCGGATTTTGCTGGAGTTAGATTTCGAGATGATTGGAATATTAATTGAGTATGATTTCAAATGAATCAGATTTCGAATGATTTTTTTTCTAACTAGTTTGTTTTCTATAAAGACTAAATACCGATTTTTAGATGTAAGAATAATAAAATATTTGTATGAATTCTAAATACATATTTATCTATATGTAAGATATTTGCAAGATTACTACATATCATTGTCAACCAATAATGAGTTTAATGTTTATTAGATGAATTGTTCGATTTAGGTAGCTTTGGGTTTTTGGATACTTTCGGATCGGTTGCATAATGCATCAAGTTAGGTAGGGTTAATATTTTTGAATATAGTCTGTTTTGGATTATTCTAAAGTTGAAGTTGTTTTTGCATTCCGGCTAGACGATTTGATCATGTCAATCTTGGGTATACTATTGTAATGAGATTTTTGTGTAAGCTCGTGAGTGTCACGTGACTATCTTTCGCATTTTTATCTTGTTTTAGAAGGTAGTTTGTTGCCATATTTCTACTGAACTCATATAAAAGCTTGTAAGTCTCTCTAGGGACTAATTGATGAAACAAAGATAATGAAATAGAGCATTTGTGCTCAACATCCTCTCTTCTCTCTTCTTCCTTAGGTCTCACTCAAATTCTTCAATTTACTCTCAAATTCCTCACTCAAATCTCAAACTCTGTAGCTCACTTAACTCATTATGGTATCAGAGTAGTGTAACGATTGATTGATTAAGTGATCTTGAGCTAAGTTTGTGAAGCTACGGTTTCAAGTTTCTTTCTGCAACTGTTGAAGCTTGTATGAGATTCTTCTTTAATTTGTCTGTTGTTGAAGTCTACATTTGCTATTCTAATGTCAAAACAAGGAGCATCTAGATCGGGATTGATCAATTTGGAAAATGAGAATCCATGGAGTAATTCGACATAGAGACACGATCAATGAAGAGGAGATCAGATTTCTATAAGTGGTTTTCTCAATCCACTCTTCATACGTCCATCGAATAAATCTGGTATGACCTTGTCTTCAATTCAAATTGTTGGAGATAACTATAGACGATGGAAAAAAATCTATGATGAAGGCACTTTCAGTCAAAAGTAAATTATGGATGATTAATGGTTCGGTAGCTAGAACTCTTGAAAATGTAACTTAGTTTGATAGTTGTAACGACATTGTATGCTAATGGGCTTTGAATACAATGTCTAAGGAAATATATAACACAATTGATGAGTACGAAATCTGCTAAGGATATGTGGGATGATCTTGAAGAAAGCTATGGATAGAAAAATGCTCCTCTGATTTTTCAAATAAAGAGAGAAATTTTGGAATGTAAGCAAGGTGATTTGCCTCTCACTGAATACTTCACCAAATTGAAGGGATTGTGGTAGAAATTGGCTATTATTGGGAATTTTGTTAAGTGCACTTGTGGAAAGTGTGAGTGTGATTTGCAAAGACAAAATGAGGAGCTAGAGCAAGAAGATAAAAACTCATGAAGTTTTTGATGGGAGTAAACAACAAGTTTGATCACGCGAGAAGATAGATTCTCATGAGTGTGCCTTTGCCATCTGTTAGCATAGCTCATTCCTTATTAGTTCATGAAGAGATGAGCTAGAAAATTACAGATAATTTGAGTCTAAAATTTGAAGGTGGAGCATCTACTGCCTTGATGTCTAAGAGTGATGGAGATAGACAGAAAATATATGATGATTGTCGACAAAGGAGATTTGATGATGGAAAAGAAAGGAGATATGATGATAGTAAATATGAAGGTAGACAAAGAAGGTCTGAAGATGGTAGGCATAGATATAAAAAGTGCTCAAAGTGTGGGGGAAATCATAGTTCTGACAAATGCTGGGAATTAATCAGTTATCCAAGCTGGTTTTTCAAAAGAAAAACAAAGCCTTGGTCATCTCAATTGTCTAAACAGAGCTCAAATGATGGTGATAGAAGAGAAGGTGCAAACTCTACATTTGGCTTCACTTATAAAGCTAATTTTGTGAATTTGAGTGTTGCTGATGAGTTTCAAACTAGAGGAAGTAAGTTTGCTCAGAATTTTGTGGAGAAATAGAAAATGTTCAACAACTTCATGACTTTCCTCAAGAAACAAGCAAACAACTCATATGAGTCAAACTTGACGTGTAATTTCTGTTTTAATGCTTCTTATTCTTCTAGACTTTGGATTATGGATAGTGGATCTACCGACCACATGACACATGACTTTTCAAACTTTTCAAATGCCTATATACTACTACATCCAATATTGTTATTAATCTACCTTATGGGATTGTCAAGAGAATCACTCACATTGGCTTTGTCAATCTACCCAATTTAACTCTTCATAATGTCATCTATATTCCCAGTTTCAAATTCAATCTTCTTTCCTTATCTAAGCTTGTATATTAACAAAATTTTCATGTTTCCATTATTCGTGAATATTGTATTGTTCAAGACCAAGCAAGGAAGAAGATGATTGCATTTGGTAAATACCAAAATGATCTCTTTTACATGGATCCCAATACCTCTGAAGACATACTAAAAGAACTCAGATTGTCTCGTTGTTCAAGCTCTTAATGCTCAAAAGTTTTTTTCTCTTTTTCCTTCTAAAGATGTTTTTGTTATTCCTCGCATTACTTCCTTATGGAATTTAAGAGTTGGACATGCTTCTTTTGTTAAAACGAAACATATTCTAGTTATAAATCAAGACTTACAGAATACCTTTGATCATATATGTATTGTTTGTCCCCAAGCTAGGCAAACAGGAGCTTATTTTCCTTTAAGCAACTTTATTGCTCAAAATATGTTTGAGTTACTCCATTGTGATGTGTGGGAACCATATGATCAACCTAGTATAGATGGCTTTTGATTCTTTCTAACTATAGTAAATGATAAGAGTAGAAGTGTATGGACTTTTCTAATGAAACACAAGAGTGAGGTTCCATCAAATATCCAAAATTTCACAACTCTCATACAAACTCGATTCAATGCCAAAGTGAAAACTCTCATAACAGATCAGGGAACTGAATTCCACAATGAAATCTTTTCTTCATTCACAAGGGATTGTTCATCAAACCTCTTGTGTCTATACGCCACAAAAAAATGGCAGGGTTGAGAGGTGCCATAGATACATACATGAAATTGCTAGATCTCTTATGATACAATCTGAGTTGCCGATTCATTTTTAGGGAGATAACATTTTAACAGCCACTTATCATATCAACTGACTCCATAATCCTCTTATTAAGAACAAAACTCCTTATGAAGTTTTATTTGATCATTCTCCCTCTTATGATCACCTCAGAGTCTTTGGCTCTCAATGTTTTGTTTCCAATCTTCCCTCTTCATCTCTAAAAAAATTTCAATCTAAGGATCAAATCCTTGTGTGTTTGTGGGTTTTCCTTATGGGAAGAAGGGATATAAATTTTACAATCTCAAAACTCATAAAATATTAGTTAGTAGAGATGTTTGTTCTATGAACATATATTCCCATACAAGTTGCATTTTGAAGAATCTTCTACTCAACCACATTCTCAATCTTTTACTAAGTTTATTGACACTAATTGTTCACCAGATATATCCCCTTCAAATTAGTCTCCAAAAAATTGATTCTTCTTACAATACTTAACAAAATATGTCTCCTCTTTCACCAAATACATCAATTTCTGATCAATCCTTACCAAATTAATTTCAATCTCCTCTGTCTTCTAAATTTGTTGATCATGTGCCTCAAAATTCCAGTCATGATATACTTTTTTTAAGATAGTCTACAAGAGTTCATAAGGCACCCATTTGTATGAAAGATTATGTGGGTCTGGTTAGTCATTAAACTGCCTCTGGCCTTTCTCATATGTCTAAAATTAACTATCCCATTTCTGCCTTTATCACATACAAAAATTTTACTCCTTAATAAACCTTTGTGTCAAATGTGGCTCCATACTCTGAACCAAATTTTCTAGTATAAGGTATTAAAGATACAACTTGGTGTGAAGCAATGTTGGTGGAGTTAAATGCTCTTGAAAGGAATAAAACATGGACAATTACTGAACTTCCAACTCAACAATCTGTAGTTACATGTAAATGGTTGTTCAAGCTTAAGTTTAAATCTGATGGATCCTTGGATCGACATAAAGCATGTTTGTTGGCTAGAGGGTTTACTCATATAGATGGTGTGGATTATTCAGAAACATTTACACTTGTGGCTAGAATGATTTTTGTTCGAGTACTTCTTGTTGTTGTCACAAAAGGATGGTCCATTAGTAAAATGGATGTGACAAATGCTTTCTTACATGGTGAGTTAGAGGAAACTGTCTACATGACTCTACCACCTACATAAAATTTTCTCAAAAAGCTTCAGCATTCCAAACAGAGTGCTCTAACAATTGTCCTCAGGGGGAGATTTATAATGTGTCCAATTGTTCCTTAATGGTTTGCCAAGTTTTCATCAGTTCTTAGAGATGTTGGATATGTTCAATCCAAATCGGATTATTCTTTTTTCACCAAGAGATTAGTTTAGTCCTTTACCACCTTGCGCATCTATGTTGATGATATGATCATAACAAGAAATGATGGTATAGAAATTGCTCAATTAAAGAGGCATCTGCAAAAGAATTTTCAAATAAAAGATCTTGGTGACATGAGGTACTTTCTAGGTATTGAAGTTGATAGAAGTGATAAAGGAATATACTTCTAAATCAAATAACCAAGCTGCATTAATTGTACATAGCCAAGAATCTAATATATATTTCATGAAATGACAAAGCATATCAAGATTTATTGTCATTTGGTAAGATATAAGGTGAGATTTGTGGAGAAATTGATGTAGCTTACATAAAGACTAAATATTAGCCAATTGATTTGTTTACCAAAATCTTAAGTGTTGATCAGTATTCTAAGTTGTCCAAACTAGGAGTTATAAATGTGTTTTCAACTCTCTAGTTTGAGGGAGTGTGTTGTAATGAGAGTTTTGTGTAAGCTCGTGAGTGTCACGTGACTATCTTTCATATTTGTATCTTGTGTTAGAACTTTAGAAGGGAGTCTGCCGCTACAGCTCTATATTGAACTCTCATATAAAAGCTTGTAAGTCTGTAGGATCGTAGATCTGTGTTAGTTAAGACAAGTCGGGAACTGTTCCAGTGACAGTTCCCTTACGCAGTGGAATAAAGCAACACAGAAAGTAAAATGTAAAATAGAGACAAGGACACGGTTCCTTATAGAGGAACATCTACAACCAACTAGCTGGAGAGTAAACCTCTACCTCCCTTGGAGGATTTTGAACACACTCTATATTACTATTGATAGATCTCAAGATACACAATACAAAGTCGAACTTCTCTATTGCTCGCAATCCCACTCACAAACAATACTAACGACTAAGTCAAGGTGATTCCTAGATCTAAACACAGTTGAATATAGATGGTGAACCTAACTCGTTCCTGTACAGTTCCCTTTAGCACAGGAACCAACTCTCCAAGCCGATGGTGATCTTCACGCAGTCTCCATCGCCTGGTCACGGAGCTTCCTTCTTTGACTTCTAGATCGTCGACTTCACTGGTTCAGCTCGGGCTCTCACTTTCTCCCTTTCCTTTTTCAGATCTGGTACTTTGCATTAGAGAGCTTGATTTGACCTAGCGGCGTCGCATACTATTTATAGAGGTTTCCACTTTTAGCTTTGACGCCTTTACCCTTTTTGTCTTAGGGAGTACGATACTATTCCAAAAGACCAGCGTACCCTTTTGTATCTTTCTCTTCTCGAATTTTGGCTTGACGCCCAAGACAATAGTGAAATGACTTCATTATACTTTAAGACTCTTGCCACGTAGTCAAGTGGCGTCATGGGGAATGTTTCCCTTGCTTTTCTTGTGAACCTGTTATCTTTCCTAAGATCACTTGTAAAGGGAATTAGTTCCATATTCGTTTGTCATTATCAAAACTTCGATTTCTCTAGAGAAACCATTGTTCCAGTGTTAGTTCCCTAACACTGATCCAACAATTTCCCCCTTTTTGATGATGACAAACCTTTATAAAATGCAAGTCAGGGATGCAGGAAAGATAAGAGAGTTTAAACACCAAAATGCACAGTTGATACTTTGTAGATACTTAGTTCCCCCTGGAATGGACAAGCAGTTCAATTTTCAAGATTTTTAAGCTTATAGTTCTCCCTCAGCTTATGGCTAATTTTTCTGTATTCTCTTAGACACAACGCATCTCTGCATTTTTCCACTTTTCCCCCTTTTGACATCATCGAAAAGAATGAAGTATAGACATGCAAGGAAAAGTAGGTAAAGCACAATCATAACTAGAGAATAATAGCAAAAAGCATTCATTGAAACGATGTTATCAAAATACAGGAACAGACATGTTTAAAGCATTGAAGGAGGGAGAAAACAACTAAGGGATTTGTTTTGTAGAGGGCTTGTTCATGGATCAGAGGAGGATGAGGAAGGCAACTTCTGTTGGATGTTTAGAAGAACATCAAGGATTCGCTCATTGACCCCACACAGACGATTGAGAGCTTGAAGAACTATCTTTGAATCTCCCTGTTCTATGAACACGGTAGAAGGAACTTGATCAGTTGGTTCCTGGGAGTGCTTCATTCTCTGAATATTGGACATTTCCATCTCTTGTCCAAGCTCTTATTCCTCCTGAGGATGATAGACATCACTCCTCTTCATGATTTCCTTCACAACAGCAACATAGGGAAAGGCGTGAGACTCCTTTGATGAAACTCGAAATAAACCGTTCGCTAAAAGACAAGAGACGGGATTATTATATTCGATTGTGCAAACACTTACTTCTTTATTTATGATTTTCTTTACAACGAGGTTGCAAGACTGCGAGGTTACAAGCCAACGAGGTCACAAACCAACGAGATTACAAACATTTGAGGTTTACACCCTAGACCCCCTACGGTTATCCAAGATCTCGACCTAACAATGTTCAAGATCTCCTAATTGCTAGACAATTCTAAGTATCGCTTTTTCGACCTCTTAAACGAGGTTGATTTTGCGGGACGGCGTTGATGACTTGCGAGATTGGACAGCGGAGTCTTTGATGTGAATGAGAGTGTGGTGTAGGCGGCTTCCGGGATGGTGTAACGAGGTCTTTGATGTGAGCAGAAGCTTTGTGAGACTTGAAGTCTTTTTGTGGACTTCACTTGTCTGTAGTGAGGCCTTTTAACGATGTTTCGATCACGTCGATCTTCAACGAGCAAGATAGTTCTTGAGTTCAAGATGTTTTTCGACCCCTTTTCCATATGAGATTCTCCTCTATTTATAGAGGATTGGGGGGGTTCGAGTTCTGATCATTGTCCGATGTGGGACGCCCGAGATCAAGGGCTTTGATTGGTCTAGAGGCGAGGCAGCTTGTGATTGACTCGGGAGAGTGGCGCTAGCTGAGTGGTTCTGGTGGGCGGGCGTGTCGGTAGAGTCGGTTACGAGGTGTATACCTCGTTCCAAGGTTTTGGAGGACCTCGCGGGGGTAGGAGTTTTGTTAAAATAAAAGGTGGGTGTGGTTATGGGCCCCAGGATCATCCTCGGGAGGCCCGTCGGGTCTGTATGTTCTTCGTACCCCGGGCCCACTTCTTACTTTACTATTTTGAGCATCATCACAACCCCATGGCCTGGGGATCTCTCCCCGAGGGCCGCAGGGCATAAGTTCTCAAAGATCACGGGGTACGAGGTGTTTGAGAGGTGGGTAGGCATTTTGCGAGGTTTCAAGGGTTCCGAGGTTCATGGTGGGCATCTCGCGAGGCCCTCTTTCTGCGAGGCTCTACACTTAGCTCTTTTTTGTTTACAGGGGTGAAGCTTTTCTGGGCTTGCTCTTCATATCTTGCTTAATGGGCCGTTCAGGAGGGACAGGCCCAATAAGCCTCTCTGGGCAGGGGAGGCCCAAGCCTGCTCTTTATAAGAGCGTATTTCACACGCTTCATTTCCATCTTCTCTCTCAACATTTTCGCCCTCTTTCTTCGCCTTTTCGGTTTCTTGCTAGCGGTTCTCCAAACGGTTTCCGACGAGCCTTCGCCTTTTGCCAGTTGCACCACCGCCCTTTCTTCGCCAGTTTTTAACAAGTAAGTTCTCGACCTTCTTCTTTCTGTTTTTCGGTGTTTTTTGCCTTCGATCTTTCCTTGATTGCTTTTTTGCTCCGCGCTCTGTAAAGGCGACGGCGCGTCGCCTGGTGTTCCGCGCCGGTGTCACGGTGGCGAAGCGGCAGTGGTAGTGTCGCGTCTGTTTCTGGGCGTTGCCCTTTGTCATTTTTTCCGCTCTTCTTCTTTTTTCTTCTTGCTCGGCTTTGTGCCCTAGCGGGCAAAGGTCGTTTCTTGGTGTCTCGCGCCAGCTTCATGGTGGCGGGATGGTGGGGTGAGGGTGGCGATGGCCATCCACTCGAACCCCTTGCCCTCCAACCGACGACCGGGCCTCTGCGCTTTCTTTAGGCGGTTTTGAATTTCGAGACCCTCGGAAACCCAAACGTCTTGACGGCTGATTGATGGGACGTTAGGGTCTCCGCCGCTGCTTTCCACCGCTGGCCTCCATTTCTCCCTCTCTTTCCTCTTTTTGGTGCTTCGACTTCTCCATCGCCGTCCTATCTTGTCAGAGTAACCCCTAGGGTGCCACGTGGCTTTTCGTCTCTTATGACCTCGAATTCTCTGTCTTCCGGATGTTGTCATGACCTCGTCTTGTTCTCCCTTTTGCTGTTCTAACCTCGCGTTCTCTTCCCTTCGAGGTCATGACCTCGCATTATTTTTCCTTGGTTGCTTTGTCCAATGTCTCAACACTTCTTTCTTTTCCAAGTGTTAGCCTTCCGCGGCCTGGACGTCGTTCTTTTCATGCCTAGGAGAGCCTCTGTGAGCCCCCCGCCTGGCTTCGCTTTCAAAGTTCAAGAAGGTTTTTACGAGGAGGTTTCGGAGTCCGTGGGAAGCGTAGAACCTAGCGATTCCCAGAACCCGAGGTCCCCTTTGCTGGTTTTCAACGACCCTTCTTCAAGTGACTCCGAGGTTTCCATCAATTCGCGCTTCTCCCGACTTCGCACGTCGTCGGGTGTTGAAATGGCTTCGTCTTCCACCCCAGATGAGGTCGTTACTGACTTGGAGGCGAGGTCAGGAGTGGACACGGCCTCGGCCCCCACCCCCTATGTGCCTCCGAGGTTTCCTGCGGCGTATATTACTGACGCCGTGTCTCGCGTTCATCCTGTTCTCGAAGAGCGGATCCCCAAGACCCCGGGTTCTCCCAAGGACCATCTGACCGGAGGAGTGGCCACCGAGCTCGAGCGTGAAGACCTCGAAAAGATTGCCAAAGACTTCGCTTGGCCCGAGGGAGTTGAGTTGGCTCTTCCCGAAGAGGGGGGGCTGCTCCTTGGCGTCCTATGATAGGTGCACGGTCGTGCACCTTTTCAGTCTTCAAGCGGGTTTCAGGCTACCTCTGGCCCAGCATATTGTGGACTATCTGTGGGCCATGCGGATCTGTCCCGCGCAGTTGTTCCCGAACGCTTGGCGGCTGTTGTGCAGGCACGATTCGTAGTCGTGAACTTGGGGACGGGCCGAATCTTGATAACTTGTCGGCTTTATTCCTAGCGAGGAGGGAACCTCGGTCCTGCCTCATCAATCTTAGCACGCCGAACATCAAAATCACCACGGCGCCCTCGAACGTCGGGACGTGGAAGCCGAACTGGTTTTTGGTCCGAGACCCCACCGGGAGATATCTCAACTTTCTCGTGGTGTCGGGCACCTTTGTTTGGTGCGTGTGTCCGCATACGGTTGATGAGCTCAAGGCACTTAAGGCTCGATACGCCACAGCGAGTCAGGCACCGTACCAAGTGTATCTCTCTCAGGACCAGCTTGAGCGGGCCGGCCTGAGTCTCAACCTCCCCCTAGCGAGGGCAAAGAGGGTACTTAACCTTTTTTCTCCTTTTCCCTTCTTTTTAACATGCTTTTTCCTTCTTTTACTGCTGGCCAGGTAGCGAGATTTTGGCCGCCTTGCTAGATTTATCGTGTTTTCACGTCGTTTTTGGACGCGAGGTTTGAGATCTCGTCAGTCCGTGTTGTTTTCTCTTTTTATCTGAATTGTTACTCTCCCTTGCTTTTTTGATAGTGGACGTATTTGGCGCTCTCACCACGAAGTCGCAGGGCAAAAGGCATGTGACTTCTTCCTCCAACGCTCCGAGACCACAAAGCCAACAGGGGGTTGCCATAAAGGAGCCGACCTCGCAAGCGAGGTCGCCCACCCCCCAACCGACGTCGATACCCCCGCCACCTAAAACGTCCGGGGGGAAGACCTCTGAGGGGGGCCGCCGAAGGGGGACGTTTCGAGGACGTCCGGGGAGAAAACCTACGAGGTGCCCCCGCCTAAGAGGGACGTCGCAAAGACGTCGTCCCAGGCCTCGCGGGAGTCCGAAAACGTAGCCGGGCAAAAAAGGAAGGGCGTGGAGTCCCCTCGGGGGGAGAAGAAGAAGAAACATCGGGCGGACGGACAGCGAGGTCCGTCGGTGGGGGATGTCATCCCCTACTTTAATTTTGAGGGGCGGGTTATGGATGTCGCTGGTCCTTCGCCCGCCAAGTTTCATTGCCCTGGGCCGGTTAGGGGCGCTGCGGTGAGGTGGGGCCGGGAGGAGTGGAAGGAGGAGGCTGCGTGGGCCAATAACCTCACAGACGCGGCCCTTGATGACGAGGCTGCTAGGTATTCGGCTATGGTAAGTTTTATTCTTACGAACTTTGCTTCTGTTTTGGGTTCCGTGCCTACATTCATACTTCTTATTCTCTTCAATTGTTTTTGCGAATTCGCAGCATACCTTCTTCGACAACTACAACCGCAGTCGCATCAACCTCGCCCATTCGCGTATGGAGAAGATGGAGGCGGCACTTAAAGCCCGCATGGAGGAATGCGAGAAGCAAGCGAGGGAGCTTGTTGCGGCTGAGGAGCAAGTTAGAGCCGTGGAGGTCGCGGTGAGGGACGAGGTCAAGGCGACTGCGAAGGCAAAGGAGGGGGAGGCAAAGGCAAGGGAGGGGGAAAACAAGGTGAAGGAGGTGGCATGCAAGGCGAAGGAGGTGGCTGAGAACTTGCATAGCGAGAATGAGGAGCTTCGGGCTAAGCTCTCCGCTGAGCATCAATTTTTCAAGGAGAAGGGAGTGGAGCTCTCGAAGGCCGAGGATGAGATCACCGACCTTCGACATCGCATCGTCGAGCTCAACGAGGAGGTGGAGGTTGCGGGTCCCAAATACGTGGACTCGGAGGAGTACAAGGCGACGATGGTGGAAAGCGTAAGGAAGATGTTCCACCAGGCCGTTCGCATGGGCGTTAAGCAGGCGGTGGCCAAGTACAAGCACATCGATCCCCGCATTGTCTTCTTCAACCCCAACTACGAGGAGACTATGGGGGAAGAGACCGGGGAGGAGCCCGAGGGGGAATGTGAATTTTTCTTAATGCGGACGGGACCGTGGCAAGCGAGGTTCCTCCCGTGGTGAACCTCGTCGAGGAAGACCCGGAGGTAGTCGTTACGGGCCCTCTGCCCGCGGCAGACGCACCTAGCTCCCAGCCATCTGCCACACCAGCCCCTATCCCAGAGGCTCTCAAAGCGCCCGTCGACTCCGCCGCCGAAGCCTCGAAGAGTTAAAGCTGCTGGTGAATGATAAAAAAATTTGTTTTGTTGGGGGCCCTGCGGGGCTTGTAATTCAAACATCTCGACCCTTGTGGCCTTTATTTTGGCGGCCCTACGGGGTTTGTAATTAAACATCTGGGCCCTCATGGCCCACGTTTTTATATCATTTTCCTTTGCTCATAATTGTTTGTTTGTTCTAGCTTATTTGCATATGCTCGTCCATATTCATCCAAACCCATGGCGCGAGTGTCACAACTATTGTGGTACTCGGGCCACATCGGGTGTTTCTAATTCTGCATCGAGATCATGAGCCTCGCTCGGATCTCGCATGTTTTGCTCGAGTTTCTCCAACCCCAAGCGGGAAGCGAGGGATGGTTTAAACGAGATTCTTCATCCCCAAGCGAGAAGCGAGGGATGGATTAAACGAGATTCTCCAACCCCAAGCGGGAAGCGAGGGATGGATTAAACGAGATTCTCCAACACCAAGCGGGAAGCGAGGTTTGGACCAAACGAGATTCGCCAACCCCAAGCGGGAAGCGATGGATGGATTTAACGAGATTCTCCAACCCCAAGCGGGAAGCGAGGTTTGGACTTAACGAGATTCTCCAACCCCAAGCGGGAAGCGAGGGATGGATTATACGAGATTCCCCAACACCAAGCGAGAAGCGAGGTTTGGATTAAACGAGATTCTCCAACCCCAAGCGGGAAGCGAGGGATGGATTAAACGAGATTCTCCAACACCAAGCGGGAAGCGAGGTTTGGACCAAACGAGATTCGCCAACCCCAAGCGGGAAGCGATGGATGGATTTAACGAGATTCTCCAACCCCAAGCGGGAAGCGAGGTTTGGACTTAACGAGATTCTCCAACCCCAAGCGGGAAGCGAGGGATGGATTATACGAGATTCCCCAACACCAAGCGAGAAGCGAGGTTTGGATTAAACGAGATTCTCCAACCCCAAGCGGGAAGCGAGGGATGGATTATTGATTCCCCAACACCAAGCGGGAAGCGAGGGATGGATTATTGATTCCCCAACACCAAGCGAGAAGCGAGGTTTGGATTAAACGAGATTCTTCAACACCAAGCGGGAAGCGAGGTTTGGACTAAACGAGATTCTCCAACCCCAAGCAGGAAGCGAGGGATGGATTTAACGAGATTCTCCAACCCCAAGCGGGAAGCGAGGGATGGATTAAACGAGATTCTCCAACCCCAAGCGGGAAGCGAGGCATGGATTTAACGAGATTCCCCAACACCAAGCGGGAAGCGAGGGATGGATTATACGAGATTCCCCAACACCAAGCGGGAAGCGAGGTTTGGATTAAGAACCCGAAGTTCTTATTTTTGAGAGAGATTTTGAAAGTTCCACAACCCTTTATTCACAAAAATTGCAAGAAGTAACGGAGTTCGGAGAGTTTACACAAAATACTTCTTCAGTCGGTCGACGTTCCACGTCTTGCTGAGGGTACGCCCCTCGTTGTCTTTGAGCTTAAAAGCTCCGGGAGCGACCTTCTCGCCGAGGATGTATGGCCCCTCCCAGTTGGGGTTTTGTTTGCCACCTTCGCTTCGCCTCAAGACGAGGTTACCTGTCGCCAAGAGTCGGGGTCTCACCTTCTTGTTGTGGTAGACGGCCACGCGACGCTTATATTCCCTGGAGCGAAGGTCGGCTACTTCGCATAGCTCGTCCCGGAAGAGCAACTCGACCCTGAGATTGGCCTCGTTCTCCTTTTCATCGAAATCAAGCACCCTTGCCGACAGGACCAGGGTTTCTACCGGGACTAGGGCTTCCGCCCCGTAGGTTAGGGCGAAAGGCGTTTCTCCGGTCGCGCGGCGCGCGGTGGTGCGGTACGTCCATAGGACGAGTGGTAGGAGCTCTGCCCAACGACCTTGGGCCATGGCCAGCAGTTTCTTGAGATCGGACAGGATGCGGGCATTGACGTTCTCTACCTGGCCGTTGGACTGAGGATGGGCCACGGAGGAGACTTGAGGGTTATGCCCAGGTCTGAGCAAAATGTCCGGGTCTCTTCGCAATCAAATTGGGGGCCATGGTCGGTCATGATGGTCATGGGAACGCCGAAACGGCAGACGAGGTTCTTCCACAAAAAGTCGCAGACCTTAGTCCCCGTGATCTTCGCCATTGCTTGCGCCTCAACCCACTTTGTGAAGTAGTCGATAATGACCAAGATATACCGCACCTGACCAGCAGCCTTGGGGAAGGGGCCGAGGATGTCCATCCCCCACATCGCGAAGGGGCATGGCGCGTGGATGGAGCGACGCTGCGAGGTCGGGGCGTGCAAGAGGTTACCGTGCTTCTGACATCCATCACATCGCTGGACATAGGCCCTTGCGTCTTGCCGGAGGGTGGGCCAGAAGTACCCCAAGTGGGCGACCTTATGCGAAAGGGTTCGCCACCCTGGGTGGCCTCCACAGACCCCTTCATGGGCTTCATAAAGGATGTGCTTCGTAGCTTCGGTTGGGACGCACAATAGGTTGGGCTCAGCATAGCCTCGGCGATAAAGGTAGCCACCTACGACGCAATACCGCACCGCCTGTATTTTCAGCTTCCTGGCCTGTGCAGGGTCCTTTGGGAGGACTCCGCTCTCCACATACCGTGTTATCGGGATCCTCCAATCCCCCGCGGTGACAGATAGAACCTCGCTGTTCACACTCCGCGAGAGTTTTCTTTCTACCATCACGCGGTTCCCCACTTCAAGGGGGAGGGCGGATCCTAACCTCGCAAGTGCATCTGCTTTGGTGTTCGAGGTTCGCGGGATGGACTCGACCGTGAAGGTTTCCAAGCACGATACCAAGGCTTTGACCTTTTCTCGGTACGCGGGCAGGAACCCCGTTCTGGTGTCGTACTGACCGTTGAGTTGGCGCACCACCAACTCGGAGTCGGTGTAGACCCTGATTTTCCGGGCACCACTAAGGAGCGCCATCTCGATCCCGGTGATCATGGACTCATACTCGGCCTCGTTATTGGTGGCTTCGAAGGCGAAGTTAAGGGAATACTCCGTCTTGATCGAGGGCCCATCGAGGAATACGCCAGCCCCGCCACCGTCGTCACATCGTGAGCCGTCAACGAACACCTTCCACTCTTCCGAGCTTGTTTCTGTCTCAGAGAAGGTGACCTCCACCATGAATTCAGCGAGGGCCTGCCCCTTCATGGTGGTCCTTGGGAGGTAACTGATGTCGAACTCGGAGAGCTCGACTGCCCACTTCGTCATTCGCCCGAAGAGGGCGGGCTGGTGGAGGATTTGTCGAAGTGGGAGGTCAGACAGGACCTGAATGGGGTGCGCATGGAAGTAAGGGCGTAGACGCCTCACGGCGGTCACAACCGCCAGCACCATCTTCTCTGCTAGGGAAGAGCGTTGCTCCGCGGGCTGGAGCACGCGACTCACGAAGTAAACTGGGTGTGTGGCCTTTCTGGTTAGCACCGCGCTGACCGTCTCGGGTCTGACGGCCACATAAAGTTGCAAGTCTTCGCCCGCCAACGGGGGCGACAGTGTGGGGAGCTTCGACAGGAAGGCCTTTAGTTCAGAGAAAGCGGGCTCAAGCCTCTCATCCCACACGAACTTGTCATTCTGCTTAAGAGCTGCGAAAAAGGGCAGGGACCTCTCCGCCAAGCGGGAGCAAAACCTCCCCAGGTAGTTGACGGCACCGTTGAGTCGTTGCACCTCGGTGCGAGACCGTGGTGACCTCATTGAGAGGATCGACTCGACCTTGGTAGGATTTACGTCGATGCCGCGCTCGCTAATCATAAAGCCTAAAAATTTTCCCGATGACACGCCGAAGACGCACTTCTCGGGGTTCAGGCTGAGACGGTTGTGCCTGAAAGTGGCGAAGACCTCAACGAGGTCGACCAGATACTCCTCAAGGGTCTTGCTCTGGACAACAATATCATCGACATATGCCGACACGTTCCGTCCGAGATGGTTCTTAAAGACGCGGTCGATGAGGCGTTGAAAGGTGGCCCCCGCGTTCTTCAATCCAAACGGCATGACTTTGTAGCAATAAGTGCCTCGCTGGGTTATGATGGATGTTTCCTCCTCTTCTCGCGGGTTCATCAGGACTTGATTGTACCCTGAGTATGCATCGAGGAAGCTTAAAACCCTGTGACCTGCGGTTGAGTCAACTAGCTCGTCGATCAAGGGCAAGGGGTAACTATCTTTGGGATAGGCTTTGTTGAGGTCCTTGAAATCGACGCACATTCTCCACTTCCCGCTGGTTTTTTGACAAGCACGACGTTGGACAACCACCGGGTGTATTGAACCTCGCGTATGAACCCCGCAGCCAGCAATTTTGCCACCTCGTCATTTGCGGCGCTCGCCCTTTCTTCATTCATTTTTCTTCGTCGATGCACCACGGGGCGAGTGGTGACATCGACGTTCAAAGAGTGCTGGGCCACGGTCCGCGGGACACCTCGGAGATCCTTTGCAGTCCAAGCGAACACATCGCGGGACCCGGCGAGCAAGGCTTTTAGCGACGTTGCTGACGCCCCCGAGAGGCATTCTCCGAGGTAGATCTTCTCAGACTCGCTCTCGAAAGGGGATATCACCCTTCTTTCTAGCTCTGGAGTGGGGACCGTGAAATCCCGGACTTCGAGGTCGGCCTCGCCGGGAGATTCCACCATGAACACCGGGCACTTTTGTTTTGCAGAGGTCGCGTAGCAAACGCGACCTTCCTCCTGATTGCCTTTTACCTCTCCAACCCCGCCATCGACGGGGAACTTCATCTTCAGGTGATAGATAGAAACTACCGCCTGGAACTTCATCAGGGAGACCCTCCCAATGATTGCATTCCACACCGAAGGCAGGCGCACCACCGTGAACTCTACCATCTCGGTCCTCCTGGTGGATCCGGTGCCTAGCGTCATCCAGAGGTCGATGAGACCTGCCACGTCGAATTCGTCTCCCGAGAAGGAGGTGAGCTTCCCAGCGTAGGGATTCAGGGATGTTTCGGAGATGCCCAATTGCTCGAACGCGCCATAGTACATGATGTCCACGGAGGATCCCGTGTCTACCAGCACTCGCTTTACCATCTTCGAGCCCATTTGAGCGTGTACCACCAAGGGGTCAGAGTGTGGCATGTGAAGCCCCTCGGCATCTTCGGATGAGAAGGACAAACCTACGTGGGACCGCGAGGTTTGCGCGACGCTAAATACCGAGGGCTCATGATGGCTTTCCCTCGCGTATCTCTTCCTGTCTGTCTGGCTTGACCCAGCCGGCGATGGTCCGCCCGAGATGGTATGGATATACTCATCGGGCGCCGTCGCTTGTCCAGACCGGGCTTGCTTCGCGGGTGCCTACTGCTCGACGTTATTGTTGTTGTTGGCCTGAGCGTGACTTGGGCCTTGCGGCACGGTGTTGGCTCCTGACGCGGGGTTGGCGAGGCCCTTTTCATTTGGGTTGTACACAGGACCTCCCTTGCCTCGATAACCCCGCGGTCTCCCACCAAAGCAGTTCCAACCTTCGCCGACGCCTCCACGGTTGTTGTTCCGGTTACTATAATTGTTGTTGTTGTTCTGGTTGTTATTGTTGTTTCTGTTGGTGGTGGTGGTGGTGGTGGTGTTGTTGGGGTTATGTGTCTGCGTCACATACGCATCGCGCGCAGCCGGCGCGACCACTTTTGCCTTCCCCTTGGCATCGGCGACGATCTCTTTGTCAGTTCTTGGTCGCGAGCTCTGGTTGGCGACATCCTCGGCGTACACTTGGGCCGTGATCCGGGCACACAAGCTTTCGTACGTCGTCGGATTCTTCAAGAAAATGCGGTTCTTGAAATCCTGGATGCGCAGGTTTCCCATGATGGTGTCGCGCACCGACGACTCGTCGACGTGCGCGATTTCTGCCACCGAGGTTGTGAACCTCGTGAAGAAGGCGCCCAAAGACTCTTTTCCCCCTGCTCGATTCCGCGGAGATCCCGCATGTTCTTCTTGCGCTTCCTAGAGTCGCTGAAGTGAGTGACGAAGGAATCACACAGTTGGGCGAACGAGGTCACGGAGCCGACCTTCTTACTTGAGAACCATGTTAACGCGGCCTTTTCCAGGGTGGTTGGGAGAAACCCTGCAGAATATCACGTCATTGTAGGCATTGACGTTCATCTGGACTGCGAAGTGTTTTACGTGCTCCTCAGGGTCCGTTGAGCCGTCATAAAGCCCCATTTGTGGCCTTAAGAAGTCCTTGGGCATTGGCGCGTTCCGGATCTCGACCATGAACGGAGAGGTGATCTTGTCCTCCTCCTGATCTTGGGGTGGTGGCCTCGAATTGCGCGAGCGAGACCTCGGGTAGTGCATCGCGCTCCCCGCTATTACGGAATATTCTGGCTCTTGCAGCCTCGATCGTCGCGATCGAGACCGCGAGATCTGCATGGGATCTCGGGGAGGCCTCTCTGTTGACGAGCCGTTGGTAGAGGTCTCGGGCTCCGGCACACGCCTAGGGACGTACGCAAGTACGTACTCAGAGTGAGGTTCACCCTGGGGGGGGGGGGACGGGGACGTACGAAGGGGCGAAGCCCTGCTAGTACTGCCCATAAGCCGGGTAAGGGTATGGGTTCGGGGGTGCGCCGCCCTGCTCGAAGCCTTGGAACGGGAACGGGTTTTGCGGGGCGGCGTACGTCCATCCCGGAGGGACCACGAACGGGCAGCCCGGAGGCCCCGCGACAATCCATTGTGTAGTTTCGGGCATGTTGTCGGGGTGTTGAGGGAAGAGATTGTTTGGGCAAGCCATTTTGAGGGGATCGAAGCTAAGGTTTGCACTAATCGAGGAACTGCTAAGGATGAAGAGGTTCCCACAGACGGCGCCAGTGATGAAACTCGAAATAAACCGTTCGCTAAAAGACAAGAGACGGGATTATTATATTCGATTGTGCAAACACTTGCTTCTTTATTTATGATTTTCTTTACAACGAGGTTGCAAGACTGCGAGGTTACAAGCCAACGAGGTCACAAACCAACGAGATTACAAACACTTGAGGTTTACACCCTAGACCCCCTGCGGTTATCCGAGATCTCGACCTAACAATGTTCGAGATCTCCTAATTGCTAGACAATTCTAAGTATCGCTTTTTCGACCTCTTAAACGAGGTTGATTTTGCGGGACGACGTTGATGACTTGCGAGATTGGACAGCGGATTCTTTGATGTGAATGAGAGTGTGGTGTAGGCGGCTTTCGGGATGGTGTAACGAGGTCTTTGATGTGAGCAGAAGCTTTGCGAGACTTGAAGTCTTTTTGTGGACTTCACTTGTCTGTAGCGAGGCCTTTTAACGATGTTTCGATCACGTCGATCTTCAACGAGCAAGATAGTTCTTGAGTTCAAGATGTTTTTCGACCCCTTTTCCATATGAGATTCTCCTCTATTTATAGAGGATTGGGGGGTCGAGTTCTGATCATTGTCCGATGTGGGACGCCCGAGATCAAGGGCTCTGATTGGTCTAGAAGCGAGGCAGCTTGTGATTGGCTCGGGAGAGTGGCGCTAGCTGAGTGGTTTTGGTGGGCGGGCGTGTCGGTAGAGTCGGTTACGAGGTGTATACCTCTTTCCAAGGTTTCGGAGGACCTCGCGGGGGTAGGAGTTTTGTTAAAATAAAAGGTGGGTGTGGTTGTAGGCCCCAGGATCATCCTCGGGAGGCCCGTCGGGTCTGTATGTTCTTCGTACCCCGGACCCACTTCTTACTTTACTATTTTGAGCATCATCATCCTTGGCAACACACTTGCACATATGCATGATCATGATCTTGGGTAGGTTAATCCTTTCCTTTCGTAGGAACAGATCGAAGAGAATGGCATCAGTAGAGTTGAGTGTTGTGCGCTTCTCTTGTCTGGGAATCACTACCCTAGTGATGTACTGGTGTGCAATCTTCCCCAGTTGGCTCAAACCATGAGTCAAGACCTCCTTTCCTTGAGCAGGCACATGACCTAGTAGCCTTTGTAGGATGGCTTCCCTTCCATCAGTGTCTTGCCATGGCCGTTGAGGAAGCGTGTCGAAGCCTTCTCCGAGAACGAGGAGTATTTTCTTGATCATTGTAGAGGTGAAGGTGAAATCATCTTCCTCAGTTTTCCATCTTATGACTAGATCGAGCTCAGTTCCCTTTGTTAGGGTGAACTTGGAATAGAAGAGTTTAATTTGTTCAGGGTCTACCTTCGCTGGTTCAGAGCATAGCTTATCCCACTCTTGGAACTAGATGAGTTGTTGAAGCTCTTTGAAGTCTTGCTCCTATAGGAACTCAGCGGTGACAACCAAGGGAACAACCAGTTTTCTTTCTCCAGTTGTAGTTGTTCCTTTCTTCTTCTTTTCTTTCTTCTCCTTTTCCTTCTTTTCCTCCATCCTTTGTTTTTTGGAGCCTCTAGTTGAAGGACGCCCAGGTGGCGGTTCCTTGTAGCCAATTTGAAGACCAGGCTCGGTGTACTCCTCTATCTCATCATCGGTTCCTTCAACTGTGACTATGTTCGTTGATTGATTAAGAGCTCAGAGTTGCTCAGAGAGAAGAGGTTGAAGTTCCTCGTCAGATTCTTCTTCATCGTCACCAATCTTTCTCAGCTTTCTTTTCTTTGTTCTTTGGCCAGTTGGGACGTTTGAGAGAAGATCTTTGAGGGGAGTTTTCTTTGTGGGATTTGAAGAGGTGGAAGGAAGAGTGGGTGTAGTTCCCTGTGAGATGGAGAACTCTTCTCTCTCAAAGTAAGAGAGGGTTTGGTCGAGATTTGAGAGGGTGAGATCTTTGTAAGGTGGAACTGGGATTGTAGGAGCTTTTGAAGAAGAAGAGATGTCCTTGGAAGTTTGGATTTGAAGGTTAGGGTTTGGATTTTGAGAGGTTGAAGCAAGAGGGTCAAGCCGTTTGGGACTGAGACTGTCATGGATCTGAGTGTGGTGTTTTGGGGAGGAATGCGAAGATTCTTGTAAGAGCAAGGAAGGATTGGACTCATGAATCGTGGTTTGAACACCATCAATTGTCATGGTGAGAGTCGAGGAGCCATCCAGTCTTGTAGTAAGAACTGGAATTTCAGATCTGGGAGTTGTAGGGGGAGAGCTTGGAGGAGTGAGAGGGCGTTGCCCATCTTTCTTCCTTAGGAGAGAGAAGATGTGCTCATTGACATCGAAGATATATTGGGGTTCATGGTGATCTAGATCCAGATTTGTAAGAAGTTTTTCTTGAAGATAAACTGGATCGTTGTGAAGAAGATGCTCAATGAGAGGATTTGGGTGAAGTCTGGTGTATTTAGGTTGGTTTTGATTGGCCATGGTTGGAAGAAAGATTGAGATTGAGAATTTTGAAGGTTTAGGGTTTGTCGATGGAAAAGATGAAGATGATGAAGTTGGAAGTGAATGGGGAAGACGGGTTAAGTAAGGAAAGGGAATGAATTTGAAAAGGTGAGAGAGGAAGACTTACCAGGGTTCCCTTGAAATTCACATCCAGTTATGCCTAGGGTAACTAGAAAGATTTGTTGTCTTCCATTAAGAGATTCTTTCCAAATCAACAGTATCTACGTGGCGGATGATGAGCCAAAGTAGCGAGATGAACGGTGTAGATTCAAGTTTCCCTTTTCTCAGCCTGTCGCTTTAAAAACTCAATTTCCAACGTCTTTTCTCTTTCCAATAATATAACTATGAGACGCTTGGGTGCCAGAATCCTTGTAGTTCCCTAGTGAGTTAAAGTGGTTCCTTACCTTTCCAACCTCTTTTCCATGAACAAGTAACGAAAGGCCATATTTGGATACATAAGGGTTTTTTGTGAAAAGACAAATAGAAGTATCCAAACAAAATAAGGGTAAGTAAGCAAGTTTTGTCATCCAAGTAATTGAATCCCGTGAAAGGGGTTATCAATTAATTGAGGCTCATAGGAAACATTTACCTGGATCGGCTTTAAGGGACAAGTCTTATGATCAACCATCCTTTCAGCTTGTAATGAGGGATAGATAAGATCAGGTTGATCATTTTGGGCTAAAAGGAACAAAGTGCTTTTAAGAAGTAGTTCCCATACACAGAAGTAAACATGTTTCATGCAAAGAGCAATTATTAAAATGAAAGTTGCTAAATCATGTAGTTCCCTAGTCATACTAATACTTCACTAGTCAATCATAGAGGGAAAAGATGGATCGGGACTTGTTTAATGTAAGAGAATCATCCCTAAGAGCATTCGAAGATGCTTGAAAGGTTGTCTAACCAAAGCTTTAGTGAAAATATCAGCAACTTGTTCATCTGTCCTGCAATGTACCATCTCAATGGAACCTTTCTCTACGTGATCACGTAGGAAATGGTGCCTAACCTCTATGTGCTTTGTTCTAGAGTGATGCACAAGGTTTTTGGAGATGTTTATTGCACTAGTACTATCACATCTAATAGGAACAGTTACGAGAGACATACCGTAATCTTGAAGTTGATACTTGAGCCATAGAACTTGGGAACAACAAGCAGCAGCGGCTATGTATTCAGCTTCAGCAGTAGAAAGTGCCACTAAGGATTGCTTCTTCGATCCCCAAGATACAAGGCAATCTCCTAGGAACTGTGCCATGCCTGAAGTGCTTTTGCGATCTACTAGATGCCCAGCGAAGTCAGCATTAGTGAAGGAGACCAGTTCAAAGGAACTACTCCTTGGATACCATAAGCACAAGTTGTCTATTCCCTTGAGGTAGCGAAAGATCCTTTTGACTTCCGTTAAGTGAGACTCCTTAGGGTTTTCTTGGAACCGTGCATAGAGGCAGATGGCAAACATAATGTCCGGTCTGCTAGCAGTGAGATAGAGGAGGGAACCAATCATTCCTCGAAAGAGTTTTTTATTGACATTGGTTCCATTCTCATCTGCGTCAAGACGTGTGCTAGGTGAGATCGGAGTGTTGATGGGCTTTGCAGTGTCCATCGCATACTTTGACAACATTTCCTTGATGTACTTTTGTTGATGAATCTTGGTTCCTTCCTTTGTTTGAGAAATCTGAAGGCCTAGAAAGAAGTTGAGTTCTCCTACCATACTCATCTCGAACTCACTACTCATTTGTTTCTCAAACTTTTCTGTGAGCACAGGGTTAGTGGAACCGAAAACTATATCATCAACATAGACTTGAACAATTAAAATGTCACCTGATTCTTTCTTCAGGAAAAGAGTTTTGTCGATTGATCTTCTTTGATAACCTTTCGATAATAGAAATGAAGCAAATCTATCATACCAGGCTTGAGGTGCTTGTTTGAGGCCATACAAAGCTCTTTCAAGAAAGTATACATGATCTGGCTTGCTTTCGTCTTCAAATCCTGGTGGTTGCTTGACATAGACTTCTTCTTGAAGATAGCCATTCAGAAAGGCTGTCTTGACATCCATTTGGAACAACTTGAATCCTTTGTATGTAGAAAAGGCTATGAGCAAGCGTATTACTTCAATTCGGGCAACTAGTGCAAACGTTTCCTCATAGTCTATCCCTTACTCTTGATTGTAGCCTTGAGCCACAAGTCTAACTTTGTTTCTGGACACATTTCCTGATTCATCGAGTTTGTTGCGAAATACCCATCTGGTTCCAATGACATTCTTATCTGATGGCCTTGGAACTAGCTTCCACACCTGGTGTCTTTCAAACTGATGGAGCTCTTCCTGCATTGCTTGAATCCAATCTGGATCTTTGAGTGCTTCATGTATACTTTTGGGTTCAACAAGAGAAACAAACGCATTAAAAGCACAAAAGTTATGGAGAGAAGAGCGAGTTTGTACTCCCTGTTCTAGAGGTGTAAGGATGTTCTCAAGAGGATGGTCTTTTCTCTGATGATAGTTCCTGGGTTGAAGTTCCCCTTGAGCGCTTGAACTAGCTTCAGGTAAATTTTGTTGAATCTCAGTGTCAGGATTGTTCCCCGAGGTGGATAATGGTGCAGATGAATTGTTCTCTTCTTCAGGGAAGTTGGTGAAGGGATCATCGAAGTGCTCCGTGGTATCATCATCTCCATGATCATCTTCTTTGGTTAGTTCCTGTGGTTGAGACTCATTTCCATTGAGATAGTCAGTGTCATCCTTTTGATGATCTGAGTCATCATCCTCTTCTGTTGGTTCCCTCGTTGTCTCCCTTGGTATGGTGAAGGGCTTCACTCCTATCTTTGAGAATGGATTAATGGAGGTAGTTCCATGATGAATGGGTTCCTCATCAAAGATGACATGGACACTTTCTTCAAACTTTTTAGTTCTTTTGTTGTAGACTCGGTATGCTTTGCTTTGAAGGGAGTACCCAGTGAAGATCCATTCATCACTTCTTGGGTCAAACTTTCCGAGAGCATCTTTCCCATTGTTATGAATATAACACCTGCAACCAAAAACTCTGAGATAGGAAATATTCGGCTTTCGGCCTTTGATTAGTTCATAGGAAGTTTTAAGTAACAAAGGTCTAATCATAGCCCTGTTAAGGATATAAGCTGAGGTTGAGATAGCTTCTGCCCAGAAGTTTGATGGAACACCACTTTCGAGCATCATAGCTCGAGCCATATTCTCCAAGGTGCGATTCTTTCTTTCTACAACTCCATTTTGTTGTGGAGTTCTTGGTTCTAAGAAATTGTGAGACACTCCATTTTCATTGCAAAAGTTGAGAAAAGCTGAATTATCAAACTATGTTCCATGGTCTGAGCGTATGGACTTCAGCTTGGTTCCTAGACCGACTTCTGTTCTTTTGATGAAGACTTCAAACTCCTTGAACATTGTTCCTTTGGAAGACAAGAAAATAACCCAAGTGAAACGAGAATAATCATCGATTATAACAAACATGTACCTGCTTCCACCATAGCTACATATGTCCATTAGACCACAGAGATCCATGTGTAACATTTCCAAGGGTTTGGAAGTGCTGACAACCTTCTTTGGTTTGAAGGAACTTCGAGTTTGCTTACCTCTGGCACAAGCATCACACAGTTTTGCTATGTCTGGGTGTATCCTAGGTAAACCAATTACAAGATCTTGCAAGAACAACTTCTGAATAAGATTGAAACCCGCATGACCAAGACGTCTATGCCAAAGATCAGTATCACTTGTGGGAACTGTGAGACATAGTTTTCTAGGAGGTTGAAAATCTTGATCAACAATGTAAACATTGTTGGATCGTTTTCCTCTAAGAATAACTTTGTTAGTCTCTTTGTTCACCACCGGACATTCATTTGAATCAAAGGTAACAACATTGTTCCCTTGATCACAGAGTTGTGCCACACATAGTAAGTTATACCCAAGATCTGTCACAAGATTTACATTATTAACTTTGATTGATTTGTTGAGCTTGACTTCCCCTGAGCCTTGAATTGCTCCTTTGTTCATGTTGCCGAAGGAAACATTTCCTCCTTCGACCTGGGTGTTAAGCGAGGTTAGATTGTTCCTGTCTCCTGTCATGTGGTTGGAGCATGCACTGTCTATAAACCACATACAGTTCCCCCTCGCTTTTACCTACAAAAGAGTTAATGTTTGGTTACCCAAGCAAGGTGTTCCTTGCATGGTTCCTTACAGGGGTAATAATCAACATAATCTGCAATATTAACATCAACAGAGTTATAGTTCATGTAGAATCTTGAACGTGAAGTTCTGTTATTGTTCCTGTCTGTGTGACTTCCTGAGAAACTGACTTTAGGACATTGTTCCTTGTAATGACCATGACTGCCAAATGTCCAACAAGTTTTGTGGTATTCACCTAGATAGTACTTAGGATGAGGTCACTAAATTCTATTTTTCTCAACAGTTTCCTTGTTTGGTCCTCTGGAACCGTTTCCATTAGCTATCTTGACATATATCCTATGAGAGTTATTCTCAGTGTAGTAGTTCCTTTCCCCTTTAGTTCCACTCTCTAGAACTCTAATCTTTTCTTCTAGATGGGAGTTTTTTATTTTTTCAGTTTGTAATTCTAGGGCTCTACTTTCACTTAGTTCCCTTAGAGTAAGGGTCTTTTGATCATTTCCAGAGTCTATTTCAGAGTATCCTATGCCATGTCTAGATGGGACAAATGTGACCTTAGGAATTTCAACAACTTTCTTTCCCTCGTTTATCTCTAGCTTCTTAGTGAGAGTTTCCTTCTCAAAGGTAACGGTGGCAAGCACAAAGATAAGCTCATTTTTAGCAGTCATAACAGAGTCAAGTTCCTTTCTCAGGTTATCACACTCAGAACATTCAACAGCCTTCGTGTTTTTTAATTCAAGTTCCTTTTCAGCTACATCACTTTCGAGTTTAAGACAATTCTCTTTAGTTTCACTCATTTCCTTTTGAAGTTTCATATTGTCTTTAACAAGTTTAGAAAGTATGCGAATGAGATCAGATTTAGAGTATTTATCAAAGCAACTAGTTAAAAGACTTACATCCTCTTGTGGTTCCTTCAGATCTCCTTTGATAGCCATAGCACACATGTTTGGTGTAGCCCAAGCCTCAGGATCTTCATCATCTGAATCATCCCATGTTGCTATGTAAGCTTTGTTCCCAGGCTTGTTCTCGTCATTTCCCAGAGGACAAGCTTTAGCATAGTGACCCATCTTGAAGCACTTGAAGCATGTAATATCCTTGGAATCCTTTTCTCTGGACTTGTTGTAATCTCTTGAGTAATTGCTTCCTCCATAATTCTTCTGGAACTTTCCCTTTTTGTAGAGATTGCGTAGTGCTTTTGTGATGAGCACTATGTCATCCTCTTCCTCATCTTCAGATTCTTCACACTGTTCCTGGACTGACTTAAGCACTTTTTCGAGCTTAAGTGCAATTCCTTTTCCAGGTTTGTCTTGAGCCTTGTCAGAGTTCCTTCTTCTCTCATAAATCTTTAGTTTCCCAAAGATCTCATGAAGCATGAGGTTCCTGTTAGATGGATTTTCCCAGAACGTTGTTCGATCATGGGTCCATTCTCCGGATAGACCATCTATCACCTTCTTGACCTCCATTCGTTCTGTGACTTCTCTCTCTGAGATTCCCAAATTCTCAAGTTTAGTCAGTAGTCCTTCAAAACGGAACTGATACGATGATACGATTTCTCCAGGCTCCATCCTGAAGTTGTAGAACTCCTGACGAATGTCCATCTGGTGATCTTCCTTCAGACCTGAATTTCCCATGTGCATCTGCTCGATAGCAACCCACATTTCCTTAGCAGTTTTCAGGTTCCCAACCTTGGCTGAGTCCATTTCACTCATGGCATCGTTGAGGTACATCTTTTCTTTGAAGTTGGCCTCCATGCATTTCCACTCGTTTGGACACCATTTGGTAAGATCATTCTCGATTTCTGGGTTGATGACAAAGTTCCCTCTCTCGATTACAGCCCACGCTTGGTAATCGTGACTCTACATCCAGTCCTTCATCAGTCCCTGCCATCTCTCGAATCGCCCTTCAATCAGCCTAGGTGGTTTGTTGTTTCCTGTCCAACAGCGGTAAGATCTGAAGACAGTTCCGTAGACATCCTGCAAGTTTTCACAGAAAATCTAGAGTCAGGCTCTGATACCAATTGTAGGATCGTAGATCTGTGTTAGTTAAGACAAGTCTGGAACTATTCCAATGACAGTTCCCTTACGCAGCGGAATAAAGCAACACAGAAAGTAAAATGTAAAACAGAGACAAGGACACGGTTCCTTATAGAGGAACCTCTACAACCAACTAGCTGGAGAGTAAATCTCTACCTCTCTTGGAGGATTTTGAACACACTCTATATTACTATTGATAGATCTCAAGATACACAATACAAATTCGAACTTCTCTATTGTTCGCAATCCCACTCACAAACAATACTAACGACTAAGTCAAGGTGATTCCTAGATCTAAACACAATTGAATATAGATGGTGAACCTGACTCGTTCCTGTGCAGTTCCCTTTAGCACAGGAACCAACTCTCCAAGTCGATGGTGATCTTCACACAGTCTCCATCGCCTGGTCACGGAGCTTCCTTCTTTGACTTCTGGATCGTCGTCTTCACTGGTTCAGCTCGGGCTCTCACTTTCTCACTTTCCTTTTTCAGATTTGGTACTTTGCATTAGAGAGCTTGATTTGACCTAGCGGCGTCGCATACTATTTATAGAGGCTTTCACTTTTAGCTTTGACGCCTTTACCCTTTTTGTCTTGGGGAGTACGATACTATTCCAAAAGACCAACGTACCCTTTTGTATCTTTCTCTTCTCGGATTTTGGCTTGACGCCCAAGACAATAGTGAAATGACTTCATTATCCTTTAAGACTCTTGCCACGTACTCAGGTGGCGTCATGGGGAATGTTTCCCTTGCTTTTTCTGTGAACCTGTTATCTTTCCTGAGATCACTTGTAAAGGGAATTAGTTCCATATTTGTTTGTCATTATCAAAACTTCGATTTCTCGAATAGAGAAATCATTGTTCCAGTGCTAAGCATTTGTGCTAAGCATCCTCTCTTCTCTCTTCTTCGTTATATCTCACTCAAATTCTTCAATTTACTCTCAAATTCATCACTCAAATATCAGATTTTGTACCTTAATTAACTTATTATATATATACATTTTTTGCTCTTTTCAAGTATCAAGCTCATTTCTCGGTCGGGTCAAATTTTGATAGCCCTACAAATAATATTTATCTGTATTCAATAACATTTATATTTATCTAAATCCGTCCGCAAAATCTATAACTTATTGATTGTATATCGCATTAATTATATCTCCAGCCAAAGTGAATTGAATCATCCAATTTCCATCAATCCTTCTTATAGCCCGCTAAGTCTCGTCAACGGCAATCCTTTCCATACCTAGATTCTAGGCAACTGTGCCTGGGCTTTAAAGATATTTTTAGACCGTATGTATAAAGAGATTGATATTGGTAATATTTCTTTGAAAAAGAGGCAATGAAGTATCCAATTCGGACGTAAAAAACACTGGTTGAACAAACCAAACAAGTCATAAGATAAGAAAAATTGACTCTATCAACTCGCATGTATTATCATGTATATTACGCGCACCTCCAAAAATCTTCAACGAGTTAGTTCACGGCATTCGACACCTTAATGTGAATACATTCTTTAGTTAGTCTCAAAATGCAACACCTCTGATTTTGCATGCCCATATCCTTGGGATACTCATAAACTCAAAGTTGATTCACAAAGCAATAAAAATATGTTGAAATTATTAAAAAAACATAGACCAGAAGAATTGCTTGACTTTTGTTGACTCCCACATGTCATTTTAGGGGCATGTGGGTGCACGAACACAACTCACATACTTATATAAACATATATAAAATATCTCCATATGCATACTGCAAAGAGTTTGGCAATTTTGTAATTCTGAACCCATGTGTTTAGGTCCAATTTACAGGTAGATTTAGAATCAAGTAAACAAACAACGGCTACTAGCTGCAGCTTTATTTTTGGGGCTTCTTCTTGGAGCCATTGAAACAAGGGGGGGATTAATTAGGCTGCACTTAGCACGCCAATAATGTTAGCTGGTTAGTTCTACAAATACCCAATCACTTTTAGGGCCAAACCAAAAAGTGTTGTTATCAATTTAGGGTTAGATCTCAATCACTCATAATCACAAGCCATGTACGAATCATGCATATAGACAAGAGATTAATTAAATAGGATCGAAGATTGTGCTTTGCTGGGATGATGGGTCACAATCAATGTAATTAGTGGTGTAATGTGCTTTGCATCATTGGTCTAGTTTTGATTTAAGTTACTGATTTGTGGCTTGATGCATAGGGTTAATTTTGTAATTTTCGTTCTACATTGATGAGTTCGTTCAAAAATGGTATAGACGACATCTTATGGATTTGTGCTTGAATTTATTCTTCAAAGAAGCAACTTACTCCTTTGCACGAAATTATGTTTGGCAGGTGAAATATCAATTCAAGTTTGCATGATTGCTTCAAGACAATTCTAAGGGTTTATTATTAGAAGCTTAATTTCGGGTTTTATCAATCACGAGATTAATGAACGATTATAGTGGTAAGTGGTCCACCATTGGAGCTCTTAATTGTACTAACGTGCGTGCCAAACCCAAGAAGGCCGAAAACTAATCATTCTCTAGTTAGATCTCACATGTAACCCTGATGTAGAGATTGATGAATGCCGTTAATCTAACATGTTAACGTATTTTTGTAAACTAGGATATGTATGTCCCAAGTGTAAATACTGACTGAGTTTACTAATATAATAAGTACTCCTTAGTAACCATTTTCCAAGAAATTAATTAAAAGGAAAAAGAAATGAAACTATGTCAATAATTAATTGCTTACAATAGGATTCAATTATCTGTTTTCTCACTAACCCGTTGCATAATTGCACCTATAAAAAGGCATTTTAGGGTTAACATATAAAATCCTTGTCTTCCTCCTGTCTCTCTCTCTCCCCATTTTCATGTCATAGAAGAGAGATTTGAGGAATCTTAAAAACGACGATGAAGAAAGTGGTGAGGAGAGTGGAAGTTTCTAGAAACACGGCGGCGCCGGCCTCCTTTCCGGCGAGGAGCGTTTGGTACGGCGAGTGTCAGAAGAATCACGCGGCCGGAATCGGGGGCTACGCCGTGGACGGCTGCCGGGAGTTCATGGCGAGCGGCGAGGAAGGCTCCCCCGATGCACTCGTCTGCGCCGCCTGCAGCTGCCACCGCAACTTCCACCGCCACCAGGTGCAAGGCGAGGCTGTCTCCGACTGCACCTCTCCCTCTAACTCATCTACCGCTTATAATTAATTAATTGATTATAATGTTGTACTTGTATTTTTATTTTTATCTTTATTTTCTGACGTTGTAAGAATGGGGTGAGATTTGATGTGGCTTACACAAAGCACATATGAAATATGTGTGTTTTGTGGGAATGGATTGTCCGGTGATTTATTGGAACTATATATATGCATATGGGGGTACTATAATAATTAAATTAGTTATTGTGGATGTATTAATTTGGGTTGGGTTTAGTTTTGTGATGAATTTGATCTTGCCCGACTTGAGATGATTGATTTGATCCATTGGTGTCTGGGTGATTTAGATTTGTGCTGGTTGATTAGTTGGGGGAGAGAGATAAAAGCAACTTTTAATCATGTTGGTTGTTATGATAAAGCAAATTCTTGATTAATCAATCACTAAAAAGGCTAGAATTGAATAATATTCCCAACTAAGCTAGTAAGAGCACTTTGCTTTTGTCTCTGAGGTTGTGTCGTCAGTGCTTATGAAATTGCTTCAAACTTAAATGAATAAACAACCATGTTAGAGCAACTTTTATCATTTAACTTCTGGAAATTGTGATTTTTATAAAAAAAATGAAAAATGAAAAAAGAAAGTAATATAAAAGATTTTTGGGTTTTCAAGTTCAAACTACACCCCCTAATTCTTTTTTCCAATAGGTTCGGTTTTTGGGATAAAAATCAAAACAAATTACACTTGTTTACAAATACTTGTGAGTCCGTTTAATTGATGTGATGTAAACATATTTTAAGGTAATTGTATGATAATAAAATTTGCTCAAGGCTAAAAAAATTGAAAAGTCACAAATTATCAAATGTGTACTAAATTTAGGGTGAGTTTGAATAATCACATTTAATATATTAAGTTACAATAACATGTATTATTACATTTGACATTTTTAAGCAATTTAGTGCAAATGATATAGTCAAGCTTTCAACCCTTGTATCAAAAGGCTTTTATTCCCATATGACCTATCATTAAGCAAATTATTGCAAAATTCACAACTTACAAGCATCCTTGCATTTATAGCATGCATATATATACTATATAGTGCAATTCAAGATTGCAAAGTGTGCTTCATACACAATAGTAATTTATATGCATGATTGTAGCATATAATTTGCAAGCAAAATAACAATGGTACAAATGGCTAATGTTCTTTTGCTACATATAGCTTAGTTGTATTATATTCATTCATGCTCAATTGCTCATCAGAGTTTGCAAATAGTATATTCTGCAAGTTAGGTACTACATGGACATGGAAGTTTTAAAGGGATGGGGAACAAAGCATTAGGTATACGATCATTCTATTTTTCTCTCTAAAGTTTGGGTGGATGTCAAAATCCTTACATGTATATCCAACACTTGCACATGGATCGTGCTTTAACTTTGTTTGTTACTAATTTGTACATATATCTTAGGCATATATCTCCAAAGTTTTAATCTTAGTTTAATTCATTTGGAAATAAGAAATCTTCAATCGGATATTGTTTTATATTGTGAAGTTAAATATATACTACGAATCTCCTTTTTGTTGTGTGTGACGATAAATTGATGTCTTCTTTCCCTAACTCTTTAACTTCCCTTAATACTTCTTTAATTGAGTACATTCGAGCTCGATTCTATCCCAAAACCTTACAAATTGGTATCAAACAACGGATATTTTGTCCATGGCGGACGGTATTAGAATGAAGACGATGGAGGAGGATCAGCGAAAAGTAGATGGTAGATGTTATTAGAATGCATTCCCACATCTAAAGTTGGGACATATCTTGCCTAGTATATTTACGCTTGGGCTACTCCTCCTATTGCCAATTGGTTTTAGGATAGAACCTCATCGGGCTTAATATGATATCAGAGCTATTCGCCAAACGGCCTCTCTCGATCCTAGGCCCGCCTGGTCGTGTCCAAGTGTCAATTGGGCTAGTTCCCCCAGTTGCACTTGCGGGGGCGTATTAGAATGCATTCCCACATCTAAAGTTGGAACATATCTTGCCTAGTAGTTGCACTTGCGGGGGCGTATTAGAATGCATTCCCACATCTAAAGTTGGGACATATCTTGCCTAGTATATATACCCTTGGGCTACTCTTCCTCCTATTGTCAATTGGTTTTAGGATGGAACCTCTTAATAGATGTGATCGATGATGTAAATCATCGATTGGATGAACGGCAAGCTCGGTCGATGAAAAAAGCACCAAATCGGAGAAGATTCACCATGAATTGATGAATAGACAGAAATTGAGTGAAGAAAGGATGAAAATCTCGCGAATATGCTAAGCAACATAAACTGAGACAAAGCTCAACTTTTCAAGGTGATAAGAGGTGGATCACGGTCGAGTAGCAGAATGCATTTGGGTCCAATGAAGAATGAAAATGAGAATCTGGATCCAAATTTTGTAAATCAGGAAAGGAGAACACCAATTGAAGAGTATAATCGAGACGTTGAGTGAAGTTCGTCACTGGGATCAACATTGTGAAGAAATCAAGGATTCCCTAAACTTGAATTTCTTCTCTTTGACGGATTGAACCTGAGAAGTTGGGTTAGGAAGGTGGAAAAATACTTCAAGATGTTTGGCGTTATAGAATTAAGAAGATCGAAGCAGCTACCATGTATATGAACAGATGGGTGGATAATTGAGCACATGGTTTCTTGATGCAAAAACAAATGATTTCTTGGAGAGAATTCAGTGAAGTGGTTTGTGTGAGATTCGATGAGCAGCAAGGGGTGGAGGTCGTGGAAGATTTCAAAAAGACTGACTCGGGTTGATGAGAAGGGAAATTGTCTGCATGACACAAGTGTCATGACACAATGAATATAATAATAATAATAATAATAATAATAATAATAATAATAATAATAATAATAATAATAATAATAATAATAATAAAAGAAGATAGAGAATAGAAAAAGTAGGAAGGAATTTCGTTTTTTATTTTTTTATTTCAGCTAAGGGTACACCAAACCTATAGGGTCGGATTTAGGTTTGTATCACATATGGGCTATTTTGTATGGCCTTTAGGTTATTGGACTTATGTAAAATCAAATGGGCTTACATTATGAATAAAATAAAGGACCTAATCAATAATAGTATATAGGCTTATATTTTACTATCAGAAATAGTATAGGTCCAAATTCATTAACCTAATATAACATATACTCATATATTCATATCTATATAGTACAGTATATCAAACTCGATGAAGAAAATCCAGATCTGAGAAATGGTGGAGCACTCAGGTAAGCGGTTGTCATCGCCGGCTACGATGGACAAGGGGTCGATTCATGCTCTTATCCTCAACCTTGTCGTCATCTTCGATCCCGTTGCTCACTCTGCTGTGGAGATACGGGGAAGAGGTGCTGGGAGAAAGGACACAAATTTGGGTTATTCATAATCGATGAAATCCCGGTATCATCTCCTTCATTCTCATGTGATAAATTTGGTAGTGAATGATTTCTTTTTTCTATGAATTGAACATTATTTCTATTTGAATTCAATTTGATGATGTGTCCTAGCATATGAACGTGGTTTTGAATTTATAATTGCCAAATGGTTTTTTCTGGATAGACTGTGTTTGGGGCTAATGAAATTGCAAGTTTTCTGGTTTTTCTGGTACTTAAACAAGATAAAATACAAAAGAAAGAAAATGAGAGAGAAAATCAGATGGATGAGGGTCAATTGATGAATCATGATTTGGAATTGGATGTTTAAGCTGGTGGTCTTGATAAATTGAGTGAATACAGTTTGCAATGTTGATGTCTTGTACTTGATCACATCCTTTTTTGCCTTGTTGAAACATGATGAGGGAACAAATGCAATAGGAGATTTATTAGTTGTAGTGATGATTTTGTGTGCAATTGATGAGTAGTTTTTGTACCTCAAGTCTTAGGAAATATGCAATCAAGTTTCATAGTTCTATTTGGTGTAGATCTCATGCAATGGTATTAGTGCTATGGCATTGGTATGTATATGTTTACAATTGGAAAAAAAACAAGTTTCACACTAACACATAATTGTCAACAAGACCTAATTTCCTTTTAGTTGTTCCTTGCTTGAGAATCTTGTCAAACACATGAAATCAAAAGAAAATGCAGCAACACTTAGCAAATTAGAATCACAAGCAATATTCATAGCCAAAACAAAATAAATTATAACCATAAAAGGGTTGTTACTGCCCATATAGTAGTATCACAAAAAACCTTCAAATTGTCTTCCTCCCAACCACCACAATCACCATCCCAAACACCATTGTTCCAGCCAAACAAGTTCCTCCCAGCAAAACCATAAAAAAAAAAAACAAGTCTTCCATCCATCCAAACCACCATCAAAGTCTTAAAATCAACCTTCAAATATATTAACAAAAAAACTTAAAACCGACACATCCAACCCCTTACCATTTCCTCTTCGACATCTTCTTCTTGTTTGTGGCATCCTCCAGCTGCATTACCTCATCCTTCATGTACGCCCGCATGTACTTCTCCAAGGCACGGTGCACAACCTTCCTTTTCTCTGTTATCTTCCGGCCAGTTTGATTGGAGATTTGGTGAGCCTGCTGAAGGAGCTCGCGGACGTTGTACGACTGTTTCTTCCTCCCTAAATAGTAGAGGCACTGGAGGGTGCCATCCTTCCTCTGGATCTGTTCCTTTCCTTGAACAAGCAACTCGTAGGGCCCATCGGGCTTGTCCACATAATCGTCGATATCTGAGATGTCTATGTCCGTTGATTCGGACTCAACATCCGCAAGCTCCTCTTCTGCATGGGACATGATCGATTGTAGATGGGTCACCTTCTCTTGTGACTTGAGGAATGCCTCATGTGCATTGAACAACTCCTCTTGAGCATTGGCCAGATCAGTGGATTCCTTCGACATCTAAACAACAAATGTGTACATAGCAAATTAGCAAAGCAGGGACTAAAACAAATGAAAGTTGTGCTATATGGAAAGAATGAGTATTTCTTACAAATTAGTAATGTACAACCTATATTTACATCAATTGACCAATATTTTGCTTATTTACCCAATATATCAACAATTGATCCAAATTTTGCTTATTTACAAAAATAAAACACCTTTCTAAGAATTTTTAGAAATAATTGACCCATATTTTGCTTATTTACCCAATATATCAACAATTCTATGCCATATTTTTCTTATTTACAAAAAAAATACCTTTCTATGAATTTATAGAAACAATTGACCCATAATTTTATTTATAGCAACAAGGGGACCATACTTTCCTTATTTAGATGAAAACTGACCCATGTTTTCTTATTTGAGAACGGATTATAACCGCCCATACTTCAATTCATTTCAGATTTAGACAACAAACATAGAGGATGCCACCAACCTAAACAAAGTCAGGAAACCATATCCACATCCACAAGCCATAAACGACAAATACTATAGCCCTAGATAAGAGAAACAACATGCAAAGGAAGGACATTCTAAAAAACCCTAGATTTCAACCTTTTATCGTCTCCACTTCGAACTCAATCGACTACAAGGACCCAAACCCTATACACAATCAATAAAGGACAGTCTCAATCGCCTAATGCAAATGAAGGACAGTCTCAATCGAATGATCAATTAAACCTTTTCTGTAATACTCGGATTGAAATTCCGGTAAGATCAGTTTTGTTTGGAAAAATCCCATAAATAATTATCCATGTAGATACACATATAGTTAATGCACATATAGGAAAAATCCCATAAATATGGGTTCGAATTTATAATTAATTAATTCAAATAATATTTAATTACATTCTCTTATCCCTAAAGAATATACTCGTATTATTTTTCTATCACAAATCCCGTTATTAGCCTACATCACTTATCCTAAATTTCTAACCCTAATTCTTAAACCTATTTAACCGCTAAACCTTGCGCTTCTTTTCTCCTCCACCACTATCCACGTTCGCCTAACTTCTCTACATTCCACACCTTCGGCGTCGAGTTTCCTTTGCTCAGTAAGGGCTTGTCCTTTATCCTCCTCGTGTTTCTTCTCTCTTTGGTTTCTTGCGCCATCGGCGAATCCTGTTGAAGCCGGTATTCCACTTTGGTAAGTTCTTTTCGAGTTGTCTCTTGTATCTTTGGCTCTGAACACGGATAGTGTTTTGAATATTTACCAGAAGAGAAATTTTAGTAGACTTGGTTTATAAACATAATGAGTTGATAGTAAATTTGAGTTTTAATTAGAATTTGTTCCTTGGGCAAGGCTAGGTTTCTGGTTTTGGTTTGATCGGTGTTGTTGTGGCTGGGCTCGGGATTACGTACTTCAATTTTTAAGATATTTTTTTTATATGGCTTTATTATTATCTATTATTCTTTTGTAGTCCATTTAATAAGTAGTTATATTTTGCCAGTTTGAATTCGAGAGTTCTCTTATTTAACAAATTCAATGAATGTGCTTTTTGGTTAAAGTGAAAGTGATTCACTAAATTGACTAACAAAAACTTGTTCCTTAAAAACGATGTGGACTATATATCTATATATGTAAAAGTGTGCATAAACTTGGTGACAAAAATCGTTTTTGAATATTTCTGGTGTGATCTGAATTTTAGGGAATGGGATAAGTGCAGTAGGTGATAATTAGTTTAGGAGGGGTGATTAGTTTACAGTAGGATTTATGAATAAGAAAAAAAATTATTTGGGTTTTTATTTAATTGTTGATCGACGAGAGTGTATATTTATATATGTTGGTTAGTTGTTATTGTCTTTAGATGATAAATATATATACACATAGGTGATCGATTATGTTAGTATACTAGCTCGCATGTTAATTTGTAATCTAGTCTGCTTTAACTTAACTATATATGTAGTGTTGAAGTTATATATTTAGTTAGGATGTTTTATATATGAAGATTAGTGGTATTGAGATATGTTTTCGGTCATGGTTTCCTTTAGTTCATGAGTTATGTAAATTAATTAGCGTATAAGGTACTGTAGGAGTCCTTAAGTTATGAGCATGATCCGTTTAATATTTAATTATCTTTATTAATATATTTAGGGAATCACTATTGTTCGGGTCTTTAGCTTTTCGTGCTCTTCACTTGAGGTAAGTCGTTTTCGACTTGCTCGGTTCTATTCTGCCTTGTTAGATTGTATGCCGTGATTGTAGGATTGGTTTTGGGAACTAGTCCCGAAAATCTTTTTGAACTGGTTTGGAATTGCTTGTGATGATGTGTGAAAAGTTGGTTTTAAATGTGTTTTATCGTCCAAAGTTTTTCGAACGTTTTCTCTGTGTTGGTACCGTTTCCGGCACGGACATCGTAGCTGATGGAGAGGAAGGGTTGCCTATGCATGGTCCGTGTGACAGAGAAACCGTGCCCCTTTAAAAGAAAATGCTATCTATGTGTTTTGGCAAGTGCTCTAGTGGAGGCTTAGCCGGGGTTAGAAGAAAGAAGTGATGTGATTGAGGAGTGGGAGGGCCTGCCTCCGCACTGTGGTTTGGAATACGAGATGGAGAATGAGTTATGTTGTTTTAATTGTTCGATTATGTGTATGTGTGTTTGGCTTATGGGTGACTAACCGTCTAATTTAGGTATTGACCTTTAGAGTTATGGTTGTGATTGTGGATTCTGATTGCTGACTATAGAGAATTGTTTTTAAACGTCTTATAATTTCCGCATATTATCTAGCTTGGTAGATTAGACGCTGACCCTTCGGGGAACATTTTTCAGTTCCAGGTATGAATCAGGGAACCGTGCAGGAACCGAGGCAAGATGGCGGGACGGAGCGGTAAAGAGCGCGTGTCATAGTGGGATCGGTTTTTATTAGTTATTTATAATAGTTAGGATGTTGATTTTGATATTTGTTAGACGAAGTTGGTATTGTGTTTTGTTTATTATAACTTTGTTCGAGTAGTTCAGTCAGTATGCGTTGTGACGTATTTGATTATTTATAATTTTCGGGGATTCATGCATGATACGTTTTTCTAAGTTTTACTAAATAAAGGTTGGATGTTTTATTATGTTTTCTCGTCGTGCCCGAGTTGTAAGGTCCTACACTGTAGTTGTCAACCTAAATAATAGTACCCGGTAAGGTCTATTCCCCAGTAGCGCCTCGACGAAAGTCGGGGTGTTACATTTTCGAACTCAATCGACTATAAGACCCAAACCCTAAACACATTCAATAAACAAAATCAACATCCAACAGCCACAAAGGACAACGATTTTAGACTAGATTTAAAACAAAACCACATGCAACACATGAACATGCCAATTGATGTATTAAGGACCCAAACCCTAACCCAATTCATTCGTGTATAAAAACACAATCGATTCACACAACAGGGAAGACGAAGAAGAAATGGACCATGCCAAGAAGGGTTGAAGAGAGTACTTTAATTTCTGTAAATCAAACTTGGGAGGGTTGAATTCTTGAAGAGATTTGCTCCTTGTATCGTGTATCCACTTCAAGCACACAACAGAGGAAGAAGCGGATGAAGTTAAAGAGAAGTTGAAGTGACATGTCTCAGACATTTACTCCCTCTTTATTAACCCGATTAAGTTTACGAATTTACTAAATTAATTAAATGAATTTATTAACCGACGATTCAAATTACCATTATAATTATCCACAATAATGGGTTGGGCCCCCCGTTTATACTAAAACCCAATTATGCGGGCGGGTTTTGAGAAACCGGGTTCGAATTAGGGTTTCCATAATAGAGCAAATTAATATGTTGTTGTGGTAACAAAATCTTTGGGTAAATTAATTTTAATAAATAAAATTAATTTATTATTTCACATATAGAACCTATTGATTTTTTTTGTCAATGCTAAGTAAAGCATTATTTAATTAAATGCTTATTTTACCTACCACCTTGGTTAAAATAAATATAAACCCTAATCTTTATTAGTTTAGTATTTGAAATTTGGTACTTGCCATTATGATTTTTTTTGGTAGAAAGTACTTTATGATATTTTTCATGACTACCAATAACAAACCATAGTTTAGTATTCCAAATATGTTAATTTATGCAATTTTAGGGTGATTTTAAGCACTTTAAGGAAGTTCTCACTATCATCCTATACCATATCTCTAATTCGAAACAAAGGAACCAAAGTAAATATACGAGTATTGTACCAAATAAAAACATAGGATTTAAGGGGAAACTTTAAATTCATTAAAAAAAAGAAAGACAACAATCGATAAAAAGAAAAGATAACAATATGCACTCGAAGAGTGCATTTAGGGAATGAAAAAAAAAGCACAACAACAACAAGACAACAAAGAAGTGCATGTTTCCCATAGCCTAGAATCCTAATGGAGATCGATCTTCGGTATTCCATCGTCATCAGTTGGGATGCTCTTCTTCCTTGCGGACCTAAGAGCCGCTTTGGACCCGCTTGGAGGTGTAGAGGCATCTAGTGGCATCAGTGGTTTTGGTGTCACCTGGCCTCCGAGTTCGGTCCGAACTTGATGCTCTTGTTAGAAGAGCATCAAGAGATCCACCAAAGGTGGATCCTCCGCTAGGACCTTCATCGTGTCTGCCCCAAGCCCCTTGCATAGAAGTCGAACATATTACATTCTGGTTTGGATGGTCAGGTTGTTGGCTGTTGATTGCGCCTTCTCGAACATGGACAAGAGGCCTGTTTCAGATATTGGAGAGGCGGGCACTTCTTCAAGAGCCTGGGTGGCGGCAAGTGGGGTTCTTGGGCTCTTTTCTGCCATTTTTGTTTTGTGGTAGTTGAGGGTTGAAGACAAGTGATAGTGGAGGAATATGGGATGACCAGAGATTAAATAGCAACGGATTTAGCCACGGATTTTGTCTAGCCTCAACCTTAGCGACGGTTTAGGCAGTTCATTGTTAAACATTGTGTAGCTATTTAGCAACGTAAAATAGCAACCAACACGAACTAATGTTCCGTTGCTTGCATCGTTGCTGGTGGTGACGAGTTAGATATCATGCATCTTGACGTTTTAGTGACATCGTTAGCAATGATCTAAACTCGTAAGAATGTGCGTCGCTATATTCGTTGGTGTACTCGTTGCAAAGTTGGTAGCTACAAGCATCATAATTTCGTGACTAAAATTTGTTGCTATATGCTTCGTTGCAAAACGCCTAGCTAATTTTGAAGCTAACTTGCGTCATTAATATGTATTGTCATCAAATTATTTTGAGATGCTGTTGTTATGATCGTAACTAGGGTCGTTGCTATTTTGATTAGTTGTAGCCATGGTAGTAGCTATTATTGTTACTTTTTCAATGGTCATATCGACGTTTGTAACTAATGTTATTGTTATTTACATTGCCTTTTTAATAAGTTGCAGTTATAGTTGTTGCTATGTTAATAATTGTATCTACGTTCGTAGCTAATTCCATTTCTATTTACATTACTTTTTAATTGATCATAACTATAGTTGTTGCTATTTTAATTGTCATATGTATCTGCATAGCTAAAGACATTGCTATTCATATTTCCTTTTAATCGGTTGTAGTAATGTTCGTAGCTACAGTTGTTGCTACTTAAATGTATGTATCTATGTTTGTAGCTACAGTTATTGCTACTTAAATGTATGTATCTATGTTTGTAGCTGCAGTTGTTGCTACTTAAATTTATCTATGTTCGTAGATGCAGTTGTTGCTACTTAAATGTATGTATCTATGTTCATAGCTGCAGTTGTTGCTACTTAAATGTATGTATCTATGTTCGTAGCTATAGTTGTTGCTACTTAAATGTATGTATCTATGTTCGTAGCTGCACTTGTTGCTACTTAAATGTATGTATCTATCTTCATAGCTGCAGTTGTTGCTAGTTAATGTATGTATCTATGTTTGTAGTTGTAGTTGTTGCTACTTAAATGTATGTATCTATGTTCGTAACTACAATTGTTGGTACTTAAATGTATGTATCTATATTCGTTGTTATAGTTGTTGCTACTTAAATGTATGTATCTATGTTTGTAACAAATTCATTGCAATTTATTAGCATACTAATCTATATAATTATTTTTTATTAAACTTGTATATATTATTTTCAAGTAACTTCTTTAAATATGTTTATAAGAAATAATATAATACTAATAATGAACTTATACTGTCAAATATATAAAAACCTAAAATCATATAAAGGTTCAACACATTATAATAAGAAACCCAATACAATATCTTAAAGTACTAAATTAAATAAAAACTAATCTAATCAGAACAATCTTGAAGCATGTTAGTGATGGAGGCAAAGAACTTGTTCTGATTTTTGTTGCGGCACTTCAAGCTGCAGAACACCCTGTCGTGAGCCAAGTGCGTCTTTTTCCTGCTTTTAACTTCTTCTCACACCGGAAGCAAGCTTCCGGTAAACACCTCTTTCCTTCCTGGGGTCGCTTAGGGGATCTAAAGAAGAATATCGAGCTATGAGGAACTGACCGCGGCGGTGGTGCTTGAGGCAGGCCCTCAAGCACCTCGACAATGTTCACGAAGTTGCCCTCGTGAACAATTTTTGGCTCGTCCACATTATTGCATAAGCGCCCATCCACCTCAAACCGGTACTGCACAAAAACAAGATTAGCATTTGGATTTAGTAAGCAAAAATGTACAGAGCTAGCTACTGGGCAACTTACCGGATATTGGCCCGGTGGTAAATCCACCGCGAGCATGAAATCAACCTGTGATCTTGTTCATCTAGAATTTGACTCCCCCTATCCAAACTAAAACTGAGTTAGCAATCCAAGTGTATATAATATTTGCCCTTCATATTTTGATTGTTTGGGAGTATTAGTGTAAACTAAAGGAAGAAGAAGGTGATTGCAGGTTTTCTTTTAAAATTGAGATGAAGGTTGGATCGTATTTTCTTTGTATTTAAAATTGAGATGAACAAGCTCAATTGATGAATCATGATTTGGAATTGGATGTTTAAGCTGGTGGTCTTGATAAACTGAGTGAATACAGTTTGCAGTGTTGATGTCTTGTACTTGATCACATCCTTTTTTGCCTTGTTGAAACATGATGAGGGAACAAATGCAATAGGAGAGTTATTAGTTGTAGTGATGATTTTGTGTGCAATTGATGAGTAGTTTTTGTCCCTCAAGGTTTAGGAAATATGCAATCAAGTTTCATAGTTCTATTTGGTGTAGATCTCATGCAATGGTATTAGTGTTATGACATTGGTATGTATATGTTTACCATTGACAAAAACAAGTTTGACACTAACACATAATTGTCAACAAGACCTAATTTCCTTTTAGTTGTTCCTTGCTTGAGAATCTTGTCAAACACATGAAATCAAAAGAAAATGCAGCAACACTTAGCAAATTAGAATCACAAGCAATATCCATAGCCAAAACCAAATAAATTATAACCATAAAAGGGTTGTAACTGCCCATATAGTAGTATCACAAAAAACCTTCAAATTGTCTTCCACCCAACCACCAGAATCACCATCCTAACCACCATTGTTCCAGCGAAACAAGTTCCTCCCAGAAAAAACATCAAAAAAAACAAGTCTTCCATCCATCCAAACCACCATCAAAGTCTTAAAATCAACCTTCAAACATATTAACAAAAAAACTTAAAACCGACACATCCAACACCTTACCATTTCCTCTTCGACATCTTCTTCTTGTTTGTGGCATCCTCCAGCTGCATCACCTCGTCCTTCATGTACATCCGCATGTACTTCTCCAAGGCACGGTGCACAGCCTTCCTTTTCTCTGTTATCTTCCGGCCAATTTGATTGGAGATTTGGTGAGCGTGCTGAAGGAGATCACGGACATTGTACGACTGTTTCTTCCTCCCTAAATAGTAGAGGCACTGGAGGGTGCCATCCTTCCTCCGGATCTGTTCCTTGCCTTGAACAAGCAACTCGTAGGGCCCATCGGGCTTGTCCACAAAATCGTCGATATCTGAGATGTCTATGTCCGTTGATTCGAACTCAACATCCGCAAGCTCCTCTTCTGCATGGGACATGATCGATTGTAGATGGGTCACCTTCTCTTGTGACTTGAGGAATGCCTCATGTGCATTGAACAACTCCTCTTGAGCATTGGCCAGGTCAGTGGATTCCTTCGACATCTAAACAACAAATGTGTACATAGCAAATTAGCAAAGCAGGGACTAAAACAAATGAAAGTTGTGCTATATGGAAAGAATGAGTATTTTTTACAAATTAGTAATGTACAACCTATATTTACATCAATTGACCAATATTTTGCTTATTTACCCAATATATCAACAATTGATCCATATTTTGCTTATTTACAAAAATAAAACACCTTTCTAAGAATTTATAGAAACAATTGACCCATATTTTGCTTATTTACCCAATATATCAACAATTCTATGCCATATTTTTCTTATTTACAAAAAAACACCTTTCTATGAATTTATAGAAACAATTGACCCATAATTTTATTTATACCAACAAGGGGACCATACTTTCCTTATTTAGATGACAACTGACCCATGTTTTCTTATTTGAGAACGGATTATAACCGCCCATACATCAATTCATTTCAAATTTAGACAACAAACATAGAGGATACCACCAACCTAAACAAATTCAGGAAACCATATCCACATCCACAAGCCATAAACGACAAATAGTATAGCCCTAGATAAGAGAAACAACATGCAAAGGAAGGACATTCTAAAAAACCCTAGATTTCAACCTTGTATCGTCTCCACTTCGAACTCAATCGACTACAAGGACCCAAACCCTATACACAATCAATAAAGGACAGTCTCAATCGCCTAATGCAAATGAAGGACAGTCTCAATCGAATGATCAATTAAACCCTTTCGAACTCAATCGACTATAAGACCCAAACCCTAAACACAATCAATAAACAAAGTCAACATCCAACAGCCACAAAGGACAACGATTTTAGACTAGATTTAAAACAAAATCACATGCAACACATGAACATGCCAATTGATGTATTAAAGACCCAAACCCTAACCCAATTCATTCGTGTATAAAAACACAATCGATTCACACAACAGGGAAGAGGAAGAAGAAATGGACCATGCCAAGAAGGGTTGAAGAGAGTACTTTAATTTCTGTAAATCAAACTTGGGAGGGTTGAAGTCTTGAAGAGATTTGCTCCTTGTATCGCGTCTCCACTTCAAGCACACAACAGAGGAAGAAGCGGATGAAGTTAAAGAGAAGTTGAAGAGAAGTTGAAGTGATATGTCTCAGACATTTACTCCCTCTTTATTAACCCGATTAAGTTTACGAATTTACTAAATTAATTAAATTAATTTAGTAACCGACGATTCAAATTACCATTATAATTATCCACAATATTGGGTTGGGCCCCCCGTTTATTCTAAAGCCCAATTATGCGGGCGGGTTTTGAGAAACCGGGTTCGAATTAGGGTTTCCATAATAGAGCAAATTAATATGTTGTTGTGGTAACAAAATCTTTGGGTAAATTAATTTTAATAAATAATATTAATTTATTATTTCACATATAGAACCTATTGATTTTTTTTGTCAATGCTAAGTAAAGCATTATTTAATTAAATGCTTATTTTACCTACCACCTTGGCTAAAATAAATATAAACCTAATCTTTATTAGTTTAGTATTTGAAATTTGGTACTTGCCATTATGATTTTTTTGGTAGAAAGTACTTTATGATTTTTTCATGACTACCAATAACAAACCTTAGTTTAGTATTCCAAATATGTTAATTTATGCAATTTTAGGGTGATTTTAAGCACTTTAAGGAAGTTCTCACTATCATCCTATACCATATCTCTAATTCGAAACAAAGGAACCAAAGTAAATATACGATTATTGTACCAAATAAAAAGATAGGATTTAAGGGGAAACTTTAAATTCATTAAAAAAAGAAAGACAACAATCGATAAAAAGAAAAGACAACAATATGCACTCGAAGAGTGCATTTAGGGAATGAAAAAAAAAAGCAAAACAACAAGAAGACAACATAGAACTGCATGTTTCCCATAGACTAGAATACTAATCGAGATCGATCTTCTGTATTCCATCGTCATCAGCTGGGATGCTCTTCTTCCTTGCGGACCTACGAGCCGCTTTGGACCCGCTCGGAGGTGTAGAGGCATCTAGTGGCATCAGTCGTTTTGGGTCACCTGGCCTCCGGGTCCGGTCCAGACTTGATGCTCTTGTTCAAAGAGCATCAGGACATCCACCAAAGGTGGATCCTCCGCTAGGACCTTCCTCGTGTCTGCCCCAAGCCCTTTGCGTAGAAGTCGAACATAGTACATCCTGGTTTGGATGGTCAGGTTGTTGGTTGTTGATTGCGCCTTCTCGAACATGGACAAGAGGCTAGTTTCAGATATTGGAGTGGCGGGCACTTCTTCAAGAGCCTGGGTAGCGGCAAGTGGGGTTCTTCGCTCTTTTCATTACTTTTTAATTGATCATAGCTATAGTTGTTGCTATTTTAATTGTCATATGTATGTGCATAGCTAAAGACATTGATATTCATATTTCCTTTTAATCGGTTGTAGTAATGTTCGTAGCTACAAATTTTGCTACTTAAATGTATGTATCTATGTTTGTAGCTACAGTTATTGCTACTTAAATGTATGTATCTATGTTCGTAGCTGCAGTTGTTGCTACTTAAATTTATCTATGTTCGTAGCTGCAGTTGTTGCTACTTAAATGTATGCATCTATGTTCGTAGTTGCAGTTGTTGCTACTTAAATGTATGTATCTATGTTCGTAGCTATAGTGTTGCTACTTAAATGTATGTATCTATCTTCATAGCTGCAGTCGTTGCTACTTAATGTATGTATTTATGTTCGTAGCTGCAGTTGTTGCTACTTAAATATATGTATCTATGTTTGTAGCTACAATTGTTGGTACTTAAATGTATGTATCTATGTTCGTTGTTACAATTGTTGCTACTTAAATGTATGTATTTTAATGTATTTATGTTTGTAACAAATTCATTGCAATTTATTAGCATACTAATCTATATCATTATTTTTTATTAAACTTGTATATATTATTTTCAAGTAACTTCTTTAAATATGTTTATAAGAAATAGTATAATACTAATAATGAACTTATAATATCAAATATATAAAAACCTAAAATCATATATAGGTTCAACACATTATAATAAGAAACCCAATACAATATCTTAAAGTACTAAGTTAAACAAAAACAAATCAAATCAGAACGATCTTGAAGCATGTTAGTACGTGATGGAGGCAAAGAACTTGTTCTGATTTTTGTTGCGGCACTTCTATCTGCAGAACGCCCTGCCGTGAGCCAAGCGCGTCTTTTTTCCTGCTTTTAACTTCTTCTCACATCGGAAGCAAGATTCCGATAAACACCTCCTTCCTTCCTGGGGTCACTTAGGGGATCCAAAGAAGAATATCGAGCTATGAGGAACTGACCGCGGCGGTGGTGCTTGAGGGTATCCCTCAAGCACCTTGACAATGTTCAAGAGGTTGCTCTCGTGAACAATTTCTGGCTCGTCCACATTATGGCATAAGCGCCCATCCACCTCAAACCGGTATTGCACACAAACAGGATTAACAATTGGATTTAGTAAGCAAAAATGTACAGAGCTAGCTACTGGGCAACTTACCGGATATTGGCCCGGTGGTAAATCCACCGCGAGCATGAAATCACTACTTGTGATCTTGTTCATCTAGAATTTGACTCCCCATATCCAGACTAAAACTGAGTTAGCAATCCAAATGTATATAATATTTGCCTTCCCATTTTGATTGTTTGGGAGTATTAGTGTAAACTGAAGGAAGAAGAAGGTGATTGTAGATTTTCTTTTAAAATTGAGATGAAGGTTGGATCGTATTTTCTTTGTTTTTAAAATTGAGATGAACAAGCTCAATTTTAAAAGAAAACCTGCAATCACCTTCTTCTTCCTTCAATTTACACTCATACTCCCAGACAATCAAATTGGGAAGGGCAAATATTGTATACACTGGGATTGTTAACTCAGTTTCAGTCTGGATAGGGGGAGTTAAGTTCGAGATGAACCAGCTCACATGTACGTAGTGATTTCATGCTCGCGGTGGATTTACCACCGGGCCAATATCTGGTAAGTTGCCTAGTAGCTAGCATTGTACACTTTTGCTTACTAAATCCAAATCTTAATCCCGTTTGTGTGCAGTACCAGTTTGAGGTGGATGGGTGCTTATGCCATAAAGTGGACGAGCTAGAAATTGTTCACGAGGGCAACTTCGTTTACATTGTCGAGGTGCTTGAGGGTCTGCCTCAAGCAAAGTCGCCACGATCAGTTCCTCATAGCTCGATATTCTTCCTGGGATCCCCTGAGCGACCCCAGGAAGGAATGAGGTGTTTACCGGAAGCTTGCTTCCGGTGTGAGAAGAAGTTAAAAGCAGGAAAAAAGACGCACTTGGCTCACGACAGGGCGTTCTGCAGCAAGAAGTGCCGCAACGAAAATCAGAACAAGTTCTTTGCCTCCATCGCGTACTAACATGCTTCAAGATCGTTCTGATTTGATTTGTTTTTGTTTAATTTAGTAGTTTAAGATATTGTTTATTGGGTTTCTTATTATAATGTGTTGAACCTTTATATGATTTTAGGTTTTTATATATTTGACATTATTAGTATTATATTATTTTTTATAAACATATTTAAAGAAGTTACTTGAAAATAATATATACAAGTTTAATAAAAAAATAATTATATAGATTAGTATGGTAATAAATTGCAATGAATTTGTTACAAACATAGATACATACATTTAAGTAGAAACAACTGTAACAACGAACATAGATATATACATTTAAGTACAAACAATTATAGCTACGAACATAGATACATACATTTAAGTAGCAACAACTGCAGCTACGAACATAGATACATACATTTAAGTAGCAATAACTACATCTACGAACATAGATACATACATTTAAGTAGTAACAACTGCAGCTACGAACATAGATACATACATTTAAGTAGCAACAACTGCAGCTACGAACACAGATACATACATTTAAGTAGCAACAACTGCAGCTACGAACATAGATACATACATTTAAGTAGAAACAACTGCAACTACGAACATAGATACATACATTTAAATAGCAACAATTGCAGCTAAGAACATAGATACAAACATATAAGTAGCAACAATTGTAACTACAAACATAGATACATACATTTAAGTAGCAACAATTGTAACTACGAACATTACTACAACCGATTAAAAGGAAATACGAATAGCAGTGTCTTTAGCTATGCACATACATATGACAATTAAAATAGCAACAACTATAGCTATGATCAATTAAAAAGTAATGTAAATAGAAATGGAATTAGCTACGAACGTAGATACAATTATTAACATAGCAACAACTATAACTACAACTTATTAAAAAGGCAATGTAAATAACAATAACATTAGTTACAAACATCGATATGACCATTCAAAAAGTAACAATAATAGCTACTACCGTGGCTACAACTAATCAAAATAGCAACGATCCTAGTTACGATCATAACAATAGCATCTCAAAACAATTTGATGACAATACATATTAATGACGCAAGTTAGCTTCAAAATTAGTTATACGTTTTGCAACGAAGCATATAGAAACAAATTTTAGTCACGAAATTATGATGTTTGTAGCTACCAACTTTGCAACGAGTACACCAACGAATATAGCAACGCACATTCTTACGAGTTTAGATCATTGCTAACGATGTCACTAAAACGTCAAGATGCATGATATCTAGCTCGTCACCACCAGCAACGATGCAAGCAACGGAACATTAGTTTGTGGCTAAGTTGGTTGCTATTTTACGTTGCTAAATAGCTACACAGTGTTTAACAATGAACTGACTAAACCGTCGCTAAGGTTGTAGCTAAACAAAATCTGTGGCTAAATCTGTTGCTAATTCCATGACTCTAGTCGTTGTTATTTCGCAGTATTCTAGACATGTATTTATAATAGAGCGTTAAGTAGCTCGACATTAACAAAAAAAGGAACGTTTTAATGAACAAATAGGTTTAGGGTTTTGTGGGAAATTTAAATCGAAAATACCAAATCTTGTGGTTCTGAGGCATTCATTGCACCGTTTTAAGAAAAAAAAACAGGATATATATAATTAAAAAAAGCATGCTACAAAGGTGGATTCGAAAGGTTTTTGAAGATTTGGTTTAAAAGGCAAAAATCTAATCGGGATTTTATCAATTCGAAATCAAGATATGTTATCTAGGGGATATATATGTAACATTCTAAAGCCTAAACCCTATGTATCGTTCAAATTTACATATAGTTATATTTGCGTCATAGAAGACTTTATGATTTATATAAAGTCTTTTTTTGGAGTAAATTGTAAACAATTATTTGTTTTTCAATTAAATGATATAAAATTATTATTGAAGGCCGATTATGGTCTTTTAGGGAACATTCAAATAAGTAAAATATATGCATTCAAAATAATGTAACATTACTAGTAAGTATATAAAAAAAAACATGTATGTATTTCGAAAAAAATAGGAGTATAAGATACTTAAAATAGGAGGTTTAGGGTTTAGAATCGATAAATATAAGAATGATCTAATCGAAATGAATATAACGCTTTCTTATAGGAATGATCGATTCGAAATGAATACAACACTTTCTTATAGGAATGATCGATTCTTAAAGGAATATAGCGCTTTCTTATAAGAAGGATCGATTCTAAATGAATGTAACACTTTGTTATAAGAATGATCGATTCTAAATGAATGTAACACATTGTTATAAGAATGATCGAATCGAAAGGAATAAATCACTTTCGTATGGAATGATCGATACTAATTGAATCTAACGTTTTCTTATAGGAATTATCGAGTCTTTTAGGAATATAGCGCTTTCTTATAAGAATGATTGATTCTAAATGAATGTAACACTTTGTTATAAGAATGATCGATTCTAAATGAATGTAATACTTTGTTATAAGAATGATCAAATCAAAAGGAATATAACACTTTGTTATGGAATGATCGAATTGAAATGAATGTAACGCTTTCTTATAGAATGATAGATTCTTAAAGGAATAATTGGGCTGTCTTATAAGAATGATCGAATCGAGAGGAATGTATCGTTTTCTTATAAGAATGTTGCGCTTTATTATGAGAATGACCAATTATAAATGAATGTCACGTGATTTTTATTAGAATGATCGAATCGAAAGGAACATAGTGCGATTTCATATAAGAATGATCGATTGTATAGTGTAACGATTTCACATAAGATCATAGAATGCCCCCCTAATTCATCAATTGTTATTATAATGAATTGTATGGAACATTTAAATTAATATTGATATATTTATTCAATTAAATCAAATGCTTCGATTTTAATATAAAATAATAATTGTTCCTATAATAATCGATTGCCAATGCGGCACAATTGGTCGAGGTACGCGCATATGCTAGTGAGGTCAAGGGTTTGAAACGGGGCGAGCGAAAGCCACCCGTTTTTTATTTTTTTCCCCTCTCTTGAGACCTTATACATAGTATTTTTCAATCAGCAATGAGATCAACCAAATCCAAAGAGCGTTAATTGCAATTGTGACTACACGGATCTGGGAAATTTAAATCAAATTTAAATAGTAATTAATTACAATTGGGCATTCAATTAATGAGGCAATTTTAATGCACAATTGAGGTTGATGATGTTTATGTTGGTAAGGCAAAACGTTTTTTTTAGCGAGTGAGGCAAAACTTTAATCAATCTTATAGTAAACAAATTGTAACACTAGTTCACTACTACTAACTTTAATCAATTTTTGAGCGAGTGAATGTAAACTTTAGAGATATATATCATTCATCATTAATTAGGTAAATAGAATACTACGATAAAAAAAAATATTTTATTCGAGTTAATAATAATGCAAATATATGTATTCGTGCAATATCTTTCAAATGATGAATACTAGTATGATATAAAAATATTATTATTGAAAGATTCTATATTATAAAGTTGATCGGATCGTTTCAACCATATATCGCGATTTCATATAAGAATGATCGAATAGAAAGGAATGACCGAATCACCGCTTCTAAATGAAAGTAATGCTTTCTTATGAGAGTGATCGATTCTAAATGAATATATCACTTTCTTATAAGAATGAATGAATCTAAATGAATTTAACAAGATGATATATAAGAATGATCGAATCGAAAGGAATATGACGCTTTCTTATAAGAATGATTGATTCAAAAGGAATGTCACGATTTCACATAAGAATTATTGGTTCTAAATGAATATAACGCTTTATTATGAGAATGATTGAATCGAAAGGAATATAACGATTTCTTATAGAATGATCTCTTCTAAAGGAATATATCGATTGCTTATGAGAATGACCGGTTATAAAGGAATATATCGCTTTCTTATAAGAATGAACGACTCTAAATGAATGCAACTTTAATTCATCCTAGTTATTCTAAACCCTAAACCCTAATTGATCACTTGATCTTATTATGCGACTCTAAATATCTTAGCATGTGACTTTAATGTATGAAAGTTCATTATATAATCAACCATAAGATAGATTCTTAAAGGAAAAATTGGGTTTTCTTATAGGAATGATCGAACCGAAAGGAATGTATCGCTTTCTTATAAGAATGATCGATTCTAAATGAATATATTGCTTTCTTATAAGAATGAACGACTCTAAATGAATGTCACGCGATTTCATATTAGAATGATCGTATCGAAAGGAACATAGTGCGATTTCATATAAGAATGATCGATTCTAGAGTGTAACGATTGATTCGAAATGAATACAACGCTTTCTTATAGGAATGATCAATTCTTACAGGAATATAGCGCTTTCTTATAAGAATGATCGATTCTAAATGCATCTAACACTTTGTTATAAGAATGATCGATTCTTAATGAATGTAACACTTTGTTGTAAGAATGATCGAATCGAAAGAAATATAACACTTTCTTATGCAATGATCGAATTGAAATGAATACAACGTTTTCTTATAGAATGATAGATTCTTAAATGAATAATTGGGATTTCTTATAAGAATGATCGATTCTAAATGAATATATCTCTTTCTTATAAGAGTGAACAACTCTAAATGAATGTCACGCTATTTCTTATTAGAATGATCAAATTGAAAGGAACATAGTGCGATTTCATATAAGAATGATCGATTTTAGACTGTAACGATTTCACATAAGATCATAAAATGCCCCCCTAATTCATCAATTGTTATTATAAAGAATTGTATAGAACATATGCGGCACAATTGGTCTAGGTACGCGCATATGTTAGTGAGGTCTAGGGTTCGAAACGGGGCGAGCGAAAGCCACCCGTTTTTTTTGTTTTTTCCCTCTCTTGAAGCCTTATTTTATACAATGAGAAGAAAGTAGCTAGACCAAATCCAAAGAGCGTTAGTTGGCAATTGGGATTACTCGGATCTAGGAAATTAAAATCAAATTTAAATACTAATTAATTATAATTGGGCATTCATTTAACGAGGCAATGATTGCACTGTTTCAAATTTAAAAAAGCAAAATACAATTTCCATTTTTTTTCTTTCAAAATCTGAAGAAATCTCGTTATTTAGGTTAAAGGCAAGGAGTGCCCTATTTGGCATTTTTTCCATATAAGATCCAACTTATTAACAAATCAATTATTATACATATAAGATGATGAAAAAAATGTATATGAATAACATGATAAATTCTTATCCATGTTTTTATAATATAGGATAGAAAATCCCATTATTAAACAATCTTTAATTTTTGGATATGATAGACAGGAAGATCATTAGGATATTTTTTATGCTATCATACTAATTCTAGAAAAAAAAATACTTTTCAATATGTCAATTTTTAAATAATTATTTTGAAATAAACAATAGAATTATTTTACGAAATCTTGTACCCTAAACCCTAAATCAAACACCATAAACCCTTGATTATAATTAGGGAACATAGTTATAACATATGATTTTATGATGTGACCTAATTGATCAATTGATTTTAGTATGCATTTTCATAAGATGTTAGTATTTGACCCTAATCGATCAATTGATTGATATTAGTATGTGAATCTAAAGATCTTAGTAAGTGATGTATCAAAGTTAATATATAATTAACCATAAGATTGTATGTAACACTAATTGATCCTAGTTATACCATTATAAACCCTAAACCTAATTGATCACTTGATCTTATTATGCGACTCTAAATATCTTAGCATGTGACTTTAATGTATGAATATTTATTATATAATCAATCATAAGATAGTATGTGACACTAATTGGTCAATTCTTTTTATTAATTAGGAGATAATTGATATGATTATAGTTTTTCTACACCTTTCCTTATTTTATGATCTCTTGGGCATCAAGTATGTTTGTATAGATAAACCCTTTGGTGCATCGATCAATAGAATCACAACAGTTTTTTAAGGAAAGATATATAAAAATATTATACATAATATGAATTATATCCTAATAGTTATTTACATTATATCCTAAATGTTTGTATAGTTATTTATTTTCTCACAAAACCCTATAGTATTTATTTACATATAAAATAAACGTTTTGTATCTCTTTTTTTTTAATTTTCAAATAGATATTGTAAAGTGATGAACCCTAAACTAAACGTTTTGTATCTCTCTATTTACATATAAAATAAACATATAGTATTTATTTACATATAAAATAAACCCTAAACTTTAGGAAATAATGTAATATGAAAGCAAATAAGGCTTTCTTATTCTTAATCGTCTCTTGCAATTCTCCTACACTATGCAATGATGGGTCTAGGTTTTCTCTTAAACCAGGCTGCAAAAAGTAAACGGTGGAACGACGCCCTTTGATTGGGTTTGGTTTTCTCAAGGTGTTCTAAAAAAGAGAGCATTGATGAGGTTGGTGGATTCAAGACGCGTGCTAACCTTAGGTAATTATGGGATTTTTCTTTTGAAAATTGGGGTGGGTGGGTTTATGTTTTGGTGGATGCAGTAACAATAGGGTGTTTCTTCTCCGACTACCCTTCTCCGACTACAGGTAAGTTATTTGAGTGATATCAGAGCAACCCTAAAACTTGTTTGTACTCGCATTATTTCAATTGACTGAAAATCCCTTTCATTCCCCCTAAACCCTAACCCTAAATAAAAAAAAGCTTTTTTTTAAAATTGTTGTGTGTTCTTGCTTGGAATGTTGATTATATGTGGTTTTTTCATGTTTGTAGTTGCTCCATTTGTTGCATGAACTTAGATTCAGTCCTTTGAGCATCCCATCATATCTATAGATTTTTTGTATCTTTTGAGTTTTTTGTATCTTGTGGTGCAATAATTTTTTTTTTTTTGCTTGGTTGATTTTGATTTCAGTAAAAGACATGGATCTTCATGGTTCCTCATCAAGTACAAGATCTCCCCTAAGAGAAACCCATGTGTATTGTAGATGTCATCCACCATCAATTGCTTCAATTAGGGTTTCAGGGTCATCAAGAAACCCTAACAGATTGTTCTACAAATGTGACCACTGTAATTTTTTCCGATGGTATGACGAGTCAAATGGCGTATGCGACGGTCAGGTTTCACGTACCTCTCAAACCCAAATTGCTTCTAGAGATGATATAGAAGAATTGAAGAATGATGTTAAAGAGATCATCTCATTTTTTCAGTGTCTCGCTAAAGTTGTGGTTGTAATGTACTTCATACTAGTGGTCATTGTGTTGCACTAATAAGTAATATGAATTGTTGTATGAATGTTGGTCATTTTTGTGTACTGCAAACAAATTGTTGTATGAAAGTTGCGTTTGTTCTTAGTCCCGTTCATTATGATATCATTTCTTTTGACGTAAACGTTTTTTCTTGGTCATTTTTTTCAATGAACTCGATTGTATGAAAGTATATTGGGCTTTTTCCATTCAAAAGCTTTCATAACATAAATGAACTGGTATCTTGTTGGGCTATAAAACAACCATACCATCCGATAATCAACAACTTCTTCGTATCAAACAAAACAGAAATACTATAGTTGTTGATGGCTTGATGCCAAATGCAACATGCCAATGTTAATCCAAACTGTGATAATCCAAATGAAACACATGGCTGACTTAGTATTTGCAGCAATAACATATACCCCAAGAGCTAGACCCTAAACCAAAATATCAAATCCACTAAGATAAAACTTGGAATGGAAAACTTGAAAACCATCTCTATTGATGCTGGCCATATGTATAATAAAATGCACCAGGAGCAAAATTGGAGCCTTGATGGATAATTTGAAATGGTGGTAATTGTGGTGTTGGAACCTACCATGAGAATAAGACAAAAATTAGAAGTGAATTATAAGTAAGATATGTTGGTAGTTGTAAGTACACAAATATGGAGCAAATTATAAGTGAACCAGCCCTTACTAATAGTGGGTGGATGGGTTGGCCTTGTTGTTGTTGAGTTCCTTTGCCACGTCTCCAATATTTAGGTCTGTCATTTCCAAACCCCTTTCGCCTAGATGCCAATCGACCCTTTCCCCTTCTATCAATAGGATCACGCACATCCTCCTCCACATTGGGCGAGCTGCTAGCCTCAATCACAGTATGATCATCGATAGCAGGACGTTTACCGTACGTTCTCCCAATGTTGCCAAGTGGCTCATAAGGTAGTCCTAAATGGTTACAAGAACGATGAATTTTGCCTTTCAAATCTGCTAGAGCTCCCGTTACCATAGAACACAGCTCATCATTTGTCATTGAGAGAGTGGCAATGGCCTCGAAAGCATACGACTCATACCTTGCCATCTCTTCCGGCTTCATCGAGTCCAAAGAATAGTAGGGAACCGGTATCTTCAAGTGCTCTCTTGGCAAGTCCTTCCTCCACCGATCAAGTACATACTTTTCAGGAACAAAGCTTACTTCCTCCACTATGTAGACGACAAGCGTGTGGGAACACATAATTCCCGTGAACTCAAACTTTTTGCAATCACACTTTACGTCACGTGTGTCGGGATCATATGACACCTTAAATGTCCTATGTTTGGGAACATTACCTGCCCACCATCGGACCATAATGTCATACACTTTGATTTTACCAACCTTTTTCAAGCCCTCCTTCGTTGCATGTGTAATATTTCTCACTTCGTCTTGAAATTCTTGTAACTTCGTCGTGTTATACACCTTTTGGAAGACACCCTCAAGCTCATGCTTAGTACAACAATGGAGTGGCTTGTGTATGGAATCAAAGGATGCCTTATCCTCAACCATGGCACGCTTGCCCATTGCCATTCCATATTGCTTCACAAACTCTTGTAGGGATGTGTTACCATTAACAAACCCTTTGAAAAAATAATTCATGCCCTCACTCCTTTGGGAAGTCGACATTCCAGCCCAAAAATCATTTTTGAAGTAAATTGGAACCCACTTTTTCCTATTATCGAACATAGTCTTGCACCAATTACTCCTTTCGAGTCTACATTCAGAAACCCATTCCAACCATTTTGCCTCAAATTTGGCCACCCTGTATGAGAAATGCAATACCTTATGCAATACCTTATGCAATCCACTTGCAATGTGATTCCATCCACCGTCATCTTTTATTTTCTCCAAGTGCTTCTTAGCATTCCTCATGATATGCCACAAGCACCATCTATGTGTTGTATTGGGAAACACCTCAACAATGGCATTTTCTACAAGAAAAAACAAAAGGAAAAAATAGTTAGTTTGAATGATCAGATTTTTGCAATCTACATAAAATAATGAAATCTCATCACCATTATGCAAAAAACCAAACTGTCAAAGGTAATTATAGGATACTTACCCATAGCTTTGCATTGATCGATTATTATGCCCTTTGGTGGTTTGTTATTCATGCTTTTGAGCCAAGTTTTAAACAACCAAATGTAATTCTCGGCATCTTCACTCCCCAACAATGCAACCCCTAGCACAATTGATTGGCCATGGTGATTAACTCCTATGAACGGAGCAAACGGCATTTTGTATCTATTTTTGACATATGTGGCGTCGAAGGATATGATGATCCCAAAGTCTTTATAAGCTGCTAATGTAGCCAAAACTAACCCGCAAGCGAACGGTGTCAATCATAGTACCTCAAGTGTCGATCCCACAAGGACCAATGTAATACCAATTGTAACTCTACTAGTAAATTAGGTCAAAACACATAAGGAAATATGGGAAATCTAATCTAAGATAACAAGTAATAAATTGAAGGATAAAATATATAGGATAGATGTGTCTAAGGTTAAGGATCACCACAACAATGTTTCAATAAATAAAATTATATTCTGTCTGAATTAATTTCCAATTATTTGAAGGTAGTTATCTAAGGTAATCGCTAAGTCCTTTTGAACGATAGCAACGTGCCTAAACCCAACTAACATCCGCTTTCGCGACTTGCCAATTGAAATCTAGACCAATAAGCACTTAGAATTTAAGATTAAATTGAATCAACATCCGCTTTCGCGACTTGCTAACTGAACCCAAACTTAAGGTTTCTATGACAACTACTAATCCACAAGAGAAATCAAAACACTTTCGTAATAAAGAAATCTCAGGTTCAAACCCTAGCGTTCCAACAGGAAAAAGTACCTTTTAGTCTCAATCCCCTGTCTGACTACTTATTAAAGTTTTTACCTTTCAGCCTCAAACTTTAACAAGTTCTCATTCATAAAAGTTACTAAGGCATAAAGCATCTAAGATTGAATCAAATATATTTCAATTCAGACAAAGAACATAACCTTAATTAAATATACACTGAATGGATCACCAAAACCTTAGAATTAGGAATTTAGCCAAGCATGATTGAAGAAATAATCAAAATATATTAACTAAGCCAAGAATTATTCAATACAATCAAAGAGTAAGAAAACTTAGTCTCAATAACGTAGATAATCCAAATCAAAGGCTAGAACTTGAATAACAAACAATCTTCAATCTCGGCCGAAAAAATCCTTCGTGAAAAGCGTCTCTTCTCTGCGGCCTAACTACGAACTAAAAAAACTTAATTCAACCTAACCTAAGCTCCTTCTAATATATCAACACTCCCAATATATATAATATATTGTCTCATGTAGATAGGAAACCACGACCACAATCTAATTAAAGAGATTGGGCTTATTTTGCTCAGCCCACACGAGATGCATCTCTAGCCCACATCACCATCTAGCGTACATCACACCTTTAAAAATGGATCACAATTCATGCTCGATATTGGGTGGACTTTTATATGGACCCCTTCTCATCTCTTCATTCTGTTCAATCGATCGCGCACCATCTTAAACTAGCTGTTAAATACCTGAAAATTATAAAAGCCCGAGTGTAGATTCCGAATATAATAATAAAATAAAATAAATATAAAATATGCAAAACATGCATGAATATGACCTAAATAAATATGCAACTAGACCCCAAAATATGACTAAATTAGGCGTTATCAAATTCCCCCAAGCTTAAACCTTGCTTGTCCTCGAGCAAGAACTAGAATCAAACTCCACAAGAAAATCAAGGTGTCTCAACCCATCATAAAATCAAGCAAGTCGATGGAGATTTAGATATTATCAATGCATCATCAAAGTAGACAAACAAACATCAAAGAGACTAACTAGTTATCCACTTTAGACCTCACAGGAATATATAAGAATCACTCTCGCTCATGTGTTTAGGGGTAAGTGTTTCGCTCAGTCTCAAATTTGAATGCTAAACTACCATAGGCTTGCATCAGTGTCGAAATCTCCACCACGAAAAACCAAGTACATGACATAAATCAAGAGGTCTTTTATTAGGTTGTAATGGGGCCAGGTAAAGAGAATAAGGTGGGGAAATAATTTGGCCATGTGGTGCTAATCCGGGAATATAGAATTAATCATAACAGCTCAACCAAACTCAACACCACCAAGCTTAAGAGATTTTCTTTCCAAACCACTTCTTTTCTTTTGTTTTTTCTTTAGCTCAATACCCACTTTTTTTCTTCCTTCAATTATTCATTCAAGCACTATATTTTTTTCAACCCTTTTTTTTTCTTTCTTGCAAACACTTGCTCAACTTCTTTGTCTTTGTTCTTTTTTCTCTTTTTTTTTTCAAAAGCTATAACAATACCTACACACTAAACATGTAGCTCCCCCAATCTTGGCTCACAACCACAAAATTAATCAAATAATAATCCTAATTCCCGGATGGGTAAAAAAGGCTAAATATTAGGCTCGGATTTTCTTTTGTGGAGTTTCCCAAGAAAAAGGCTATAAAAGGCTAACAGGCGCTACAAACAGAGGAATAATATGCAGGGTAGTCAGGGAATAATGGGCTAATGAAAACAATGTCTCAATCATTTTTATATCATGCACAAGAGTTATATATGTGGTCTCGAAAAAGATTCTAAACGCAAGTTCTAGAGATAGCAATCAAATTGAGAATCACACACAAAAGAAAGAAGAGGACTCATAAGAATTAAAGTCCAAAGGCCAAAATAAACCTCACATGGCTTTTTGTCTAAAGTTTTAAAACTAAATTAGCTCAATGAATGGCAATAAGTCACTTCAACTCAAACATTATCAAAATATCAATTTTTTTAATCTTCAAGCAAGATCAACTAGGGCATCAACAGCCAATGAAATTTCATGGAATTATTTTTTTTTCAAAAATATACAAGCAAAGCCAAGACATGGGGTTCATATCCAACACCTAATATGCAAAATACAATGCATGAAATGTCATGAAAAAAAATGCAAACAGAACCATACATGAGATTTATCTCTCCCCCAAGCTTAAATTCTACATTGTCCCCAATGTAGAAAAAGAGAAAGAGGAAGAGAAACTCACCAAATAATCAGGGATTAAGGTGTTGTCAATGAATTCTGGAGAAAGAGGCTGGTTATTGTCCTTTATGTCCATGGAAGCTACTCGAAGGCTCAAAATTTCAGCATAGCTCTTCAATATGCCTATCAGCTGCCCTAGCACGTCCATCAACCCAAAAAACATTCTTCAATACACCATTATCCGTTGTATCAAAACTGTAGAAGAAGTTTGAGGAGTTTGTCATCATGGTTTCAAAGTAATCTCTCATTGTAGCAAAATCTCCCTTCTCAAGTTTCAATCTTCTTTCCGAACTAATTGGATTCCTACAATCTCTCTTAGAAAAGGGGACTTTGTTATGACCCCCATATCTGGCCACAAAGGAGTTTTAGTTCTTCGCCACCGGAACACCAGCCCTATCATTATCCAGCAATATAATCCTATTCCCTCCACTTATGTATCTATACCTAGGCATGAAAATTGAGTTTTCTGGTTTAACAGTCATAGTTGTGCTCAAGTTTTAGGGAGCTAATTCTCCACAAGGTTCTATCACCACACGCACATGCATTAACCGTATATGGGCAATTGCATCGAGTGCTACCTACATCCTTTGCAGGATTTTTAGATGTCGTTTGACACTCACCTTCTTTAGAACATACTATCCTCAACCGTATATATTTAGCAAACTGATATGTGATAATCTCCATCTCGACTTCATCTTCTTCATTGTTAACTCCTACTTTCCTCGAAGTAGAATTCCTAATCCGTATTTCGAATCCATTCGACTTGCCATAGTCATGCAAAAATCACATTAGCATTTCACAGGAGTCGAAAGTCATCTCTTCACAAGGCTCGGTGACATTCTCGGCTTCAACTTCTTGTTCTCCAACCACGTTTTCAATATCTCCACCAACAGCAGCATCACCATTCTCAACCACAACATCATCATTGATTCTTTCATCTAGATATTCCACATCCTCTACACTTGAATCATCATTGTCATCTAAGACCATCAATGGAAAATCATCTTCATTGTAACCCTCCACAAAATCAGTATTCAAATAAAATAACCTTCTCTTTGCATCCATTAAATCCTGCATATTTCATATCATTACCATAGAAATCAAGAGGTTTTGTGGAGTGCAATAAAACAGTAAAAAGTTGTTCTCAAGCACATTAAATCAGCACCACAAGACTTTAAAATCATTGTTCTCAAGCATTAAAATCTACAAGAGATATTAAATTAGCAACAAACGAAGGAGGAAGTATCGACCTCAATGCTTTCTTCAAGTGAAACGACGAGGGATGAAGCGAAGACACGGGGGAAGATGAACAGTCACGTAAAAGTTGGAGTTCTTCAAGAGCTGTCAAATGTTGGATTGAAATCGGATAAAAAAATTTGCTATTGTAAATGTAATAGTAAGTTGGGCTTTATTTTAGATAGTAGGAAAAAATAGGATGATAAGAATTGGGCTTTAAATTTTGATGTAGATTTGGCCCAATTCTAAAGCCCATTAAGTTGTGTCTACAAAGCTAATGAAGTGGGTCAATCCAACCCTATAGGTTTGGTTACATACCTGATTAATTAAACCTTTTTTTAAAAATACATTTATTAAATGCGGACCCACACTTCTCTAGTTTTATTATTATTATATTCATTGTGTCATGACACTTGTGTCATGCAAACAATTTCCGATGAGAAGTTAGAAGAGTTAAGAGCGCGTATGTCGTCTTTCAATCAAAGTTTGTCAGAGGCTTAATTTGTGATCAGTTACATTAGTGGTCTTAAGGATGAAATCAAGACCAAAGCTTATGAACAATCAAAACTACATCATATGGTTGTTTAAGCCATTGTTAAGTGGAGTAGGAATTCTTGGAAACCAAATCTTTTAACACCTTCTAACCCATACAAGCCTACCATATTCACAAACAAACTATCCTACAAAAGCTTCACAAGTACTTTGAGTACTAAAACCAAATATGAGCTTGTTCCAATCCGAAAATCCTAGCGAAAATAACACCCAAAGCCAACTAGCATGTGAACCAAAAAGAATCACATGCCTATGCTAGAAGTGCAGAGATAAGTACTATGTTGGCTTCATGTGTGATATGCAAACCCTTCATAGTTTGTTCACTATTGAGCTAGAAGATATTCATATGGTTGAATTAGGAGAATGGTGTACAAAAATGGAGAATGGTGAAGGGGAATTAGCAAAGGATATTGAGATTTAGTTACATCCCTTTACTAGAAATAATCCCTTGAATACAATAAAACTTGAAGGATAGGAGAGGAATAAATCCATTGTGATTTTGATTGATGGTGGAAGCGCCCATGGTTTCTTAGATCCCAAGGTCGCCAGAGAGGCAAAATTCTCGTTGCAAGAGGCTAGTGTCATGGTTGAGCAGTGGCCAATGGAAATAAGATGTTTAGCTACCAAGTATGTAAAGGATTTCAGTGAAGGATGCAAGGGCACTCATTTGATTTTGATATGAGAACTTTGAAGTTGGGAGGCTATGATTTGATTCTTCGCGTGGACTGGTTAAGGGAATACAATCCATTGTCATCCGGTTGAAAATTTCTTTTTTCCAAATGAATTAAACTAAGATTAAAACATTGGAGATATATGTCTAAGATATATGTACAAATTAGTAACATACAAATTTTGAGCACGATCCATGTGCAAGTGTTGGATCTACATGTAAAGATTTTGATGTTCACCCAAACTTTAGAGAGAAAAATAGAATGATTGTATACCTAAGGCCATCTCCAACAGCTTCCCCAAACTGTTGAAAATTGTGTATTTGGAGAATTTTACCAATTTTTTTGCCCACAGCTTCCCTATCTAATTCTCTATAATAGAGAATTCCCCAAAAGCTTGAAGTGTTTTCCCTATATTTGGAGAATTCTCCAAATTTATTTGGGGAATGCATTAATGAAAAGTGTATACATGGAAACTTGTGATTGACCATATGAAATTTTATAAAAAAAATAAAGTATATATAAATAAATCTAATAAATGTAAGATTCCCTAAAATGAAGAAGTTGTTGGAGTTAAAGTAAATTTTATTTGGAGAATATGACTTTTGGCTCTTCATTTTGGAGAAAATTATAGAGAAACTGTTGGAGATGGCCTAACTCTTTGTTCCCCATCCCTATGCTAGTAACATGCCTAAGAACGTTGACAAGCATGATATTTGTCTAAGGATAGGAGAGTGAGATGAATACTTGAAAACATGCCCTAAAATTGCACAAAACCTTCCATGTTCATGTAATACCTAACCTGTATAATATCATGTGAGCAATCATGCGAGTTCTTCAGACCCACAAAATTGCTCACATCTTATGCGAGCAAAAGAGATCGCATGATCTCCACATTTGGATCCTTTGACAACTCCAAGCATCAAATCTCATACTTGAAAAGAGTTCTTCGCACATTAGGGAAGAGTTGAGTAGGGCATGCGTTGAGGAGCCACAAATACTCAACAACAAATGCAGGGAAGGAGAGCCTAAGTTGGGCACCAGGATATCGAAGTATACGACCAATTAAGCAACGATCATAACGACCCATAGAGTTACCCAAACCCTCAGGAAGTACGAGCTCTACACCCTATGGCCAAGGATAGTCAACCAAAATACACATGAGGAACGGCCGAGATACAGTTATCGATATAACGGTCATAGAGCTCTATTGCAAATTGGGGCTAGAGAAGACTTGGCTTAACAAAGCAAGGGGCTCTTCGTCCGACACTAATATAGGTGTGAGCCTTAACCTTGAGGAAACTTCGGTACGATCCATTGGATTGAATGTTTAATCAACTTCATAAGGCGTTAGGAAAGCTGGGTCTTGAAGAAGGTGTGTGGAACCTGTCCAAATCCTTGATGACAGCCCCGCGCAATATGCTAGATGGGACAACTCTCATCCTTCATGCAAGAATGAAACCCAGGGAACGAAAGGCACAAGCACCTGGAAAAGAAAAGAAAGAACAAAAAGACGAAATAAATAAGAAGGAAAGAGTAAATCCAAGAGAGCGATTTCATAGCAGCGAGGGAGATCTACTCCACCTCTCAAGAAGAAATAACTTTCAAAAAAAATAAGAAGAAACGGGTCGAAGAGCATGAATGTCAGATCAAAGGGAATGCAAACCGATTAAGTTTCCTTGAGAACATTCAAAACCTCAAAGAAAGAAAAACAATGCTTTTGTCACGCAACCGCCCTGTGGGGGCAAACAACCCAAATCCAACATTGTTTCTTGTCGTAGGCAAGGCGGAAGTCGACCGACGAACAACTGCTCACGGCGGTGTTACCTCCGAAAACCATCGCATACAGAAAAAACCAGAGAAACTCCTAGCAAAGCACAATGAAAAAACTAAAGAAAGAGTGATAGCCCACACTGAAGCTCGACTCATAAACACCTAATGACGAAAAACAAAGATCGTCGCCCAACATCACGATGGGGGAAGTCTAAACATCAAAAAGTAGGGATGTCCAACAGGTGAACCGACCTGACACATAACACAGTTGACAATTACGGGTTGACCCATTAACCCGTAAAAATAAACTAGACTTGTGACATGACCTACAAGTCGGTTTACGGCTTATGGGTTCTACGCGTCAGGTCACGGTTTGACCCTTTCACCCATAATGAATTTAAAAAATTCTAAAATTTTAAAAATCAATAATTCGAAAATTCATATAACTGACTTCTAGTTTACCAATATTACGAATATTTTTTAAATAAAATTAAAAAATATAATGTTATGTGTGCAGTATTTTCTTAAAAAAATTGTGAGGGTCCACTTGTAACCTGACGAGTCGACTTGTGACTCAAAAAGTCAAGAAAATCCAACCCGTGACTGACCCATAAATTGCTGGTCGGGTTTATGGAGAGGTTGGACCCGACCCTTAAATTCATGAACGAGTCGAGTTACGGGTCAAGTGACCCGTTGAACACCCTTACCGTAAATGAAAGATAGAGAAACATGATAAACGAACGCAAGAAAATGAAAACTTACTTGTTCATTTGAAGAGGAGTCCTAAAACACCTAAAGCGGCATAATAAAGGTAAGAATCGTTGGAAAATGAGAAGGCACGTAAGGTGAAGTTGAAGCGACAGCTGCGACACCGATGAAGAAAATGACAAGTAAAGGAACAAAATGGGAAAGGTGATAGACAAATCCTTTTTATAAGACTCCTTATTAGGCTGACTCATGAAAGACAAGGCACATAAGCAAAGTCAACCCAAATGATCAACCCAATCAACAACTAACCCAAAACCATGAAGCCCAAAAATAAGGCGTCAAAGAAAGCACTCTTAAGGAACTAAGTCACGAAAAGTCCAAGACGATTAAACTCGCACCAGGGAAAGAGAAGAGATCGCATGTTTGTCTCGAGGTTCCCGCAAGCAAAGAGATCAATTCATGGGGTTGTGATGGAGAATTCAAGTGCTAAACAACAAGAAGAATGACCAAAGCAAAGGGGGGGGGGGAACGAGGAGACATGACATATTCAGAGTCCAGAGTCATGGCATGGCATTGCCAATAAAATTGCATACTCACATTTTACGAGGGAATATCCTAAGAGGTTTTATGTCTTTATTTGTAAGAGAGAAAAACACCAAGATCTGTAAGAGTGTGCATATTCCAAGCGCGAATAATATAGGATTGTAAAATCTCTTTTAAAGTAGGCGTGAATCATTCTCACGCGCACAATAAAGAGTGAGAGTTAATGCATGAATCTTTTCTATTAAGTTATGTCCTCAAACTTAATGTTCGTTTATTGCAGATTTCAACACCTCATTGCCATGAGCCATGCCGAAATGTCTCCACGAGGCTTGTCATAGCACATGCCAACTCACGTCGACCCAAAACAAAGGCAGGACAAGTGGAGCGCGAGAGAGTGATGATGCAGCGAAGTTGGAGGAGTAGACTCGCGAGGTGGCAAGGTGATGACGGAGTCGTGATGCCCTTATGACAGAGGCTACGCCCTAGGGTGTTGCGCGAGTCAATCGATATAATGGGGAGGAGACCAAGTAACAGGGAAGAGAAATGGATATAACTAAAATTGTTCCTTATGCGACTAGAAGAACACAATAGCAGAGTGGAAAGAATGGTGTTATGCGAGGGAACCTCGTCTCGACTTTGAATCCGGCCCCCGTTTCATTTTTTCCACTCTAAATTTCCCCATTTTACCTTATAAACATTCCAACAATTCCATCTTGTTACAATTTTAAATATTCAAAAAATTCTTTAAATAAAACTTGCGAAATTAATTTGTATAAAATAAATTATATTTTTACAATTTTATTCATTTATAGCAGAATTAAACAAAGTGTAACTCTTTACTTATTATTAATATGAAATAATTAAGATAATAATTTTCTATAGAAGGAGCGGGTATTACATTTTGATAGGTCTACTTGTACGACATGAGTGAAAGTCTAACACTTTATTTCGTGCTCTATCGTACAATGTTGAAACCCAAAGGAGGAGGGGGGTCTTGTTCCCTGGAATTTGTTAAAAACTTTGTTAGTGAAGTTCTAAAATTTTATAACAACTTGCTCAACCCTATGTAATATAATTAAAAAATAATAATAAGTTGATATATAAAGAGAATTAATTTAATGCTAGACCCAAGAAAGTACAAATAATTTTTTTTATTGTTATACAACTATCTTTTAAAAGTGAGAAACAAAAACAAAAATGTTTATCCACAAAATCTACTTAGCTTGAACAACAATAAAATAGGCGAAAACCCAAGTCAGTTCTATAATATCAATAACCTATCTAAATTCAACAATACTTGTGTTTTTATCCCAATCTGACATCACTTTTGAAAATTCCATGTCCAAGTTCTAATGGAGTTCTTTTGCATTTGAGAAGCTGATCTAGGGAGGAATCGAGTTGTTTTGATAGAGGTCGTGATCGCGCTCGGGGTTCTTAAGATCCCTCATTTAAGTAAAGTATGAATCAAGTTGATTTGGTAGAGGTCGTGATCAGGCTCAAGGCTCCTGAAGATCCCTCATTTAAATAGGGGCAATGTCTGGTAGTCCATTTACATTCCCTAGACGAAGATGGCCCATCAATTTACATTTCGACAACACTTCATTATGCTGTTAGCCCGTTCACTTCCCCCGTGTTCTTTTAGCATTTTGTATGTATGATTAGTTTCTCCCTTAGTTTGGTACTGCTTAAAATTCCCTAGAATTTTAAGCAATACCAAACTAGCTCAAGCTTCTTTTTGATGACGACGGATTAGGAAGCTAGAATCATACCAATGAATCTAACCTACATGTAAATTTGTATTTTTTTTACATTCAATGCTTTGAATTTAAAGCATTCAATTGCCTCATAGAAACTTAATGTCATACATATCTTACATACTCTACCTTAACATCTTGACCTTCCACACATAATATTTTCTTAATATTATACATCAATTATAAATTAATCATTTATAAAATCTATATTTTTATAGGTTTTCTAAATAATTGAATGTCAATTGTAAATGCATGTGATAACTTATATATAAAAAAGATATACAACTTCAAAAACTTCATTGATGGAATATAATATTTGAAAAAACTAAATACGCAAACATGTAGAGGTGTCAAACGGGTCGGTCAGGTCGGGATCGGGTTCGGTTATTTCGGGTTCGGGTTGAGTCGGATTCGGGTCGTAACGGGTCACCGGTCAAATCGAGTCGGGTCATTGCGGGTTGTCGGGCGAGTCGGGTCGACCTAATAGGTCAAGAAAATTTATTTTTTTACAATTATTAAAATATTTTTATTTAAAAAATGATATTTAATAATATTTTTATATATTTTAATAATAAAATATATTAAAATATATTAAAATTTTTAAAATATATTATATATTCTTAAAATATAACAAATTGGGTCAACCCAACGGTTTTTTCGGGTTTGAACCCAACGGGTTTCGGGTCTATCGAGTTCGGTTTATTTTGGGTTTCGGGTTCAAATTTTCGGATCTTGACCCTAAATTTTTCGGGCGGTTCGGGTCGAGTCAGCTTTTGACAATTCTACAAATATGTAAAAAAGAATTTAAATAGAATTATTAACCCGTGCATTTGCACGGGCATATACTTCTAGTTGGAGGTATTTCTGTCAACATTTATAATAAATAAAGTATTTTACTTTCGTAACTTGCTTTCGATTTCAGATCCTATGTTGCAATAAACCATGTCGCCATTTAGCGGAGAAATGAAAAGTTCACAGCCATAAACGGACATTTTTGAAGAACCGTTCTCTTTGTAAGAATACAAAAACCACTCACTTATGGGGATGACGAAAAGCCCCTAATTCTGAATTTCCTCTGTAAATTTTACCTACGGGGTAATGTAATCATACAAAGAAAATCTATCTAAGAAGAAAATACTGATCAAACCCATCCCACAATCCATCACCACCATGGAGTTCAATCATCGAATCGTCAGCCAATGCCCCAACCGCTTCTTCGTGCAGTTTAATCACCAAGGCATAAAGATTAAAAATCAATGGGTTTCTGATAAACGGTTTAATGGCATTTCCCAGATTCACAACCTCAACAAATGCATCCGTACCAATGTTCACTCCAATGGCCAAAAGGCATTTCGAGAGCGCAAAAATGCCAAGGATATTACCATACAAAGGCAGAAATGCATCCTTGTGATTTCCAACGCCACCGATCCAATGAGCATCCCCGAGCTTCTCCACGTGCTCGTTCGCAAACGACGTCAACTGGTCAAGGAACCTTTGTCTCCACATTTTTAAAAACGTGACAAACTCATTACTTGAAGAACTGTCGCATTTGCAATGGTACAGTACAGGGAACTTTTCTAGGTGGGAACAGCATAGCTGACAGATCAGAAGCTTCTCCTCATGGTAGTTGTCAATCTCCTTGTCAAAGACTCTCCTGACAAGGTCTTCTCCAGAGACGACACCATAGCTTGCAGCATCGAAAACCCGCGTTACAAGATAATCAAAATAAACAGGCCAGTTGCCAAATGTTGATGAGAGGAACTCTAGGCTTAGCTCCATCACTTTCTCCACCTGAGCTGGGACAAATTCGGATTGAGAAACGGTTCTGAATCCGTTTGGAAAGCACTTTTGGACGTCCAGTGCTAGCTTTTGTCTCAAGTCAACGTCCTCGTCTTCCAGCAACTTGATACACGTAAACCAGACGTCGAGTATCTGATAAGCAAACAATTCAGCAGATTCCTTAGGCTCAAGATTCTGGGAAGTAATCTGACCGCCAAAGAACTCAGATTGCTCTAGCAATCCAGATGAGACCATCGATTCTGCTGCAGCTTTACGAATGGTCACGGATTCAGATGCATCGCTGTGCTGTTTGATTAGGGCAACGAAATGACTAATGCATTTGTATATGTGAGTGGAATCTTGCTCGGTGTTCCTGAACAAGATGGTGAAGCGCTTGACACACAATCCTAAACAGCAGATGAGTGCTTCCTTTGTTTTCGCGTGTGATACAGATTCATACATGGAAATTAGCTTATTCCACAGTTCTAGAACCGATGCAAAATCCATGTCTCCAATGTATCTTCCATCTATATCACTATTTTCACTCATCTTCTGAATCTGCAACACATTCCACAAGAAAAGAATCCTCAGAATATAATATACACATTTGTGATGTGTCTCCATGGACAGCAATTTTGTTAGCATTGGGTGCAGATTAGCCTTGGCCCATATGTAAACAGCCCCTTGAACATTGCTGTGCTCATCATTTCTGGTCGCCTTCAAGAAATTGAAAAGCCACTTGAGAGTTGCAAGTCGAACCTCATAAGATGCATCTGAAATGGACAGCACAAGCCTTTCCTCAACACCAATAAACCCATTCTTTGTTTCAACTGAAATATCTTCTACACTTTCAACAGATTTTTGAAATATGCAACTGAAATATGAAATAACAGCTTGTTTACGAAGTTCTTCCACTGTAGGATCATAAAAGGAAGACCTGTCAGTTACCTCCAGAGACAAACACAGTGAAGACAACTCAGACAAAAGACCACAGATCCCATCAGAATTCTTGCTTGCTGGGCAAGTTCTTGCAATACTAAGCATTTGATCGAGTACCCAGAGGAAAGAAGTGTTTAGTGTGGGGCAAGGGCATGTCCTCGGGTTTCCAATCCATGAACACTTGACAAGAAGACTGACCAAATTTTCAATAATTGAGTCCCTTGTAGAAGCATCAGCTAGACTCCTACAATTAGTATCCAGAAGAGCGCCCAACTGCAATAGCACCCCATGAATGGAATTCAAAGAAACACAACCAGCTCTATCAGTTAATTCAGAGGCAATTTTCAAGATTACACTGTGCAGTTTCTCATTAGACACCAGGCCAATTAGGGCTCTTGAAGCAAGAACACGAATACGTAGATTGCTTTGTGTTGAGCATTTCTGGATAAGAGGGAATAACAGAAAGGGATCCAAATCATCACCCGTTTCACTTGCGATAGGTGAAGGCCTAAGCCTAGCAAGAAGGATTAGAATAGGGCATAAGCTTGGATGCACAACATTAGCCAGGTTTGACTGAGACCTTTCATCTCCAAGCAACTCGGTTGCAATTTTCAGTTCATTGAATATAAAAGAGTGCAGTGCTGGGTACCTTACATAGGGGGAAAAAAGACAAAATTAGACACTGTTTCACTAAATAACACACACACACACAATAGATCTTATATACCTACTTGTCCAATATTCAAACAAAAGAAAATGGACTCAAAAGGCTAGGCTTCGTTTGGTGGTTTGGAGGATGAAGACTTAATTGGGGGATAATGTTGTTTGGCATCCAAAAGTGATTATCTCACAAAAACACTCATCATCATCGCCCCAGTATAGTCCCGCACAAGTAGGATCTGGGGGGTCAAGATGGGGGCACCCATACCCTAAACATATCGGGAGGATGCACCCAATAGACCCAAGGAAAGGAAAACTGAAATTCAGCAATGTGACAATAATAACTGAATTTAGTTAAAATGAACCAAAATTGCTAGGGGCTATATCCATCACAAAGGCACTATATAAAACAGCCAATGAGTAGGAGGATGTGCCCCAAAAAACACTACACAACTAAAAAAAAGTTTTATTATTTTAACAATACTTCTGGGCACATATCCCAAAGCAACCAAAAAACCTTTTCTATAAAATATTTTCCCAAAAAGGTCTTTTTAATTAAATACCAAACAGACCCTAGACAAAAGTACTAAAAGGTCAACAGAAAATGAATTAGTTTAATAAACAAATACCTGTGGAAAAACTCAAGGCCAGTAAGAACACGCCGTGCAGATTCCCGTTTCTGTACATTAAGAAATCCAATCATTCGACGCACCAAGGCAGTATATGCTAAACATGCACTATTACGGACTTCCCAGTGTGGTGAGGAGAATGAACGTATTGATACTATCATGGCTTCAGCAGAAAACCCAGAAGTATCAGTAGCTAAGTTTGTATCATTAAAAGCGGCTCTGAGAACATTGAAAGCATGCACCATCGGGATGACACCTTCAACTCTCATCTTTGAAGCCATAGCGTGTACGTCATTCTCAATTGATGATCCCAACTCAATCTTTGGGTTAGAAATTTCTTCATCCATGCTGTTTGATTCAGTTTGCACCAACAATGATCCACTAGCTACATCAATCAGCCATCTAAGTGCCCTTGGAAGTAGTTTCTTTGGTGCCCCATCAGGCTCTGAGAGAAAGAAGGCAGAGAACGCAGCAGGTATACCAGCACTTCTCCTCAGTAGATCATCTACTGTTTGTCCTTTGGCTATGGTTCTCTCCATTAGTTCCTCCATCCAAGATTCTGTCAACCTACAAAGGCTACAGAATATATATAGGGCCTCAGAAACCAATTAGCAATGGGAAAAGGAAAAACATTGAACAAACAGAGGGAAAAGCAGGGAGATAAAATGATCATTATTAAATCAAGGAAATGGTGGGGTAGGATTAAAGTGAGAAATGACAAGGAATTACAAAAGCATAAAGAAGGCGGACTTTTTTTCCCAAGTTCACAAACTTAATGCTTGAGGTGCATATTTAAGCACCACAAATGCATATCCAAGCACCACAAGGTGCATTCAATATATACACACAATTTTAAAAGTGCAAGTGTAGTACTAAATTGTATGATTGGTATGCTGAAATAGATGTTCAGATCATTACAAACAAGATTCACATAATCACATTACATACGATTTTGCCACTGTGATTTTTAGGCTATCATAACTCCCCCACTATTCACCGTATCTAAGCTACTCATGATCCAAACTTACATATATAATAATCATATACATAGACAAGAAAAAACAAACTTAGTGGACCATATTATAACCTTATCAACTAGGCACATATGACAAACAGTTATTCTTGTAATTTCAACTACAGTACGTTCAGAAGGTGCTGCAGAAATGTTACACTCCAACAAAGGTGCTGCAGAAATGATCACATTATATATTTTTCATCAGCAGAATCTTGCACCCCAACAAATGAACTATAATATCAAAACTCAAATGCTCAGGATGAAACTAAAGATGTCTTATTTTCAGGATACACATCAATTGGTGCTGGAGCTCAGTAGATCAAGTTTAGAAGAATCGGCCATAATAAATTCAGTTATCAACCGTTTGCCAAAGATACAGAAGCTTCTGATCAACAAAGGACTATGATAGGGTTAAAAAAAAGGTGAGTACATTGTGGATGCCAAAATGAATCCACAAGCCTTGACTTTTGTGTCATACTTCAATCGGAAGTTTTCAAAATAATGTTGAAAACAGAACTCACTGACCTTGGATCATTGGAACAAAGCAAACGGTTACAGAGTGCAGTAAACCCTGCTCTTGTCTTGTCTATTGCGCCATTATGTTTCATTTTCAGAAGAACCTTCAAAAAGTGGTCACCAATTTCCTCCAATTGCTTGAAATTAAGCACCATCTCAGTGGATGCATCCGTAACATCAGATATATCGTCCAAATCTGAAGTGGTGGTACTTGGCAAGGGAACTTTCCTAATAATGGTCCCAAGAAGAAGGCTGACCTGCGAAAGAAAATGTGCACAAGTTAATTGTTTCCATACCATTAGCATAAGCAGATTTCAGCAAGAACAAATGTTAAATGCAATAAGAAGGATTCAATGGTATGTATTTGACAAGGCATGCTACCGAAAAATCCATTCTCAGCAAATAATGTACATGAAACATGGCTATATGAAGGTAGTTACCATAAAAGAAAAAAAGGATCCGTATATTCATTAAAATATTGGAGCTTCATATCAGAAACTTCTAAGACAATGAACAGTTCTCCGGAATTGAATTATGCTGTATAATTATGTTTTTGGTCAGCCAACCACTCAACGAACCCCAAAATTGTCTAACTTATGAAAAAAAATATTGAAGCTTCATATCAGAAACTTCTAAGACATTGAACAGTTCTCCGGAATTATCTAAAATGCTGTATAATTATTTTTTCAACCACTCAACGAACCCCAAAATTGTCTAATTTATTAAACACATGCCCATAAATCTAGTAGGTTCTTCCAATGAAATATGATCTTTAACATTCACCGAATTCTCTACAGCCTTGGCAAAATGAATTAAAGAAGGCTATAAAGGAAAACCTGCACATTGAAGGACTTTTTTGTCCAGATGATTGGTGGTAATTTAAGCTTATTGATGCATAAATTTTGTTAGTACAAGAAATTTATAAAATGAACCCCAACTAGTATAGTAGAAGGCCAATGCCTCAAATAAATCAGATAATGTTGGTTTTAGCTCCATGCTGATTGATAAGCAACATCTAGCAGCAAAGGAATGAAGGTACCTCTTTCATAGCAAGCCAGCAGCCAACCATAACAATTTGATCTGTTGGTCCCACGCCTTGCAAAGATTTTGAATCTTTTACCCCATCAGCCATTGTTGAATCCTCCTTATCTCCGTCATCTGGAAGGTCCATCATTAAGCTAGCATCATCCATATCCTCGGGTAAATACCATGCAGCTGCTGAAACGACGCCAAGCGCCAATGAGGTAATCCGCATAACAAGCTCCAAGAGCTTTCCTAGTTCAATTCTCATCTCAGGAATACAAGCCAAAGGCACATCGGAATTCCAGTCCAGTTCCTCAAACGTGTACCTTAGAGCAAGCAAAACGCCATGAACAAAGCTGTTTTGGCATGCCTGAAGAAGATCTCTCTCTCCTTCCTCTACAACATCACGTAGCCAATCTATGAGTGATTTTAGATATTCAACAACAGGGAAACTTGATACTGTCATCTGTTGTCCCAGATTTAAAATTTCTGATTCTGATTCAAGGCAAGCTATGCTCGTTGAAGCTCTTAGCGTCCAACCAAGCTCCATCACATATTTCCGAAATACAAGTCTCAGTGTCAAAGCCCCAGCATCACTTTCTCGGACACGAGGACTGCAAACCAACTTTTTAGCCCATAAAATAACCTGGCCAACCATGTTGCCTGAAGATATGCCTGGCAGTGGTGTAGGGAAACTTAGTAGAATATGGAAAGAGCTCTCTCTTAGCCTATCCCAACTATCAATCAAGGATCCCACGAGTAACAACGTGGAATCGGGTAGAGTCAGACTTCTATTGTAGGGATACAGATGCTCTTCTGAAGATGGTGACCCAAGATTCCCTGACAGTGGAGGCACTATAGACCAAGTTTTAATCATTATCATAATGAGCTCCATGGCCATGGTTTTCCTCTCATATGGTGCAGACGGATAGCATGACAAAAATAAAAAGCAACTCAACCACTTCATAAAACTGAAAAGATCTTGTGCTCGGTTAAATGAATCCACTGCAAGTCCATTGGAAAGAGCATTTTGGTTATTTTTGCAAGAAGAACCAGGCTGCCATATGCCTTGCTTCATTTGTCTTTCCAAAGTTGTTCGGACCCTTGAGAAAAATTTCTTAAACAAGCTGGACCACTTCATCTGGAATGCAGTTGAAGAACACCTCATGTTTAAAGGCACGGCTTGTCTCATCAAAGCAATTTCTAAGTGGGAAGGTAGACTAGCCGTCTTGGGGTTCAAGAAAAGGGACTCTGCCGCATCCACACGGAGTGACTCGTCAACATGAGTCAACGCCAACACAAGCCATTCAACTGGGACTTTAACTTGTATATTCTTTATAAAGAGAAGAGCATATTCTTTTTCAAGGCCATATATGTTCCCTGATTCCAATGTATTCTCACACAATTCAATGTCTCCTTCGAAGAATGCAAGAAAACGGGCTACCTTGAGCAATGAGACAAATACTGCCACTTTCTGCTCAATTTTCAGAGCCATATTCAAAGAGCTTAGTTCTGAATACACCAAACCTGTCTCCCCTCCAACTTCTACATCAATAAAGGCAAGCATGGGAAAGATGCTATCCACGTCAACTTCAAGTAAACATGGAACAGCGTAAGTATTCAAATTGGAGCGCAACTTCGGAACTCCCGAAGCAAGTCCACATAGGACAGGTGGCAAACAATGAGCTCGGTATATTTCATACCCTTGTTCAACTCCATCAGTACTCCAACATTCATCACGCAAATGCTCAAGGAAACACTTAAGAAATGATGTGGCGGCACAACATACATCATCATCAGTATAAGCATGTGCAGTCTCAAATAAAAGTCTAGGGTTCATTGCCAGGATGGTTTTTGCCCCCAACCTCCTAGTGAGGGAAGCTAAGGGACTGTATCTTCCTTTGCACCTTGGCCCCAAGGAAAGAAGATCACCTGCAATTTTATGTAGGTACAGTTTTACTCTTTCACCTTGATCACCACTATAGAGAGTGGATTGAATATCAAGCAAGAGATCGAAGATGAGATGAACCTGTTTTACCGTCTGATTTAGAGGATCTTCTAAATTCTTCCACGCAATCCGTATTATACGAGCCCTCAGGTCTTCAGGAAACAGATCAGAAGTCACAAATTCATCAATGAGATCGGCCAATAAAGAGGTTTTAATCTGCTGCAAACATATCTGCATCACGGTCAATGCATGGAAGTTAAAATGACTGTCAGTGGGATTTTCACAATAGTTACATAGATCAGGCAATATGCTGTCATATAATATAGTTTGCACTGAGCTTTTACTACCACCATCTATGTGGCCATCCCTTTCCACAGAAAACTGGGCATTCAGAGTGGTTCTTGAAACTCCTGTAAGAATGCCTCGAATGAGGCAAAGCCTACTGAGTGCAGAAAAACTCTGGATTTCAGCACATAAATTCCCTTGGTACTGTACTTTAGCTAATGCCCTGTTCAATTTATCTTTGCTATCACCAACCAAATTACATGGTGATAGATTGAAAACACACCCAATGATCAAGTACCCGAGCTCTTCAGGATTAAGGCAAGCCTGAAGGGCAGCACATAAACTGACCCCAGCAGCCACAAAACAATCCCTCGAGAAGGAAGAGGACTTCAAAATACCCAAAATGGTCAGCAAGCATGATTCGAAAACACTCGAAATTTCACCTACCAGCCTAATCGGAACTCCACCTGAATCAGCAAAAAACCTCATAGGAAACCGCTGGAGCAAGTAATACAGGCAACATAGGGCATCTTGGCACTGTTCCATCACCAACGGTGAGGGCCGAGCCCAATCATTAGTCTCCCTAATCAAGGATTTCAATCCACAAACAATATCCATCGCCACAAGAATGCAGCATTCGTCCACAACATCAACCAAATAACCCAGCTTCGGAGTGCTCATCATAGACAGTGCCGCCCTCGACACACAAAAGCTCCTCCCTTTACCTTTATCTTTCCCGTCTAACCCGCCATACTCCTCGCACAAAGCTCGAAAGCACCGGCCAATCAGACCGCCGAAGTTCCGCGATTTCGCAAGAGCAGAAGCTAAAGTCCTATGCAAAGGAAGGGAGTTCTCGAGAAAGAGGAGTTCCAAATAGTATCTGGCCGCCAAGGAAATGAGGGATTCATCGTCGGAGGTGGATAGGAGGGCGCCGAATGAAGAGGCGACGCTCTTGGCGTGGGTGAGCTGGGAGTAAGTGGAGGTAAGAGAAGCTATTTCCTTCAAATCGGTGAAGAATTTCAGAGTGGAAAGCTCCGAGGGAAGTTGGGATAAGGAATCGGTCAAGTGTTGAGGGAAGACGACGGCACAGTAGGTGTAGCGATGGCGGTGCTGCAGAGCTCGCCATTTGGCTGACATTTGAATCTGAAATGAAATGCAACGGTTGATTTGTGAATTCTCCCTCCTCTTGTGGTTGACAGTTGAGCTAATGCTTGAGGGAGAAAAAAAGAAATTAACTTTTGGGAGAGAAAACTCTGATAAACCCTAGAGGAGAGAGATGGAACAGGGAAAAAGTGGGGTGGTGAGTGGAAATGGGCTTGAAAAAGCATGGCATATTTACTTGGGCCAGGCTGATGGTGAAGAGCAAAAACAAGTACTAACTCAACAATAGTCAATAGAAATAACCATTATCAATCTTGGTATAAAAGTATGGAAAGAAGATAAATTTAATTATATGGATGAATAATATTAATTATTTTTTTAGTCTAAATGAGGGATGAAGGATATGTATGGTTAGAGGACAACGTTTGATATAATTATCCCATTTTAAAATAGTGAATGAATGGGGAGAATTAGTTCATATTTTATATGAAATATAGGAGAAGAGGGATAAATGGTTATATTTTGATTAATGAATCATAAACTACAAATATACTAGATATATTTTATTAATCATTTCATTTCTCTACACAATACCAAATGAGCCCTCATTCCCAAATACAATCATTTAGTACTTGTTTTAGTTTAACCTCAAAAGTACTTTTGTACAAAATGTATTTTTCTTTGCATTTAAATTAGTTGAAGACTCGTACCATTTATGAGTAACGATTGTATAATTCGAAAGATTTTATGTGATTAATATGGAAAATTTTGAACTAGTTGAAGACTCGTATCATTTACGAGTAACGACCGCGAACCATATTCCGGTTGGCCAAGGGTATGTAGCCTGCGACTGTACCAACGAGGACGTCAACCATATACTTCTATCATGCAAAGTACGAAAAATAAGCTAAAGGCGATAAACTCTAAGCTCGAAATGATCATTAACTAGATTAACCTAGACCATAAAACACCATGTCAAATCTTAGAGGAAATCATGAGTAGAGCATCCTAGGCTGAATTTGAGGAACTGATATGCTCTTGGTGGAGTATCTGATTCTTCCGAAACAAAGTTGTATTCGAACCAAATTCTCCAACTATGCAAGATGCTAAGGACTAGGGGTGTTCAACGGGTTGGGTCGCCCGCGACCCGCACTGACCTGACCCGCAATTTGCGAGTTGCGGGTCGACCCGCGACCCGTGCGGGTCGACCCGCGACCCGTGCGGGTCGGTTGCGGGTCAAATTTTTTTATTTTGCGGGTCGCGGGTCGGGTCGGGTTAAACCCACGCGGGTTGGGGTCGACCCGCGACCCGTAATATTTTTAAAAATATATTTTTTTTATAATTTTATTAATATATAAACTATTTTTTTATAAAAGATCGGGTCGACCCGCAACCCGACCTGACCCGCAACGACCCGACCCGAAATTGCGGGTTACGGGTCGAGTCGCGGGTCAAAAGTAAATTTTTTTGCGGGTCGACCCGCAACCCGTAGTTTCGGGTCGCGGGTCGACCCGACCCGACCCGTGAACATCCCTACTAAGGACAACATATGCGACTTCATCTGTAACCATAAAAGAGAGTGGCATAACGCCCACAACAAAGCAAACACGAAATCAACCAGGACGTACTACGGACTCGTTACAAACGTTCCTGTGTCAAATGGAGGAAACCTCTAACAAATTTTATTAAACTCAATTTTGATGGAGCAATCAATGCTGACGGGGTGGCTTCGTTTTGTTTCATCCTCATGTACTCCAAGGGCAAGCCCATCCATTTTGACGGAGGACCAATCGATTGACAGTATGTTCTGAAATCGAGACCATCGCCTTACGACAGGGAATCATTGAAGCCACCTGGCATGGCATTTCCCACATCCAGATCAATGGCGACAACTTGCAACTGGTTAAGGTCGTTCTTGATGACTAGCGTTGTCCGTGGGAGATGGAGATGTTACGTGCAGATATTCATTGCTTGCTTGCCCGGTTCCAAAGCTGGAGCATTGCCCATGTCGTGCGGGAATGCAACACAATGGCGGACTTTATTGTTGTTTTGGTTTCACCGTGTTTCATCGGTTTTCTCCCAACAATTTTCTCCCAACAATTCCCAATTCGAATGGACCAAATGGTCCAAATTAAAAGATGGTCATTAATTCTTCTACCAAAAAAAAGATGGTCATTAATTATTTATAATTAATTGGTCACTCTTTCACTTTAAGTTACATAATCTTGAATAAAATCCGAATGAACCTAAGAGCAATTTTATCCGGGGAAAGAAATGGTATTGGATGCTCTTTTTATTAATTAAATAATGAAGGTGGAAGAGAATCCCAAGAGAATCGGTGCTCTTTATGAGCAAAAAGAGCACCGCTCCTCTTTGCTCCTCTTTACCCAAAATGCAGACTTTTATTTTATTTTTTTAACAAGTACCAAAGCGCGGCGTTTTGGCCCCCCTATGATTGGGCGACGCGTGGTGCTTTTAATACATTTATATATGTATATTGGCAACCCTAAAATTAAAAAAATTTACATAAGTCTAGATTTTTTTTCTCTACATTTAGACATCTATTTTGACTATATTTGACATACTTTTAGAAAATTGTGTATTTTGGGTATCTTTAACTCCAAAAATACTTAAATATTGTTATATTATGGTACTTTGATGAAATTAAATTGCTTCAAATTTGTAATAATTTCAAAAAAAATTGTGTGATTTTTTGTGTCTACAATAATTTTGTTAATATTTTTCTAAATGTATTTGTTTTCTTAATAAATGAAGAGAAATTAGTTTATAAATTAGATTTAGTTCTCCATGACATTTTGGTAAAATCAAGATTTGAAAGACATTCAAACCAAAAAATTACATGAAATGCAACACACGAATGAAAATACATAAGTGAATAAGAAAAGATAATTACTTCTTAGAGAGAGTACACGGAAATAAAATCAAACACATGAATGAAAATACATAAGCGACTAATTAAAAGTAACACATAATATAAAAACACCATAATTTTCACCAAAAGCGGACTCATTACGAAGAATTTCCCAAACATGCTCCTCCTTAAATTGCCCTTCAGTATCAGTAGCATAAGCATTATGTGCCATTTGAAGAATCTCCAAAGCATCGCCACCGACATTTCTTCCAAGAACCTGTGCATAATAAGAAGAAAATTTAGAAACATTTTTTCTTACCTTGTGGAAAGGGGGTTTGGAGTATTGCAATCTCGTTTTGCAATAGTCCATAACCCAGCATTATCTTGGGATCTTGAAAAAATTGGGAAGATAATGAATACTTGCATCATTCTCCATAATATGATTGTAGAAAATGAGCGAGATACTTATGAAGGAGCAAGTAGATTTGGTAATGCTATTCCTCGATTTGATGAAGGTGATAATGAAGCAGATGAAAACGAGGATGATGATTTTTGATGGCAATCCGATAGACCACCGATTATGAGGAACTTCATCCAATCGAGAATTGAACTTCGGGATCCAGTTACACAACGACAGCTTAAGTCGGACTTTAGGGATCATATTTGATAAGTTTTCAATGAAGAAGATTAGGGTGTTCTTGATTAATGTTCTCATTGTGTGTTGCTTTAATTATTTGCTATGTGTTCAATTTTTATTTTCCATGTACTCGATTTAAATTGTCGGTTTTAATTGTGTTTCTTGTAATGTTCTTGCATTTCTTGTAATGTGTTGGCTTAAATTTAATTACCAAATTATGTATTATGTTATATTTTTTGCTTTGAAAATCCAAAAAATGTGTATTTTTTTAATCATTTATTTTTATGAATCATCAAATTAATTAATATTTTATATTTATAAATATACATGAACAAGTATTTTGGTAATTGATAGTAAAAGGTATATTTATAATTTTAAATGAAATGAAGGGGTATATTTGTAAATTGATTGATATGAAAAAGTAACTTTTTGGGATGCTAGTTTTTGGATGGGTATTTCTAAATGGCACCCACCCTACAAAGCCTATTTGGCACCCACCCTACCCCCTATTATATATAAATTTAATTTTATTACAATTTACAACCTCTACCCCTCTCATAATTCACTCTCTCCTCTCCCCATCTCTCTTTTCCCCAATTGTTTCCAAGCTTCAATCAAGGTGTTTAAGGGCTCAAATTCAAGTGTTTGGTGCATAATATCCATTAAATCCACTCCTACAAGCAATTATGGTAAGTTTTCTCTACAAATTCACCCATTTCAACTCAATTCAAGTTGTAGATCTAGGTTTTTATAGAAATTTAGGTTTTACTTTAAAATTGTTCTAAGGAAGTTAAATACTAAAGATTTGGACCTAATTTGATAGATTAAAACCGATTTAGGCATAGATTTGATAATCGGAGGTAGAAAATGAGGTAAAACGGCCCGATCAAGTGGGTGATCACGGCTGCTTGAGGTTGAAGACGAAGTCTTCACGGCCATTTGGTGCATGGCCGTCACGGCCATTTGGTGCATGGCCGTCACGGCCTTCCCACGCTTGGCCGTCGCGGCCAAACCTCATATGGCCGTCACGGCCATCCTGCGCAAGGCCGTGACGGCCATTCGTCTGGCTGTTCTGCCAAATGTCGAGGCTGTAAATTCGTGTGCCAGTAAATTCGTGTGGTTGTAAATTCTACCTGAAAATTTCAATCATATTTTTTTTTCGTATTTTAGACATTGAGGTGCTTAGAGACGGGTTTAGAGACTCGGTTTGCTCGTTATCGACGTCGTGGGGTGCGTATCGAGCAGATGGCACCGATTCCCGTAGCCCCGGTGGTTCCGGAGGTCCCTGTGGCCCCCTGAGGTTCTGGAGGTCCCTGTGGCCCCCGAGGTTCCGGAGGTCCCTGTGGCCCCTAAGGTTCAGCCCTTCCCGGTGTTGCCCTACCACTTCAGACGGGGGCAGCGCCGGACCTTGTTCGACTCCTCACAGTTCGAGACGGGGAGTAGCTCACATTCTGTTGAGGATCAGACAGTCGTCCATGCTTCTGCTGCACCGACACCACATTCTTGGCAGGGACGAGGGGCTGGGGGACGAGGGGTTGGCAGGCGAGGCGCAAACCCTGTCCCAGCTCCGACGGGAGGGTCTAGACAGAGGAGACAAACCCGACCCGGTCAACGACGTCGGATCAAGTCGTTGCTCACCCATTCTGCATCGGGAGGCCCGGGGATCTCGGAGTTACTGTTGGGCTTCGAGGAGCATGTGGCCCACCACATATACATTGGCAATGTAAGTAAACTACTTAAAATGTTTGATAATAATGTTTGATACTTATGTTCGAATTTGAAATTAAAATATGTTTTGTACTTTAATGTATTACAGGAGCGTCCTCGAGGTCCTCTGAAGTATTAGTTCCGACGCACACAGCTGACAGACTTTCCACAGGCGGGAGATGGCGACTGGATTGATATTGTGTGGGTCAGCGGTCTTGCCCATCTGCAGAGTATTATGCATCAGCAGGTTCATACTGGCCTTATAGCTGCATTTATCGAGCGATGGCATCCAGAGACTAGTTCTTTCCATATGCCATGGGGCGAGATGACGATCACGCTTCATGATGTTGCGCTCATTGATGTCGCACTTTTTAGTTGGTTTTTGTGGGTAGTTTTCTAGCTAGGTTGAGTCTTTTCTAGGTTTATTGTGTTGTTTTGCATGTAATTCCGACCCTCTTTGGAGAGTTGGAGTCGTTTGCGCTTGTTTGTTGTTTTTGTAGGTATTTGAAGCGTTGAGGAGGAGATATCTCGGTTTTTCAAGCTTTCTAGGAGGTGGCGTTAGAGTTGTCCTGTGGTGATGTTGATAGAAGAGCAAGAGTCGGTGCAATTGAAGGTTTGATGATTCAAAGGTGAAGATTTCAAGATCAAGATGCTTTAAGAAGGAGTTAAAGGAAGTCTTAGAAGGCCAAGAGCGATTAAAGAAGGAACATTGAAGAAGAACCAAGCTTTGGAGCAAGTTTCGGGCGAAAAAATGAAGAAACCAAGTGCTGCCTAGGTCGGTAACGACCCACTTTGGGTCGGAGACGACCACCTCCGTGTGTAGCGAGATTAAAACTTGCGCCTTAAGTTAGGTTTAGTAAATCTTTTATTTATGGGCCTTTTTAAGATATAATTTAGTTTCCTTATGAAACATTCCTACCACTATATAAGGTTCTTTTAGGGTTTATTTAAGTGGGGGACGCTTTTGGAGAGACGTTTTTTTGGGACGCTTTTGGAGAGACGTTTCTTTGATTAAACCACTCTTTTAATCTCTATCCTTTATCCTCTTATTTGCTATTAATTCCTTGATGAAAATTGAGGCATGTTCATGTTCGTGATTGAATTGAAAGATTGAATTGTGAATTTGGATTGTATTTGGGTTGAAACGAAAGTTAAAACCTTAGAAAACAAGTAGGTTTGCAAGTTTTGGATCTTTATGAAAGTTGAGATTTTTACTTGATTATTCATGGCGAAAGTCATTCATGGGATTATGTTTGGTTGATTTTGATTCATGTTTGCGTGCATAGCTTGTTGTGGTGAATCCTTTGCTCTAGATCTCTTTTAATTTGATTTTAGAAGTTTATTTGTTACCCGGATAGGTCGGTTACGACCCCTTTTAGGTCGGTGTCGAGCACTCAGTTTTTCCGGTTTTCTCCTGCGTTTTTGTGTTGAGTCATAGGTCGGTGACGACCTAGTGTGGGTCGGTGCCGAGCACCTATAGTGTGTGTTTTGCTTTGTTTGTTTTATTTTGTTAGGATTAATAACTAGATTTAGATACTTCTAATTCCCGTGGACGAACCTGACCTCCCTGTACTCAGCGGGGTCTTGATTATAAATTTATTTGTTGTCAAGAAACCCTTTCAACAAATTGGCGTCGTTGCCGGGGAATTAGTTTAGTTTCTTTGTCTAGTTATCTTTCGGGTTTGGGAATAGCCCATACCCTTTTGTCTTTACTAATTCGTTTTCTCGTGATTGTGTGTGCAGGTGTATGCCCTCTAGTTCACGAAGGGGAGTTGACTATTTTCCTTTTGATCCCGAACTTGAGAGAACCCTTCACCGCAGGCTAAGAGAACGAAGAGCAATAGCCAATGCTGAGGAACTTGCTCGCCAAATGGCTGATCTTCGCCTTCAGATGGAAGGTATTCAAAGGGAACGAGATGCTCAAGCAGCTACTGCTACCCGTCTTCAAGAACAACTCGATGCTATTCCGCGTAATGCGAAGTAGTATATGCATCCTGAATTCAAGGTTCCCGAATCTGCTATTGTGCTCCCTGCTATCGTGCACGCTTTTGAGATAAAGTCGCACTTCATCACTCTCATTAAAAGGTCTCAATTTGAAGGCAAGCCCACCGAGTGCCCTATGGAGCACATCAAGAACTTCACTGACCTCTGCGACACTATTGTCGCTGATGATGTATCGCTTGAATATGTGCTTTTGAAAGCATTCAAATGGTCTTTGGCCGGAAAGGCTCTTACTTGGCTTGGAAGTTTACCCTCCAGGTCAATTACTACATGGAAGGCTCTACATGATCAGTTTCTGACAAAGTTCTTTCCGTCGGCTAAGACTACAGAGTTAAGGAAGCGCATCACTTCTTATCATCAACTTCCGAATGAGACTTTTGTGGAAACTTGGGAGCGGTTTAAAGAACTTTTTCGGCAATGTCCAACTCATGGACAACCACCTTACGTGCTTCAGGAAATTTTCTTTCAAGGGATATATGCCGCTAAAAAGGATCGAATCAACCTCCACACCGATTGCGGATTCATTGAGATGGACCCTGATCAAGCTTGGGCTTTGTTGGACAAACTCACCAACTATGATGCAATGTATGGCACCCAACAAGCTCAAAGTTCAACAGAAGAGACTCTATAGACAGTGGCGTAGCCAGGAATTCGGGTCCGTGGGGGCTAAATTTCGTTGATAATTTTTTTGGCTACAGAAGTATTCCTGGCGAAGCCAGAATTTTTTTTTTTTGTATTTTGTAATAAAATATAGAAAAAAAAATTGTATTTTTTTGTATATAAAAAAAATTATATATAAAATTTTGTATTTTTATGTATTAAAAACCATTTCAATACATTATATATATAATTAATTTTCTATTTTCTGATCAAATAGATTAATTTTTATCAAATAATCTAATTTTTTTTACTATATTTTAAAAAAAAAAATTTTTTTTTGAAAATCCCAGTGGGGACTACAGCCCCCACTGGGCATAAGCTAAATCTGCCATTGCCTATAGACCTCCCGGTTTCCAAGAGCCACCAACTTGGGCACAAGGACTCCTTGAAGGAATGAATGGCATCCGAACCGATCTTAAAGGAGTGCAAAATCAACTGGGAGACTTTGAAGCTTGGAGGAAGAATGTGAATTCTCAACTTGGTGATTTAGCGGCCCAAATTCCACGACCTCAAGGGCGATTACCGGGCCATTTTGATGAGAATCCGAGAGGTCAAATTGCTGCAGTCCATCTGAGAAGCGGAAAGAAGTTGCCGGATCGAGAAACGGGCAAGAAAGCGGCGGACGATGAGGACCGGTCTAGCTTAGAGGAGGTCGTCACCGACCCACCAAGGGTCGTGACCGACCCTCTCCCCACTCCAGACAGGGTTGTAACCGACCCCCCCAGGTCGTGAACGACCCTCTTCTCGGAATTTTTCCATCCGTTCCTTCTACATCAACAACAAAGGTGCTTCCTTTCCCATCCAAGAAGGATAAGGATTCCACGGAAGGCAAATTCAAGCGTTTTGTGCAGGTTATTCAAGGGCTTAATATCACTATTCCTTTTGCTGAAGTGATGTCGCACTTTTTAGTTGGTTTTTGTGGGTAGTTTTCTAGCTAGGTTGAGTCTTTTCTAGGTTTATTGTATTGTTTTGCATGCATTTCCGACCCTCTTTGGAGAGTTGGAGTCGTTTGCGCTTGTGTATTGTTTTTGTAGGTATTTGAAGCGTTGAGGAGGAGATATCCCGAGTTTTCAAGTTTTCTAGGAGGTGGCGTTAGAGTTGTCTTTTGGTGATGATGATAGAAGAGCGAGAGTCGGTGCAATTGAAGGTTTGATGATTCCTAGGTGAAGATTTCAAGATCGAGATGCTTTAAGAAGGAGTTAAAGGAAGTCTTAGAAGGCCAAGAGCGATTGAAGAAGGAACATTGAAGGAGAACCAAGCTTTGGAGCAAGTTTTGAGCGGAAAAAAATGAAGAAACCAAGTGTTGCTTAGGTCGGAGACGACCTACTCTAGGTCGGTGAGGACCACTTTCGTGTGTGGCGAGATTAATACTTGCGTCTTAAGTTAGGTTTAGTAACTATTTTATTTATGGGCCTTTTTAAGATAAGATTTAGTTTCCTTATGAGACATTTCCACTGCTATATAAGGTCTTTTAGGTTTTTATTTTAAGGGGACGCTTTTTGGGGAGACGTTTTTGGGACGTTATTTGTGGAGAACGGAACAAGTTGCAAGTTTGTTTTTTAGGTTAATTTGGATTCCAAGCTCTTGGACAATTTTAAGAGAGCCTTGGAAGTTTGCTTGTGATTGTAAGTTTTCTTTCTTATTAAAGTTTGTTTGGTTTGAATTATGTCTTCTCTTTTGTCTAGGATTGTTGATTGTGCCATGGATTGTGAGTAGTCTACTTTCTAGGGTTGGGGTGAAACCCGACGAGTTGTGCATGATTAAAGCATGAATCTTTGATTTAACCACTCTTTAAATCTCTATCCTTTATCTTCTTGTTTGCTATTAATTCCTTGATGAAAGTTGAGGCATGTTCATGTTCGTGATTGAATAGAAAGATTGAATTGTGAATTTGGATTGTATTTGGGTTGAAACGAAAGTTAAAACCTTTAGAAAACAAGTAGGGTTGCAAGTTTGGATCTTTATGAAAGTTGAGATTTTTACTTGATTATTCATGGTGAAAGTCATTCATGGGATTATGTTTGGTTGATTTTGATTCATGTTTGCATGCATAGCTTGTTGTGGTGAATCCTTTGCTCTAGATCTCTTTTAATTAGATTTTTCGAAGTTTATTCGTTACCCGGATAGGTCGGTTACGACCCCTTTCAGGTCGGGGCCGAGCTCCTAGTTTTCTGGTGTTTGCTTCTGCATTTTGTGTCTCGTTGTTGGTCGGTTACGACCTCGTGTGGGTCGGTGCCGAGCACCTGCTGCGTGTGTTTTGCTTTGTTTTGTTTTGTTTTTGTTAGGAATAATAACTAGACTTGGATACTTCTAATTCCCATGGACGAACCTGACCTCCCTGTACTCAGCGGGGTCTTGATATAAATTTATTTGTTGTCAAGAAACCCTTTCAACACTGAAGCTTTGAATGAGATGCCCGCTTACACCAAATTTCTTAAAGAGATCTTGTCAAAGAAGCGGTCGATGTTTGAACTAACCGATGAGGTACGATCTTTAGAGCTCCCGGAGAAACTCGGTGATCCGGGTAAATTTGCAATTACTATTGGCATAGGTGCCCATCGCTTTAAAGCCTTATGTGATCTTGGTGCAAGTTCTAGTCTTCTTCCTCTCTCTATATGGTCCAAAAGCAATATGGGTCCTCTGGTCCTGGTAAATATGAAGCTGTATATGGCAGACGGTTCTTGTGTAAAACCAACTGGAGTTGTTGATGATTTCCCTATTCAAGTTGGCAAATTCTTTGTGCCTAATGATTTTATTGTTATGGAGATGCCGGAGGACCCTGTCGTCCCGATTATTCTTGGGCGACCTTTTCTTGCAACCGCCGGAGCCATTATTGATTTGAAGAAAGGCCTCCTTACTTTTGAAATCGGCAATGAGGTGGTTGAGTTCCGGTTCAATCCAACGATGAAGGAAACCGGTGAAGCCATGGAAGTGAAAATGTTGTACACTCGCTCGGATTACATTGACTGTGAAGATCCGATCGAACGCTTGATAGGAGCTTACACAAGTGAGGATAAAGCCGAGGGAGGAACTGCAGGGTCGACACCGACCACATGCAGGTCATCATCGACCACATCCAGCTCGGCACCCACCCCCATTCCGATCGTTTCTGAGGATTTTGTGATTGCTTCTGGCTCGGTGACGACCCCTCTATGGTCGGAGCCGACCCTTCTGGAGGCAGATGAAAATGCTTACTTTGAACAACTTTTCAAAATGGAGAAGGTTGAGGACATTGTTACACCACCACCACCTACTCCAGAGCTTAAGACTCTCCCCGAGTCTTTGAGGTATGAGTTTCTTGGCCCTGATTCCACTTTTCCTGTAATTATTAATGCTAACCTTAATGCGGAAGAAGTTGGAAAGTTGTTGAATGTTCTTAGGACTCATAGGAAGGCCATTCGATACTCACTTGAGGATTTGAGTGGCCTCTCACCTTCTTTGTGTATGCATCGTATTTTCCTTGAGGAAGGACACAGGCCAACCATAGAGCACCAACGGAGGCTTAACCCGAATATGAAAGAAGTGGTAAAAAAGGAGATCTTGAGAATGCTCGATGCAAGTATCATCTTCCCAATTTCGGATAGTAAGTGGGTAAGCCCCGTTCATGTTGTGCCTAAAAAGAGTGGACTTACTGTTGTTGAGAATGAAAAAGGCGAGTTAGTTCCCACTAGGACTACCACTAGTTGGCGCATGTGTATTGACTATAGAAAGCTAAATAGCGCCACTAGAAAGGACCACTTTCCCTTGCCTTTTATTGACCAAGTGCTAGAGAGATTAGCTTTGCATGACTATTTTTGTTATCTCGATGGCTATAGTGGTTTTTGGCAGGTTCTGATACATCCCGATGATCAAGAGAAAACCACCTTCACGTGTCCTTATGGCACATTTGCTTATAAGAGGATGCCATTTGAGCTTTGCAATGCCCTGACCACCTTTCAACGGTGTATGATGGCCATCTTCTCCGACATGATTGAGGACATTGTGGAGGTATTTATGGATGATTTCTCGGTTTACGGTACCACTTTTGACTCTTGTCTTGCCAATCTTGCTAGAGTACTTAGGAGATGTGAGGAGACTAACCTAGTGCTTAATTGGGAGAAGTGTCACTTTATGGTTCAAGAAGGAATTGTCCTAGGTCATGTAGTGTCAAAAAGGGGAATTGAAGTTGACAAAGCTAAAATTGAACTAATTGAAAAATTGCCACCCCCTTCCTCCGTGAAAGATGTTAGGAGTTTTCTAGGACATGCCGGGTTTTATAGAAGGTTTATTCAAGATTTCTCTAAGAATACCAAACCATTAACTAACCTATTAATGAAGGATGTTGTGTTTGAGTTTTCTTCCAAGTGTCTTGAAGCTTTTCACAGGATCCGGGATGCACTTGTATCGGCTCCTATCATGCAACCTCCGGATTGGACACTCCCCTTCGAGATCATGTGTGACGCTAGTGATTACGCTGTGGGCGCAGTCCTTGGGCAAAGAAGAGAAAAGAAGCTTCATGCTATCTACTATGCGAGCAAGACGCTAGATGAGGTCCAAAGCAAATACACGACCACGGAGAAGGAGTTCCTCGCCGTTGTGTTTGCCTTTGAGAAATTCCGGTCATACTTGGTGGGTTCCAAGGTAATCGTCTACACCGATCATGCAGCTATCCGTTTCCTTATGGATAAGAAGGACGCCAAACCGAGATTACTCCGATGGATTCTTCTATTGCAAGAATTTGACCTTGAAATAAGGGATAAGAAAGGAGCTGAGAATCTTGTGGCGGATCACCTTTCTCGATTACCCATTGAGCACATTAAGGAGTCCGGAGATATAGTACCCATCAACGACTCTCGCCCGGACGAAATCCTATTGAGCAATGAAGTCTTACGGATCGAAGTCGACCATTCTGGGTCGGAGACAACCCATTCTGGGTCGGAGACGACCAATCTTGGGTCGGAGACGACCACTCTTGGGTCGGAGACGACCCCCCACATCCAGAACTTGGCTGACACCGAGCTGGATTGCATGGGCCCGACCCTCACCACTACCAATCCAAGTCATTCTTCTCACTCTTCTTGTGTGCTTACTACTATTCTTCATTTTTCTCCTCCCATTCTCTCTCGCCATTCTGTATATGCTATTCAAGGGGCGAAAACCCATTGGTTTGCGGATTTTGCTAACTATGTTGTAGGAGGCATTATCCCCGATGGATTGACTTCCCAAGCCAAAAAGAAGTTCCTCCACGACGCCAAGCAATATTATTGGGACGATCCTTACCTTTTCAAGCAAGGGAGTGATCATTTCTTCAGGCGTTGTGTGCCGAACGATGAGATAGAGGGAGTAATTCGACATTGTCATACTCTTCCAACGGGCGGCCACGCTAAGGGATTTAAAACCACCGCAAAAAATCTTCAAAGCGGATTCTATTGCCCACCCTTTTCAAGGATGTTCATGCCTATGTCACAGCTTGTGATGAGTGCCAACGTGCGGGAAATATCACATGGAGGAACGAGAACCCACTCACAGGAATTCTAGAAGTTGAGCTTTTTGATGTATGGGGAATTGACTTCACGGGACCCTTCCCCTCTTCGGGCCCCTACAAGTACATCCTCGTAGTGGTGGACTACGTATCTAAATGGGTCGAAGCCATAGCCACAAGAACTAATGATGCACGGGTAGTGGCCAAGTTTATGAAGTCCAACATTTTTCCACGCTTTGGTGTTCCCCGAGCCCTTATTAGTGATGGCGGTTCTCACTTCATTGAGCGGAGTTTTGAGGCGCTTTTAACTAAGTATGGGGTATTACACAGGGTGGCCACTCCTTATCATCCCCAAACTAGTGGTCAAGTGGAGATCTCCAACCGGCAAATCAAGAGCATCTTGGAGAAGACAGTTTCCTGCTCAAGGAAGGATTGGGCCTCCAAATTGGATGATGCACTTTGGGCATACCGCACCGCCTACAAGACGCCACTCCGCACTACTCCTTACAATCTTGTGTATGGCAAGTCATGTCATTTGCCCGTCGATCTTGAACACAAGGCTTTATGGGCTCTCAAAGAGCTCAACATGGATCTTGACGCGGCTGGAGCAAAGAGATTTATGGACTTGCAAGAATTGGAGGAGTTGAGGCTCAAGGCGTATGAGAATGCCAAGATTTATAAAGAAATGGCATGATAAGAAGCTCACCCCGAAGACCTTCAACAACGGTGATCAAGTACTTCTTTTCAACTCTAGACTTCGACTCTTCCCCGGAAAATTACGATCCCGATGGAGTGGACCATTCATTGTTCACCACATCTACCCACATGGATCGGTCGATCTCATAGATGAGAATGGAGGGATTTTTAAGGTCAATGGGCATCGATTGAAGAAATACTATGCAAGAGCCGAACCTGATGAGGAAATCCGAGCCACATGGGCTCTCACATCTTCTGACTAAGCTGAGGTACTCCACGTCTAGCTAAAGACGTTAAATTAAGCGCTAACGGGAGGCAACCCGCTTTTTCTTTTTCTTTTCGTTTTTTTACTTTTTAGCTTAGTTTATTTTGTTTTTCTTAGTATAGCTTAGCTAGGATTCTTGTCTTGCACCTCCACTAAGTTTTTGTAGGGACCCGAGGCGACGAAAAGGGAATGAGAAGGTCGAAATGCTCGCAATGAAAGGAAGCAAAGTCAGGGTGGGTCGTCACCGACCTATTTTGGGTCGGCACCGACCCCCTCCAAGCAAAAACGGTAAAAATTTCCAAAAATTTGGAAATTGCAGGTAAGTCCCTGAACTTTTACCCCTTTTTAACCCTACTCCTCCCTCTCTTTCTCCCCCACAACGCCGACCCTCTTCCCCCCCTCAAAAATCCATTAGCCTCCTTTGCCTCTCAAACCTCACAAATCCATCATCCTCATCCCAAATCTACCAAAATCCTTCCTTGTGCTACATAAATCCTCCAATTCCTCTACCAAAAACCAGAAAATCAGGCCCTTATCCCATAATTTTTCAACTTTTAGAACCGCTCTAGTGCTCGTCTATGACCCATCTTCTATTTTCATTCTTCTATTTTCACTCATATTTGGTATGTTTTTCTACTCCTTTGATGTTGAATTCAAGTTTACTTGATTTATGATTGAGGGATTAGTTGAAAATCTAGGTTTTGGGTGTTCTTGAGTTTGAATATGAAGTTTGGGTTGTTTGAATGCTTTAGTGGTTAGATCTACATGATATCATGATGGATTGTGGGTTGTAAGTGAAATTTTTGATACATTCTTGGTTGTTTGGTTGATTGTGAGAGTATATGATTTTTTTGGAATTTTTGGTAACCCTTCCAAGGACGCCATGCTGAAATTCGGACATGGTTTTGCCAGGAATGGTCGGTGTCGACCCATTGGGGGTCGGTGACGACCCAACCGTGTCCTATTATAGAGTTTTAGTGTGTATTTGCTCGGTACCGAGCCTCCAAGGGTCGGTTCCGACCCCGGTTGACTTGTAATCCTCATTATTTGCATGCTTATTGAGCTACTTTCACCATGATTTGAGTACGAGATGGACATTAAAAAATTCAACAAACATCTTGGTTTTCGTGCACCACCCGGAGCGTACACGACGACGAGTTTTCCCACCAAGGATTTGTGGCATTACCTCACCGGCAAGGTTGAATACCCCACCAACCACCTTCCCGGTCGATCCATTGCTAGCCCGGTTTTCCGGATTATTCTCCGCATTCTCGGCTCCACAATTTGGCCACGGTACGAGCTCTCACGCCCTCACAAGCATGAGATTGCATGCCTCTCCACTATGCTCTTTGAACTGACTATTCACATGAATTTGGGGTTTGAATTTGCTAATGCCGTCATAAACCACCAAGCCCTCAAGACCCACTCTAGTACCTACTTTGGTTGGCTTGTGGTTCTCCTTGCCAAGTCCTTGAAAGTCAACCTTTCCGCCTATTCCTCAAGAAAGGTCATTGCTATGGATGTGAAGTACTTCTTGAATACCAAAGTGATTGCTCAGTCCTATGACGGTTTCATCAACAAGTTTCCAATCAATTCGGCCGAGACGCATGATGTAGTTCTTACCCAAGAAAATCTCGAGCTCTTCTATCTCCCGAATTGGTATGATGTATGGGCCCCCGCTCCTTATCCATTGGTGCCAAATGTCCGGATTGATACGGATTCGACGACAGCCCAGTCGGTTTCGAAGAGCCGAGCCTAACCCACCGCCAAGAGAGGCGACCTTCGAGTGGGAATCACCAAGGGGCCGTTCTGGTGAAGTCGGTGACGACCATCAGGGGGTCGGAGACGACCCATCAGGGGGCGGCTACTACCAAAATCAGTCTGGTGTCGACCCTATGGACTTCACGATGGGACCTCAAACTGACATGGTTCCCTATTACTCTCACCCCTATGGCTTTGATGGGTCCGGCGGATTTCAAGGACAAGGCACATATCATACCGGTTCAAGTTCGGGTGGCAATCCCGATATCTCCCGTCTCTCGGCTAAGATGGATGCCCTTATGCTCCACCAACGCCAACTTTATGGGGAACTTAATCATCACCACAACCAGTTTGTACTTTATAATTTAAAATGTTAATAATTCTGGTAAAAATACATATTTTTGGCCTATTTCTTAGATGTCCTAGGATGGAAATTGATTACGTCATCATGTAAAACCTATGACATGCTTTAAGAATTGCCTAAATCATGATCTTGCTTTTTGAATTTTGAGCCTATAATGGATATTGAGCATGCATATTTCTAAGTGAAAGCCATCCAACAAAAATTGAACCTAAGTAAGATATATTTTTGGCCTACAAAGGATGTACATTTTTACTCATTATTACTCCTTTCTCTTTCATGTGTGAATTACTCTTCCAAATGCAATATACCAATTGACAATGGCATGGTTATTTTAAACTTGAGACCAATGGAGATATGCTCATTACTTGATTGAATCAAATGATTTTGAACTTATTTTTATAAGCCTATTATATTCCTTTTCCTACCTATACATAATCCCTCTGTTTGTAGCCCTTATTTTCAGCTTAAAGCCTATTTCTAGCTCCACAAAAAATTCCCTAGCCATGAAAAGCTTGACCCTTTGATCCGGGAATTAGGACCTAAAATGAATTGTTGAAGATTGTTATGGTTTGATGGGGTGAAAACAAAGCGATTGTGAAAGGTAGATAAAGAATGTTGTCTTTGGAAAATCATGAGTATGAAGTGTTTTGGGCTCGAAGTGCATATATGCAGCTCGTCACCGACCCAAATAAGGTCGGTGCCGACCCCCAACAAAAACAAAAACAAAAAAAAATGGGGAAAGATATGTAATAAGAACAAGAGTTCAAAGGCTTTCAAAGAATAGAAGAAAGATAATAATGATAGGTGAAAAAGGGAAGAGCATTGTGAAGTTTTAAGTGTTTGGTGATTGAAGTAAGAGGAAAGAATGTTGGGTGAGTGATGTGTAGTCTAGGAGTCTTGATTCTCGGATTAGTTAGCACCACAAGGCCAAAATATTTCCACGCCCTTTGAATTACCAAGCCCCATTACAACCAGGCCGAATGGAGACTTCTTTGAAGTTTTTCATTGAGCCCCCGAGTTCATTTGATGATTTGACTTGTTTTGACTTCTTCGGTGGAGAGTTTATTTATATAAGTTCCATTGACTGTGCGGTTTTGTGTTTGGAATTTGAGTTGAGTGATTATTGTTATACCCTAAACACTTTGAGAGTTGAGTGAAAGACATTCCTTGGTGAGGTTGGATTGTGATTGCTTGGAAATGTTCATGTGTGCTAGGACGCGGAAGTTGTTTGCTCATTATTCTACTTGTGCTTCTTTTTCTATAAAGGTGATTCTTGAGTTTTGTTGTATGGTATTGATGCATGTTAAGTGATTGCTTGAGGACAAGCAAGTCTAAGTATGGGGTATTTTGATGTCGCACTTTTTAGTTGGTTTTTGTGGGTAGTTTTCTAGCTAGGTTGAGTTTTTTCTAGGTTTATTGTGTTGTTTTGCATGTAATTCCGACCCTCTTTGGAGAGTTGGAGTCGTTTGCGCTTGTTTGTTGTTTTTGTATGTATTTGAAGCGTTGAGGAGGAGATATCTCGGTTTTTCAAGCTTTCTAGGAGGTGGCGTTAGAGTTGTCCTGTGGTGATGTTGATAGAAGAGCAAGAGTCAGTGCAATTGAAGGTTTGATGATTCAAAGGTGAAGATTTCAAGATCAAGATGCTTTAAGAAGGAGTTAAAGGAAGTCTTAGAAGGCCAAGAGCGATTAAAGAAGGAACATTGAAGAAGAACCAAGCTTTGGAGCAAGCTTCGGGCGAAAAAATGAAGAAACCAATTGTTGCCTAGGTCGGTGACAACCCACTTTGGGTCGGAGACGACCACCTCCGTGTGTAGCGAGATTAAAACTTGCGCCTTAAGTTAGGTTTAGTAAATGTTTTATTTATGGGCCTTTTTAAGATATAATTTAGTTTCCTTATGAAACATTCCTACCACTATATAAGGTTCTTTTAGGGTTTATTTAAGTTGGGGACGCTTTTGGAGAGACGTTTTTTTGAGACGTTGTGGAGAACCGGAACAAGTTGCAAGTTTGTTTTCTAGGTTAACTATTGATTCCAAGCTCTTGGACAATTTTAAGAGAGACTTGGAGGTTTGCTTGAGATTGTAAGTTGACTTTTCAATTTAAGTTTGTTTGGTTTGAATTATGTTTTCTCTTTTATCTATGGTTGTTGATCGTGCCATGGATCGTGAGTAGTCTACTTTTCTAGGGTTGGGGTGAAACCCCATGAGTTGTGCATGATTAAAGCATGAATCTTTGATTAAACCACTCTTTTAATCTCTATCCTTTATCCTCTTGTTTGCTATTAATTCCTTGATGAAAATTGAGACATGTTCATGTTCGTGATTGAATTGAAAGATTGAATTGTGAATTTGGATTGTATTTGGGTTGAAACGAAAGTTAAAACCTTTAGAAAACAAGTAGGGTTGCAAGTTTTGGATCTTTATGAAAGTTGAGATTTTTACTTGATTATTCATGGCGAAAGTCATTCATGGGATTATGTTTGGTTGATTTTGATTCATGTTTGCATGCATAGCTTGTTGTGGTGAATCCTTTGCTCTAGATCTCTTTTAATTTGATTTTTAGAAGTTTATTTGTTACCCGGATAGGTCGGTTATGACCCCTTTTAGGTCGGTGCCGAGCACTCAGTTTTTTCGGTTTTCTCCTACGTTTTTGTGTTGAGTCGTAGGTCGGTGACGACCTAGTGTGGGTCGGTGCCGAGCACCTATAGTGTGTGTTTTGCTTTGTTTGTTTTATTTTGTTAGGATTAATAACTAGATTTAGATACTTCTATTCCCGTGGACGAACCTGACCTCCCTGTACTAAGCGGGGTCTTGATTATAAATTTATTTGTTGTCAAGAAACCCTTTCAACACTCATCCTCGGCCTTCCGATTGACGGGGATGCAGTTCTGCCAGATGATGCTGAAGGCTCTCAAAGATCCCGATTCGCAGAGTTCTTCGAGATGGATGATGATTGGATGAGCCGCCCAAATTTTGATAAGGGTGGTGTTTCACATGTATCTCTGAAGGAGTATTGCATGGACACGGACAACAACCTTTCTTCTGAGACTATCGCTTCTGGTTTTCTACTGTACTTGATAGCGTCGACTATCTGTCCTGACAAGTCTCAACATCGGATCCCTATCACATACTTGGACATCGCACATGATCACCAGGATGTACAGAGTACGTCTTGGGCTTCTGTTGCACTGGCTCATCTGTATAGGAGGCTTGGTGAGTGCTCGAGGTTCGGGGCTAGAGGAGCTTCTATGTGTTACACGCTATTGCAAGTAATTGATCGAACCTAATTTTTTTTTTGGCTAATATTATCAGTCACACTTGACCAGTCCGATGTTTTTTATCTAGTCTTGGATCTTCATGTACTTTCCATTACTTCGTCCCGCCGGGATGCCATTACCATTACCGGAGGGAGCGACATGGTCTCATATATGGGGAGATGGTGGTACAGTGCAGGTTGGGCGCAACTAAAGAGCAGAGTTTGATGCTATGACGGCGGCAGATGTGAGTATACTTTTTACAAGTTGTATTTAGGGTTATTTTGTTTCCAAAAGGAGTTCATTTATCATGCGAAATTGAATCAGGTGGCTTGGATGCCCTATGGGGATTTAGATTTTACCGACGCATATGCTTCGTCTTGTTTTCATGGGTTGTTATCATTTCTGGCTATATCAAAGCCATACATGCCAGATCGATGCGCTAGGCAGTTTGGGCGTGTACAGAGGAAACCTGAGGATGTTATTATGCCGAAGACTGCCGTTCGAGTAGGAGACTTGACAAGGTACAAGGTAGAGTTTGACACAGCCACTTGGGTTTGGAGATCTAGGGACGTGCACCGTATGTCCGTATCATCTTAGACACGATGGGATCTCCTATGACTGATGATCCGTCCGAGTGTGCTGAGGACTACTTGGCTTGGTTCCTACCTCGTACACACGCATGTGTTAGTCGGCCCGCCACGACTGCTCAGGAGGTATAACATTGGGATTGTTTGCCTTTGTTACATAATTGATGTTTTTAGCTAATAATTATTTTGTTATATATGCAGCGCATGCAGGAGGCGTTAGGTTATCTTGCACCATGGGCGGTAGCGGCAGGGGTGCACCCACCCGGGGTACAGGAGGCTATTAAGAGATCTATTGAGATCATGGGAGGAGCGGTTCCTGGATATGGCGATGGTGATGACCAGTCGGATGATGATGCCTAGGGATTTATGTGTTATTATTATGTAGTTCGGATTTATGTTGTGATTATGTAGGTCGGATTTATGTTTTGCTTATGACCAGTCGGATTTATGTTGTGATTATGTAGGTCGGATTTATGTTTTGCTTATGTAGTTCGGATTTATGTTTTGATTTGTAGATGTGACTATGTAGGATTATGATTATGCTCGCATATGGAATCAAACTAAGTAGAAACTTCAAAGTACTATTACATAATTAGAATGTTTTTTGAAGCAAACTACATTGAAGAATCTAGGTCCATTATAATGGGATGATCATCCTTGGGAGCAAATCTGTATTTGTTAAGTCGTTGGAGCAATTGGTGCAAAATGCTAAATGTGCTCGGGTCACAATGATGTTTCCACATTGGAACTACCGACGGCAATGGACAATCATCAAGGAAGAACACCTACAAACAAATAATTAACACATTAAATGTTATACATAACCGATAAAAACTTGAAATAGTTATAAAAGTCAATAACTTACCGACTCAAAATGTGCACAAACGGTCTCGAAGAAAATGAAGATGACTCCATTCTCCAAGGTCCCATTCCAATTGGGGGGGACAGTTAAGGGAAGATAAGTTTGGTGTTGTCGCCCCACGACAACAAGGGCGCAATTGTATGCTGTAGCAACCAAATGCCCCATGTCTGGAAGGCTAAACCACCTCTCTCGGGGGCGAAACCTGACTCTTCCCACTCTAGCTTGTAGGACATCTCAATAGCCGAATAATGAAGGAAAATGCGGTCAAATATCTTGGCATGCTTGAGTACAGTCATCCTCATCTGAGTCCGGACGTCGCGCCATCTATCTTGACCGAGCCCTAGACATTCTGCAACGGCTTTGAACCCACAATTTCCATCAGCAACAATCGCATAGTGACCCCTAAAGAAATTCTTCATACACGTCGGAATGAACCGCAAAGGACCGGGTGATGGATCCAAAGTAAGTGATGGAGTGCTAGGAGAGCTCTTTTCTGAGGGAGTTGGGGTGGACTTGGATACTTTGGGGGCCGCCCTCTAGGCTTCTTTGGAGGAGTCTCGTCCAGCTCTTTGTCAATTTGCTCCCACCCACATAGAATTCTTTTGTTTGGACTATTCTTGGGTCTTCCCTTTGGCTTTCGAACTACAAGTTCTTTTACTTTCCTCTTATCTGCTGGGACTAGCTTGCGGATATCATGAGCACAATTGCATTGTTCATCAGCTGTCATTTCAGAGAACTCGTTGTTCATGAAGTCATTCATTAGTGATCTTGCAACTCTGCGCTTTGTGCCTTCCGCCTCTTCATTAGGCAATATGGGCGTGTCTAGGTCAAGTGTTCCCTAAAAGATATGCACTGCAGTAGGAGGAATTGGCGTCTCCTGGGACACATATCGTGCAATGATGTGGACACATGGCAACCCATGTGTCACTGGCAACAGACATCTGCAGTTAGGGTCAAGGTGTGCATCTTCCCCTTTCTCATACTCGTCCATCAGAATCTTCATTCCTTTGTCTGATATCGTGTAGTTTAACAGTCTGAAAATGTCAACTCCAATCAACTTAGACATCATCCTGAAACGACACCGATTCAAAGAAGCTTTGATCTCGTTCACTTGGATCTGCAATAAGGAATGATATTGATCAAATGTTGTGTCCAATCTCACGTGCCCTGTAGTCAGCCAGTCTTTGAATGCTGAGTGTTGTCCTTCCACCCTATAACAGAATGTCAATAATCAGCTCAACGCAATTTTGTTTTCTGCAGAAACAGGCCGTAATGGCTCTGCAAGAACTGGCCGTAAAGGCCATACTGTAAACAGTTATTACGGCCATTTGACTTGTGGCCGTTACGGCCATTTGACCTGTGGTCGTTACGACCATTTGACCTGTGGCCGTTACGGCCATTTTACCTGTGGCCGTTACGGCCATTTGTCCTGTGGCCATTACGGCCTGTTCAACAGAAACTTGTATACAAATCAGATTACATTGTACATACCTGTTTGTTGTGCTGCACTGAAAGTTTAAAACCGTATCTGTCCAAGCTGACACAATTCTTGTCTTATACGGCTCAAGCCACTCGCTTCTGACATATCGAACGAGATTTTTCCGAGCATCCCACTTTGCCTCTATTCTAGCCAACTCTCTATTGTAGCGCTCCACACTTGTTACCCTAAACAATGCTCGTTAATCTTGTGCGAAGGATGTTGCAATTGTGGCATTCTTGGTGATGCTCTTTGCTCTTCCTTCGATGTTCTTTAGAATGTGAAAGCTACAGAGGAGGTTTTTCGAACTTGGAAATAAGGCATCCAATGCATTTATCAAAGCCTTCTCTCTGTCTGTCACCATACAAGTGGGCGTCCTCTTCACACTTTCACAAAGCTCTAGAAGTTGTTGTGCAGCCCAAGTGTAGTCTACCTCACGCTCGTTGGCTAAGAATGCACCTGCCACTGTATAGTTCTTCCATGTGGACGTGAAGCCGACAATTTCCAAAAAAGGCATGTTGTACCTGTATGAAATACACTTGTTAGCCCTTAGACTTAAAAAGTAAATGCACTTCTCGAATTTTCACATTACTTACTTGTTTGTGTTGTATGTGGAGTCCAACAGTAAAACATAGGGGAATGCTTGGAGGAGAGATATCGAATCAGGGCTGGCAAAGAACAGATTCGTAATCCGTTTCGTCTTCTCATCTTCCAAGTGTCTCACAAAGTACCTTGCCTCCCTAGCTTTATGGAAGAATTCTTGGACTGTTGTTCTACCTTCCATTAGTTCAGCTCGTACACTATACCGTTCATTGTATACTTGCCTCTTGCTGGTGTAGTTCAACGGGAATTCATTCAATGCACATGCAACTTGGTTTGATGTACAATTGCTACGTGTCATCATCTTCAGCACATCTTTCTTCTCTGGTGTGAGCCTTTCGGCTAGTGGGTGGCCATACAAACTGGAACCAATCTTGTGGTTGTGAATAGCATGAACAACAGAAATCTTCCATGCTCCTCTAGGCTTCTCTTGACACTTTAATCTAAAAGGACATCCACATTTCTTGTTATGGCACCTCTTGCGAGCTGACTTATTTTCGCTTTCGATGGGGTGTGCTTGCCCTCTCTCTCACAAAGTAGCCATGTCTTTCCAAGATGAGTCATATTTGACTTTCTATCCCGACCTATTATTATGCACATGTTATTTTCGATACCGACTTGTTTAACCCAAGAAATGGCCTCCTCTCGGGATTCAAATGTTATATCAGTGGTAAACAAATGCGAATAATCTTCTGACACCTCCTCTACAACCTCATTTGTGTGATTTGCAAACTGTGGATGACTACTTAGAGGAGGGAAACTGAACATGGCCGGTGTAGACTGTACGTAGTCAGTCGATGCTGGTGCATGAGGTGGAAAACCGAACATGGCCGGTGTAGACTGTACGTGCTCAGTCGGCGCTGCTGCATGAGGTGGAAAACCAAACATGGCCGGTGTAGACTATACTTGCCACGGTTGTACTGGTATAAACCCCGGGAATCCGAACATGGCCGGTGTAGACTGCATGTAGTCCGGTGTATGAACAAATTGCCCTAGGGAAATGGAGCATGAGATGGAAATCCGACAATCGGTGTACTCTGGACATAATTCGGAAATCCAAACACGGTTGACATGTTCGGCACATTTTGATACGTACTCTCATCATTTATTTGAAAATTATTTAGCCCAATGTATACTTCATTTTCCTCTTATAATGTTGGGGAACAAAGCTGTCAGAAGAGGTCATTAAGGCTAAAAGGGTTGTGGCCGTTAAGGCTAAAAAGTCCAGGGATCGTTATGGCCACGAGGCTTCTGGCCGTAACGGCCAAGGCACACCCAGCCGTTACGGCTATGTGTGCCTTGGCCGTTACGGCCAGAAGCCTCGTGGCCATAACGACCTCGTCTCGTTTCCAAACCAAGATGAATCGAAAAGGCACAATTGTTGCCGTGGAAATCCAAACAAAAACGAGGGCCTCAACTAGATAAAACATTAAAATCACAAAACTAAAACGAGGGTATAACAACTTATGTATGAAATAATTACCTCGTTGTGCTCTATTCGAAGCGAGTTTTCCGTCAAATTATAGTTATGCATGTAATCCTCATTGGACATGGTTTTTTTATTGTTTTTGGAGAGAAGAAGAGAATAGAAGAGAAGAGAGGAGAGTGTTGGAGGGTTTGAGGCTCGGTTTTAATGTGTATAAGGTTAAAAAGAGCGGGCAATAAATATTGTTAGGTAGAGCGTTGGCAATAAATGCGATTTTTTTGAATTTACTAAACATCTGGTCGTTACGGCCATAAGAGTTCTGGCCGTAACGGCCATAAGAGTCCTAGCCGTTACGGCCAGGACGGCTGTGGCCGTAACGGCCGCAACCCCTATGGTCGTAACGGCCAAGTGCTACGAGTAGGGGGCACCGCGTAGGCCTGCCACCCTACTCGTAGACCGGGCGCCAAATAAATTGTTCGTTTTGGATTGATAAAATGATAAAATAAATACTCCCTCTGTCCCCTTTTGTTTGTCCTAAAGGACGGTTTTTGCGATTATTAAGGAGGATGTAAAGTAGTATTGGTAATTGGAAAAATGGGTAAAAGGTGAAATTGATTGGGGGTATATTTGTAGTTTTATAGAGATAAAAAGTGTAAAGTAGTATTGGTAATTGAGAAAATGGATAAAATATGATATTAGGTAGAAGAAGATGAATAGTTGATGGGATGTAAAGTTAAAAATGGGTAAAAAGTGATATTGATTGAGGGTATTTTTGTAAAAAATGTATGGATAAAAAAGAAAAGGAGGGAAAGTACGACAAATATTTCGGGACATCTGAAATAAAATACTGGACAAACAAAAGGGGACGGATGGAGTATAAGATGCTAGGATGATGCGGCGGGAAGAGAAAAGGGGAGAAATAACAAAAAGAGCATCCTAGCATCTCCATTGATAAACATGCTCTAAAGCCCTAAACGACCAAATATAATAATGACTCGAACTAAAAAGACTCGAGCAATAAGGATTAAGGACCAAATTATAAGATGGTCAGCCTTGATATTGACTTCATCGAAAATTAGCACAATTTAATATCCACTGCATCTGAAAATTACATGAACAAGACCTTAATCCATAATTACTCAACTCAAACCAAACTTGACCCAACGTTGTCGCTTGTGCTGCCTTTCTCTCAATTTAATTCATCGACTTTTGGCACTCTTTGATCCGTTTATGTAGAGTAGCATGGCTGACATTTAAAGCTTGCGCAAGTGACCTTATTGTTCTTCTTTGATTCAAAGGTACATCTGTAATACGATTAAGGTCGATTTCAACCCGCTTCCGACCACAATTTTTGGTCTTTCTATGACACACATCAACAATTGTGCCATTTGGAGTATCTTTTGCTCGTTTCCATATTTGCTGAACAATTCGTAATGACACCGAGAACAAAGAAGCGACCTCTTTTGTTGTATTACGTTTCAGCCTTCCGTTCACACTTCTCTCCAATAAAGCCCTGTAAATCAGTTCCCTTTCCTCATTTGATAAGAATTTCTTTGTTCTCGATTGCCTTTCACGAAGAAATACGTCCTCCTTTTCTGTTTAGACAACTCAACTATGTGAAAACAAATTACGTGAATAAAAAAGGTAATGCTAGTTTTTAATCATGAAGTACATATCGGCACTAAAGAATTTGAATGTAAAGAAAATCACATAGTAACAACCCTATGTTAAATTTGAACTTTGTCACTTACCGGGATTAATGGTTGAATGTTGTTCTTCTCCATCAAGTGATACAATACCATTTGAAGATGATCTAACTTGTAATTGTACGTCTTCCTGGGCCTCTTGATTGGCATCTGAAACTGACATGTCAAGGTTGTACTTGTGGCCTTCAAGTACAACTTCAACCTCCTCCTTTTGCTCTAAACTCGGTATTTCATTCATATCATATTCATGATCAATATTTGGAAAAGAATTTAAATCAAAGTGATTGTGAGAAGCCATCAACACAACTCCACAACTCCATCAAATTCTTATTGATACAAGACGGCGTGTAGTGTATATATAATGACTGTGGACGTGTAAATTAAATTTCAGATTTGGCTCCAATTTGAAATTTGTGTATATAATGACCAGTGTTTACAATTTTGGCTTCAATCTTAAATTTTTGAAATTGTTGCTAAAACTATTTTTGAAGATATAAATGAAAAAAAAGATGAAGGGGGTAAAAATTATACATTCACTATTCACGGAGTGCATGTACTTCACCTCCTTGGGATTAATGATATTGATAGGTATAATAATTAATTAGTGCATTCAGTATTTCAACCAAAAAATATTCGTGCTTTAATTAATACAAAAATTTGATTGTCAAGTAGGACTGCGAAGAAGTGAAGAACCAAAATTCACCCCCCCTATTATTTGAGAAAGATGGAAACAAAATAATTATGCGTAGAATCTCAACTGAACTCCGAAAAGGATCACTAGGTAAGCAGAAATTATTGAAGGAAATAATATTTTAGAAATAATTAATGTCATTATGTACAGAATAGGAAGATGATGTGTACAAGATACAGTTACCAAATAGATATTGCCAGAGAAATCACTTTTTTTTGTCTTGTCTTTTGTCATCCGGTTCAATCGGTCGGACACCGCTCTACATCTAGACTGGATATACCGTATCCCATTTTAGGGGAGACCCTCCCAATATCACATTTTAGAAGTCTTAAACCATGACCTAATGTCTAAATTGACCTGTCTTTGGATATTTTGTAAAACGGGCTATAACTTTAAGGTAGTACATGGCTGGCCTCCATTACGATTCTCATGGATAGCGTCCTTGAAAATTCAAAATCTCTAATCTAGACTTGCATATAGTACAACCTTTACGTTATTGCATATGGCGGCTTACATATTTGACATAAACTAATTTTGATTAGCCACTGATTTTTTTCAATTGTGTAGTAGACTCGACCGAACTTGCAGTGTTTGTGAGCAAAGGTAATTGTATAAAAGGGTCGAATTTACAATTAATAAGCTTGACCAAACCATGGTAAGTGCTAGAAAATTCCAAGCCTGCAGCCTCAAGATTACACATCCAAAAGAAAATTTTACCTAAGTAGCAAATTTAACTACTATGAAACTTCCATCAGCCGATCCATCTTGCAACTTAATGATATATGAAATCTCGTCTCCAGCCTTTGGTTATTGATTTTATTTGATATATAGTCTTGAGTTAAAAACAAGAGCATAGAATCTTGATCCAAAGAAGTAAAAAAAATGAGGAATTTTATTTCTGTAGTCTCTTTGAGTTACAATTTAATGTATACAAACAAGACAGTTGGAGCCGAACTGAAACCAAAAGAACAAATCAAAGGTAATCTGATTCTCTGGAGCAAATGCAAAATTGTTGAAATACAGTTCAATACATTGAAAAATCACATCAATCATAAATATATATATACACAAAACGAATCTTCCTCCTCTTCTTCTTCAAGTCTTAAAATTTTGGACTCTATTAATGAAATTAGGAACGAAAGATGGTTTCGAAACAGTGAACGCCATCCATCTCGACGGCGAACCTCAAATTCCTCCTCGTCGCCTCCTTACAGGATGGCAGCTTTGCCGGCGCCGGCGCGGGTCCATTGGTTTTGAGGCGATCAGCTTCTGGCGCGGGCACGGCGAATTGCAGGTTCCAGCCGAAGGATTCAGCGCAGAGAGCATCGAAGGAGCTAAAGAGCGACATCATCTTGGCGAGTAGAGAATGTAATTTGGGAATCTAGAAGTTGGTGTTTAGTTGATATGGTTACCAAAAGCAGAGGAGGGGCTGAGGTTTATATAGAGGGGTGAGGAAAGGTTGAAGGGGAAGACCAGGTGCAGTGTTTCCTTGTTTGCGTTGAAGTCGTAATAGGGAGGCTGACTTGCTGACCAAGTCAGAGTTTTAGAGTTTAGAATTGGAAGGCGGTTGCTTTGAAACTTGAAGGAACCGAGTCCAACTCAAGTACTCAAGTCGGTAAGCCTCGAAACTCTCTATTGGATAATACTTTACTTACAAGGTAGGTCATTGGTCATGCTAGTCACTGACTACTTTATTAAACCTGTCAGTGTCAGAACTCAATCCCAAACGCACTAGCGGTCCTCTGACGTTTACTCAGCAGCACACCTTTCACTTTTGCTATTTGCATTTGTTTCCCTTTTATTTATATTATTTGCATTTTGTTCCCTTTTTTTAGATAATTATAAAAAAAATTGATATGGGCAAGGATAAGCTATCATTTCTAAAAATAATTATTAAAAATTGATATGGGCAAGTATATTCTTAAAAAACTTGTAAAGTTATTGTGTTATTTATTTGTTTTTGTTAAATTTTTTAAAATTGATATTGACAATGATATTTAAAAAAAAATTTATACATATCTTATCTACGAAAACACTACTATTTCTAAAAAAAATTATTTAAAAATTGATATATGCAACACAAAAAATAATTATTTCCAAAAATAATCATACATATCTTATCTTAAAAAAATTATCTTATCCAAAAATAAAACTAACATATTGAATGTTTTTTAATATATAAATACAATTAATTTATAAATCTAATTAAATTTCAACCTATCAGATTGATTTAAAAAATATGGTTGATGTGGTTCCATGTAGGGTCGTTTTAAATATTATTTTAACATCTGCTTTAGTATATAATAATAATGATGATGATATATAGCATAAAAATATATCTTAATAATCCTCCTATTTATCATATCAAAAAATAAAAGATTATTTTTTTAAATTAATATTGGGATTTTCTATCCATTGATTATACTGATATTGTGCGTACATTACACTATCTTTATATTAAACTTAATAATCTAAACCTAGCATATGCATTCTATTTTCTATCTAAAAATAAAATAAATATACTTGTATAATATATAGCATAAAAAATATCTTAACAATCTACCTAATTATCCTATCCAAAAATAAAAGATTAATTTTTTTTAAATTAATGGTTATTTTGCCAAAGATTGGTTTTAAAAAAGGGGTGGTGTGGTCCAATCTAAAAGCGACATGTGTCGTTTAATAATTTTTTAAACCTCCGCTTTAGTATATAGTTATGATGATTTAAATTTGTATTGATCCTAAAATTTTGTGTCAAACCAAGTTAGCAAGTCAAAAAGCTGGAGATTTCCGATAAATGTCTTGATCGAGAATCTCTATATACTAGGCATTTAAAAATCGACGAAAAACATTACGAGACTATATTAAACACTATTGTCGACGAAATTGAGGATTTAAAAAGTTGCACTTTTAGATTAAGTTGCAAAATCCAAAAAATTAAAGAAACCCCACAGTTAATTACTTTGTGTCTAGTTAATGTCGAGTATCATGGCATTAGGACACACTAATATACGCCTTGCTAGAAGTTTTGGGAAGCTTAGGTGTTCTTGAGTTGAATTTTGTTTGTTTAGTCTTGGACCCTTTGTAATCCCATTATTTCTTCTATAAAATTCGTAGAACAAATCCAAAAAATTAAAGAAAAGATTACTTTAGTCCAAAAATCCACCATGAAGAAAATAAAAAAAAAAAAAAGCTATTGTACTTACTAACGAGATTAGACACCAAGACACTATTACAAAAATATTAGCAGGCACAAAACCAACATAGTTTCCACAAAAGTATCCTTTTCCAAACCAAAACTTGTTGAAAATATTCTCAGTCCCAAGTTTACAAGTTAAGAAGAAAACCAAACCCAATGATGACGAATCATGACATGGAGATGGAACAACTCTATGTTACTAGAAAAGTCCATGGAGGAACCTAGTATTACCAATAGTGAAGAATCTGAATATGACATTGAAGAAGAAAAAATGTATCAACAAATGGGATTAATAAAGTTAAAAGATACGGAAACCATACCGATTAACGAAGTCAAAAGACAAGTGAATAAAATTTTTCAATAAAAAGGTGTTAGATTGTAATGAAATGGAAGAAGAAATAACACTTTTAATATTAGAAGAGACAAATGAGGCAAACAAATCATATTATAAAAAAATATGAAAAATAATCATGTAGCTATCAAAGACCCAACATTAAACCTAAGGAGTTCTTAGAAGAGACAGCTAGACCCTATAAGTAAACCTGGGTATAAGCTAAACCTAGATGGTATAAGAAAATGAGAAAAAGTATTAGATTTCTAGAAGAAAAGTATGATGAGCGTCTTAAACCTAAATACCTATTGGAGATCTTCAAACTTTTTAAACTATATAGAGCATAATATACATGGTATACTAGTTGACTGGCATGAGGGAATAACATAAGAGTATAAAGAAAGTCTAAGCCAAAAAAATCTCTAACAGAAATGTTTAACACATTGAGTGAAGCTATAGAATTAGAGTTTGTTGGAGGGTGAGGAGCCCAGTCGGGACGATTAGGCCTTGGGGAAAGAACCCCGAGGTCACAGGTTCGACACCCACCCGTGACGAAACCAAAAACTTTAATTTCTCTAGAACTGTATCCGTTCTCACCCGTTCAAGGGTGCTCTAGGCTAGTCCAAGTGGTACTTGGGCTATCCTAAATCTTACCGGATCAAAAAAAAAATAGAGTTTGTTGGAGAGAGGGACGAAATAGATAAAAATAAATTATTGAGTGGCAAAGAAAGTTAAACACTCTTGAAATTTGTACTATGAGATACTTGGATAACTCTCTCTGAATTCAAACATTATTATTATAAGATAGGAGAAAAACCAAACTAATCTTCCAATGTTATTTGACAAACTCACCCATTAATGAAGAAATAAGTGATGGCTAGTGGCTAACATGAATGGAAAGATAGATAAAATTCTAGAGATACTCTAGAAAATAAAATGAAATTTATAAAAAGATGGGTAAAAAAAATGTCGAGGGGTAAAAGAAACACAATAAATGAAACAACAATTTCTACCATGTTGAGATTTACCAAATGAATGAGATTGTGATAGAAGAGATAATCAAAGAAGAAAGAGTTATAGAAAGAAACACCTCAATAAGCAAAGAGAGGGGAAATATCATAAGAAGTATTACAAGCCGTTCATTAAGAAAATAAGTTTTTTTTAGAAAAGCCTCTTATTGTCCTAAAAAGAAAAAAATGCAAATGTTGGGCATATGGAGAATTGGGGCATTATGCTAATGAGTGCAAAAATAGAAAGAATAATACATTAGCGGAAGCACTAGGAAGTATGGATTATGTTGAGATATCCGAGGAGGCGAGGATGAAGCTATAGAATTAGCTATAAGTAACAACTAAGGGGTTCTTGAAGTAGCAGAGGAAGAAGAAGTCGAGGAGTCAAAACTACAAGGAAGTCAATGAAATGATGCAAGGAGAAGGTTTAAACACTCCAAACTTCATGGAAGAAACTTTCGATTCAAGAGGAAAAATGACTACACTAGCTCAACTCCAAAAATTAGAATCATCCATAGATGAAGAACAAGTAGAAAGCATGCGAAAATCAGGGGCAGAGTTCTCAGTTATCGCTTAAGAGCGGTTCTTCAAGAGACATTTATTCTCAGTATTCTCTAAATTTGTGTGCGGAGAAATAATAGGAGATATAGTAATAAAAATAACGAAAATCAAGCTATTGAAATTAACCTAATTAATTGAAAAAATCAATATACCTTCCCACTTTATTATAACAACCCTTCATAGAACCATGTAACATTTTATATGCAACATACTTTTCCTTTTATGCTGCCCATGGATTAATAATGACACCATACCTCCTCCTCAGACTATCAATGATATCTCTTGCGGGCTAGTGAGATTTGTCCTTGAAGCGAGCCAGATATTTCCTTGCAAGCCATTTGGATGTAAGGAGGCAATTTCGTTGCATATCTCTCACACAACTATGAATCTTGTGAACACTTTTCACAAGCAAACAACCTTCATGTTCATTCCATGATGCATAAACTTTGAATGCACAACTTTTTATTATTAACTACCCCATATTTTCTCTTGATTTTGTTACATACCCCGGATTTCAAGCTAAACCCATTCAAAATGCCATACATTCTCACAAATTCCTTAAACATATCAATATTTGGAAACCGCCATCCAACTTTCCAATCTAATTTCTTGTAATCAATTTTTCCATGAATAACCATGTTGATCCTCCTTTTTTTTATCCTTACAAAGTCTTTATCTTCATTTTCAAAATTAACTTCCATATCTCCATCAAAATCTTCATATTCACTTAGTTGCTCTTGAATTTGCTTCTTAATTTCAACCCTAAAATCCTTTATCCTTTCTCTTGTTGATTTAAATTCTTCATCAGAAGTGAGTATCTCAGGTGCATTCAAGTGATTCTCATCCATCTTCTCTTTGGAAGACGTTTCTTCAAGTTCATATTGCACTCGTTTTCCTTTCATTTTTGATATGATTCCTTGCTCATCCACAAGCACACTTGATAAATCATCATCATAACTTGCAAGGCATTCACTAGGGGAGTAATCAATCAGATTCATTGAACTGAAGTAATAATTCATCCAAGTTAATATGAACAACTTGACCATTTTTCGTTCGTTGTGACAACCCTATTCTGGATAATTATGAAACATTGAGAAGAAATTAAACCCTAGTATGAAATTCGACTAACAAACTTACCGATTTTGTAATCCACACTTTCTTCTAGATCAAAACTCAAAAGCATTGAAAATAAAGCCAAACCCTAAAAATTCCAAGAGACTAAGGACGGAATTTGGATCCCATCAATTTAGACAAACCTCAGTAGGCGTGTTGCACGTTGGCTCCATTAATTGAGACTGAAATTCGTTCATCGTGTTAGGGGAAAATCACCTCATGAGTTCTTCTAAGGACATGAATCGTCTTCACTCAAGGGCAGTAGTGAATATCGTTCTTCACTAAGTGAGCAGTAGATAGAAAGTAATATGAGAGGAGATTTTTTTAATTTTTTTTGAGAATCCTATACAATATTTTGACAACCCTTCTAGTCATTCTATTCCGAATGCCATGTGGACTAACTTCTCGGGTATTTTTTTACCGGTAATGATCTTGTATCAATATTGATAAATACAATAAGGGTTCGTGCTAAAATTAATCAAAGTAAAAGTTGGTGTTCTTTTAAATCAATTAATAAAAGTTGAGATTATTCTAAGTAATTTTTCCCAACTAAAATAACCAAAAGTTAACTAAATAGACCGGGGACGATCATGAGCGCGTTGTTTTTTTTTTCTAGGTCTAGCGGGCCTGTCTTTTAAACAGGCCCAAGTTCCTTCAACTGTTAAACATCCCTAGGAAAGGAACCAGAACCAGAGAGAGAATTCAGGACGGAACGACGGACTCGGGAGAAGGAATTCGAATTCTTCACCGCCGAGTTATCGTCTCTGCCCCGTCAAAGTCTACAAATTCGGCTCCAAAATTGATAGGTTTGAACTTGTCGTCCTCAATTGAAATTTGTTTCCTAAAGTCTTTAGGTCAACCGTGGTTCTTATTTCTCAATTGAGAAAGATCCAAATGTTCACTTGTTTTGTGCCGCTGGCGCCTGGCTGAGAACTCCCGGCCGCCCCCACCTGCCCCCGCCACTGTTGCTTTTATACGATCTTCTATTAAGAATCTTATTCTACTCAGTTCCATTTTCTTAGTTTTGCCTTTTCAAGTGATCTTGATACAAGTTTTTGATTTTGCTACAGAATGTCGGGACCTAGTGATGATTATTCTCAATATGGTGTGTCCAAAGAGGTTGGCTTTATCTCCTTGCATTACTTTTATGCTTTCTTTTACAGTCATATTGGTATTGATCTGGCTTTTGTTGCAGGAAAAAGACAAACTCGTGGCTGAAGTTGTTCGTTTTGTCCTCTTCAAATCTCACCAGAGCTCTGGCTGTCCAATTAAAAGGGAAGAACTGACCCAAATTGTGACTAAAAATTATTCTCCCCGTTCACTTCCTGCTCTCATAATCAATGAGGCTAAAGAGAAGCTTGCACATATATTTGGTTATGAACTGAAGGAGCTTCAACGCTCTCGGTCTACTAACACACGTTCATCACAGCAAAGTAAGATTCCTTCAACTGCTGAAGATTGCTTATTTGTCTTAATCTGTATTCATTAATAGTACGAATTCAGCGCCCTTGCTTATTAACTAAATTTCCTCTCTCTATCAGCAGGATCTTAGTTTTTTTTTTTTATCACGCTTAATGCATTGCATTTTGATATTAATAGTTCAAACCTAACTTCTTTACAGTGTTTGAGATTCTAAAAGTAAATGTACCATTTTCTGGGCGATATTTTCATGACTATTATTTGCAACATGATAATTGATTTCAAGTATTTGTAGAAGTTCTGAGTAAAGGCAGATCGTACATAGGATCTAGTTTAGAGCTATATCCTTAGGTTAGATGTATCCATAAACTAGCTGTATGTCTTCAGGTATATATATCTGGTTGCTAGATTAAAAGAATGCAAGAGCAGGCTTGATGACTTTTTGCATTTATTTTATTATTGCATGATAGAACGGATTCCTGCTGCATTGTGCTGAGAGTATGTGTCTGATTTGGTTGATCTAACAAGTTTCTTGATGGTTCATTTGAGTGGTGTGGGTCTTTTTTAAATCCAAAATAATCTGTATTTCAACGTGTTTTTACTTCTTAGAGTTTTATTTGTAGTGCTTGTAGCCTCCAAGAGGAACTTATGTATTACACTTGGGATTTCTGGTTACTATTGGCTTTAATGTTCCATATGTTTCATATATGATGATGTCATTTGTGTCAGGATATTTAATAATGATTATAGGGGGTTCTTGATTACATATAGAAATGTCAATCCACAAGCTAGCCACTTCTTGCACTTGGCCACCCTGAAACTCCTGCATGCCTTGTAAAGGAGTTTCCCTGTCCCCCCAATGTTACATAAGGGTAGGGAATGGGGATACCTTATCCTTAATTATCTTATTTAGGTTTGTAAGAACTACTTTATCTCAAATCAGTGATCTAATATAAACTAGTTGTAGGCACAAAAAATGTTTTCTTCTTTTTTTTGATACATTAAAATATTAAATCATAAATACTGAAGAAAGTGATGTATATGGATCTGAAGCCCTACCCTGGTGGAGATAGTAGTGTATGGGAATAGGCAAATTATCATTGCCATCCCATTGTGCATATATGAGTAATATGACAGCTCAAGTTCATAATTAATATCAGCTCTCTGTAGCTTTAGTTTTTCACTTGATAACACAAGAAAGAATTGATTGTTTGATGCCAAACCTCCCTTTGGAAAACAATCTTGGAGTGACTGACTTTCCATATAAACGTATATTTCTTTTTTGAATGCACTTTTTTCTTGAATATAAATGATGCCACAGTCGACTCATTGTTGTGCCTCTGCTGTCATTTTCCAAGCCACCTATCTCACATGTTTCTTCTGTTCTATGTTCAGTGGTTTGTAGTCTGATGTGAAATGTTCGTGTTATTACAACTGGGTTGCTTTACTCTCTTGTTTAGTGTCTGTTTCGACATTGTTCTGTGTGTGAGCTAATTTCTGGGTTAGAGATAATGTATGTATGATCTAAGTTTAGTGTCTGTTTGAAATTCTAACAATGAACATGGTTTTTTTTGTTATTTGTAAATACTATTTTCTTTAACATTATACTGTTTCCTCCCTTTAGCGCTATTTAATCTGCAAGACGTTTAAATGATCATTTAAGTTACATTTTGTTTCTTTTTATTGTTCATTTTAAACAACATTTTTGGTTTATGATCATGTACTTTTCATTCTTGATGTTGATTGTATAGTAGTAACTAAGATGATATAAAGTAGTCTCCAGAAGTAAACAACAATATACCATAAAATTTTCCCTACCATGTCCATTTTCCTATATTCCTGGAAATGCTGCACTACCATCTCCAAATTATATACGTCTCTGTCTTTGTATAACAGAGGCTAGAACATATGGAACTCTGATTGATGCTTACTTTTTGTCTATTGATATGTCCCTGTATAACAACCCTTTGGTTGTGGGGCTTCATTCAATTATTTTTGGATGCAACTAACTTGAAACTGTTTGCTGCCTTCTACTTGCACTCTTCAACACTTTACTTCAGACCATTGTTATTACTTATTAGCTCACTGCTCACTTTTTTTTTTTTGAAAATTAGGAATCCATTGGTAGACTTCCTATTGGGTTCTTTCTGAACACTACTGTATGGCTGATGCTCTGCTGCAGATGCTTCAGATGCAAAATCTTATATCATCACAAGTCAGCTTCCCTCTGATGTGTATGAGAAATATGTCGAGGATGGAAAGACTGCACATCTGACAGGGTTTGCTTTTGTTATTGTTAGTATTGTCCACCTTGCTGGGGTGAAAGTCTCTGAAGGTAATTGCTTAAATCTTTAGTGATTTCTCAATTTGTTCTTGGAAAAAAGGGTAGTGATAGTTTGCGGTCTTGCAGAAAACCTCTGGCATCATCTTAGGAGGATAGGATTGAATGCAAATGATGAATCTCATTCCGTCCTTGGAAACGTTAAGCTATCGTTGGAAGCACTTGTTCAACAAAGGTTACTCTTGGCTTCACTCCATACTCCCAGAACAATAGATTTATGGGGAGAAGTTGGTTTATATATGTGTTTCTTTCTGTTTTGTGTATTATTGGATGTAGGTATTTGCAAAAGGATAAAGTCAATGGCCCCGAAGGCAACGTTGTCATGTATGAACTTGCCGAGAGAGCTTTAGATGAGCCTGTTAGCCAGCAAATCAAGGAGTATATATTGCAGGTATATTAATTCTATTATAACATTCCTAAACATTCCTTAATATCTTTCCTTCCACTACAATTATTAATAGCTTATTTGTTTTTTTTCCCTTCAGACCCTTCTGATTTCTATATTTTCTTAACTCTTCAAAGTTTCTTCAAGGCAATTTGTTTCAACTATTTATTTACTATTGTCGGCTGAATCACCTATTGAGTATCAAAGTAGGAGTGGGAATGTATAAAATATGAGACAGTTAAATATTTCACCACTAGTAATTGATGCAGCTGCTCTCTGAATTGTTTCAAATTTGTATCGCTTGCTTCTCCTGGTGCAAATAGAAATAGCACTAAATGTGAACCTTGACTCTATCTGTACAAGGAAAACATGATTATTTCAATTATTTGAGCAAGTATTGCAAGCGTTTTTGTCTCTTGGAATATGCAATCTAACTAGTTATTTGTTTGAATTTGGGGGAAAAATGATAGTTGGTGAACAAGGATGCTGAACCTGTGGATGCTGATTAGGCTTGATAGCCTTGACCTTGATCACTGGTTAATCTGAAGGTACGGCTTATCCTGCTAGATGACAAGCCTATATCCTTTTTAAATGTTGTTCTTTTTTGCACTTACATGAGTTGTGTTGAATGCAATTTTATGTTATTCAGAATTGGAGGCAGAGAGAAGCTGATCAGTTGCTATGCAAAGGCATGTGAAAGGTATAGTTTCTAGTGTCTATTGTGATGTAGGACTTTTTTTTCAAGTCTCCATTGTAATTTGAATATGGAATACTCAGTCTAGAAAAATCAGGTATGTGCTTTGTTGAAGCTTTTGTGCTCTGCCTCATTTTGATGTTTAGATTATTGATTGCAAAAGGGAAAATTTATTTGTGTCAATGTGAGTTCAAGAAGGATGTCATAGGCTTATAGCAGACATAATTACAAGAGACAGCTTATACAATACAACCAAGAAGAACGCATGTGAGTTGCTGTTAGAGAGGTAAATGCCTAAAATTTAGGATAGTTGTTGGAATTAATTCAAATAAAATTGAATGAACTTATGTGAATGATTAAAATATAACTAGAAATTAGATGTGGATGCAGTAACTGGCCTTATCAGCATTTTCTATACAACAATGTATCACTTGAGTCTCTTTTTGTCATTTTTTCAAATATAAGTGCTCCAGTATACATGGTAGGAAGATATATGTAGAAGCGGGAGCTACTTTGATTAGGCTGGTTTCGGTTCGAGTTGTTATCAGAGGGTATTTTTGAGGGCTGAATTGATAGTTTGTGACTTTTCAGGTTTCAGTCATTTCGAATTTGAATTGCTTAAAGGCTTCTGAGATTTTGATTAGGTTTCTCTTGCTAGTTTTGGTTATAATGTGGTCTGCTCATGTAGTCATGTGCATTTGCACATGTAAAGCGTATATTTTGGGTTGGGTGGTTAGTTTATGGCAAGTCGGGTCAGATTTTTTATGCCAAAAATAAAACCACGGTTGTTTCACTAGTTTTATGTAAAATCTTGTGTGCTTTACTATTTTTTGTGTTTTAAACCATTTTAAAACCATAGTGTATATAATTTCGTTTTCTAGACTGTATTTGTCAATCCAATCAATGATTCTTAAAACAATCATGGGTTGAGAATATTTTATTTCTACAACGACAACGTACTTGTGTCTGTCTGGTGGCCTTTCGCCATTTCTTGAATAAAAATCAGATATAATTTAAGATCGAGATTACCTTTTCTGGTACTAGAAATTAGAAAGTATTCTCTATGCTATGTTTGGACCTAAAAGAGGCAGGCTATCAATTACACAAGGAAGTGAAAAAGGGTTTGTGCAGGTGCTTGAATTGAAGTCTGTCCGCATGGGCATTTTGTTGACCTAATTGTCAAAAAGCCAACGAAGGAATAATTACATCCTGAAATCTAGGAAGTGTGATGCTGGAAACAACACCTCATCATCAAAACAAAATCAGAATGTGTTTGTCGTTTAACTGACGGTTTAATAATGATAATCACTGTCTTTCCAACAGCAATTATCATTTTTCAGTTAATTTTGCTCTACTATTTCTTCGATTAATGTGCTTGAATGTAGCATGCAAATTAGTCCGGTCTCGGTTTGACCACTAGCGAGTTAACACATGTATGACCAAGATTTTCGCATCTGTATGTACCTTTGTGCGAGTGGGTTTGAATTTTATTTGTACAATGATTAGGCTTGAGATTTGAAGTTGTAGGAAAATTAATTAGTTAGACTAAGATGTGACCTAAAAATAATATTTTTGTTTGTCCAATTTATTTTTCTATTTTTCTTTTATATCTATATTTTTCTTACATTATTACCCCCTACCTAATATCAACTTTTATCCACTTTTCCAATTACCAATACTATTTTACACATTTTATCCCTATAAAATTACAAACATACCCCCAATCAATCTCACCTTTTACCCATTTTTCCAATTACCAATACTACTTTACACCTTCCTTAATAACCAAAAAAACCGTGCTTTTGGACAAACAAACCGGGACGGAGGAGGGAGTAGTAATAATAATTCAAAAGTATTAGAGATTAAAACGTAAATGAAATATATGAGACCGAAGTAGATACATAATAGATGGACGCTTATTTGGATTTAGTTAAGAGTGAAGTTATTTTACGTGGAGTTTGTGAGATCTGGACGGTTAATCAACAAATAAAAGATTAAGATTAATTCGATTTCTCTCTATTTTTTCCCAAAATTTGTTATATTTTGTTTTTCTAGTAAAAGAGTTTATAAATCTACCTATAGAGTTTTTTTTACACAATTCAAAACCCATGCTTTTGATATAGCATGTGCTCATTTGAGATATTTTGTGAATTAAGAAACAAGCTAGGGTCACGTTTGCAATTTTCCTTACGAAATAGAGAATGGTAGGGCAAAGATTAGACAGGATAATGAATCGCTACCCTTGAATGATCACATGGTGTTGTATAGTAGCAAACTTAAATACAAGCACTTCTCTTTAAACCCATTTCAAATCAGACCCCAATTTGGGAACATCAAACCGAAGGTAAAATTAATGACCTACCGATTCCCTACTTCAACATCCAAACATGGTTTTGGTTTATGTCTATTTGACATTAAATTCAACTTCTCTCCTAGCACGGTAAAAGATGCGTCTTATGGATCCAACTAGTAATTTGGGCAATCTCTAATACTTTTTTTAATAAAATAATATAGAGAGTATTAGTGTAATAGTTAAATAGTCTTACATGGGATGAACTAGTTGTAGACAGTTTTAAAAATTCCGTCTAGGCCTCGCCTAGATACTGGAAGATTCCAACCCGTCTAATCTTTTAGTCCACTTAGACGTACATCTGTATGGATTTGCCTAGACAACTGTTTAGGCCACTAGACTTTGGATGGCCTCTCTCCGCCCAGAACCCGCTTCATATTTTTTAGAACATTGGTTATAGGAGCTATGCAGGGATGTGGGAAGGTTTCGGATTTGATCCCTATCTCAAACCCTTCACTTAGTTGAAAAACAAATCTCACCATCTTTTTTCTACTGAGTCGAAATAGTCGATGCAAACCGTTCTATCTAATTTGGAGCTCATGCCGGTTGGGTTACAAGCCTAAAATCAATCACAAAGGTGAATTTCTGATCATTAAAAAAGGAAAAATAATAGTCAGCTAGAAATAGCCTAAATTGAGTTGTATTAAGAGACAAAATTTTAACCGCTGTCTCTACCTCATATGCGCCCTATAGTGCTATGCTAATTTTGACTTTTTGGTGATAAAATTAAAATACTTTTCTTATCGTGATTATCACGCGCGTGTTGGGTTCAACTATAAATCCTACATCAAAAAATTAAAAAATATAAACCTAGTATATAACATTATAGATTACTCTTACTATCAATTAGCTAGTTTTGAGATGAAAGCCTTTAAATTTTGTTATTTCACGAGAAATCTGTGTTTCATACACAATCACGCCCCACATAAACAGGAGTAATAAACGGATCATCTTAATGTTCATATTTTAGAGAGCTATCTCCATAGTAACAAAAAAACATGTCTACAAAACACACCTATTTTGAAAAGTTACTTATACCAATTTTATGGGTCTGAATGAGGAGTAACTCAATTAATGTCGGGTAGGTTCAATTAATAAAGAATCGAAAGAAGTGTTTATTACAAAAGTGCATATATAATTTTTTTTTTTGTTTAAACTTTCCTTACCATTACTCATTTGTTCTAAAAATCTCCGCCTAACTCCATATAGATGCTGGAACGTGCTAGCACACCTAGCCTTTCAGCCCGTATAACCAGGAAACCGTCTAATTCGTCTAGACGCCCGTTTAGACCGTCTAGGCGCTAGACGGTTCCTCTCCGCTTAGGGTCTGCCTAGCCTTTTTTAGAACATTGCCATTACTACTAACTCAACCAACTTGTTACACAAGTGGGTTAAACGTACTGTTACATAATTTAAGTCATAGTGAAAGCTATACACTATAAAACGTGTAATTCCTTTGACCAGCTTCACGCGGGTGAAACTGTTACATAATTTAACATGAGCAAAAGCCATATACGTACTTTTTATACACACTATATATGAACCGATCGATCGGTACTACGTAGCGCATGTGATCATAAAAGCACCCCAATTGTACACAAAAAACGTGTTACATACGACATGATTCGAAGAACAACCAGTGTGATAAATTTTTGGGTTTAGCATTACATACTTTAATTTATCATTTTTGGGTTTTGAATTTTCACATACGCAGTTCATTAAAGTTGACAATGTTTTGTCTGGTAAAAAGAACATGTCTTGTTTGTATCCAACATGGCCTCTTGATGTTTACTTTTACCGCCCCATAGTCTTTTGTATAGTTTGGTGGCCCCCACTCATCCTCCTTCCAAACCAATTTTTAACTCCTTACTTCAATTCATTCCTATATATACCATCTCTTAACCACATTATACTTTATGCTACCTAGTTATATCTTCTTCTTCCTCTTTGATATCTTCCTAGCTAGCTAGATCTTTAACTATACTTGATTAGTCGTCACGAAAACGAAACCGAGACAATGTCGAGCAGAAGGTCAAGGCAGCAGTCGAGTGGGTCAAGGATTTCCGACGACCAGATCATCCGACTCGTCTCTAAGCTTCAACAGCAGGTCCCCGAGCTTCGAAACCGTCGTACCGACAAAGTACGTACTCTTCTTTTGATCTTCTTCCTTCAAGTTGTCAAGTTCTAGCTACATTTTCGCTTTAGAAGATGATGGTTGTTTTCAAGTTAGGTAAACTTGATTTTCATGCTAACTAATTGTATGTCATTTGTCCAACCAAGTCATGTCATTTTAGTTAATTGAAGTACATGAAAAAGCATGCGCTTTAATTTTCTCTTTGACTTGCACAGTTGCGGAATTGAAAGATATATATATGGCCGAATCGATAACTTGTGTGAAAATGAGCTTCCCAGACGACGTTAATTAATTAATTAACATGTTGCAATAGATTAATACATATACCTAACAGTTTATGTTTCTAGCTATAAAATGTGCACTATCTTGTTTTCACACATTTAATTTTGACCCTCACTTCAGAAGCTAGATTATAATTAATTAGAGTAACCATGGCATCAGTGATCAGTGCTAATCACTGATTGAGGATCTAATACGCATGCATGAAGTATTACGCGGTCCATGCGTATACACCCTAAAAAGAAAAAGAAGGATACAATAATCAATGACGTTATAAAATAATATGTATCATTGGTAGACAAGGAGACAACATTTTTCTCTAAGGTCTTCCCCCTCACCAGCATTTTAATTTAATTTTTGTACCCTGTATGCATTTGATGTTGGTTAGATTACACATTGATTATGGCAAGAAATGAAGCATGAAAAGTCACATGCTACCTTATGGGTAATTTTGTAAAATCCTTATATCCATATAAATGATTGTTACTACTTAGATAGTTAGATAGAGACTTGACATGCATACTTGTGATAATTGACTCCTTCAATTGCTAATGTCATGTTCGGAATCATTAATTACCCATATCTTTACGTTCTTAGGTGAAAGCTTCATGCCTTCATTATCATAAGGAATTAAAAGAAACCCTTAAATAGTAAAACGTAGTGTGGTCGAGTAATGTTTTTAATTAGTGAAAGGAGCTTATAAGCGTGATTAGCAAAAACAAAAATTCTTATAAGATTTCATTTAATTTGATGAAAAACCAAAATGAAGTTATATTATCATAATCTGACTAAATTAAAAAAGTTATGTTTATACATTCTTTTCGTATGGAATCTAGCCGTCCCGGGTGGTTGGTTGCTAATTGAATTATTTGTCTTTAATTAGATCGGCCATTTACTCACGTTTGTTAGACAATAAATATATACATTACTTGTAATGTCACGTCAAAATTGAAGTATAGGATTAAAATGTCATTGTCAAATTGAAACCGGAATGGTTGTGTATCCCCCTAATATGGTAAAATATCTAAGGGGAAAAAATTGTACAGATCAGTAAAAGATGAATAGATTTTGCCGTAACTAAATTGGATCTAGAAAGTACGCACATTCATAATTAATTTGGGTAATTTATGTTAGATCGATATAGGTGGACCCAATCAAACCATATACAGAGTACTTACGTACTAGTGAGTTTGAAATATCAAATTTGAAAGATTGAATGAATGAATGAACGAATACAGGTAGCAGCAACGAAGGTGCTGAAGGAGACGTGCAATTACATAAGGAGCCTTCAAAGAGAAGTGGACGATCTGAGTGATCGCCTCACTCTCCTCTTGTCCACACTTGATGCTACCAGTGAGGAGGCTTCCATTATTAGGAGTTTGCTTGATTAATTAAATTTTAAACACCCATGTAATTATACTTGGACTTGTCTTCTTCTATGTCTTTCTTTCTTTGTCTCTTTCTTTTTATTAAAATAAATTTTTAATTAAATATGGTTATGTTATGTATTGCCCAAGCTTTAAATGCTGGGGTCGCCTAGGGGCGCTGATTAAGTAGGGTAATGATAAGGACGCCTGCTTATTATATATTAAGCATGGTTGGAAGAATTAAGTGATTAATTCTGCGTATCTTAATGTACTAATTAGCATGTTTGGTTAATTGTACTTGCTAATTAGAACTAATCCAAAGTTTGTTGGTCTCTTAAGCTTAATCAATGCAAAAAAGTAGGGACTGCATCTTGCTAATTAAGTGTATATCCATCAATAAAGACTCTCATGTACCAAAATAAAAAATAAAAAATCAAGGCTCTCAAGTGCCAGCCAAGAATATCTAGCTAGTTATTTCTTCTTGTGTATGCCTAGGGCATAGGAAGAGAGTGTTTCTTTGCCTTCGAACATCTGGTCAAGTGGTTAGCCTACAAGGATAATAGTACTCAAAAAGAGTGTTTTTTTTTAAAAAAGGTTGAATATTATACCAAACTCGAAAAGAGATCATTTATAGAGTTGCTAGCAATGCTAGTTATAACAATATGTGATAAAAAAGGAATCAGGGATGGTGACATCAACTACAAAAAAAAGTCTAAACAAACCAGACTCTTAGAAGATGGCTCAAATGGAAAAACAAGAGGCTAATGGAGTTCTTGTTTTGTGAAGAATATGACTCTCTCTAAAGAAACTTCACCCCGACCCTTCCAAAACCTAGCCCCCAAAAAATCAACATAAACACTAGATCGAAAAATCATAGCTTCTCTAATGCAATTTGGCCTAAAGAACCCAAACAAACCAGATCTTTTGATGATCCAAGTTTGGGATGGGTGCCTATTTGGTGGTTTTCGCACTGGAATCCCATGAGTGCCCCCATCTACCGCGACAAAATTCGGGTGTATATGTACTCAATCGGCGCCGACGTCAATCGAAAAAGACCTGCCTTGACCCAATCCTTCCTGGCTAGGCGCTGGCTGAAGCGAAAAAGATTTTCTCAAAAAGAATCAAGGGCTATGATGAGAATGGGGTTGGTGAGGATGCGTTTCTGTGCACTTCTGTACATCGGGAGAATGTTAGGGGCCTCGATGCGAAAGAAATCTCAGCGAAAATCACGCCGGTGGAGACAAGTGGGCAAGCTAGAAGGTAATGGATTCCCGCTACCATGGATGCTAAACAAAAGGGGCTCGACGCGGCTAGGGTGGGTGTTCCTAGCCCACCTCTGGTTCGACAAGGAAAGTACCCGAAAAACTGAAAATTGGTACATCTATCAACAGGATGTCGCCCTCATCCGCCGTCGGCTTGTTTGCCCGCCCTCCTCCGCCGTCGGCCTGTTCGCCTAGACTTTCAGCGACTTCGTTTTCCGTCTCCGTCTCGATTGCAATATCAGAAAAAGAGAAAAAATGGAAATCAAGTCTTGGGCTGCAATCCAAAAAAAGAAGAAAAATTTCGATTTTTACGCTTGGGCCGCAAGCGTAGGTCTAGGGGAAATATTAAAGAAAATTAAAATAGTATTAGTGTTAACTTTTTTTAATCTTTTTTGTTTTTGCTTTGCACTTTGTGGTTTTCTTTGTGGAGCAGGTTGACTTGAGCTTTCACGTAGTACATACGGTTTAAGGAGGTGGAACTGAATTTGGAATTAGACCGAGTTGTATTGGGCTAGGTCGTTTGGTGCCTTGTGGCTTCTGAAGATCCTTCATCTCGGTGGAAGGAACGTCAGCTATCCAGTTCGCACAACCCTCGATGGGTTACCTTTTGCTTGCAGCGCTTTTATTTAGTGCTTTACTCAACCCGATCCCAAATTCTTCCTTGTTCTTTCTCTTTGTCGTTTGTACTCGTTTTAGTCTTTTTTGCTTTGTTGTTGTGTGCTTCTTTTCTGATGCACTTAGTCGTTCTTGGCTGCCGTGTTTATAAGCCTGTTTGGTGTCCGAATTCTTATCTTATAAAAAAAAAGAGGCTAATGGAGTACCCTTCTTGAATTGATCACGACAAGCCATGACTGCTCGTGCCTCGTAGAGGCATTCACTCTTCCGTTAATTCTCGTTTTGACAAACCGCCTAGCCATCCTAGCGCAATCTTCAATAATGGTCGTTTTGTCATTAAAACATTTTCTATTCCGAGCAAACCAAATGTTGTACACACCTGAGGCGAGGCTGGAGCTTCTAATTTTGAGAGGGAATTGTTTGTTTCATTTTGTTGTTAAAGAACCAAAGGAGCTAATAGTGGAGATTGTCGACACAGTGTGTGATATCTGTCCATCTCATAATTTTATGGAGCACTTGCCTAGAGTAGTTAAAGCGAAACCGGAAGAGAGTGTCTCTTTCCTCCACTCCAATTTAGAGTTGTGGGAGCTAGTTAGGGTTTTCTCACTAGAATCTTCTTGTTAGGTTTTGGAATATTTATTGATTGCGACATGAAGAAATGGAAATCTTCACGTTACAAAGGACGAATATACAATCATTGTTGGATTGAGTTTTGAAAAAGAAAAAATCCCTAATTCGGGGTTTTTGAATTTGGTCGGAATATTTTTCATTGATCGGCCAATTAACATGTATACTTTGAAAAAGGGGAATGGAGAACTAAAACGCTAGGTTTTATTTTTTATGAGATCTAAAATATGTTTTCATATTCCAATTTGTAGACAAGAATGAAAGATCTAGGGTCTCAAATGGAGGTTCATAGGCTTTTCATATTCCATTACTTGTCTTTAGGGAGCCAGACATGAAGCAACCTTCCAAGATGGCTTTCCGATCGGGCAAGATTCATTTACATGATTTACTAGTGGAAACAATGACTAAGGAGATAGGTTCTTGTTTCTAATGGTGATTGTAATGGAGTTGTTAAAGTTGATGAAACAAAAGTAGTTATAGGGCAATTTTTGATAATTAAGGTTTTGGTAGATCTCAACAAACTATTACATTGAGGGGTAATGGTTCATCTCAATGGAAGAAAGATGTGGATTGGTATTAAATAAGAGTGACTTTTAAACTATTGTTACACTAGTGGTGTCCTTGGCCATGTTGAATTGGACAACGAGAACTTGGAGGCGATAGAATACAAGAATGAGTATGGTGATTGGTTGAGTGCATCTCCTATGAAGACATATGTCGAGAGATTGGTTATGGAGAAAGATAAAGAGGATTATTTGTTGAATATTTTGCAAGGGACCATAGGCCGAGATGAGTTTGGGAAGGATATGGTTTGAATGGAAACTATTGTAGGAAATCGTAACTCCTTGTTACAGTAGCTAGAGAAAACTCATGAAGAAAGGGAGAGGCTTTGAGTTTTTTACGTAATAAATAAGTTTTGGTTGTGATGAATGTGATTTAATTTCTAATAAAGGGACGAGGGAGAGAATGAGACTAGGGATATTATTGTGTATATAAATGTGCATGAGGACGTACATGGGGCTTAAAAGAGGCCTTGGGTGAGACCATTGAGGGTGATGTAAAGGGAAATGATATTTTAAAAGGTGTAAGGGGAAAGTAGAGTTATTTGATAGGAAACGTTTCCAAAGAAGGTAAGGGAGACGCCCTACAACCTATAATAAGGAGGGAAAAGGGAGAGATATTAAATAAAAGAAAACATGGAGTTATTGAGAAGAGGAAAAATATCAATGATAAAAGGAGAAACACCCTACTTGTGATAAGAGGATAAATATTACCATTGATTTGGTTAGCATTGAGATATCAGTGAAGAACGATGTGTTCCTTCCTTGCCAAGATCTACGAATCTAACTAGTTATAATTGTCGATGATTAGGAAAGGCCATAGCAGTTGAGTGTCTCACTGATACTTCTCTTACATGTGTTAGTTGGCTTTTAAAGCCTCATTTCTCTACATAGACACACCATTCTCTACCATTTCCTTTCATCCTCCAAACTCTCTCTTCTCTACACTAAAAAGCTCTCTTTTTCCATTCAAAGAAAGAAAAAAATCAGCCATATACTTAAGCTACTATGGGCTGATTTTTCACATGCAAACCCATCTAAACTCCTTCCTTGGCACTCCCTAGCCACCACCACCAACGGCCCCTCCCTTGGCTGCCACCAAGCCGCACCACCCAGTGACGGACGCAAAAATAAATCGAAGGGGGGGGGGGGGGACACAATACATTAATTTGTTTAAACGCTACATATATTGTTAAAACTTAATAAAAATAGCAAAAGATGAGTTAACTACAAGAACTCTATAAAAATTGATATCAAGTAAAGTGCTCATTACAAAAGATTGATATCAACAAAACAAGAGACTACTATTAGTCAAACTATCATGTCTCTTCCAACTCTTAAATCGGTAGAGGTGGTAAATCCATCCTTCGAGTCTTCATATTCTGAAAATGTTGGATGATAACTTCATTGTCAATGCCTTTAAAAACATCCTTCTCAATATAACATAATAGACAATCATTGAGGAATTCATCTCCCATCTTGTTACGCAAATCTGTCTTGATAAAAGACATTGCAGAAAAGGCTCTTTCCACTGTAGCAGTAGCAACAAGCAACACCAAAATCAACTCAATGAGGCGATAGACCAAGTGAAAAGCATTATGAATTCCAACCTCAATCATCTTTTGAGTAAGAGCTCCAAAATTTTGCAATTGTGCAAACTTTTCATTTTCTCTCATCTCATCAATCCACAAATCGAGTTTTCCCTTAAGCCCCATTTGATCACACATTGAGAAGTCTTGTGGATACATTTTTGCAAGTCGAAGTAGCTTTGACACATTAAAGTTAGAGAATGAATTCTTTGGATCAAGACATGCTATACATGTAAGTAACTCTGTGCTTGACTCGCTGAAACGTTGCTCCATCTCTTTGCCAATTTGATCAAGAATCTAAAAATAAATCATAAAATTAAATCTATTAATGAAAGAAAATCTTTAAATAGTTAATAGAGAAATGATTAAATACCTGACAGAATATCTCAACTTTAAAGTGGTGGAGGTATGTTACCGCGTATCCAGCACGTCTAGCCCGAAAACGACCCGGAACATTATCATCCATATTAGGAATGGCGATGTCATGTTTAACACAAAAGTTGTTGACTTCTTCTAGTAGCTCCATTGTCTCTCACATTTTGCAACTTCCTCTTAGTTCTTTGAACCAAACTGACAACCCCAGAATATTTTGATCCTTTTGTTGCAAGAATTGTGACAAAACATTTGTCAAGCCCAAAACTAGCTTCATGAAGTGAGCAACAAAAACAAATTCAAAATTTTCCATTTTTTCACCCAAACTAACGACAAGGGCTCGAGCTTTCGGATCGGTGGCATCATCAAATATAGCTTCAAGCACTTTTATGGTAGAGGACCACAAAGATAAAATACGAGCAATGGTGGTAAAGTGGGAACCCTAACGTGTAGCTCCCGGCCGAACTAAGCTACTTTCTTGATTCAATCCTCTCCCGGTAGAAATTTCACCATTTACTAAGCTCTCCACCATGTCTTCGTGTTGTTTTTGTCGGAATTGATCTTTTTTTTGCAAGAAGCTCCAACAATGTTTGCAATCATGGACAAATACTCAAAAAAATCCATCACAAATTGATTATTTTGTGAAATCGCCACAATAACCAATTGTAATTGGTGAGCAACAATGAATATACTTTGCACATGGATTTTCATTCAATATAAGAGTCTTCAATCCATTAAGCTCACCTCGCATATTAGAAGCCCCATCATATCCTTGACCTCTTAGTTTAGACATTGATAATCCATGTCTAGCAAAAAAACTCATCAACACCACTTTTCAAGGAGAGTGCGGTGGTGTCAACAACATGAACAACTCCAAGAAACCGTTCCTTGACTCTGATGCACAAATCTCAAAACAATAGCCATTTTCTCCTTTATCGAACTATCACGAGCCTCATCAATCAATATAGAAAAGAATTTGTCTCCAATATCATGAATAATGGCTCTTGTTGTCTCCGATGCACAAGCACTTATAATTTCCTTTTGAACCCGAGGAGAACTAAGTTGATGATTTGCCAGTGCATTTCTTTTCACAACCTTTCCAACATCAACATTGCGTGAGCTATACCAATCAAGAACTTCAAGAAAATTACCTCTATTAAGTGAGCTTGCCGACTCATCATCCTCTCGAAAAGCCAATCCTTGGCCAAGTAGCAATCTAACAACATCCACACTTGCCGTCAAATGAATACGATATGCATCACCCAATTCTTTCTTTCTCGATGCCACCTTTCTTGTCAAACTTTGCCTTTGGTCTTTGAAAACAAAAAATAAAGTTCGAGCATAATTGACCATTGACCAATAGGGATTTTTTTTTGTTAAAAATAAATATTTAAAAATATCAAAAACAGAAGATTAAAAATTTTAACAAAACGACGTCGTTTTGATGTAATTTTTTTTATAAAAAAAAGACCTAATTAATTAAGTCTTCTTCTTCAACGCAAAAACGGATTTGACGAGTGAGGAGCTCTAATGGCCGCCGCCCGCCCACAGCAGCTCCCCAGTCCTCCGACAGCTCCACCCGACCACCCCTCTCTATATATGAAACTCGCCGGACGAAAGTGGGGGCACCGGCCCCCACTGGTCCCCACTCCGGTCCGTCTCGCCACCACCAGTGGCCAGCCGCACGCCACCAGGCCACCGCCGGGCTGTTGTCGCCCCTCCTCGCCTTGCTCCCCTTGTGTTGTTCTTCCTACAAGAACACAAGACACATTTAAAGGGCAATCTCTCAAATTTTTTTAAGTATTTATTAGTTTGATTCCAAGCATTTTTAGGAGGTTGCCTTGATTTAAAGAGATTAAAATTTCAGATTTTATAAAATACCATTTGTGTTCATATTACCTTTGGTAAATGACATGCATGCAAGATTTTTAAAGAAAATTGTCTTATAAGCTTCTAGATGATTTTTGAAACTTCTTAAGATGAACAAGTGGATTTTTTTAGCCTTAAAAATTCTGATTTTTTATCTTATTATCAAAGACCCAAACTTTTGTTCATTTTTCTACACAAAAATCCTTGATTAATGTAGATAATGACTTGGAAAATCTATAAGATGTTTTAGTTATGCATAGGACCTACATGCATGTTTTCTTAAGACTTTGAAAAGCTTTTGTATGATTTTCCTAGTTGGAATGATTTACATAAGAACAAACTTTGATCAATTAAATTAAAATGTTCTTGCATGTAAGTTTAAGTGAGTTTTCATGATATCAACTTAGTTGCATGTCTCTTTCTCTAACTTTTAAGCTTGAGAATGTTTTTTTTTAAAATGATCTTTGTTAAGAGAAAGAAGTATATATAATATTAAATGTGTTGTTTAATTCATATAAGTACTTGCATGTTAATAAAAAATAATTATTTTAACTCTTGTTACCCTTGTATGTGTTAGTTATAAAAACTTTGAATCAAAATCTCTATTAAACAAGTTAAGAAGTTGTTGCATGTTAAAAGATGGACTCTTTATAACTTAAAATCTTCTTGCATGTTAATTTAAGCTAAGAGGAATTTGGTATAATTTATGGATGATCATTCTAGAAATAAAACTATTAAGTATAAAGATAAGTACTTAAATAAATCTTATGGCTATGCATATGAATTTTTATAAAGTTGTGGACTAAATCCATCCTTGCATGTGTGTTAAGAACTAGCAAAATGTTGAATTAAAACTTGTTAAACCTTCTTAGTAAAAAGGATGATTAATTTGACAAGTTTAAACCATAGTAAGATAAACCATTTATGTTCATATTATATGTAGGCCATGACTCTACTCTTACTTCGTTGACTGAAGTCTTAAGCAATGTCGAAATAGAAAAGTTTCGTCTGAAGTCTAAAGCAATGTCATACGGAAAATAAATGTTGGCTGAAGTCTTAAAGCAATGTCGAAATAAAAAGGTTTCGTCTAAAGTCTTAAGCAATTCCACATAAAATGGAAAAGACGACTAAAGTCTCTTACTAACGTCTATGCTATGCAGACATTCAAAATTATAATAAGGCTAAAGGTTTGCCTTGTTCAATCCATTAAATAAACTTATGCTATGTTCTAACTAAGTGTTAGAACTTCGTTCCCTTAAGTGGAATTGGCTCTTTCATAGCCTCCACACCCTTAAAAGTCATTAATGTTATGCAAAGTTTTGACACGTAATAAAGATAAGTGATAGTGCACATTAAAAGACATCAAAACCGCGCCGGTTTTAGAAGACCGACCCGTCTCTCGGTCTGATATGGGCACGAGAGGTTTTCTAAAACTTGTTTTAAATTAAAACGTTTCCAACATTAATTGTACTCTAAGAGGAACTACAATCTCGTGGTTTCCTTCTTTTCAAATCCAAGTTTATCTCTTTTCGAGATCAACTAAATTTCGTCCTTATAAGCTCCACAAAGTAATTATAATTTTCAAGTACTTCTTCCCTTAATATCCTTGAGGAGGTAATAAAATTATCATACTACCCTTGAGAATTTCCATTCTCACTTGCTTAGTCTCCTTAGACTAATTCCGTTTGTTTTCGCATTTTTGCCTGATATTTCTCGCCCTTTGCGACAAATGCCAGACTCTAGGAAGTTCCCACCGAAGTTTTGAAGACAAAGAGTAGAAAATTTGATGAGAATTATGCAAGGATAGAAGATCAAGGCAAGACGACGTTGAAGGAAGGAAGGAATTTTCGTAGAGCAAAACATTCAAAAGATGGTGCACTAGCTCTTCCATTTTAAGCCAAGCAAATCATCATCATATGATTTGTCTTGAGGAAATATACTTGTATTCCAATACGTCTTTTCAACCCTTTCATAATATGGGCCTATATTCCGCTGCTATATTCATTGTAAAACAACTACCATTGTAATGAACAAATGTTCTTTTTAATGAATAAAATTTCCACTTTCAATTCATTGTCCCTTAATTAAGGTTAATTAAATTATTTAAAGCCTTGTGTGACTTTGGATGGTAAAAGCTGAGGTCACTGGCGGTAATACCCATCGTTGTAAAATTGGAGTGTTACAGAAGAGACCTTAATTGTGCCTCTTATTTTTATAGAAACAAAAAGTGGATGGAAAAGATGGAAGGAATTAATCGTAAGTTGTTTTTTCATAATTTTTTAAAGCTGATTTTTTTTTGCTGAATGGTTAATTCGTATTAATATGACCCTATAAAGAGGGTAGAGAAGCAATTACAAACCAAGCATTAAAGGACAAGCACGCAGGCCTTCCTAACAATGCCAAAACAAGCGCAAATGGAAAGGCATGCAAGCCATCCAAACTACGCACACATAGAAACTACAATCTCTCAACCATACAAGTGGGATAAATATCATAAAGTAATCTAAAGACATGAGTAATAATCAACCTAATAGTCACCTCGTGGGGAATAAGGTTCCTATCAAAAATACAAGCATTCCTAGCATGCCACAAATAGTACACCGTGGCGGACAATGCAAAAGTCCTTCCACGAGCAAGGCAGCCACGACCCTTGGTGCGCCGACGCAGCCACTCCGAGGCGCGCCCCACCGAGCAAGCGGCGCCCGAGATCTTGAATCTATGCCGCACCTCCCTCCAAACCTTCTTCGAGTATGGACACTCAAAGAAGAGGTGATCATGAGTCTCCAACTCAGCCCCACAAAGACGACAACCCGGCTCCACATCTAAGAATAGGAGGCGATCATATGTAGATAGCTTACTAAGAGTGGCAAGCCAAAGGATAAAAGCATGCTTCGGCGTGTTATGCTTCGCCCACACCACTCTATGCCAATCCACCACGGGTTTCCGAGGCCGAAAGACATCATAAGCATTAGTAACTTTAAATCGGCCATCCAAGCACCATGACTCAAGTAAATCACCCACGACAAGCTCTCTCCCCTCAAGCCCCAAAATCCTATCTCGAGCATGTAAAATGGCCTTGATCAACGGAGAATCGCGCTTGTGTGGAACCCAAGTGAGAGGTTCGGACACAAGGAGATACCTATGATGAATCCACCTCACCCAAAGGCAATCCCGCATATTAAAGATGTGCCAAAAATGTTTGACCATAAAACTCTCATTCCAACTCTCAAGGTGTAGAAAACCGAGCCCCCCTTCACGCCTAGGCACACAAGTAGTATCCCATTTGACCCGAGGCCTATGCCAAAGGAAGTTGCGACATAGGGAAATAAGACTCTTGATAACCGAGTCGGGAATCGGAAGGATAGAAAGCCAAAACCCCTCACACCCTTGGATGACCGAAATAATCAATTCCCTTCTCCCGGCAAAGGAGATGCTCTTCTTAGCCCATGCATTTAAGAATCCCCCAATCTTGTCAATAAGAGACTTGAAATAAGTAACCCTAAGCTTCTCGGGAGAGATGGGAATGCCCAAGTATCGGAAGGGGAAGACACCCACCTTAAACCCGGTGGCGGCAATAAGGGGGTCCCTCTCGGGGGCCGGCACCGAGCCTAAGAAGATGGAGGAATTGGCAGCGTTAACACTCAGCCCGGACATGGTTTTGAATCTCTCAAGACACCCCGTAAGCACCCTAACCGACCCGAGATCCCCCCGACAAAATAGGACAATGTCATCGGCAAAAATCAAGTGGGAGAGCTTAATGGCCTCACAATTTTGGTGGAATTGGAAGGGGGGTTTGGAAGTTTCTTTTTTAATCAACCGAGAGAAGAGCTACATACAAATGACAAAGAGAAAAGGGGAGAGAGGGTCACCTTGTCGAAGCCCCCTTTTGCCATGAAAGAACCCATGTATGCTCTTATTGATCTTGATGGAATAGGAGGCGGTGGAGACGCATTCCATCACCCATGAAATGAACACCAAAGGAAAGCCGAGGTGGGTGAGAGCGAAATGGAGGAACTCCCATGAGATGGAATCGTAAGCCTTGGCGAGGTCTATGTTGAGAAAACACCTCTTAGTATCCCTCGTCTTGTTGTATCTTCTAAGGAGCTCTTGAACGAGAAAAATATTGTCCGACATTAATCGGCCCTCCACAAATGCGCTTTGGGCCGGATCAATGATGGAACCGAGGCACACACCAAGCCGAGTAGTCATCACTTTGGAGATAATCTTGTAGACCACATTGCAACATGAGATCGGTCTATAGTGTTCCACACGCACCGGAGACTCCACCTTCGGGATGAGTGAAATGATAGAGTGATTAAGTTGCCGAAGAAGTTTTCCATTTGTGAAGAATTCTTTCACCGCCGCGCATACCTCGGGACCGGTCACATCCCAAGAAGCTTTGAAAATTTTTGCGGAGAAGCCATCGGGACCCGGGGCCTTGTCGTCCCCCATGGACCAAAGCGCCGCTTTGATCTCGGCATTGGACACCGGCGCGACAAGGCGCGCCCCATCCTCGGCAGCGAGGCGCGCCCCTTGCCAAAACTCCCCCGGCGCGGGCAAGGTGACCGTAGCCGGCGCGCCGAAGAGGGTCTTGTAGAAACCTTCAAATTCCGCCACCACCTCGCCCATGGACTCGGAGGTACTTCCATCATTTTTGGTAATGAAAGCAATGTGATTCCGACGTCCATTGGCGCGCATCAAAGCATGGAAATATTTGGATCCCCGATCGCTCTTGAGAATGTACTTCGCCTTTGCTTGTTGACGGAGAAAGCTAGCCTCGGCGTCGTTGAGCCGCTTGGCACGGCACTTCAAATCCTCCACCCTTCTTCTAGCTTCCGGTGAACCAACATTAAGCCGACACTCTTCAAGAGCCGAGGAGAGCGCGAGGTTGGCCTCGCGAGCTCTAGAAGAAATGTGGCCAAAGTCGGTGGAGTTGAGGTTCTTCAAGGGGCCTTTCAACCCGAGAAGGAGCTTGGACAAACGGAATTGGTAGGTGCCATGGTGGCTAGACACCCACTTCTCCCGAATCATCTCCTTGAACCCCGGATGGTCCGCCCACATGTTGAAAAACTTGAAATACTTTTTGCCGTTGCCGGAAACCCTACGCATAGAAACAAGGGCCGGCTTGTGGTCCGAGAGATGCCACATGTCCGGGAAGTTAGAATGACAATAAAATTCAGAATTAAACCAAGATGGATTTACCAACACTCGGTCGATTTTGCTCCATTTCGTGCCATTAGTCCAAGTGAAATTGTTGGCACTCGTACTCGGCGCGTCTTCGAGCCCATGCATCCTACAAGTCTCAAGCATGTCCTTGCACTCATACATGGAAACTCTCTCGCCATTGATCCTCTCGTCCTCAGCCATAACACAATTGAAATCCCCGAGCACGATCCAAGGAAGCACATGAGCCTCAAGAAGCTCCTCAATACGGTCCCAAAGTGGACGGCGCGCCGTGACACTATGCAAGCCGTAGACAAAACACACTCCAAACTTTTGTTTAGTAATCTTACAAGTAGCAAGGCAGCCAATATGTTGAGAGGATATAGTGAGGATATCCAACTCAACAAAATTGACATCCCAAAGCACCAAGATACGAGCCCTAGCATGTAGGTGGAAGTTCGAAGCAAAACTCCACCCCGGGGCAATACGGCTAGCCAAAGCAATTTGATCCCAATCACAACATTTCGTTTAAAAAATACCACATACCTTTGCCTCAAATTCTTGTAGCAAACCACGCACGCCATTTTGTTTCCGGGCTTGGCAAAGCCCTTGTATGTTCCATGCAACAATCTTCATTTGGCGAGACCGCCTTTGTTTTTCCCGTTCCTTGAAGTGCTACGTAAAGATCTTTGGTTCATAGGCCATTTGTTCTCGGATGGGAGGCATGTCACAATAGTTCTCTCCTTGGCCTTAGCCAATTCAAGAGCCTCGGCTTTAGCTTTGGCCTTAGCCTTCTTTTGTTGAGACCGCGAGACGACCTCCTCGAAAGGCACTTCCTCCTCACTTTGGTCACCTCCTCTTCCGTCCTCGGCTGATTTGTCCGAGCCTTCATCTTCTCCCTCCACACTAGCCTCGCCCTCTTCCGACGAAGACGCTCCGGGATCGTCGGATACCTCGACATTACTCTCATAGTTGCTCTCATTTTCACTCTCATCATCATAGTAATCACTCTCCTCCCCACTCGAAGATAACCCCTCACTTTCATGGTCAAGTTCCCCATTTTTGGAAGCATTGGCCGGAATTTGATGCACGGATTTTTTATGTGGCACACTCTTAACCCCACACTCACCGTGTTTGTTCCCCTTTTTGTTCGGTTTTGAAGGGCTAGCCTTCTTGTGTTTCCCACCCTCACTCACACTCTTTGAGGTATCCTTGTCCTTTGGCGCTTCGTTGTTAGAGGACGCGCCGGTACTAGGGGGCATTGGATCCTTCACGACGGAATCATTCGGAGGCGACCCATTCCCCTTGCCGTTGGTTTCCAAGTTGCCACCATCCCCGACTGGCCTTGAGACTCTCCGAGCTTGGCTCTTTGAGTCCTTGGAAGTTCTCCTCGCCTTAACACCAACGACCTTCTTTCTATCCTTGAAAGGACATTCTACAAAACCATGTCCAAAAGCACAACACCCCTTGCAATACAAGGGCTCATTCTCCACAAGAAAATTAACATCAATTGAATCTCCATCATCAAAATCAATACTTACTTCTCGTTTGACGTCCTCAACGAAGTTGATCTCGGTCAAGATTCGAGCATATGAACCCCGCTTCCTCCCATCGGTAATTGGATCCAAGTAAAGCGGCTTGCCAACGTAAGAAGCTAGATCACCAAGAATTTCCGGGGTCCAAAATTTTTGAGAGAGGCCGTACACTCGAACCCACAAGGGAATTGTAGCTATATCTCGCCTATTGAAGGCAAACTTGTCGGGTATATTCTTCAAAATCATCGGCTTTCCATGAATGAAATAGGGGCCGCCTTGCAACACTTTAGCTTGATCCTCCTCGGACTCGAATTGGAATATCAACCAATCTTCTTCCACACGGTATCGAGACTTGACACCCCATGATCGCATCATCTCATTAATCATGAAGTGTCCGGGGTAGAAACCAACATATTGCCCGAGGAGCGACCACCCCCACACGGCTTGATGTGAGAGGCCATCCGAGACCTTAATAGAGAAGCGTTCCGAGGTGGGAGGTTTGAAAGATAATTTACCTCCAAGACCGGAGTTCATGAATATTTTTTTGGATCTCGTGTGCCACGCATTAGACCTCGGCGCGCTGTTGGCGTTGGCTTGAGACCTCGCAACGTCGGCATATGCCTTGGCACCCACTTTACTCGTGCCAACGTGCCCAAGCGAGGTTTGCAACGTCGTGCTTTTGTTCCTGCCATCGTTGACCTCGTTAGCGAGGTCCCTAGGTAGTAAAGCGGATGAACTCTTGTCACCTTTGGCCTGGTTGGCGAGGTTGGTCTTAAGTGAGGCACCGAGGTCACCCAGCGCCGAGGTCCCATGGGGAGAAACACCAAGCGAGGTGTCAAGTGCCCCCGACAACGAGGTCCCTGGAGGAACGAGGCCAGGCGCGTCCGCCCTAGGCGCGACCGTTGGATTGCTTTCCTTGGAACTAGGGCCATTAATTGCAGGCGTGCCAACGTGCGCAGTCTTTGGTAGTTGTTGTGGTTCATTAATTCCATCCATGGGGAGTTGTTGTGGCTCATGATTCCCCATGTCGCCATTATTACCACCCTTGGACTTTCCAACACCATTGATGGCGGTAGTTGGTGGTGGCGCCGCTAGCGTAGTGGCCTCGGCGATGGCCAAAAGCACCAATTCTCCTTCTTCTTCATCGGACAACTCATCCCGGGAGTGGACAACCATCTCTTCTTCGTCAATGTTGTTATTCAAAGGAGCAATCTCCTCATTGTTAGCATCCTTGGCGTCGGACTCCATGGGAGCCACCGGTTCCTCCACCGCCTTAGCGACTTTGGACTTCCGAGAAGGGGGCTTGGGGATCTTTCCATTCCCACCATTGATATCATCTTTCAAATACTTACTTGGATCTTTCTCCACCATGGAATGCGAAGGAGATCCCCCTTTCTTCTTCTTCACCATTGAAACACACAAGTAAGCAACAAAATGGAGGAACGAAAAAAATGGATTCGGCAAGATGGAATGTTGGCAGCGACGGCCTCCGGCTCAGTGGTGGCGCGAGAGGCTACCACCACGAGCACTTGGACGAAGGTCTCGTGAGGAGACCAACGCCGGAGGGGAGTCGGAGAGAGGAGGAAAGGCCGCCGGAGGAATCGCCCAACGAGTCGCCCAAAAGAGAGTTTTCTTGGGAGCGTTTTACTTACTACACTGAGAGCTACTGAGAGCTCTTTCTTTAAAAGCTGATTTTATTGGTTGTACATGTGGTATGGAGGATAATAAAATCCCTATTATTTCTTAAACTACTTATCATGTGGACGCTATTGTCCAATCTAAAGAGGGTTATGAACAATGGAGGCTTACTTGTTTCTATAGTTGCTCTATAAAAGAAGAAAAATTCCACATTTTTGAGTTCCTTAAATTCCTTTTTGAGAATAATTATCAAGCTTGAGTGTATGTTGGTGACCCAAACTAAATTCTAAGTTTTGTTGATAAGAAAGGTAGGTTGGAACCAAACTTTGGACATATTTTATGTTTTTGTGAGACTATTGAAAGGGTGTGATCTTAGGGGAATTTCTTTTAGAAGGCCACATGTTACCTGTGATAATGGATGTGAGGGTAATGATTTTATTCAATAGTGATTGGTCATGACTTTTGCCAACGAGTTGTGGCTTGACTTATTCCCGGGTGCCAAGATCAACCATTTAGAATGGTTCATATCATGTCCTATTTTTGGTGTCTTTCCAAGCAAATGATGAAAGGCTCCAATTGGTGTCTTTCCAAGCAAATGATGAAAGGCTCCAATACACCAGGAAAAGGCTTGTGACACCCTTATACCCTATGACGTATGCTTAGTAATAACTTATTTCTTCTATAAACAGATAATTCACATATAACAACTATCCATATAAACATATAACAAAACTAACAACCACATAAGGTTGCATACACTCACACACACATATATAGTTACTTCTTATACTAATACATCTATTACTCTAACTTCATTACAACACAAAAGTCTAAGATGCAAAATGAGGAGGAGAAGGTTGCATAGGGCTTCAACCGACCGACCTGTATTAATGTGACCTCTAACAGAGACACACGTCAGTAAAATCTAGCAAAACCTGAAAAATTGTTTTGCGATTTATGTGAGTCACATACTCAATGAATATAAACCACCGTCATTTATTTCACACATAATCAAACATTTAGTCCATGTACATATACATACATATTATATATATATATATCATATATGAATTTAATAATTATATGTAAATGCAAACGAGCTAGTTGCAAACTGAGGAGAAGTGCTTGTGCCTTAGCAATGTTTGAAGCCTAAGAAGTAGCCACACGTTTCACAGTAGCAACACTGACAAATCCAAACGAGTCAAACAAGACAATACCGAGACTAACATCAAAAGAATTAGTTTTGTCTCATGTACGACTAATTATGATGCAAACACATATATTAATGCGTACAATTTCGATACACATTCGTCCATTTTTTATGTACAAACAATAGATTTTTTATGCACAAATCACAATTTTTGATGAACAAAATTACAGTGTTGATGAACAATTTGGGCGCGCGTCCTATTTTTTTTCTTCCAAAAATACACGAATAGTTCACCAAAATTCGTCCGTGTCGTTTTTCCCCTTTTAAGTGAAATGATCAGCGCCTTTGATTTTTCTCCATCTAACGGTTCTGATTCTTTCTTAGTTCGCACCTAGACGCCCATTTGCACCTGAACCGAACCCTATAAATTAATTATATTTTTGTAATTTAAAAGTTTATAGAATTGGAGTGTGGTCCATTTTTAGGCACCTAAACATATTTAAGGTACATAGATCTTATTTATTAGATGATTTAAATTAAAGTAATATTTTAATAAAGGTTCACATTTACAATTCGGCCACATCGTGTCTTGGGTTAGTCGGGTTCGATCCATATATTATTGGGTTAGAATTGGATTCGAGTTAAAATTGGGTTTTTGAGTCAGGCGGGTTCTATTCATATATTCTCAGGTTAGAAATGGATGGGGTCAAAATTGAGTTTCGGGTCAGTCAATCTTTATTTTAAGTATGGGTTAGTCTGGCCAGTTTATTGGGACTTGATTGTCTCTTGACAGCTCTAAAAGAGGATATTATTATTTGAGTTGGGTCCAAGAGCTTGCAGACTAAGGCCCATTAAGCTCAATCGATTACTATTCCATCCCAATTCATTGAGGGGTCACAAAATCATGCATGTCCACATTGCTGTTCATTTTTTCCCATAATCCCTCGAATTTACACATTAACGTACATACTTGTAAAATTTTTGCTTATAGTTTTTCGTCTAATGATAGAATCATGCAACCAACTATATATATCTTAGTTAAGTTAGATATATTAACCGGTAATGTATTTACACTTACACAATGAATTAAAATATATGCATTTTTTAAATAAATTAATTATACCCCCTCCTTGCAAAAAGATCTCAACGGGTTCACGATGGGAACATATGGCAGGAGTTGAGGTTGGTACTCGATGTCCCTATCTCCATTCCCCGCACGAGAAATCAAATTTGTATGTATGCTATTGTTTATATGTTCTCAATGTAGAATTAAGAGCAATATGTGTTCAACTAAAATGTAAAATAAAAATGGAGACAAGAACAAATTTTGGAAGGAAGTTATAAAACTAATCTTGACTTGTTGGATATTTCAGCGGACTTGGCAGACTGCAGGGACCTTTGGAGGGAGAAAATTACGGTGGAGGAGCGGTAACAGTAGGCTAGCAGGAGAGAAAGGGCCCACATCTTACGCCTCCGTGCTTTGCTCTCTCCCCCTCTTCTCTCTCTCTCTCTCTCTCTTGGCTTCTTTTCCTAGTTTGAGTGGGTACATCCTGGCCTCCCAGACTCTACCCGAGGTAGGTCTACACTAGGTTGGTGTTGTTGTGTTTGCTCAATTGGAGAATTTCAACTAGGGTACTAATTTTGTTGACGCAACCAAGACCGATCACATATATAGCACGTTTGATCCTAAGGAATTATGTGGCATGAAAACCTGATTTGTGATTAACCTAAAAAGCGTTTATATACAAGGCTACAACTAACCCTAATAAACTAAACAAGGCAACTAGTATATACACATATAATACATAAAACTGATAAAAGGCAACCTAATATATACATAATACTCTAATACCCCCCTCAAGTTGGAGCATGAGGATCACGAATGCCCAACTTGCCCAAAAGAAGCTGAAACTGTTGTGAACCGAGGGCTTTAGTGAGGAGGTCAACAGGTTGGGAATGAGTGCGAATATGAGTAGAAATCGTCCCAGCAAGTAGAAGATCCTGAATAAAATGACAATCAACCTCTATGTGCTTAGTCTGATCATGAAATTATTAGCAGCGATATGTAGAGCCGCTTGACTGTCACAAAACAAGCGCATAGGAGCAGTATGAGATGCCAAGCAAGCGAAGCAACTCTTTCAACCAAAGGAGCTCACATCAAGCACTTGCCGTGGAACGATATTCAGCTTCGGCAGATGAATTGGAAACAGTATGTTGTTTCTTCGTCTTCCAAGAAACCGATGAAGAACCAAGCTGAACAAAGTACCTAGTAACAGAACGACACGTAAGAGGACACGTCGCATAGTCAGAATCACAATAAGCAGTAAGAGCCAAACTACCAGTAGAGGACAAGAAAACACCCTGACCAGGTGGCCCTTAAGAAAACGAAGAACCCGAACAACAGCATCCCAATGATCAACAATGGGCTCTTGCATAAACTGGGCAAGAGTATGAACAACAAAACAAATCTCAGGATGCATAATGGCGAGATAAATAAGATGCCCGACTAACCGTCTGTACCGATCAGGTGCCTCAAACAACGACGCAGAAGAAAGTACAAGCTTGTGATTTTGTTCCATAGGGAACTCACATGGCTTGTTGCCAAGCAAACCGACCTCAGTCAAAATATCAAGAGTGTACTTCCGCTTAGTCAAAAATATACCCTTAGCAGAACAGGCTATCTCAATGCCAATAAAATACTTAAGCAAACCAAGATCCTTCATGTGAAAACAGGAACTCAATTGTGCTTTGAACATAACAATGGCAGCAGAATTATTCCCAACAATAATAAGATCATCCACATAGACTAGAACATAAAAGACATACACCAATACGAGTGTAGGAGAACAACGAGTAATCAACACGAGATTGAGTGAAACCGAACCTGCGAAGATCAGTGGGAAGTTTGGCAAACCAGTTCCTAGGAGCCTGACGAAGTCCATACAAAGACTGGTTAAGACGACAAAACTTGCCAAAATCACTCGAAAAACCTAGAGGAGGACGCATATACACCTCCTCATCTAGATCGCCATGAAGAAAAGCGTTATGCACGTCCATCTGATGCAACTCCCAATTGCGAATAGCAGCAACTGCAAGAAAAGTACGAATAGAAACCATCTTGGTAGACCTGGGCAAATGCGGACCGGCCCGCCCGCCCAGGAAAATGGGAGGATATGGACAAAATTGCTAGCCCTAAAGGGCCGTTAAAGCCCGGCCCGGGTACCCGCTGGGCCGGATGTGGACTAGGAGTTAGCCCTATAGGGCCGATAAGCCCGACCCGACTCATATATATGTTTTGAAAAATATATATAAATTTTAAATCTATCACCTATGACATTCACAAACCAAGACACATGATACCCAATATTGGAAAAGGCCCAAATCTAATTAACGGTCAAATTAAAGCTTCCAATTTATATGATTCTCTTTCAAGTTCCTTCCTAACCCTAGCTGCTCTTTTCAAAATCTCAAACCTCTGTTCCTCTCTTCCTTATTTCTTCATTCGACCTCCTGTAATCACACCCCACCAGTGGGTCTTTTATGAATCTGTTTCATACTTTTGGTATTGACTTTTTTGTAATGAGAAACAAGTCAAACAGCTAATGGTTCTACTATTAACTAGTATTAAAACCTACAGGCCACAAAAATATATATGGATCCCGCGGGCTACCCGGGTCCGCCAAAATGGGCGGACATGGACAATGCTCCCAGCCCGCAACCATGTAACGGCCCGGGCCCGGGTCCGTATAAATGGACAAAATCTTAGGGTCAAGCCCGTCCCATATCCGGCCCGGGTCCGCGTTTGCCCAGGTCTGCATCTTGGTGATAGGAGCAAAAGTCTCCTTGTAGTTAATGTCGACCTTCTGATTATTACCCAGAACAACTAGCCTAGCCTTCAGGGGCGAATTTAGGGGGGGGGGGGGGGCTGTCGCCCCCACATCGATCCGGAGGAGTAATAAGTATTACCTAAAGAACCTGGAAGATGAAAAATAATATTAATTTCGCCCCCATACATAGTCCAGGACGGGGTAAAGGTGAAGAACTAAAGAAGTACTAGAGGAGGAAATTAGGGGAGGGGACTCGGCGGCATCAATGGAGATTGTGTCCATTGAAGAAGACAACCTCAGTTTTTTAATTTCTAATTTCTGGTGTATTTTACAAAAAATAGGTCCATTTTACTTGAATTTGAGATTAGGCCCATTTTGCCTTAATTTGGAATTAGGCCCAACAGGGCTCTCGGATTTCATTCCTTGTATACAATATTTAGTTCTATTTCTTTTTTATTTTTGGATCGATTTAATCATATTTCTATGTGAGGTGATTTTCAACCCCTGTGTCTCTATTTGATGAGATTCCATATTACTATATTGGGGTAAAGCAAGCATAATTTTTCTTAATTAATTTATTTAATGAGATTCCACTATGTGTATCTATTCTACCCTTTTTAATTAAAGTTATACATTAATTAATTTATCGGTTCGGCTAGTAGTTGTCAATTATCTCTTAGCAAATAATCACATGTATCTTAATTTTTATGTCCTATTTTTTATGTCAAATTGTTTTACTTTAATTTTTGTGTACACTTAATTTATATTATCTTAATTTTCTGAGATTAATTTTTATATACTAACTCGATCAGGGACATACCGAAGGGCGGGCTAGGGTACGCTTCAGCCCGCCCTAAAAAAAAGTAAATTTAATAATAAAAAATAAAAAAAGGTAAATTTAGTGTTAAATTCGTTAAATTAAGATACTTTAGCCCACCAAAAAATTTTAGCCCACCACAATGTTAAATCCTGCGTTCGTCCCTGAACTCGATGTACAAAATCCACCCCCCTTCCAGACAATCCTGGATCCGCCCCTGCTAGCCTTGTATGTCCCAACTGTACCATCAGACTTGTACTTGACCTTATAAACCCACTTACAACCAATGGGTTTCTTTTTGTCAGGCAAATCAGAAAGTGTCCAAGTACCATTCCGCTTCAAAGCATCAATCTCAGCTTGCATAGTAGCCTGCCATAATGGATCAGAAGCAGCATCAGCAGCAAAAGAAGTAGGCTCTAGAATAGACTAGACAACAACAATAAAAGCAACATGGCCAGGCAAAAAACGAGAACAAATAACATAATTAGCTATGTGATAGGATGTACATGACGACCCAGACGGTTGAGATGAAAGAGACGTCGGGGTTACAGAACTACGCACAGTGTTACAAATATAGCCTCTCAACTTCACAAATGGAGTCCGATCTCGGGTGGAACGGAGAATTTCTTGAACAACAACAGGAGAGGATTGAACCCCACCTCCCCCATTAGCTGTTTGGGATAGGGCCACTGTGGTGCTAGAATCAATGTTGACTTGAACAAAGTCAGAAGGAGATTGAACCCCACTCCCCTTGACGCATGTCCGCGGTGGGGCATTTGTGGAGCTAAGGACGGGCTCTTGAACAAAATCAGAATGAGATTGAACCCCACCCCCTAACATTTGTCTGCGGAATAGAATTCAGGTCACGGATACCATCGAAAACGGACGGGTGTATTGACTCGACTAAAGTCGTTGTGCCGAGATCAAAAATAAATTAACCAAAATTACAAACTAAGTGTAGCATGCAAGTAAGAGGTCGAACCCAATGGAATCAGGATTTCCAAACCATCAGCAAAGAACGGGGGTTTGAGATTTTAAGCAAGCAAACAGATTAAGGTTTCAAATCAATAAAAGGAAAGCAGAGTTCATTCAATCAATTCCACCTTTTTAATCCTTCTGTTGATAGGGTTTCTTGACAACAAATAAATTTATAATCAAGACCCGCTGAGTATAGCAGAGTCAGGTTCGTCCGCAGGGAGAAAGTCAGTATCAAGTTTTGTAACTTATTACGCAAGCAATCAAACAAAGTAAGAGTTTTTATCAAGTAAGAGAGAGATTCTAAGGTAAAGGTGTCACCACAACAACAATTATGCATGCCAAATGTAAATGAAACACATAGATCATGCTTTTATCACATAAAGGTGCTAACTTTCGTTAACTATAAGCAAGTAAATCAATCAACTTTCGTCCTATCAATAAACTTACTATCTAATCTCTTCTACTTCAATTAGGATAGATCTGCTTTCACTTCAAAACCCTAATTTGACTATTCTGATTCAAGGTTTCTGCTTTCGCTTTAACTATGAATGAGAAATTCCCTTCAACTTTCGTTTCAAGGATTAAGAACAAGAGAATAGAATCATGCAATAAAAACAATCAAAACATGATCATAAACAAGCATGCACAACCATTGTTGGGTTTAACCCCAACCTTAGAGAGGAAGACTACTCACAAAGCATAATTAAAATCAAAATTGAATTAAATAAAAGAGAAAGCTTACAACTTTGAATCCAAACGATAGTTCTTCTCCACAAATCCCACTTGTCTCTCCCTCTTACACGTCTCCTCTCTCTCTCTCTCTCCTCCTTACTTTCCCTCCAAGGCAATTGATTGTGTAGAGAAAAACAAAGGGTAGACAAGAGTATTTATAGAGAAACTAATCTATCTTAAATCTATCTATAAGGAAATAAATCTATCTTAAATCTAACTCTAAGGAAATAAATCTTCTAATAAGATATATCCCTTCTATTTATCTAATAACATAAAAGGAAACAAGATAGAAGTCTTTAATTAAACACCGACTCAGTCTTCCGCTGCTCCTTGGGACCTCGTTAACGACCTTGTCAGGGTCGTTAATTAAAACTTGCGTAGAAGATTCGTTACAACTCTGTTTGACTCGATTCTTTTTCCTATGTTCTTGTAACGAATTTCTCTATCTCTTCCCAAGCTCAAACTTGATCTTCAATGAATTTTCTTGAGCGCTTAATCTTCTTCTTCACTTCCTTATTGAGTGCTATCTTCTTCGCTCCTTTCTTCAAAAATGCTCCAAATAGCTTCTAAAAACCTACAAAACACCACCAAAGCTTATGTAGACTCCATATCTTAAAGAAATACGAAAACCTACACAAATGACTCAAAACAAAACACAAAACTAAAGAAAAAGACTCAAACACACTAAAAACACACCCTAAAAACACGACTAAAAAGGCGGACATCAAAATACCCCATACTTAGACTTGCTTGTCCTCAAACAATCATCAAGACATTAACCACAACCATCAACACATATATCAAGTCAATACCCTTATCAAAAAGCGATATCATAAGCATAAGAGTAGAAATAGATAGACAAGTGAATCTAACGTCATCACACATATATAAGCAACCTCAAGCAAAAGCAACTAAGAATCCAACCTCACAAGGGTAATGTGTTTCACTCAACTCTCATGTGTTTAGGCTTAGAATAACAACTCTCAACTCAATCCAATATACAAAAATCAACATAGTCATTGTTACTTATATCGCCAAACTCTCCACCAGAGATGTCAAAACACATAAAAGTCATCAAGAGAACTTAGGCTCAATGAAAAATTTCATAGAAGCTTCCATTCGACCGGGTTGTAATGGGGCTTGGTAAAGACAATAAGGCATGGGAAATTTTTGGCTATGTGGTGCTAATAATATCCGGGAATCAAAGACACCTAAAAACTCACATAACAAAACTCTCATAAAAACATAACCAAACTCACTCTTCATTATGCACTTTTTCTTTCACTCACCCATTTATCCAACTTAATCTTGCTTACAAACAGCAAGGAAATTTGGCTCATGCACACTTTTACTACTCAACTCTTTTTCGGATGTTTTGGATTTTTCTCCTTTTTTTCTTTCTTTCCGAGGGGGCTCGGTACTGAACCCTACTAGGGTCGGTAACGACTCTGCTTTGTTTTTTCTTTTATTTTTCCCCTTTTCTTTCAACTTCTTTTGTAAGTGCATTCAGGGAACCAAACTCCTTTTACATAACAAACTGCAAGATCTTTTAACTTTTCCCAACCCACATTACCCCACACTTGAACCAATACATCCCACTCAACAAAACCATCACAACCAATACTAAGTCCTAATCCCCAGATAGGGTCAAGCTTTCATCGGCTAGGGAATAATTTTGTAAAGCTAAAAATAAAAGGCTATAAGGCTCAACTTGGCTTCAAAAAGAGGATAATGTAAGGTAGGATATGGATTAATAGGGCTTATAAAAAATAAGTTCTCTATCATCTGATTTAACATGCAATGAACTAATATCTCATATAGGTCTCAAGAAATAGATAACCATGCAATGACAAGAGATAATATGCATAAGGATAGTAAATCACACAATAAAAGAAGAGGGATTTTTGATGTTCTCCCTATAAGGCCAAAAATAACTCACAAGGTAGCAATTTTTGTTGGATTTCAGTTACTTCTACCTAAGATCATATGTGCTCAATTTCATCACAAGCTAAATATCCACATCCAAACAAATTTCAACATGATTCAGGCAAAGCTTTCCAAACATGCTATGGAATTACATGATCGAGCAAGTTATAGCATATCATAGGACATCTAAGTGGAATATTATCAATCCTAAAAACACAAACAAACAAAAAAAACTGACACAAAACTAAGTTACCTTTTCCCATACCCCATACTTAAACTAAACAGTGTCCTCACTGTTTAAAACAAAGAAAGATAAAGAAATAAGAAAAGGGAACTCACAAAATAAAACTGAATCTATTTGAAACCATTGATCACTTGAGGAGTATTGCTGAATTTCTCTTCGGTTCTGTAGAGGTCGTTAACGACCTTGTGGAGGTCGTTAACGAGCTTGCTTGTACCGATTCTTCTTGATTTTAGCACTTCTTAACTTCTTGTACCTGAGTCACTTAAAAAAACTTCTATCCTACTACACTAATCTAAGCTAAAAACAAGTCAAAAGAAAGCTAGCAAAAAGATCTAGGAAACTGAAAGCTAAAAGAGAAAACTAAAAAGCGGGTTGCCTCCCGTAAGCGCTATTTTTTTACGTCATTAGCCCGACGAACTTACCTTAGATTACCTAGGGCGGCTGCCATCCAGTATCGAAGGGATCATAAGAAACCCCATACTTAGATGGAAAAACATCATAGCTTTTCTCCAAAATATTTGGCCCTCGATCATCAATAAGTATGCTTGGTAATCCTACAACAGGGTTAGTATAATCCGAAAACCAAGAAGGTTTTGACTCCTTCATAGAAATAACAGTAGGATCTAATATAGAACAATGATAGGAGAAGGGGTGATGTCCAGAATTGATTGGATAAGAACAAGAAAACTCACCAGGATCATTCAGGAAGTGGCTCGTTACCGAGGGTGTGTGGGTCGTTAACGACCCTGCAGGATCTGGAAGTGCCTCGGTACCGTGCCTGATTCTATCTCCAGTATCGAACTCCTTCAGAAATGGGTCGTTACCGACCCATGGTGGGTCGGTAGGCTCTTTGATAGGCGTGACATCCTTGATTTTGCTCGTTTCTGTACTCAGGGAAGGGCCGTTACCGAGCCAAGGTGGGTTAGTAGACTCTTCAATACTACAACTAGCAACCTCGTTCACAACCGGATTGAAATGAAATTCGACCTTCTCTTCTCCAATATCAAAAGTGAGAAGTCCTTTTCTGACATCTACACGTGCTCTTGTGGTGGCTAAGAATGGTCTGCCTAGAATGATTGGCACCGCATGGTCTTCTGGCATGTCTAAAACAATAAAGTCGTTTGGGACAAAGAATTTTCCAACTTGGATAGGGACATCGTCAACGACTCCAGTTGCTTTTACAGAAGATCCATCCGCCATGTAGAGTTTCATATTAACAGGCTCTAGTGGTCCCATGTTAGCTTTGGTCCAGATAGACAATGGTATTAAACTAGCACTGGCACCTAGATCACATAGAGCTTTAAAACGGTGAGTCCCAATACCAATTGAAATTGCAAACTTACCTGGATCACCGAGTTTCTTAGGGAGCTTTATGGAATGAACCTCATTATGTAGCTCTGATGTTCGCGTTTTTAGTATAGTTTTTGGTAGGTTTTCTTTGTTTATTAGGTCTAGTTTTGGTAAGTTTAGGTTTAGTTTGATGTGTTTTTGGATGGTTTTGCATATTTTCATAGAAAGTATGGAAGCTACTCTATTTTGTGTATTTTGTAGGTTTTAGCAAGGAAAGGTGCTATATGGAGCTGAATTTGGAGCGCTACAATGAAAGACGGAGGAATACAAGTTTGAAGAAGTCAGAGTCCAGGTTTTACGAGATGAAGTGTGGAAGAAACCAAGCCCATGCTCGTAAACGAGGCTGTGAAGGCTCGTTAACGAGGCCACGTGATAGAAATTTCGAGGGTTGACTTTATAACTCACCGATCCTCTGCGGGAAATTATTTTCGTATCGGTGGAGTATCTTTTTATAATTTTTAGGGTTATTATATTATGTATTTTAGGTATTTCTATCTTTCTAGATTTTCTTTCTATCTTTTTAGGATTTTATTTCTATCTTTTTAGGAAAGTTTTTATCTTCTAGCCTTATTAGTTTTTCGCCTTTTTAGTATAAATAGCCCTCTTGTTTAGCATAGAAAGGGGGAGATTTTTAGGAGAGATCGACATAGAGAGAAGAGGAAGAGCCGAGAGAGCCGAGGAGAGGATCGGAGTCGAAGTCGGAGGTCGGTGAACGAAAGTTACCGAGTTCGTTGATCGAGATTTTGGTTCGGTACTTTGCATATTTTCGGTTTCTTCTGAATTTCTATAAGACAATATTTTGTTATTAATTTAAGTAGTAATTTGTTTTCAATGATTTCTTGTTTCGTAGTTATGATTAGTGAGTAGTCTTCTTTTCTAGGATCGGGGTTAAGCCCGGCATAGTTAAGCATGTTTGATAAGTGAGATTGTGTGTTGAATGCCTTTTATCTATTATTGAGATTGTTTGTTGTGTTTATACCGAGATGAAAGTTGAGGTAATTTGAGTTTTTAACTTGATTGAAAGAGAAAGTTAGTAACTTGAAGGTTGATATTGTTTGAATACGAAAGTTTCAAGCTTTAGATCCAAAACAAACAATTAAGTGAATTAGGATGCGAAAGTAGGTTAATTTACTTGATAGTCAACGAAAGTTGATGACTCTATCTATTTAAAGGCATGATCTATTCTTCTTACGAGTTTATATGCTTGGCTATGTTGTGGTGTCCCTAGTCCTAGATTTTTGTTTTTATTTGAATTATCTTTAAGTGAATTTCGTTGCTGAGTTACTTGGCTCGGTACCGAATTTATTTTAGGTCGTTAGTTGAGTCTTTTTGTGTACGGTGGTTCGTTAACGACCCTGACAACGTCGTTAACGAGGCTGCTTGTGAGTGTTTTTGCTTGATTTTGTTTGCTTTTTAGTAGTTGATAAACGAACAACCTTGCTTCCTGTGGAACGATCCTGACTTTGCTATACTCAGCGGGGTCTTGACTTATAAATTTATTTGTTGTCAAGAAACCCTCCCAACAAATTGGCGTCGTTGCCGGGGAAGCAACGTGTTTGTTAGTTTATCTGGTGGCTCGGGAATAGCCCGACCCCGTTTTTGTTTTTAATTTTTGCTTTCTTTGTCTGTTTTCTCAGCGTATGCCGATAGGACGACGAAGGCTCGAGTTTGACAACACTGGTAATTACTCAGAACCCGAACGTTCCCTGCACCGTAGACTCCGAGAAAACCGAGCCATGGCCACACCGAAAGAGATGGCTCTTCAAATGGAAGACCTCCGAAATCAGATGGAGGCGTTAAAAACTAAGAAAGAAGGCATTGCTGCTGAGGCTGAGCGTCACCGAGCTGCTAATGCTCGTCTACAAGAGGAGCTTGATGCCTATCAGAGGAATGCCAAACAGTACATGCATCCAGAACTGAGGGTGCCAGAATCTCCAATCGTGCTTCCCGCGATAGAGAAACCCTTTAAGATCAAGTCTCAATTCATATCCTTGATTAAACGGGCTCAGTTTGAAGGGAAACCTACTGAGTGCCCTATGGAGCATATTAGAAACTTTCTTGATTTATGTGACACCATAGCTGCTGAAGGTGTCTCACTTGAATATGTTCTGTTAAAAGCTTTCAGGTGGTCTCTTGCTGGAAAGGCCCTGAGCTGGTTGGAGAGCCTACCTTCTAAGTCTATCAAGACTTGGAAGAACTTGTATGATCAATTTCTTACAAAATTCTTCCCTCCTGCCAAGACGACAGAGTTGAGGAAACGCATCACCTCCTATCAGCAGATGCCTAATGAAACATTCGTTGAAACATGGGAAAGATTCAAAGAGATGCTTAGACAATGCCCCACTCATGGGGAACATTTATATGTTTTGCAAGAAATCTTTTTCCAAGGTATCAACGCAGAGACCAAGAACCGCATCAACACGCATACAACGTGCGGTTTTATAGAGATGGATTCTACAACTGCGTGGGAATTGCTGGATAAGCTATCCAATTATGATGCCATGTATGGAACCCAGCAGACTCCACAGCCCCAGAAATGTCTCTACATGTCTAACCGAGACGAAGTTGACCCGGATGTTAAAAATCAATTCTTGCAAGATGAGGTCAACCGTCTGAAGAAGCAGGTAAGTTTTCTGAAATCCTCTCAATCATATCAAGAATGTGGCTCTTCTGCACATAGTACTTCTGCTTGCACTAACATAGAGCAAGTTAGAGCCGTTGAGACAATAACTGAGATGAATTATATGAGAGGACCATACAGGAACCAGCCTAGCTATCATGACAGGTCAAACAACTATCAGGCATGGGGCAATCAAAATACCAATCAAAACTATGCAATGCCTCCACCAGATAGACGACCTGCACCTTATCGACCTCCAGGCCATCAGGAGCCACCATCATGGGTTCAAGGATTACAGGAAGGCATTAACGGCGTGACCAACAAAGTTAACGAAGTGACCAACAAGGTTAACGAAGTTCAGGCCAACCTGAACCAACAAAATAAAAGATGGGGAGAGTTCGATATATGGAAGAAGAGTGTTGATTCCCAACTAGGGAACCTCGCTGCCCAAATTCCGAGACCACAAGGGCAACTCCCGGGCCGCCCCGATGAGAACCCTAGGGGACAAATAGCAGCGGTGCACCTTAGGAGCGGGAAGACATTACCGGAGCGAGTTCAAGCTGAGGACAAGAAGGAAGAGGACGCCACCAAACAGCTCGTTAACGAGCCAGCGAGGGCAAATAACGAGCCCATATACCAAGGTGACGAGGCTCCGAGGGTTCCTGACGAACCTACCCCAGGTAAGTTTTCTAAACCGAGCCTCCCTCTCAACTCCAGGGTAGTTAACGACCCCATCAGGGTCGATAACGACCCACCGAGCATACCAAACGACCCCAGTGTCGACCCGGTACTCTCACCTCTCGAGCCCAACTTGGTTCCGAGGATGGTGAAATCTCTTCCATTTCCAACTAAGAAATCTATGGACTCTACTGAGAGTAAGTTCAAGCCTTTCGTAAAGATTCTTCAGGGCATTAATATTTCCATCCCATTCGCTGAGGCCCTAGGCGAAATGTCGGCTTACACAAAGTTTTTGAAGGATATTCTTAGCAGGAAAAGATCCATTACAGAGCTGCAGGATGAAGTCAGATCAATATCTCTACCAGAAAAGCTAGGAGACCCAGGGAGATTTGCAATAACGATCGGCATAGGCAACCACAAGTTCAAGGCTTTATGTGATCTGGGCGCCAGTGCTAGTTTAGTTCCCCTCTCAATCTGGTCTAAAGCTAATATGGGACCACTAGAGCCGGTAGATATGAATCTGTACATGGCAGATGGATCATGTGTCAAGGCCACAGGAGTCGTGGACGACTATCCTATTCAAGTCGGGAAATTCTTTATACCAAATGACTTCATCGTCCTCGATATGCCTGAAGACCCTCATGTCCCCATAATTCTTGGCAGACCATTTTTAGCTACAACAGGTGCAAGAGTTGATGTGCGGAAAGGACTCCTCACTTTTGATATTGGAGAGGAACGGGTAGAATTCAACTTGGATCAGAACGCCAACGACCCAATTGCAGTCGCACAAATCGAGTTGACTCAACCAGAACTCGATTCAGCCGTCCCTACCGAGCCTCACTGGCCAATCACCGAGTCCCACATGCACGAATACAACCAAGGTAAGTACTCTAACTATGAATCTGCTAAAGATGGTCATTCCTTATCTTTTGTTCCTACACCATGCCCCATCATATGCACTACAGAGGAATCCAAACCACCTTGGTTTTCGGATTTCACTAACCATCATGTAGGAATATCGGGCATACTAATAGAAGAAAAGGGACCGAATTTAGCAACTCAAGCACACAGAAACTGCAAAGCTAATTATAGGGTACCTCAAGACCCCAACATAGCTACACGGGAGCCACCTTGAATCAAAGGAGTACGTCGGGCTGACGACGTTAAAAATAGCGCTTACGGGAGGCAACCCGCTTTTAGTGTAGAATTAGATTTTTTCTCTTTTTAGACTCTTTTTCTTAGCTTTCTTTTGGGTTCTTTTTAGTAGTTTTTAGGATAGAAATTAGGATTAAATTTTGAGCTAACAAGATACAGGAGAAGGGATCGAAAAATCACTTCAAGAGGCTACGGTGGCTCGTTAACGACCCACTCAGGCTCGTTAACGACCCGGTTCGGACGACCCGATTCGACAAACGGGCATGTAAGTTTTTTAACCTAGTCTATCTTTTTCTTACTACTCTAGCCGCCACCCCTCTACCCCTTCCTATCCCCTCCCTCTCCTATTCAACCCTTATACCCCTCAAAAATCTTTCACTCTCAAATTCTCAAAAACTCAACCAAAAATCTTGAAGACTCCCACCGATCGGAATCCCTCATCAACCACCACCGAGCAACCGTCGTTACCGAAGCCCGGAAACCCTTCCCTCCACTGTCGAAGATCCGAGCTTTCGATAACCCTCACCGAGCTCGTTACTCACCCAATTTCCGACCCCTTGTTCTTCAAATTTCTCGGTTCTCCGGTATGATTTCTAAACCCTAACTCGAAATTGCATGATTCATGGTTTTTAGGGTATCATGTCTAGAATTGAGTTCATATAGAGGATCGATGTTCATGATTGGATTTTTGCCCATGAAAGTTTGATTTTGCTTCGTAATTCTAGATCTAGAAAGGGATATTCATGTTAGATGTTTCATTGTGAGAAGTTGATTGAGAAAAGCATGAATTTTTCTTGTTCTAGTATCAAGCTACAAACTTTGCATGTCAAAATTTCGGGCAAAATTTAGCATGATCGGGATGGGTAATTGAGCAAGTATGGGGTGAATCTATCCGATTGTGTGACTAGTAAGGGAGTATACAGGATTGCATGCTTGATTTTGGTTTGATTTTTTAAGGAAGATAAAACTCGGAAATTCTGCGATTTGGTTCTCGGCGGATCGTTAACAACCCACCCAGGCTCGTTAACGACCCTGCATAATCTCAAAATTCAATAACCAGTCCAGATTCGTAAACGACCCAATTGGGTAGTTAACGAATAATTCCGAGGGTATTTCGAGACCAAGTATGGGGTCTCTTGCCTATCTATTTTGAATAGATCTTATCTTGGAAAATTCTTGATTATTTTGTAGATCTCATGGCAAGTTCAAGCAGACCCGCTACTCGAGCTCAGAAGAAGAGAAGGAACCAGAGGTCCCCATCTCCACCTCGCATGGACAACGTGATTTTGAGTACTCAAGGCCAAGTGCATCGATACCGTGCCATTCTAGAGAAGGACCACAACACCCGTTGGTTCTCGAAGTCCAGTGCTATAAACACGGGGATCTACACGGACGTCAAGGAGGCCTTCCTTATCCTTGGTGCATCCCATCTCCTGAAGAAGGAGAATTTACCACACTTTCCGGCCCTCACATCCGAGTTTTTGGCCACTCTAGAGACTAGCTTCTCGTCGAAGACTTCGGCGGGACGAATCCGGTTTTGGCTCGGTAATGTGAGCCGTGAGTTCACCATGGCGGAGTTCAACGCAATCCTAGAGCTTCCAAATCCTTCTAGAGACTACACTTTGAAAGACTACAAGGTGACTAGGACATGGAGCTACATCACGGGGGAAGAACAATCCTCCACATCGGCATTATCTAGGGCAAGCATCATCAACCCTATCTTCAGGATCATTCTCCGAGTCCTAGCCGCTATGTTTTGGCCAAAGAGAGAGTTGAACAGGCCAACGAGGACGAAAGTTGCTTGTCTCCGCACCATCCTTTTTCGAGGAGCCCGACCCCTTGAATTTGGGGTATGAATGGCTCTACTACGTCGAGAAATCAACCAAGTCCAAGGAAGTTTGGTGTGGCAACTTGGTTAGCCTTTTGGCTAAAAACCTCAGCATTGACCTTACTCGGTACACACCGGCTCATGCTCAACTCCTCAACAAAAGCTATTGGTATAGCTCCGGTATTTTCATTCAAGCCGAAGGAGGGTTCAAGGTAAAAGTGCAAGACCGCCTCGTTAGACCTACCCTCGACAAGTTGGAGCTACTCTACGTACCAAATTGGTACGAGGCGTGGACGGGGCATGCTTACCAGTTAGAGCCCAAGCCGGAGGATGAGCTATCACTACTGCCGTGTGAGACAAGATTTGAGCGAGAAGGCGAAGCAATGGATGACGATGAAGATGAAGATGAGGATACCGAGGTAGTTGGCGATGACACTGAAGAAGCCGATACCGAGGGAGGTACTGAGGAGCTTAACCTCGAGGATGAAGACCTCGACACGGAAGTTTTGGGCACCAACGTCCTCGTTGACGAGCCCACCAGGCTCGTTAACGACCATTTCCAGCCTCCTCCCTACATTCCTCACGAGGCACCCAGCTTCGTTAACGAGGCACCGAGGACCACTACCGACCCACCGCCAGCTCCTACCGATCCTCATTCCTATGGACTCATGCCATACCACCCGGTGCTGTACCAAGATCATTTCCAGCCTCACTATCCACCACCTCCTCAGCCCGAGTACACAGGATCGAGTATGCCACCACCATGGGCCGAGGATCTTTCTGCTCAGATGCAGCAGCTTCACCTCCAGCAGGACCATATTCATCGGAGGATGGACAGATGGGAGACCATCTATTCTGCTTGCATGTCAATGGAGGATGAGAGGCATCGTCAGAGAGAGACGGATGATGCTGAGCGTTGGAGGACGATGTACGACTTCATGGGGAACTTTGAGCATTACTTTCCTCCACCGAACCAGTGATTCAGCCTGAAGATGAAGTTTTTCCTTGTTTTCCACTTTTGAGACTTTGTAAGTTTTTATGTTTTTCTTTTTCTTATTTTTATATTTGTTTGTTTTCTTTACTATTTCTTTTCGTTCTTCTTATTTTTCTTACAGTGGGGACACTGTAATTTTAAGTATGGGGTGGGAGAAAGTAGAAAACTTGTTATCTTATGTGTTTATGTGTTTTGAGTAGTTTCGAAAAAAAAAAGAAAAAAAAATCGGAAAATTTGAAAAAATCGGAAAAAAAAAGAGTTTTTAGAATTGATAGATATCCCTTTCTTAGGTTCTATGATAGTAATTGCTAGCTTAATCATATAATTCCTTGCAAACATGTCTTTGAAAGTATAGCCGAAATCTTTAAACTTAAAATTGTTTTTAGAAGAAGATAGCACTTGATGAAATTGAGCACATATACTTTATAGCATAAGTGATGCAATCCAACAAAAATTATTACCTAGTGAGGAATTTTTGGCCTTATAGGGAGAACATCATTAAATCCCTCTTCTTTTCTTGTGTGATTTAATCTCTATATGCATATTATCTCTTGGAATTGTGATGGTTATCTATTTCTTGAGACCCATATGGGATTTATAGTTCATTACTTGTGAGAATCATATGATGGAGAACTTATTTTTATAAGCCCTATTATTCCTTATCCACCTTTACATGATCCTTCTTTTGATAGCCAATTCTAGCCTGAAGCCTTTATTTTTAGCCCCACAAAATTTCTCCTAGCCGAGATAAGCTTGACCCTATCCGGGGATTAGGACTTAGATTGGAGAGATATTTTTGTTGAGTGTAAAAAAAAAGAGGAGTGACATATACTGTTTGCTATGATTGAGGGATTATGGGAAAGGGTAGATTGGAAGTCTCTTGTTTTACTTGTAATAAGAAAGATCTCTTGATAAGCAAAAAGATGCACAAAATGAAGTTATTTGTTGAAGATAAGGAGTAAGAGATAATGGAAAAAGAATACACGATGAAGCTCGTTAACGACCCTGAAGTGGGCTCGTTAACGAGGCAGCGAAAAGAGAAGAAAGAAGTTTGAAGTGCATATGTGTTTATAGATAATATCAGAGATTCTCTTATTTCTTATGAGACTTTCTAGGATATGTTGGGTGAGTAAAATGAGTGTGCATAATGAGAGAGTGAGTTTGGTATATGTTTTTATGAGAGTTTTTGAAGTTATGTGTGAGTTTTTAGGAGTCTTTGATTCCCAGATATTATTAGCACGACATAGCCAAAATATTTTCCACGCCTTATTGTTTTTACCAAGCCCCATTATAACCCGGCCGAATGGAAGCTTCAATGAAGTTTTTCATTGAGCCCCCTAAGTTTCTCTTGATGATTTTTGCTTGTTTTGACAAATCTTGGGTGGAGAGTATTAGTGATATAAGTTCCAATTTCTATGAGTTTTTGTGTATAAGATGAGTTGAGAAATTGAATTTATGAGCCTAAACACTTGAGAGTTGAGAGAAACACATTTTATCCCTTGTGAGGTTGGATTGTATTTTCTTATGTCTATTTAGTGCATATATGTGTGATGACGTTAAATATCCTTTGCTATATTTTTCTTATGTGTAGATGTTGCTTTTTAGAGGATGGCTATATCTTGACGAGTATGTTTGTTTGGTTTTGGTTATTGTTTAGTGATTGCTTGAGGACAAGCAAGTTTAAGTATGGGGTATTTTGATGTTCGCGTTTTTAGTATAGTTTTTGGTAGGTTTTCTTTGTTTATTAGGTCTAGTTTTGGTAAGTTTAGGTTTAGTTTGATGTGTTTTTGGATGGTTTTGCATATTTTCATAGAAAGTATGGAAGCTACTCTATTTTGTGTATTTTGTAGGTTTTAGCAAGGAAAGGTGCTATATGGAGCTGAATTTGGAGCGCTACAGTGAAAGACGGAGGAATACAAGTTTGAAGAAGTCAGAGTCCAGGTTTTACGAGATGAAGTGTGGAAGAAACCAAGCCCAGGCTCGTTAACGAGGCTGTGAAGGCTCGTTAACGAGGCCACGTGATAGAAATTTCGAGGGTTGACTTTGTAACTCACCGATCCTGTGCGGGAAATTATTTTCGTATCGGTGGAGTATCTTTTTATAATTTTTAGGGTTATTATATTATGTATTTTAGGTATTTCTATCTTTCTAGATTTTCTTTCTATCTTTTTAGGATTTTATTTCTATCTTTTTAGGAAAGTTTTTATCTTCTAGCCTTATTAGTTTTTCGCCTTTTTAGTATAAATAGCCCTCTTGTTTAGCATAGAAAGGGGGAGATTTTTAGGAGAGATCGACATAGAGAGAAGAGGAAGAGCCGAGAGAGCCGAGGAGAGGATCGGAGTCGAAGTCGGAGGTCGGTGAACGAAAGTTACCGAGTTCGTTGATCGAGATTTTGGTTCGGTACTTTGCATATTTTCGGTTTCTTCTGAATTTCTATAAGACAATATTTTGTTATTAATTTAAGTAGTAATTTGTTTTCAATGATTTCTTGTTTCGTAGTTATGATTAGTGAGTAATCTTCTTTTCTAGGATCGGGGTTAAGCCCGGCATAGTTAAGCATGTTTGATAAGTGAGATTGTGTGTTGAATGCCTTTTATCTATTATTGAGATTGTTTGTTGTGTTTATACCGAGATGAAAGTTGAGGTAATTTGAGTTTTTAACTTGATTGAAAGAGAAAGTTAGTAACTTGAAGGTTGATATTGTTTGAATACGAAAGTTTCAAGCTTTAGATCCAAAACAAACAATTAAGTGAATTAGGATGCGAAAGTAGGTTAATTTACTTGATAGTCAACGAAAGTTGATGACTCTATCTATTTAAAGGCATGATCTATTCTTCTTACGAGTTTATATGCTTGGCTATGTTGTGGTGTCCCTAGTCCTAGATTTTTGTTTTTATTTGAATTATCTTTAAGTGAATTTCGTTGATGAGTTACTTGGCTCGGTACCGAATTTATTTTAGGTCGTTAGTTGAGTCTTTTTGTGTACGGTGGTTCGTTAATGACCCTGACAACGTCGTTAACGAGGCTGCTTGTGAGTGTTTTTGCTTGATTTTGTTTGCTTTTTAGTAGTTGATAAACGAACAACCTTGCTTCCTGTGGAACGATCCTAACTCTGCTATACTCAGCGGGGTCTTGACTTATAAATTTATTTGTTGTCAAGAAACCCTCCCAACAAGCTCTGAGATAGATCTTTTCCTGCTCAAAATCTCTTTCAAGAATTTAGCGTAGGCAGGCATTTCATTAAGGGCATCAGTAAATGGAATTGAAATATTTAACCCTTGAAGAATCTTGACAAACCGTCTAAACTTTCCTTCCGTAACATCATTAGACTTCTTAATCGGGAAGGGAAGAGTTTTTGACGGACTCGGAATAGAGAGAGACCCGAATTGAGGTCCTACCGAATCGACAAGAGGATCGTTCGATGTAGGAGAAGGGTCGGTACCGACCCTGGGGGGGGGGGTCGGTAACGAACTCAGAATTTGGTTCAGAAGACTTACTTGGTATGGATGGTGCATTATCGAGCTGGGGAGCCTCGTTAACGACCCTATTGAGGTCGGTAACGAGCTTGACCGGGGCATCATCTTCGTTGCCGTGCTCAGTGACTTTAGGCGTGGCTCGATCTGGCAACTCCTTGCCACTTCTGAGGTGCATGGCTACAATTTATCTTCTAGGGTTCTCTTCGGGTCGGCCCGGAAATTGCCCTTGAGGTCTTGGAATCCATGCAGCTAGGTTACAAAGTTGGTAGTCAACGCTCCTCTTCCAGTTTTCGAACTCTTCCCACCTTTTCATCTGATTATTGAGGTTAGCTTGGACTTCGTTGATTTCATTATTCACTCCATTGATCCCTTCATAGAGTCCATTCACCCATGATGGCGTCTCTTGATAGTCTGAGGGTCTGTAAGGAGGAGCCCACTGTTCTTGTTGAGGAGGTTGGCTCCCTTGGCCGTATGCATAATTGCCCCAGGTGGGCTGATTGTAATTCCTCCATGTATAAAAAGTATCACCGTGGTTCCTGTATGGACCCCTCATGTAGTTAGCTTCTTCATATGCCTCAGCAGCTATGGTTTCCCTTTCTCTCTGGATCTCCTCTATTTCTAAACAGAGTTCAGCAATCTGCTTAGCTAGTTCTTCATGTGTAGCCATGGCTTTGTTTGCCCGACGACCTTCAGCTGGCATACACTGTGAGCAAAAACAAAAACAAAAGCAAAATCAAAAAGCAAAAACGGGGTCTCAAACAGGGTCGGTAACGAACCTGGGGGGTCGTTAACGAGACTGGAGTGATCCCGTAAAAATCAAAACTAAAAAGAAAGAAACAACTACCTGTCGACAGGGTCGGTACCGACCTGGATAGGGTCGATAACGACTCGACAGAGATCCTAGAAAATAAACAAAAAAAACACAAAAACTGGGTTGCCCAACAGGGTCGGTACCGACCCTAAGGGGTCGTTACCGACTCGGCGGAGTCCCAAAAAACGTAAAAAGAACAAAACTTGGCACTATTGAAATCTCCCCGGCAACGGCGCCAATTTGTTGATAGGGTTTCTTGACAACAAATAAATTTATAATCAAGACTCCGCTGAGTATAGCAGAGTCAGGTTCGTCCGCAAGGAGAAAGTCAGTATCAAGTTTTGTAACTTATTACGCAAGCAATCAAACAAAGTAAGGGTTTTTATCAAGTAAGAGAGAGATTCTAAGGTAAAGGTGTCACCACAACAACAATTATGCATGCCAAATGTTAATGAAACACATAGATCAAGCTTTTATCACATAAAGGTGCTAACTTTCGTTAACTATAAGCAAGTAAATCAATCAACTTTCGTCCTATCAATAAACTTACTATCTAATCTCTTCTACTTCAATTAGGATAGATCTGCTTTCACTTCAAAACCCTAATTTGACTATTCTGATTCAAGGTTTCTGCTTTCGCTTTAACTATGAATGAGAAATTCCCTTCAACTTTCGTTTCAAGGATTAAGAACAAGAGAATAGAATCATGCAATAAAAACAATCAAAACATGATCATAAACAAGCATGCACAACCATTGTTGGGTTTAACCCCAACCTTAGAGAGGAAGACTACTCACAAAGCATAATTAAAATCAAAATTGAATTAAATAAAAGAGAAAGCTTACAACTTTGAATCCAAACGATAGTTCTTCTCCACAAATCCCACTTGTCTCTCCCTCTTACACGTCTCCTCTCTCTCCCTCTCCTCCTTACTTGCCCTCCAAGGCAATTGATTGTGTAGAGAAAAACAAAGGGTAGACAAGAGTATTTATAGAGAAACTAATCTATCTTAAATCTATCTATAAGGAAATAAATCTATCTTAAATCTAACTCTAAGGAAATAAATCTTCTAATAAGATATATCCCTTCTATTTATCTAATAACATAAAAGGAAACAAGATAGAAGTCTTTAATTAAACACCGACTCAGTCTTCCGCTGCTCCTCGGGACCTCGTTAACGACCTTGTCAGGGTCGTTAACGGCCCTGTTCAGCACTTCGAACAGCTTTGAATAAAACTTGCGTAGAAGATTCGTTACAACTCTGTTTGACTCGATTCTTTTTCCTATGTTCTTGTAACGAATTTCTCTATCTCTTCGCAAGCTCAAACTTGATCTTCAATGAATTTTCTTGAGCGCTTAATCTTCACCTTCACTTCCTTATTGAGTGCTATCTTCTTCGCTCCTTTCTTCAAAAATGCTCCAAATAGCTTCTAAAAACCTACAAAACACCACCAAAGCTTATGTAGACTCCATATCTTAAAGAAATATGAAAACCTACACAAATGACTCAAAACAAAACACAAAACTAAAGAAAAGACTCAAACACACTAAAAACACACCCTAAAAACACGACTAAAAAGGCGGACATCACCTTCGATCATTGATTCATCCACTTTTCTATAATTCCTAGGTTAATTCCAATCCTTATAAAAGATTTCCGCTTGTCCACGGTCCAAGCGAAATTATGATATGAACAAGGACGCTTAATTCAAATCATGCAAAGTATTAAGGATAAAAGGAAATCAAATCATACAATCAAACAACGAGTCTCATGCATAAAATAACCATCAAACACTCTTTCTCAATTCTAGTCCACGGTCCTGGAAAAGAGTTGTTTCAAGGATAAATAAGATTGCACAGACAACAATCAAACCTAATCCAAACAGTAGATCTAAGTCAATTAAACAAGTTGATCATGCTTATAAAATCAAACATAGATCATAAAATTAAAAACAAGAGTTTTGATATTAACCAAATGATAGAAAAGTTACGAGAATCTCACGAATTCAATAAAAAGGCTTCCTTGACAGAACAAACTCCAAGGAAGATTAGTTCTCCATAATAGCAGAAATAAAACTAGGTTAAACTGAAATAATCTCTAGTTAAAACTAAAAAGAGGCTCTCTAAAAGTTCTCCCCAAACTGAAAACGAAACTAAGTTTTTATACTAAAACATCCGACTAAAACTAGATATAAAAATATAAAAAAAAAAGATAGAATAAAACGAAGTCGGCGCTGAAAACTCGCCACCCGCGAGCGCGAGTCTTCTGCGTCTTTCCATTCTCGCGGATAAGGCCAACACCGCGGGCGCGGGTACTAGGCCGCGGTCGCGGGTCTTCTGACAGCTTTCTGGTGTCAACTTAGGAGGTGGTTTTGACCCACTTAGAGTTGGAATTTGAACTCGCCGTACAAACATGAATTGTAGCTTTTCGAGTTAGCTTTCCAATGATACCAAATTCAGCTTCATCCGATCAACGTAGCTCCCGAACGATGCGTCACAAGAAAATGGCGTCAAAACAACTCCAAATCAACACTTGTCTTCAAAACTCTTGCAATTCTTCAAATCGTGTCTTCAGTCTTCATATTTCAATTATGCTCAAAACTAATCTAAACACACTCAAATCATGCTTAAAATACAAGAGATAACCATACTAATCTAGAGCGTATCATGTATTTCTGCACTAGAAAGTGCATTATCATCAGGCTGTAACAAGGCTTGAAAAGGGAATTGTGTTTCATAAAATGTAACATCAGCAGATACAAAGTGGTCATTTGTTTTTAAATCATAAAGGTTGCAACCTTTTTGACCTTTGGGATATCCCAAAAAAATGCATTTCCTAGGTCTAGATGCAAACTTATCAGAATTATGAGGAACAATTGATGCATAACATAAACATCCAAAAACACGCAAACGACCATAAGAAGGGGGCGCCCGTTTAGAATCTCAAATGGCGTTTTATTTAGAAACAAAGGAGTTGGAGTCCGATTTATTAAATAAGCAGCAGTCAAAATGCAGTCGCCCCAAAATTCCAATGGTAAGTGAGCATGAAAGCGTAAAGCCCTAACAACATTTAAAATGTGTCTTTGCTTACATTCAGCCATACCATTCTGTTTAGGGGTACCAACACAAGAAGTTTGAAATTCGATTCCATTTTGGTCAAAAAATGAACGCATGCAAGTAAATTCAGTTCCATTATCACTATGAAAACATTTAACCTGCCTATTAAATTGATGAAGTGTCATAGCACAAAAATTTGGAAGTAAAGAACCAACTTCACTTTTATGAACCATACGATGAATCCAAACTCCTCTAGAAAAATCATCAACTAATTAAAGTAAAAAAATAACGTGCACCAGTAGCATTAGGGGTCCGATAAGGGCCCCATACATCACAATGAACAATATCAAAATAGTTTTCAAAATACGACTGACTAATTGGAAAAGTAGATTGAGTTTGCTTAGCCCTATGACAACTATCACAAGGGTCTAAGTGACCATTTATTTTGACACTAGGTAACTGCTGAAGTACAGAAAGGGAAGGATGACCAATACGAGAATGCCAAGGGGCTGCAGAGTCGGCCTCAATCCGTGAAGCAAGCGCTGATGAGATTTCCACACGTAGCCAGTAGACCCCGTTTCGCTCTTCACCCGCTCCAATCAAGGTCATCGTAGTGCGATCCTGTAAAATACATAGCTTATCAGTTATTGTCATAACACAATTCTGATGTCTCAACAATTGAGCACATGAAATCAAAAATTACACGTCAACTGAGGCACATATAAAACATCATGAAGTATAAGACGATCACAGAAATGAACAATGCCAGCCCGACAAGCCGTAGTAAATGCACCATTAGGCAATAAAATAGTCGAGCTATCAACTTTCCTCAAATCAGTAAGCAAGGTTGAGTCTCCCGTCATATGAAAAGAAGCACCAGTATCCAAAATCCAAGTAGAAAACATACCAGGAATATTACCCGACGTACCAGATTGGGGTTGCATTAAACTAACCAATCTGTCAAATTGTGAATCAGACAAGCTTGTACCAACTTTGTCAGCTACTGTGAAATGCCCTAAATTGCTGCCCGACGCTGAACTGGACTCCCCGCTTTGTGCAGCATTCTCGTGCCCACGCCCGCAAGATCTGTCAACACTTGCACGACCGCGATCCGAGTCTGCATCAGCACCAACATCCAGCTTTGCCTTGTGCGACGCAATTCGGTCCGCGCTCCACCATGAGGGCTATCCGATTATCTCAAAGCATGATCGAGCCTCATGCCCGATCTGGTTACACTATGAACACTGAGGGCGAGTCTGCCCACGCCTGAAGTCACCTCTGTTGAACCCAGAATCGCGCGAACCAGACCCTGTACTAGCTCTATCACCAGTTCGATCGGACCGCTGGTTTTTTCCGACCTGTACAGCGAAGGCGCTACCCTCAACACGCGTGTCATGGCCCGCAATCATCGTGCGCTGGCGTTCATCAACAATCACCATAGCATATGCCTTACTCAACTTGGGCAACGGTTCTTGCGCAAGGATGCGCGATCGAACCGTCGAGAACACATCGTCAAGACCCATCAGAAAATTATGAATCCGCTCTTCCTCGCGCTCTCTTGTAATCTTGTCGGCCCATTTACACTCGCATTTACCGTAAGTGCACCTCTGTGAACTCTCGTAATTGGACAACTCGTCCCATATACGCTTCAAGCAACCAAAATAATCGACCACTGCCTTGCCCCCTTGAACACATCGAGCAAGGTCGGATCTCAGTTGGTGAACCCTTGGTCCATTCTCAACGGAAAACCGTTGTTTCAAGTGTTCCCACAATTCCTTAGCACTCTCATAGTAAGTGATCGTGGAACGTATGGATTCTTCGATGGATTGGATTATCCATCCGACGAGCATGGAGTTGACGCTCCACCAATCGCCCATTCTGTCTAAGTCGTCAGGCCTCATAATTGAACCATCAATGAAGCCAAGTTTCCACTTAGCCCTAAATGCATTGCGGATGCACAACTCCCATTCTTGGTAGTTGTCTCCTTTGAGAACGACGAGATAGATCTTCATCCCGGGATGATCCGACGGATGAAAATAAAAAGGCGAATTAGGTTTCAAGTTCCCCTTTTTCCCTGACATGATTGCAACCGAAGATAGAAGTGGAAAGAATGGTTGAAAGTGACGAAGAAAAAGGTGGAATTCCTACTAGAAAGAGGCGGCTTGAAGATGGCGGCCCAGTCTAGGGTTTGGATCGGAAAATTCTCCGTTGCTCTAATACCATAAAGAATTATGTGGCATGAAAACATGATTTATGATTAACGTAAAAAGTGTTTATATACAAGGCTAATGCTAACCCTAATAAACTAAACAAGGCAACTAGTATATACATGTATAATACATAAAAGGCAATCTAATATATACACAATACTCTAATAGATCACTTATAATGTTTCATGCTAGTCAGAGATGAGGGAGGTGAACTCCCATATATTGAACAACATCATCGCCTAGTATAGTCCCACTCAAGCGGGATCTGGGGGGTCAAGATGAGATCACTTATAACCTAAACATGTGAGGAGGATACATCTGATAGACCAAAGAAAACTCCCATATATTGAACAACAAGGAATTAATGTTTCATGATAGTCGGATGAAGGAGCCTAGTCTCTCGTACATCATCTGAAATAAAAGTAGTACATTAATCCTGAGAAATGTGATCGAATTAAGACATATATAAAAACCCAACAAATAGTATTGTGCAGCTCAAGAAGCCCAAAAATTTACTACTCGGTGTTTTGGGCAGGATAATCGCACTAACGCGTTACCTGCTAAGATGTGGGAATCCTAACCAAACAGAATCCGCAACACGTTATAAGATACAAGTAAGTGGTAAAGCAAAATAAAAGACAAGAAAATAATAGCAAAGTAATGGTAGGATTTGTATTATGATTAAGATTGTGAATGAATCCTCTGTTAACACAAACGAATGCTTGAACGAAATGGAATGACTAGACAAAAAGGACTTCAGCTTTTCGCAAGTGATTTCGAATATGAGTGTTGATATCCCCCCTTGCTGTCTTTGCCTCGTCCGTATTTATAACTTCCTCCCCCATTCTGACCGTTGGCTGAAACGTCTGGCATATCCCGAAGATTTCGCTCCTACCGTTAATAAGGTAGTCGTTGAGTGGCGATCATGAAGTCCGAGATTTCCGCCTTCCCTTGACTGTTTCTCCGATTCCTCCTGATAACGAGCAATCCCGGGCTGTCCTTTCTTGGGCTCACCTTATCTTCCTGGGCTGGATTTTGGAGAGGCCCAACAATACCCCCTCAAAAAACCCGGGAAAATTCCCTCCAAATTTTTTTAAGGTTTTTTGGATCTAGTGCTTTGGAAGTTGTAATGCAGAGGACATGTCCCATCGTGCCCTATTTATAACAGTCACGATGGCATCTAAAGACTTCAATTACGCTTCTCGGTGTCCAGGTACGTTTCCCTCTTCTCCGTTTCTTCATCTTCATATTCTCTTCTTCCTTCAGCCATGGCGACTTCCATTTCTTCCCCTGTTTCTCGCTGCCTTGATCCACCTGTACCCCTTCTCTAACTTCGTCCAAAATTCTCACCCCATTCCATCAGAGAAGTAGTATTTCGGAAGATCCTCACACCCTTGCTTTCTCCATAGGGTTTCCCTCTTCCGCAGAAATTTTCCTTCCCCCCTCTGGAATTTGGGCTGACTTCTATAACGATGACTGGGTTTGCTTATATGAGTACCCCTTCCGCATTGGTCATCGTTTTCCTTTCTCCCCATTGGTTATCGATTTCCTTACCACTCTTAATATCTCTCCTGGGCAAATACTTCCCCAGGTTTGAAGGTTATTGTTGTCAGTTGATTTGCTATGTTCCTCTCACGGCCTCCCTTTTAAAGTTATCGACTTTTTCTATAACTATCGCCTTTCTAAAGGTGGTCCTGGCCGGTTGACCTTAAAAACCTTTCAAGACAAGTCTGACTTGATCTTTAACATTTCCAAATTTGACCGGGGTTGGGCTGACAAATTTTCTTCGTAAAGCTATCCTCTTTGGGAATTGATACGGCTTTCTTGAAAGCTCGATGGCGTTCAACAAGTAATGTTTCTCTTTACCACTTCTGTTTTGTTCAATCACTTCTAATCGTCGATTATTTCCGTCTTGCATGCAGAAAATTTGGCTTCTCCTCAACCCCTCAAAGTGTCGGCCCAAGTTATTTCTCACATTGAAGCTATTCCGTTGGAGGAAAGGTCTTACCCTAAGCTGGTGAAGGCGTGCTTCGCTGACTTAGAGGACACTGAGATGTCGAGTATGCTATATCCTTCCTTCACTCCTTATGTTATCGTCTTTACTCCTTGTAACTTCTTTATCTACATGTTAACAGGTTCTAGGACCACTCGTTCCACCACTGCACTCACCACCATGGAACGAGTAGAAGCTCGAAAGAAGAGAAAGGCTGAATCGACATCAACTGTTGATACTTCATTAGTGGTCTCCGTCCCTAAGAAATCTTCCGAGGCTAGGGTTTTTTCTCCTAAGAAGAAAGCTGGTTTGAACCTTTCTGATCTTCCAAAAACGATGATGTCGCTAGACATGGCGGTAGAAAAGTGTTTGAGCTCCTTGGCACCTCTTCATGTGGACTGCTCTCGAGGCGAGGAAAACCAATCTTCACTTCCGGAATTCTTTGGTGAAATTCTTGCGGCTTAGTGGCAGGTTTGTTTTTCTTAGCCGTTGTCGCTTTGTGATTCACCTCTTACCGTATACATGATATTTTGCCTTTTTGTTCAGGGTTTGCAACTTTTGCTCTCTGTTTTTGAGGCCTTTAAGGATTTGCCGGATCAATTGGCTCAGAGCAAAATCAGCTTCCAACTTGAAAAAGACAAAAGTACCATTTTGGGGCATGAGAAGAATGCTCTAGAGAAGAAGGTGCGTGAGCTGTCAGACAACCTTGAAAAGGCATCAAAGAAGTCCAAAGAATGGAAGGAAAAGTTCGTGGTTTCCTCAGGTAAAGAAGCTGCTCTTGCTAAGGAGATCGAGGACACCGCGGACTATTGGTCGTGCCGAGCTCGGGTGGAGATGATGGAGGAATTCGCAACATTGAAGCACACCTCTTGGGATGCAGTGAAGGAAAGAGAGCTGTTCGAGAGCTTGTTCTCTGATGAAGTGATCACAACTAAGAAATCCTCGGTCGTCGACGACATTGCTTCCTTCGCCAAGGAGGTAGCCCAAGTGGAGATGGAGAACCAAAAGTCTGCCGAAGAATGATTTCCCCTTGTTTCTTTTTGCTTTCTAAACATTTCTCTACCCCCACTGTGTTGGGGATTTAAACACTTTATTTTGTACGGCCGCTCGTTTTAGGGCCTTTATGTGGACAATTCTACCCCTTGCTGGTTTTTAGGGGTTTATGCTATTAATGATGCTTTAGTACTTGTTATGTTTTTGGATCTGTTTTTTGTCTTTTTTGCAGGTGAAGTAGGTTTGCTACTGAGGAATGAAGATCAACACGTTGTGAGAAGTTTGCTTGTAGTTTATTGATAGATTTCTTGTTGTAATAGCGCTTTTGTGTAAGATGCTGAGAGAGAGAAAATGATGTATTTGACAGAATGTAAACACTTGTGATTTATAAAGTTGTGAATCGAGTTACAAGCATTTTGTGAAACTCTTCTTGTTCTAGAGTTTGTGTTACGCGTTCTCATCTCTTGCATCTCTTGACTAGTCGTTGTGTGCACAGCGTTGCCTGATCATAAGGCGAGGGCCTATGTTTTGGCATGTAACATCACAAGGCGTCCCTTGTTAGTTTTTATAAAACCGTTGTTGTTTCATGTGTGTATAAATATGTAACAATGTAATGTAAAAAGAGAGAAGTTTGTGATGTATACCTTATTGCGACTTGCATGTTCTAAAAGTGATACAACTTCAAATTCATCGCGTTCCAGCTTTTGGGGACCGTCTTCCCATCACATGATATCAACTCGTAGGCTCCTTGTCCTACGATCTTCGTGATCTGATAAGGTCCTTCCCAATTCGCTCCTAACTTGCCAACATTTAATTCTTGCATGTTTTGAAAGACTTTCCTCAATACCCAATCTCCCACTTGGAACGCCTTTGCATTAACACGTTTGTTGTAACTCCGAGCTACCCCCTGTCTATATGCCGCCATACGAACTGATGCCTCATCTCGTAACTCGTCAACCGTGTCTAGATGATGTAACAAGTTAGGTAGATTTGACTCCTCGGTAGTAAGTCCATATCGAACTGTGGGCAAAGTTACTTCTACCGGTAACACGGCTTCGCATCCATAGACCAATGAGAAAGGTGTATGGCTTGTAGCAGTCTTCGGAGTCGTTCGATCTGACCACAGAATAAGGGGTAACTCATTTGCCCAACTTCCCTTTGCCTCCTTGAGTCGCTTCTTCAAGTTATTGATGATTACTTTGTTGCTTGCTTCTGCCTGACCATTGGCTTGAGGATAACATGGTGTCGACATCACCAACTGAATGTTTTATTGCTGGCAAAATGATCTCGTCTTATCACTGATGAATTGGGATCCGTTGTCGCACACTATGGTGGATGGTATTCCAAACCTACTCAGGATATTTCTCTTTATGAAAGAAATGACCTGAGTGTCTTTGACTTCTTTGAAGGCTTCGACTTCAATCCATTTAGAGAAGTAGTCGGTCATTGCTAAGATGTAGACACGTTGTCCTGAAGCTGGAGGGAGCTTTCCCACGATGTCCATTCCCCATTTCATGAATGGCCAAGGGGAAGTTATGGGATGTAACAACTCCGAGGGTTGATGTGGTATAGGTCCATGACACTGGCACGCGTCACATTTGCGGCGAACTCCACTGCGTCTTTGTTCATGGTGGGCCAGTAATAACTTGATAACTTGCATTTTAGAGTATATTAGGACATGCACTTAGTTCTTAGTTTATATGTTTTCATGCATTAGTCTTGTGTTTTCTAGTACTGTTAGTTTAGTTTCCGTTATAGATGTCTACACGCGTATATTTATGCTTTTCAGGTACTTTGGAGAGTTTCGAGCTTCATTGGAACGCGTTTGGATACAAGACGGAATTAAGACTTCAGTCTAGGAGGCATCGGGACCGAAAAAGATCAACTGAAGAGCCGAAAAAGAAGGAACCACACGATCAAGGCCAAGGTCGTGCATCAAGGTGCACAGTCGCGCAGGCGGTGTTGAACAAATACTTCCCACCTAAGAAGACTTCTGAAATGAGGCAGCAAATTAGTAATTTCAGGATGAAAGATGGAGAGTCTTACTTTGAAGCTTGGGAGAGATTCAAGGAGCTTCTAGTGTTGTGCCCTCATCATGGGCAATCTAAGGTTGCACTTCTTGATATTTTCTACAATGCAATTGATGGTGCAACTCGTCTTCTAATTGACGCCTCATCTGGAGGTGGCTTGTCTAATCTGCAAACAGACAATGCATGGGATTTGATTGAAAGAACTGCATTGCACTCCCACAACTATTCTGATGTTCATTCCACATCTAGTGCCAAGAAAGCCTCTGGGATATATGAAGTTGATGCCAATACTCAATTGAGGGCTCAGGTTGATTTTCTTACTCAGAAGGTGAAGCAATTGGAAACAGCTGCAGCGGAAGGAAAGCCCATTGTACCTACACCATCAAGCAAAGTGGTAAATTGTCAGTTTTGTGGAGCACGTGATCACACAATATCAGCTTGTCATTTGTATGTTTTTGAACGTGAGCCACAGGTAGGAGAAGTGAACTACATGAATAACTACAATCGGGATGTAAGGAATGACCCATCCTCCAATAATTACAACCCCGGTTGGAGGAATCACCCAAACTTCGCCTATGGAAATAGTCAAGCACAACAAAGACAACCACCTGGGTTTCAACCAAAAGCTCCTCAACCACAAATTGCTCCCCCTGTGCCACAACCTCAACAATAAACTATGGAGCTTCTACTTGAGCAACTTGTGGCGGGTCAAAAAGCAAGTCAGTCCTTTCAACAAGAGGTGATCTCAGAGCTACAAGAGATGAAAAAGCAACAGAAGTTGTTTGAGCAACAATTGGCTTAACAAGCATGTAATGCTCCAAGACCCAGTGCTCAATTGCCTAGTCAACCTGAAGCTAACCTAAAAGGCCAAGTGAATGCTAATATCTCTTAGAAGTGGAAGAGCACTTGAAACTCCACCAATGACTCAAAAAGTGAAGGAGAATGAGCTACAAGAGAAAGAGGTTCCTGAAAAGCCAAAAGAAGATGAGAAGGAACCTCCATATGTTCCTCCACCACCATACAAGCCACCTCTACCATTTCCTCAAAGAAGAGCTGAAGCCCAATTGGACCCACAATTTAGAAAATTTGTGGATATGTTGAAGAAGCTCTGCATCAACATTCCTTTCACGGATGCCTTGAAGCAAATGCCCTCTTATGTAAAGTTCTTAAAAGAGATCCTATCAAACAAGAGGAAGATTGATGAATGTCAATCCGTGTTTTTAAGCAAGGAGTTTAGTGCTCTTATTCAAAACAAGCTCCCTCCAAAACTTGGAGATCCAGGTAACTTTTCTATCCCTATTGTCTTTGGTAATACTACTTATAATACTTTATGTGATCTTGGAGCTAGTGTTAGTATTATTCCCTTATCCATCTGCAAAGAATTGGGTTTGGAAAAACCTAGACCTATAGGGATGACACTTTATATGGCGGATAGATCATCGGTTCGCCCCATAGGAATCATTGAGGATGTGCCTATTCGTATAGGTAAGTTTTTTATTCCTGTGGATTTTATTGTACTGGATATTGATGTTGATATGCCTGTCCCAGTCATCTTGGGAAGACCCTTTCTAGCTACTGCAGGTACTTTGATTGATGTTAAATAGGGGATCCACTCCTTCACAATAGTGATGAGAAAATTGAATTTAGTTTTTCAAAAGCTATTAAACAAACTTCTTGTGAGGATGATGATTGCAGGATAGATGTCATAGACAGGGAAGTTCATGGATCTTTGATGTCTGTGGTCTCTAAGGACCCAATGGAGCTTGGTGTACCCTCTATAGAGGATCGGGTGGAGAAAGGAGAGCTACTTGCTGATGTTGCTCAACAATCTCAACAAGTTGTGGTAGCTAAAAGCCTCATAGTTGGTGGTAGTGCTGAGAAGATGAAGGGTAGAGTTCCAAAGAAAAAGAAGAAGGATCGAGCAAAAATCCAGGTCAAGATTGGAGACAAGGTGATGCTATTCCATGAAAGATCTAACATGTTTCCAGGCAGCAAAGGAACAAGATGGTCTGGGCCATACATAGTGACTCGAGTTTTACATGGAGGTGGAGCTGAGCTTTGGCATAAAAACACGGGAAAATTCAAAGTACAAAGGCGTAGTCTGAAACTTGTGTTTGATCCTAATCCAGTTAGGGTGGGTGCCAAAGACCCTCCTGACCCGAGCGCTTAAAAGAAAATTTGACGGTCCAGCTAATGACCTTAAACAAGCACTTGTTGGGAGGCAACCCAATTATTTATATTAAAAAAAAAGAAAATCAAAAAAAAAAATATAATGAGTTAGCGTTTTTAATTTTTGGGGAAATTCCTTCTGGTACCCCTCAACTTATGACTTTTCCGGATGGTGCCCAAAAAAAAACCTTAATCCGCGAAATACCCCCGAGTTCTTGAAAAACTCCAGCCCGTGACCTTTTATTCCTTTTCCTTCCATTAGTACCTAACTCCGTCAGTTTTTTAATATAAAAAAAAGATTTTAATGTTGAAAAAAGATTTGAGTTATCAAAGAATCGAAATCGTTCTCTGTCTCTCGTATTTCACAGGAGCTCTCACAAAATGAACCACAGAGGGCAAACTTCAATTCGAAATTGGTGAGGGCTAGGGCTAAAGCGTCGGGCGGTGGATGGAGGGCGGAGGACCGATGGCAGGCGGCGGTCGAAGGGTTGTTGACGGCGGGTGGCAGCTGGTAAGGGTGTGCGAATTTTGGGTATATTTTCGAAATTAATATGATTGTGGTTAGATTTAGGGCGAATTAGTTTGTGATTAAGTTGATTTTCATCTTTATTCGTTGTTTTATGGTCAATTTGAGAGTAATACCTGTTGATGTGGAGAAACGACTTGAAATCAAGGCTGAAAAGAATGACAACTGCTTAATTGCTTTACCCAAAGTGTTCACAATTCATGTGGATTATTAGAGGATCATCAGAGTTTTGTTGGTCTGGGTAATGAAGAGTTCCTAGCCAGAGGCGATGAGCTTCTCAAACGTTCTCAAACAGGTCCCACTTCAAACTCTTCCTTCTCCTTTTAATTCTTTCACTAGAATTCAATTCAATTGAAAATATTGAAACTCAAATGGAGGCTGAATCTGCAGGTGACCTTCACTGGAAACTCGTCTCCCTTCTTAACAAAGAAGGGCAGGTTTGAATCACATCCATATCCATAGCCTTGCATTGTTTCTTACAAGGTTCGAGATTCTTAGAAAAACAGAATTCTAATCTTACAACAGGTGATATTGAAAACGAAGAGTAGATGTTATGGGATCCGCTTCATCGTAGATGACATAATAGGTTAATGTGATGCTACTTCAAATTGTGAAATAGATTGTATCAAAATTCAGATGCTAGAAGTTCAGTTGTTAGCTTCTGAAAATTTGTGTATTTCATGAATTATAAGTATGCAGTTCAGCTGCTGGCTTTTGACAGATTGTATGAAAATTCAAAATTGGAAAATGTTTAGAAGCATGCAGTTCACTACAATAGCTTGTCATTTTTTCAGCAATTGCAAGTATGCAATTCACTACATTTAAGTTTGAGCAGGCTTCATTGCATTTAAGCTTCACTGCAGTTCAAAATTTAGAATTGAAAATAATGCCAACAAGTTTCTTTGTCACCATCTGTTGTCAGTGACTCATAACCTGTAGCGGAATTGTGTCTAATTCTACATCAAGTAGACAACTCTAAATTCACTACTTTTTTCTCCTCAGATACCTTATAATGTAGAAAAAAAAAATGAATCAATGGAGAGCACACTTAAGTTGTATAACGAAACACCAATAGATGATCATATATAAAAAAGAGATTAATAGCATACAACATATAACTAGAATCACTGCATTTAGGTTTGAGCAACAAAATTAAACACAAAATTACTCTACTTGTATAGCATAAAAGTGATTAGTCTGCGTCACTTAATTACAAACGGGTTCGTTTACATTTATAGAATCTATTTCGATGTTGCAAGGATTCGGAAATCCTAATTGAAGCTCTTTGCGCCTATCGACATCCACACAATTTAGATTTCTCGCTCTAAGGATGTCGATGAAGTTGATGAAGAACCACAAAAATCCATATATTTGTTCCTTGAGATAGCCTGGTTTACATACAAAAAAAAGCATCATTAAGAATACATAATATAGCATAGTAGACCTTAGCTTCAAATAACACACATATTTTATCATAACAGAATTTATGTTGTTAAGCACTTTCAACATTCAGCTGGTTCACATATTGGAGCTTTTGTTATACACATATTTTATCATTCTCTAAAGTTGAAAATGTGGTCTTGTTTTCATATTAATGGGCAGGGCTGGATGCCATCAAGATTGGAAACACCTTTTACTGAAAATTTTATCATACCCAGAAAATAAACCACTACAACTGAACTAGCAAGTATTGCTTTTGTAGTAAGTTCTTACAAAGTACATAAAGTACTTGCAATATATTGGGGAATTAACAGATTTTAGAAATCCATAATGAAGCTGAAATTGGTCAAGCTCACTCAAATATCTGAACAGAAGAAGTCTATGTATATCAATGAGTATACTATTCAAAATCCACAAGGAGAAGGAATAATGTTCAGTAAGAATTTAGTTCATGTATGACACTCCAAGGTACCTCTTATAATAAATTTCACTACATGCCGACAACATAGCACAATACCACCAACAATAAAAATGTAGAAGAAAATATAACAGCGGACCCACAAAGATCATTTTTGCTAAAAAAATAATGAGAATATACAGTTGCTACTCTACATTACGGCAAGACAACAATTAAGAATTTATAACTTCTAAAGCATTAAATTGAATTGTAACAAATGTATCAGGCATAGCACAACTTTAAGAATTCTTTTAACAATTAAAAAGAAAAGAGCAAATCTACTTACTTCGTACGCTCCAAAGACCCCTTCGGAAACCATTTAATTGTGGGCTATCCATTAACCTCAAACTTGCTGCAAAGATCTTTTTGATCATCGCAATCTATCTGCAGAGTGCAAATCATGTTCAAACACAGCAAGTAAAGAGGAAAGTAGATGCAATGGAATTCTAAAGGCAAAAAAGTCCTAAATCGCAAGGAGTAATACCTGAAAATTTAGTCCTAAATCGCCGTCCGTCCACCGCCAAATCGCCGTCCGTCCACCGCCTAAGGCCGCTCGCCCTCAGCTTTCCCTCCTCCGGTGGCCGTACACGTCGCCCTTCCTATCGCCCTTCGCCACTGCTCGTTCTCCGGATTCCATTAATTCTGATTTGTAAATGTAATTGTAAGGAAAATGAAATTTATAAATTGATTTTCCTTTTTTAAAATCGTAATGTAAACGGGCTGAAATTGATTTTCCTTAAACGGGCTGAAATTTTTCAAGAACTCGGAGGTATTTCGCGAATTAAGTTTTTTTTGGACACCATCCAAAAAAATAATAAATTGAGGAATACCAGACGAAATTTGCCTAATTTTTGCTTTTATTTTCCTTTTTGTCTCTTCTTTTTCCCCTCTCTCCTCCCCCTCTTTTCTTCTTTGCGAGCCAGCCGCCCGACTCCTCTCTTTCCTCTTCTTCGCTCTACTCTTCCGGCCTCCCTCACCGAGAAAGCTGCCGGCCTTCCTCACCTCCTAAACCTCCGGCGACTCCCACCGCAGCACCATTCACGTCGCAGCCCCGCTCGAGCTTGCTGCCCAGTCCCGCGCGAGAGATCTGCACCACCTTGCGCAGCAGCCCTCCGCCTCTGTCCGGTCCGGTCGCCTCAGCCACCGCTCACCACACCAGCCTCGCCTGCGATTCCCTGCGTTCGCGGCCCTGCTCAACGCCGCCCATTCACGCACGAGCACCACGCACCACTTCGCCTGCTATCTCCGGTTGTCCGAAGTCGCCGACTCGCCGGCGACTCCCTCCGTTCGTCTTGGCTTCCATTACCACCGCTCGCACCTGCTGCAACCACTGCTCGAGCCCACTTCGCCCTGCACCACAGCAGCGAGTACTCCAGCGAGTCCACAGCAGCGGTGTGTACCTCTTTCTCCGGTCGCCTCTGTCCAGCCACGCCGGCGACTCATTCCCTGCGCCACCCACCGCCGGCCGTCGACCTGCAGATCCACCCCGAGGTACTACTCTAATCCCATCTTTTTGATTTTGTTTCAATTGGAATCTAGGGTTGTGTCTAGTTAATTGAAATTAAGATTTGGAGAAATTCCTCGCTAATTGTTGGAATTGATGGAATGCTAATTGTTGGAATTGATGCTTTAGTGTTTGAAACGGGAAATTTAGCGGATACATTTGCTTGCTAATTGTTGGAATCTTAATTATGACTTTTTTTTTTTTAAGCAAGAAGCATGTAGCTTAGTGGGAGGGGTTACGCTTCCCTTCGTTGAGGTCGAGTGTTCGATTCTTAGTGGAGGAGAAATGAACTTGTTGAGACTCGAATTCCAGACATAAGCGTTTGAGGAAGCAAAGCTCTCCGCTGAACTGGGGTGACAATGACCAAAAAAAAAATTATGACTTTTTTTTTATGCAAAGACAAATGAAATAAAAATTAAATATGAAAATGCAACCTAGCATGAAACTATATACTAACATGAAACAGGTTTCCCTCTCCCAAACTTAAAATCTACATTGTCCCCAATGTAGAGAATAAAAGAGAGAGAGGTACTCACTAGACAATCTACTAAAGCGGCGGAGGATAGGGAGCGCTCGAGTCATAGAAATACCCGAAAGTGTGATGGTACATCTGCTGCGTCATCTGCTCAATGTTGTTGAAACAGAAATCCACAGATGTTTGTAATGCTGTCATTCGCTGAGAAATTGAGTCTATTTGCTGGCGGAGGTAAGCAGAATCGCCAAGGCCAGAAGACTCTCCCTGCTCAAAGTGTGGTGGAGGAGCAGGAGCGTCTTCCATAGGCTCATCATCATCCCTGTTGACCACACCATCAAGTCTAGGAGGAGGAGGTGCTCCAATCCAAGTCTCATACCAATTTGCAACGTTATCAGTGAGCATCCGAACAGGATCAGGAAGGCGCGACGCAATAGTCACCTGAGTAAACCGAAGATATAATGTCCTGCCTTTGCGCTTGATCCAACGACACTGAATAAGAAAATCCTCATCAATACGATACAACTCTGGAGTCTCTGTGTATTGTGCCAAATCCACCTGAAAATGATGAGCAATAAGAGCAACCATTCCTCCAATAGCAATCACGCCGCTAGTGGATTTTCGAATCTGATCAAACTTTACAGCCAATTGATACCCCAGATCCATAGGAGACTCATGTGCCACATCATACAGAATAGCAAGCTCTCCACAACGAATGTTGCCGCCCTCTTCACGCCCATAAATGGTGTGGGCCAAAATCTTCTGCAGAATACGAAAACATGGGTTGACAATGTTGGAGGCCTTTGCAGTTTGACCTCGAAATGTCAAAATCCCAGACAATTTATGCCAAAAATCATCCTGCTCATTATTGAGAAGCAACGTTCGATCTCCACCAACACGAAAATTGAAAATTTGGTTTAACTGAGCAAGAGTCAAACGCCTCCATTGGTTACCAAGACGAAACTTAAGAAGCCCAGCATCCTCCATATCAAGAGAGATGGAAACAGTCAGAGAGCTGAATAACTCACAAGTCAAAGCCTTATAAGTTTGTGAAGACAAAGAGAGAAGGCTCTGAATGCCAATCTTGGAGGCCATACGATTGATTTCATCCATAAATCCTAAATGGCCAAGGCTCTCACTATTGACCCAACGAGTAGACTAGTGTGGACGTGCATCAAAATGAGCATACAGATTCTTTTGCTCTTGAGTAGCAAAATCAACTCCATCCACAGTCGAGCGTCTCCGAGGAGGCATAGGTATGATTTTTTTTGTAGTGCAGGTAGAATCTCATCTGAAATATTACCTGGCTAACAAAACTCAACAAAAAACAAATCAAACCCAACAACAAGTCCCTGACAAGGGACTTTCAACAATCACAATCAAGGGGTTCAAAGAGTTCCCCCACAAAAGCACAATTAGCCTTATTATCAACTTATAATTGGTAAAACTACAAATCTCAGCAATTTCCCACCGCAGCACCATTCACGTCGCAACCCCGCTCGAGCCTGCTGCCCAGTCACGCGCGAGAGATCTGCACCACCTTGCGCAGCAGCCCTCCGCCTCTGTTCTGTCCGGTCGCCTCAGCCATCGCTCACCACACCAGCCTCGCCGGCGATTCCCTGCGTTCGCGGCCCTACTCAACGCCGCCGAGTAACGCGCGAGCACCACTTCGCCTGCTATCTCCGGTTGTCCGAAGTCGCCGACGACTCCCTCCGTTCGCTTTGGCTTCCATTACCACCGCTTGCACCTGCTGCAACCACTGCTCAAGCCCACTTCGCCCTGCACCACAGCAGCGAGTCCTCCAGCGAGTCCACCGCAGCGGTGTGTACCTCTTTCTCCGGTCGCCTCTGTCCAGCCACGCCGACGACTCATTTCCTGCGCCACCCACCGTCGGCCGTCGACCTGCAGATCCACCTCGAGGTACTACTCTAATCCCATCTTTTTGATTTTGTTTCAATTGGAATCTAGGGTTGTGTCTAGTTAATTGAAATTGCAATCTAATTAGGGATTAATGGTTTTGGTTTAAGATTTGGGGAAATTGCTTGCTAGTTGTTGGAATTGATGGACTGCTTTAGTGTTTGAAACGGGAAATTGCTGAGATTTGTAGTTTTGCCCATTATAAGTTGATAATAAGGCTAATTGTGCTTTTGTGGGGAACTCTTTGAACCCCTTGATTGTGATTGTTGAAAGTCCCTTGTCAGGGACTTGTTGTTGGGTTTGATTTGTTTTTTGTTGAGTTTTGTTAGCCAGGTAATATTTCAGAGGAGATTTTGCCTGTACTACAAAAAAAATCATACCTATGCCTCATCGGAGATGCTCGACTGCGGATGGAGTTGATTTTGCTACTCAAGAGCAAAAGAATTCGTATGCTCATTTTGATGCACGTCCACACCAGTCTACACGTTGGGTCAACAGCGAGAGCCTTGGCCATTTAGGATTTATGGATGAAATCAATCGTATGGCCTCCAAGATTGGCATTCAGAGCCTTCTCTCTTTGTCTTAACTGACTTATAAGGCTTTGACTTGTGAGTTCTTCAGCTCTGACTGTTTCCATCTCTCTTGACATGGAAGATGCTGGGCTTCTTAAGTTTCGTCTTGGTAACCAATGGAGGCGTTAGACTCTTGCTCAGTTAAACCAAATTTTCAATTTTCGTGTTGGTGGAGATCGAACGTTGCTTCTCAATAATGAGCAGGATGATTTTTGGCATAAATTGTCTGGGATTTTGACATTTCGAGGTCAAACTGCAAAGGCCTCCAACATTGTCAACCCATGTTTTCGTATTCTGCAAAAGATTTTGGCCCACACCATTTATGGGCGTGAAGAGGGCGGCAACGTTCGTTGTGGAGAGCTTGCTATTCTGTATGATGTGGCACATGAGTCTCCTATGGATCTGGGGTATCAATTGGCTGTAAAGTTTGATCAGATTCGGAAATCCACTAGCGGCGTGATTGCTATTGGAGGAATGGTTGCTCTTATTGCTCATCATTTTCAGGTGGATTTGGCACGATACACAGAGACTCCAGAGTTGTATCGTATTGATGAGGATTTTCTTATCCAGTGTCGTTGGATCAAGCGCAAAGGCAGGGCATTATATCTTCGGTTTACTCAGGTGACTATTACGCCGCGCCTTCCTGATCCTGTTCGGATTCTCACTGATAACGTTGCAAATTGGTATGAGACTTGGATTGGAGCACCTCCTCCTCCTAGACCTGTTGGTGTGGTTAACAAGGATGATGATGAGACCATGGAAGACTCTCCTGCTCATCCACCACACTTTGAGCAGGGAGAGTCTTCCGGCCTTGTCGATTTTGCTTACCTCCGCCAACAGATAGACTCAATTTCTCAGCGGATGACAGCATTACAAACATCTATGGATTCCCGTTTCAACAACATTGAGCAAATGAAGCAGCAGATGTACCATCACACTTTCGGGTATTTCTGACCCGAGCGCTCCCTATCCTCCGTCGCCTCAGTAGATTGTCTGGTGAGTACCTCTCTCTCTTTTATTCTCTACATTGGGGACAATGTAGATTTTAAGTTTGGGGGAGGGAAACCTGTTTCATATTAGTATATAGTTTCATGTTAGGTTGCATTTTCAGTTTTAATTTTTATTACATTTGTCTTTGCATAAAAAAAAAAAGAAGAAAAAGAAAAAAATCTGAAAAATGTCAAAAATTAAAAAACAAATCATGCATTTTAGGTGTTATTAAATCCCTTTTAACGGAAAACCCCTTGTCCTTAATTATTCTTTGCATAACTCTAAACCCAATGACATGCTTTGAATTGTTGAAACCTCTATATATTAGCATGATTGTAGATTTGTATGTTTTACATGTAATTGAATGAGCGCATGTTATCTTTTGAGATTTGAGATTATGCTGAAGTTCTAGACATGTTTAACCTTGTGAGATCATATTTTTAGCCTTTCCAGGACTAATTGTCCTCTTTTATATTTCTTGAGTGTCTCACAATGACTTGCTACTCTAGAACTTGCGTTTAGATATCTTTTTTGAGGCTGCTTACAGAGGTCTTGCATATGACATTAAAGTGATAGAGGCATTATTTTTCATTAGCTTATATTTTCCCTATCCACCCTGCATATTAATCCTTCTTTTTGAAGCCCCTGTTAGCCTTAATAGCCTATCTTTTCGAGCTCAACAAAATTAAATCCCGAGCCTAATGAGCTTGACCCTTCTAGAGAATAGGAATTTATGCTTGAATTGTTTTGTGAAGTTTGAGTGAGTTGGGGAGTTGAAAAGAAGAATGAAAATGGTGGATGAGTTGAAAGAAAAAAAAAAGTGAAGTAAAGGGAATGAATGTTGAAAATGAAGAATGGTTTGAGCTTGAGAAATAAAAAGTGCATATGAAGGAAAAGTCTCAAAAGCCATGAAGAGAATGGGTTGAAAGAAATTGCAAAAGAAGTGTGAGAAAAAGAATGAAAGAAATGAAGTATGAATGAAAGAAATGGAAAAAAAGTGAGCAAAAGGGTTAGTTTGTTGGTTTTAATGAAGCTTAATTTCTATTTTTCAGTTTTAGCACCACATAGCCAAATATATTCCATGTCTTATTCTTCTTACCTTGGCCACATTACAACCCATCAAAAGACCTCTTGATTTTTGTTGTATGCAATGTTCATAGCGGTGGAGATTTAGAACATTGATGCAAGCACATGGTAGTTTAGCAGTCTTAGTTGAGAATTGAGCGAAACACTATTCCCTAAACACTTGAGTAAGAGAGACAAACACATTCTCCTACTGAGGTCTAGAATGGATGCATTCTCTTGATCTTTTTGATTTTCTAAAGCATGTGCAATGATTTCAATTTGTGAACTACAAGTTTATTGATTAATGCTTAACTTCATTTGAGTTGGATACTTGGATTGCATTGTCTTGTGGGGTGTGTTGAGTTTATCTCTTGGGGGATTTTGATAACTTGCATTTTAGAACATATTAGAACATGCATTTAGTTCTTAATTTATATGTTTTCATGCATTAGTCTTGTGTTTTCTAGTACTTTTAGTTTAGTTTTCGTTATAGATGTCTACACGCGTATATTTATGCTTTTCAGGTACTTTGGAGAGTTTCGAGCTTCATTGGAACGCGTTTAGATACAAGACGGAATTAAGACTTCAGTCTAGGAGGCATTGGGACCGAAAAAGATCAACTGAAAAGCCGAAAAAGAAGGAACCACACGATCAAGGCCAAGGTCGTGCATCAAGGTGCACGGTCGTGCTGGCGGTGTTGAAGAATATCGAATCGTGCGCCGTTAGCCCGAGCCAGTTGGGGGTCGTGCGCCATACATGCACGATCGTGTGTTTTCCGTCAAAGAAAGGCAACGTCCGTGCGTTTTCAGACGCACGGTCGTGCGTCTCCTTGTCCAGAGTCGTGCACTTTGTAAGATCGTGCGTTGCTTTGTACGGTCGCGCCGTGGGTCGTGCGCTCCATGTTTGGCGTGTTTTTGGGCCGCCTCTCTTATTTTATCCTTAATATAAGTACTTTGCTTTGTCTTCTAGATGGGGGTTCGAACTTTTAACCTAGTTTCTATTTCCTTGAGAGACAAGTTTAGAGAGATTAATTGGAGATTTTGAAGACCTTTGTTGAATTGAGTTTGGATTTTCTGGATTTGAATCAAGTTTGTTTGTTTCTTCAATCCGGTATGTTGATTCTCATTTTTGCATTGATTTCTTCTATTTCCATGTCTAGCTAAACCCCGAATTCTAAGATTGGGGTGAACCCAATAATGTCGAGGTAGACTTATTTATTAAATTGCACAATCCAATTTTTGAAGCTTTTTTTGATTCAATCCTAGATGTTTTATGCCCTAGTAATTTATTTGAATGAGAACTTGCCAAAGTTTGAGATTGAAAGGTGAAAACTTTGATAAGTAGTCAGACATGGAATTGAGACTGAAAGGTACTTTTTCCTGTTGGAACCCTAGGATTTGAACCTGAGTTTTCTCTATTATGAAAGTATTTTGAATTTTCTTGTGGAATAACAATTGTCATAGAAACCTTAAGGTTGGGTTGAGTTAGCAAGTCGCGAAAGCGGATGTTGATTCAATTTAATCTTAAATTCTAAGTGCTTAAATGTCTAGATTTTAATTTGCAAGTCACGAAAGTGGATGTTTAATTGAATTTAGATACGTTTGTTAACATTCGAAAGAATTTAGCAAATACATTAGACAATTGTCTTCAAACAAAGTCATAATTAAGATTGTGCAATCATCTTTTATAGTCTACCAAAGCATTATTGTAGTGATCCTTAATCTTAGAAGTCTTTCTCTCGTTGATTTGCCCTTATTTACTTGTTTGTTTGCTTTAGTTAGTTTCATAGCAAAAATCACAATTCAATCTTTTCTTATTTTACGGCTTAGTATACTGTTTTGAATACAATTAATACTACATAGTCTCAGAGTTCGACACCTTGGTATTACAATCGATCCCGTACACTTGCGGGGTAGGATTTGGCCTATCATAACTCATCCTGCTCGCCTTCCTCGCCAAGTTGCGACCCCCTGTATGATTTCCACATTCCCCATCGTGTATGTCTTGTAACACCTTTTGTACCTCTTCCTCTTTTACGCATCGGGCGTATATTCCTGACGACATCCACTTGAACAGAATGTTATTCTTAATAGCGAAAGTGGAAGCCTTTACCTTAAGTCGTCGGGCTTCTTCTTTATCATCTGGTAGGACTCCATCTCGTAACCACCTTAAGTAAGGAGTTACCCACGAAGCATCTTCATCAGAATCTCGAATCTCGAACATATCTGCTTCTTTGATTATGGATGGCGCATCAAGGTACACAAAAGGTATCTTGTCGTACTCTCTTGGGTCGATTGCGGATCCGAGGTTGGCTAAGACGTCTGCTTGCGTGTTAGCAACCCGAGGAACTTGCTTTATCTCAAAATGCTTGAAATGTTTTATGATTTCTTGAACCTTTTCTAATTATGCCTTCATCTTTGAATCCCTGGCAACATATGAGTTCGTAACTTGATTTACAATAAGTAACGAATCACAAATTACCTCAATTTCTTGCACGTTCAAGTCTTTAGCAACAATTAACCCTGCTATAAGAGCCTCATATTCTGCTTCATTGTTAGTGGCTTTGAACATACATCGAACAGCCTGAGCTATCATATCCCCATGTGGTGACTTCAGGACTACCCCCAGTCCTATGCCAACTTGATTTGACGCTCCATCTGTATGCATCAACCACTTGCCGCTACCTGTTACATGTAACACGCGCGTCTTGATCCTCTTGTTCCTAAGTGGTAGGAGTGAAGTCGACCACAAAATCCGCCAAGGCTTGAGACTTCATCGCTGTTCTTGGCTCGTAAGTGATGTCGTAACCAGTTAAGTGGATCAACCATCTTGTTAACCGACCTGATAATTCTGGCTTTGACATGATACTCTTCATTGGATAGTTAATCCTCACGATGATAGAATGAATTTCAAAATAAGGACGTAATTTTATTGAAGCCATTACCAAAGACAATACAAGTTTTTCCATGGGTGAATAACTGGTTTCCGCATCGAGCAAGGTTTTACTTACGTAGTAAATGGGCAACTGGTCTCCATTCTTCTCTCGGATCAAGACGGCGCTTACGGCTACCTCGGTTACGGCCAAGTACACATATAACTTCTCATCTGGCTTGGGTTTGGAAAGCACCTGCGGGTTAGATAAATAATTTTTCAATTCTTTGAAAGCTTCTTCATGTGCTTCCGTCCATTCAAATGACTTGTCCGAGGATCGAGATATGAATCGGTTCAATGCTGCTACTCGCCCTGTTAATTTTTGGACGACTTTGACGCATTTTGGTGATTGTTGCTCCATTATGGCCTTGATCTGGTCTGGACTCTCCTCGATTCCTCTTTGCGTTACTATGTATCTGAGGAATTTCCCTGATGTTACTCCGAAAGAGCATTTGGTTGGATTGAATTTCATTTTGTAGCTCCGTAGGATCTAGAAGGCGTCCCTCAAGTGGGTAATGTGGTCCTCCGCCTTCACTAGCATGTCGTCAATGTACACCTCCATTGTATCCCCCAGTTTTTCCTGAAACATCTTATTAACCAATTTCTGATAAGTAGCACCTGATTCCGTTCGGGTGCAAACTTATGCCTTTTCTGCTTCACTAGTGGCACCTTCTTATTGACATTGAGGGCGTGTGTGATCACGTTAGGATCAATGCCCACCATATACTCGTTTGACCACGCAAAGCAATCATTGTAGGATCGTAGGAACTCCACCAATTGTTTACGTAAAGTTGGCTCCAGGTCTGCTCCTATTTTAATTTTCCTTGACGGATCAAGTGGATCAAGAGCTACTTCTTCAAGTTCTGGCGTCTCTGGCTTCACGTAGTAACTGGTTGTTCTACAGTCCTTTAATTGCTACTCTTACGACTTCTTCCCCATTTCAAGTTGTAAGTTCTTAGAAGTCGTTGCTTTCATCATCACGGAGTAGCATTCCCTTGCTAATTTTTGTTCCCCCTTGATTTCTTGAACTCCCCATGGCGTCGGGAACTTCACACATTGATGGTAAGTGGAGGGCATTGCCTTCATCCCGTGGATCCATGGCCTGCCCAAAATGACATTAAAGGCTGAAGGGCAATCAAGTACTTGAAATTTTACCTGGTAGTTTATTCCTCCTGCGATGGTTGGTAAGGATATTTCTCCCAATGTGTTGCACGATTCGCCACTGAAACCTACTAAAGTCGTAGATTTCTTAACAATGTCATCCATCCCAAGACCTAAACTGTACAAGGCATCCAACATGAGCAAGTTAGTGGAACTTCCATTATCAACTAATATTCTTTTAACAAGAAAGTTGGATATCGTTAAGGAAATTGTTAGACAGTCATGGTGAACTTCCTCTTCTTCGACATCGTCGAAGGTAATTGGCATCACGTCGAGACCGTTCATGGAGGAGCTCTGGGACACTCTCTCCTAGTGTCCCTTGCGATTCTTTTTGCTGTGGAATACGTTATGCCACAAATTTCTGATCCCCTGGTGATGAAGTTAATTACTCCAGTGTGCTTCGGAGGTGGAGGAGGACTAGATTTCCCTTTGTTGCGCTCTAACTGCTCCTTCGCTTTTTCTGATATTAAATCCTTGAGATACGCCCTGCGCAATAATTCACTCACCTCCTTTCGCGACGCGATACATTCGTCCGTTCGGTGACCATGATCAAAGTGGAAGTCACACCATCTAGACTTGTCTTTCTGATGCGAAGGTACATTACTCTTTCGAGGCCATTTGACAGCATCCCCCATGCTGTTGAGAGTTCGAACTACCTCCGTTGCGTCTACACAGAGGTTGTAATGGGAAAGTCTGGGAGGCAGCCTAGGACTTTCGTATCTTTCACCTTGCCAAGCAAATGTTGTATTGACGGTTGTTTTGGCGAGGGGTGTAGTGGAGTATGGAGCATATCTAGGTTCTCGCCTTCCTTGCCTTCGGTCTAGCCGGTGAGGGCTGATTGCTTTTTCAACAAAGAGATCATCTTCCTCCAATCGCACATGTGCTAACGCCTTCACCTGCACTTCATCGAAATTTGAACAAGGATATTTAGTTAACTCACGATATAACTCAGGATTACAAACCGATATGCCCCTTCGGAATGCCTCCACGGCTGTAGCGGCATTGCATCCCTCAATGGTCACTAGTTCCTCGTTGTAGCAGTTGAGGAAGGTCTTCAAAGATTCACCCAGGTTTTGGACCATGCGGTATAAGTCGCTTGATCGTTTCTTAGCGTGTCGACTGCTTGCAAATCTCATCCTGAACTTGTCAATCAACTCAGCAAAAGATGAAATACTTCCAAGAGGTAAGTGCGAATGCCAATTAAGTGCGGGTCCGGACAATGTGTTCCCGAACCAACGACACATAACAATCTCCTTCATGTCAAAAGGGACTGTGCTAATGTTCATAGCATGCTTGAATGCAGCTATGTGTTGATCAGGATATGTTACCCCTTCGTACTTGGGTACGTCGGGGACGTGATATTTTCGGGAGATGTCGACTCTTGCGATAGCGGGCACGAAGGGAGAGTCGGTGTAGCCATCCCTTCTTTCCATTGCTATCGGTTGAGGTGCCCCTAAGACCTGAGTGATTCGGTCCTCCAGGGCTTTGAGGCGTTCCCGTAATTGGGAAACCTCAGTATCTTCCCGTACAGCCCTTAGGGAATTACCATTTACCTGATACCCAGTTACTGGCCTGACGACATCAGGTGTTACGAGACATGGATCATCCATGTCTAATCGTTTGGCGACTCCTTCTACCACGTCAGTTCCGCGCGGTCGGGTGGGAGATGATTGTATCTGAGATCGAAGCAAATTTCGTTCATTAGTCAAAGTTTCAATTTGCTTTTCATATACCTCGGTGAATTTAGCATTAGCCTCCTTCTGGCTTTCCAGGTCCTTTTGAAGGGCGATCATTGTTGCGCGGAGCTCCATGATGACATCAGAATCGCCTCCTCCTACTCCTCGTTCTTCGGAAGTGCCAGGGTTGCCGTTGGTGTTCCCGGAACCTTATTCAACTCCATCTATATTCCTAACTCCATCTACGTTTCCAATTCCACCATTGTTTCCAGCACCTTGGTTATTTGCTTCTTCGTTGATCTCGTGATTTTCAGGATTTCCTACATGGTTGTGAGTAGTTTGAATTCCTTCCATCTCGTTGATAGAATCTGTAGCTCCTTTAGCGTGACTTCTTTTTGGATAGGGCCCCACGGTGGGCGCCAATTGTTTTGGGCAGGATAATCGCACTAATGCGTTACTTGCTAAGATGTGGGAATCCTAACCAAATAAAATCCGCAACACGTTATAAGCTACAAGTAAGTGGTAAAGCAAAATAAAAGACAAGAAAATAATAGCAAAGTAACGGTAGGATTTGTATTATGATTGAGATTGTGAATGAATCCTCTGTTAACACAAACGAATGCTTGAACGAAATGGAATGACTAGACAAAAAGGACTTGAGCTTTTCGCAAGTGATTTCGAATATGAGTGTTGATATCCCCCTTGCTGTCTTTGCCTCGTCTGTATTTATAACTTCCTCCCCCATTCTGACCGTTGGCTGAAACGTCTGGCATATCCCAAAGATTTCGCTCCTATCGTTAATGAGGTAGCCATTGAGTGGAGATCATGAAGTGCGAGATTTCCGCCTTCCCTTGACTGTTTCTCCGATTCCTCCTGATAACGAGCAATCCCGGGCTGTCCTTTCTTGGACTCACCTTATCTTCCTGGGCTGGATTATGGAGAGGCCCAACACTCGGTTGCCCTCATGACATGATATGGAATGTGTAGTTCCGAAAGTCCAGTTTCACCTTAACAAGCGTTGATATTGACATATCAAGCTAAATAATCAAAGTGTGCGACCAACTCTTTTATTGAGCATGTTGGGGGATCAATAGTGAGTCCAACTCTAACACCACACAAGGACTTTATCCATAACTCGATCAATACATGTAGAAAACCCCAAAAAACATTAGATTACCAAGTCCCACTGGCGAGGCCTAAACTAAAATTCCACCTTACAAACAATTTAAATCTGTTTCTAAATGGGCCAAGGCACTCTGCGATACCTAATTACCTACGGATTTTAAATAGTTTATCACACTCATGAGTCATGACTCATACTATATATCTATAATAAAATCATCCAAAGATTTAATATCGATCAAAGACTAGCTTGAACAAATAAAGGTCATACGCTTTTTTATGCCTTTAACTATAAAAGTAATCGTTTTACTTATATGTAATAGTGTTATGGCCCCATTTAATTTATTTGCTCACATTGTTTATTAGCGGACAATAATAGTGTTATGGACCCATTTATTGCTACTAACGTACGGATTTCACCAATGTCCTAGACAACATGAGTTATTGATACGTTATTATATAGATTATTTATAATATTTAATTAATGCTTTTTTATATAGAGTTTCATAATACTCCTCACGGGTTTTCTTTACGGTTTTTTCTCGGAACGCTTTATTTGAACCGTTAGGACTTACTGTTAGGGTTAGAGATTATTATTATATATACTCTTGTATTGTATTCTAGGGAGACAATCAATGAAGAAAACAATTATCCCCAAACCCTAATTCTCCTTCTCTTCTATCTCGTCTCCTTCATCTCGTCTGACTTCTCCCCTATCTCATCTAAGTCACTCTTTATCCCGGCTTTGGCCCTTCTTCCCTTCACTCGGTTACTTTATTCATTAAATTCGATACGAGATCTATACGGTTTCGTATCAATTGGTGCTTTCATCCCTGAACTCTACAATCACCATGTCTGCCGTTACAGGCAATAACGCGGTTCTTCGCGACGTCCGAGATCTACTGAAAAAGCGTGAGGTTCAAAATCGAACTCTGTATATCAAGATTCATCGGGAAATCTACCCAATTTCTTGCACGATATTGGAGCAACTATTTTCGGCATTCGGAATTATTGAGGACCTTGAGATGTCTACGCCAGAAGCAGGGTTTCATGCCAAAATTCGTTTCAAGAATAGAGGATCGGCCATGGATGCCTTGTCCCTCTATGGGAGATACATCTATGATGGATGTTGTAAATTGGAGTTGTGGCTTGGAGTATTGAAGTATGAGGAGGCTACGGAACTAAGCGGATCGTCACAAGGTTACGTGATTCTTTCGGGTTCGACTCAAGTGGAAGTTCCGGTGGACACTATCGGCTCTCTGGCGCCCGCGACTACCAAACCTGCCCCTGCAGCCATGAGTCCCGCGACCGCAGTTTTGACGCTAGCGACAACAGTTTCACCGTGAGCACTCGCACCCGGGGCCCACCAACCCGCGCCCGCGGCCAATGCCCCGGCACCCGCGACCAGCCCTCCGGCACCCGCGGTTTTGTCCTTCGCAGCCTTCGTTTGCCCTTTCTCGACGCTTGCAAATCTAAATCCTAAAAGTCTTGGCGTCGATACGGAAACACAGGAGATGAAAGCGTCTGACTCCATGGCGTTTCTGGACATCTCAGACATTGCGGACAAGCCGGTATGGTGGGAAGGCAACTTGGGTTTTGACCCAGGGATTTTGGGCATGAGCTTGTCAAAGGGTCTTCAGTTGTTTCTGTCTGATGTTCCAATGAAGAAATATTTGGGCATCACCGAGTGGTTGGGTGGTGATGTTTGGAAGGGTCGTAGTAATAGGAGATTTGGCCCAAGGGTACTCGCATTAGAAGGTAAACATCAGCCACTACATCTGAGGCGTATGCAGAAGATTGAGGCTCTTGTCTGGGTATTTGATCCTGGAGGGACACATTTTCCACAACGATGCATTATTCTTCCTCCTGATTTCCGACTTGAGGACAAGTCGATTGTCAACGGGGGAGAATTGATACGCTATCATATAGATTATTTATAGTATTTAATTAATGCTTTTTTATACAGAGTTTCATAATACTCCTTCTCGGGTTTTCTTTACGGTTCTTTCCCAGGACGCTTTATTTGAACCGTTAGGGCTAACTGTTAGGGTTAGAGATTATTATTATTATATATACTCTTGTATTGTATTCTAGGGAGACAATCAATGAAGAAAACAATTATCCCCAAACCCTAATTCTCCTTCTCTTCTATATCGTCTCCTTCATCTCATCTGACTTCTCCCCTATCTCATCTAAGTCACTCTTTATCCCCGGCTTTGGCCCTTCTTCCCTTCACTCGGTTACTTTATTCATTAAATTCGATACGAGATCTATACGGTTTCGTATCAGTTATCCTATCACTCCATTTTGAAGATCAAAACTTATGCTTATATTTTTGTACAAGAAGTTTCTCGGGTAGATCGAGTCTCGAGTATGTTTCGGGTTGATTATGCGGTTGGTTTTAGGTTGTTCTAAATCGGGTATGTTTTGGATCCTTGTAAGTTACTATATATACAAAGGTTGTGTTGTATGCTCTCGTTTAATTCAAGGTTTATTTCCCCGGAAGGTTATATGGTGATTGTATCGGGTATACTTTCCAAATTTCGGGTAAATTGATCTAGATTTGATTTATTTCGAATCGGGCATTTCGGGTTGAGTCGGCCGGATCTTGGTAGCTAAGTAGAAAAGTAGCTAGTAGTATAAAGGAGATTGAGATGCTTCCAAGGCCAAAGGGGCACCATCAATAAAAGTCATATACTAATAATTCTAACAAAGGAACAACCACAAGAGAATCTTTTCTATTTTTATTACGCGAATTTAATTTTTAAAAAAAATGTAATGTTATTGTTATGTTGGGGTGTTCCTCGCAACCCTCATGCCACATGCCAGAGCTGGGTCCCACCACCTGCTGACAGATCTGGTTTCGCTGCCTCCTCCTCTCCTTTTCTTTCTTTCTTTCTTTCATACTTGCTCTCCTCTCCACTATACTAGTATGAAATCTCATCATCTGCAACACTTCATCTTTCCATGTGCCCATTTCATTTCCAATTATGGGACGATCATTGTTTTAATTTCCATTACACACTCCATATACAGTATGATGGGATTGAACCAATTTTTACTTTCATAAAAATGTAAATATTGATGACTGTAAAAAGTTTGGGAAGAAGGGCAGGGAAAAAAAAAGCAACCTAATGATTGATTTATTTAAAACTTGCTGACATGCATGATTATTTATTTACCTCTGTTTCATACTCCAGCTGATCATATATGCACTCTGCCTCACTGACACCTTTGATGGATTTGTCGCAAGATATTTATTTGGGTTTATTGAATTGTTTGGGATCGTAGGCGATGGTTTTAGTTATATACCCGATCGGACAGTTTCAGTTAATAACCTTAGATCTCTGAAATATTTTGTGGTTAGGGTTAATTAAATATTCAGAGATGGGCTATTCAAGTGTGGGTTAATTTGTTTAATTAATCTAACTAATCCTATATCTAGTTGAGTTCTTGAATGGAGGATGATGGGTAGATCATGTTTCGATCAATCGATGAGTAGAAGTTGAAATGAGAATAGTATATATAATTGGTATATTGAATACTAATTTCCAACAGAAATTAACTGAATGCATGGTATAACAATGCAAGAGGTAATCAAACATTATTAGTGTACTTTTCCACTATACACCAATCTACAACTTCAAAATATAAATCACAACATAGAAAATTTGATCAAAGTTTTTTTTTAAAGAAAAGATAATTTACGGGAAAAAAAGATAGCAAGCAATATTAAACTTCAACTTCCTCAATCTCAACCCACGGCTGGCAAAATAATCACTATTAACCCAAACTCACAATATTCTTGATAATGTATGCAAATTACATACAATCTGCAACTTAATTCCATAATATAGTTCTTCAATGAAGATGGTGCTGATCTGGCGCCCAACCCCAAAAGGGCGGCTGCTCCCCAACTCCGCCGCCACCACCACCAGCACCACCAGATCCGCCGCCACTGAACAGGCTGCAAAAGGTTTCATCTTGGTGATGGGGATGATCAGATGGCTTTGGTGCACAAGACGAGCTTGTAAGAAGATCGGTCAAGCTCGATGGTAGGAAAGATGACGGAAATTGCAACTTATTGCTTGATGGGCTCTCTTCTGGCTGAGTTGTGGAGATGCCCAAGTTGATGTCAGAGCTTATCTCACTCCCATTGTTGCTCCAACAATAGCTCTTTGTCGTCGCGTTTAGATTGATTGACCCGTATTCGGTTCCTCCCTCTTGAGTGTTCGTGGCGTTTGGATCACCACTCTTTAGAGCAAGTAGCTACAAAGAATCAAAATTGAGCATCCATTGTCAATCAATCAAGAACAAATATATACCAAAGAACCAATTATTCCAAAACTAAAAGAGAGATCAAGCTCAATTATTAATATAGATAATATCACAAACAATCATCCATAAAATAACGTACACATGTAAGATTGACTATGTAAACTATTTGGCTTTGTCCTTTCAAATCCCCAATAATAAATCAAGTAGCTATAGTGTATGAAGATGATGAGGTTGAAGTTGGAGAAATAGTGTACCTGGGCATGGAGTTTTTTGTTATGAGAAAGCAAAGAATCATTGTCAGCTTTGAGGGCATCAAACTGTCTCTTGAGGAGATTATAGTCTTTCTCAAGTTGCTTCGTCTTCCACCTCGCCCTCCGATTCTGGAACCATATGGCCACTTGCCTTGGCTGGAGCCCAAGTGCCTTTGCAAGCTGCACTTTCCTCTCAGGCTCAAGCTTGTTCCCCATCTCAAAGTTCTTCTCAAGGGTCTTCACTTGCTCCAAGCTCAGCCTCTTCTTCTTCTCCCCTAGCCCCACCAGGTGGGACCCGTCATCCGACAGATCATCGTGCTCTTCTCCTCCTCCTCCATGGCCCTGGTACTCGCCACCACCGCACCCTGACATCACCGGCGACCTCATCATGGCCAGAGTAGGCGGCACATGTCCACCTGCCAAAGAGTTTAAGCTAGCTCTTTTAGGAGCTTATAACCTAAATAAAAAAAATACTTACTGATCAACCAAGTGTAATTCTGCTCAGAGTGGGGTCTTGAAGTTCGAGATGGTAGGCAACCTTATCCCGAAAAATTCAAGAGGATGTTTCCGAAAGACTCAAAAATATTGACAAGAGAGCAACACATAAAATATGAAATTAGATAAGTAGATGTATATATAGAGCTAGGGTTTGAGCTAATAGAGAGTGTATACCATGGAATTCATGTTGAGGAGGGAAAGAATTGGAGAGGATGGTGAGATTAGTGTCTTCATGATCAAGTTGATGCTGTTGTTGCTGGTTGTGGTTTTGGAAGAAGTATTGGTGGTGGTGGTGGTGATGATCGGAGGAAGGAGTAGGAGGGAGGAAGGCCATTTCTTGGCAAACCATGACAAAACAAAGACAGAAAAAGAGAAAAGAGAGAGGAAAGAATTAAAGAAAGTTTCTCTTTTATTTTATTGTTTATTTACTTTTTTTTCTTTTTTTCTTCCTTTCTCTTCTCTTTGTGAGTGCATGAGATGTATGAGCTAATATTGTTTGGTGGGATAAAGGTGAGCCTCTGACATCTTTCCCATGTGATAGATTTTGTGAAAGCTCAGAAGATGAGTAGAGAGAGAGAGGGGCAGCAAGTTGAGGATTGGAGAGGATATGAGGTGTTATTTCATATGCAGAGGCTGTTACATTTTTATGTGTCCTTGTTATTTTATTGCCTTGTATATGAGACTTTTTTTCTTCCTATTATATTCTTCTAGCTTGCGGGGAGATACAGATCTAGGAGAAATGTATGAATTTAATATGCAAACTTGTGTACGTAAAGTAATATATTCAAGTTATTCTTTATATATTTTTGTTAGTGAAACAACTTAGGCCCCGTTTGATATGATGTTGGAATCGGATTGGAATCAGGAATTAACATGAACCAATCATGTGACATGCTATTTGGTATGATGTCGAAATGAACCATTCATAAGAATTATGGTTTAAATTTTAGGTTTTAGACCTTGTAATTTAGGGTTCATGGTTTTTAAAATTTATTATTTAAGGTTTAGGAATTTTAGTGTTTTAAGGTCTGAGATAGAAAATTAAAATTTCTTGGAATGGATGATACCTTCAATTTTCTGCTAGAATTAACTTTGCCTGCAAGATTAACTGAAATGAGCCTTTCCTGGGAATAAAATCGATTCCTGATTTTAGTCTGCCAAATAATATACTAGAATCGACCATTCCTGATTTCCAGAGAACCAAACCAAACAAGGCCTTAATTCATTATATATCGATCTTAGTATTGAATAATTAATTGGTCAAAATAAAACTTTTTTTGGAAAAGGTAAAATTGATTGATAAAGAAGGGATTTACAAGAGGAGAGTTTCAATGCAACAGAACAAACCAAAGTAACAAAAGGTGCGAACTTAAAGGAGAGCACCAAAACAGAGAGGGCTCGATCATAAGGAAAAACATCCACATAAAGAGGAATGTGGATGTTTTAAATTACGGGCAGTCAGGCAGTTTTTAAGGTGCGCAATAATGACCCTGGAGCAGGAACGGGGAGAGGGAGTAGAGTTGTTGATGATAGCCTCGTTGCGAGTCTTCCACACGTGATAAATGAAGGTAGTGAAGCTGGCGACCATCAATTTGGAGAAGACATCCTTCTTGCGGAAGGTGTGAAGGGACCATTCGAACCAACTATGGATTGTTGAAGCTCGATGGGTGATGTGTAGCCAGTCCAGAAGATTACTTAGGACATTTCGAGTGAAATCGCATGTGTTCTAAAGGTGGTGTGAGCTCTCCTCGGCTGAGTTGCAAAAGACACAAGGCGTGGAGTTGATAGGGAGCCACCTACTAATCCTATCCCGAGTAGACAAGCATTCGTGTAGGGCCAACCACGTGATAAAAGAGCATCTTGGAGTGTGGAGGCCATTCCAAATCGCACGGTGCCACGGCCAGTGACTGCCACGGTTGCGGAGAACATCGTAAGCAAGCTTGGAGGAGAAGGTCCCGTCAAAATGGGAAATGTTCTCAAGAATGAGTTGAGGGGAGAGGTTGTTCATGAGGTGATTGCGCAGGAGAAGGATGGATTTCCATTCCCAGTTGATATTTGAGCCGATAGGGACAGTCCATATGTTTTTAGCTTCGAGGAGTGTGGAAGTTGCTCATCTTGTCCAGATATTGTTGGGCTGACCATTCAGATCAAAAAGAGTGTGGATGAAGCAAGAGCTCGGTTCCATGCAAGAAGCTCTTTGAATCCTAAACTTTCTTCACTCCAAGGCCTACAAACCGATTCCCAAGTGATTGGGCTTTTTTTGGAAGAGGAAGTGCTGCTCCATAAGAACGATCTAATGATGGACTCAACTTGGCCGAGGACCTCCTTGGGAAAGAGGAGGGTGTTACACCAAAAAGTGTTGATGTCGTAGAGCACTAACCTAACAAGCTCGCATCTATCAGCGTAGGAGAGGTTTTTTGAGGTCCAAGATTGAATTTTGGAAGTCATTTTGTGGACCAACTCCGAGTAGTCCTTGCAACGCAGTCTACGGGAACCCAAAGGCACACCCAAATACTTCATAGGCAAGACTCCAACAGAGAAGTTAGAAATGTTAAGCATTTGTTACCTAGTAATGTCATCAATCCCTCCAAAGAATATGGATGTTTTGCTAGAGTTGATTTTGAGGTCCGAAAGAGAGCCAAGCATGTGAAGGATATCAATAATCGCCTTTAGAGAAGAGATGTCACCTTTGCAAAAGATTATGAGGTCGTCTGCAAAGAAAAGGTGGTTGATGGTCGTGGTGCTACATCTCTGGTGCCAACCAAAGTTGGGGTTGTGTCCAAGGCTTTGGAGCATCCTGCTGAGATATTCCATGACTAGGGCGAAGATGTAGGAGAAAGTGGGTCGCCTTGACGGAGACCACGCTTTCCTTGGAAGAAGCCATGGTGCTCCACATTGATAGAGATCGAGTAGATGGTGGTCGAGATGCAAGTGAGGATCCAATTGACAAAAGTGGAGGGAAAATCAAAGTAATAGAGCACGTGCTCAAAGAAGTGCCATTCCATCGAATCAAAGGCTTTTCGAAAATCAATTTTAATAGCACAACTGGGTGAGATGATTTTTCTACCACAGTTCTTGAAGAGTTCTTGACAAAGGAGGAAGTTGTGGCAGATTGAGCGTCCAGCCACAGAGACGAGGTCTGGTAAGATACCGTAAAGGCGTTTTGAGATCAGTTTGGTGATGGTTTTGTAAAGGATGGAACAACAAGAGATGGGGCGGAAGTCGGAATTGAGCATGGGGTTGGGGATCTTGGGTATGAGAGGTGGATGATGGTGTGGTTAAGTTGGCTTAAAAGCGGACAATTGCGAAAGAAGTCTTGGATGGCCGTAAAACTTGCAGTTTGCAATCCAGATCACCCTCCAATTAATGGGCTAGATCATAAAAGTTTTTTTCCATTCATGCTTTGGGTCATTTTAACTAAAATTTTCTAATTGTTATATACTTATATGGATAAGATATGTCAAACGTACTAAATAGTGAAGGTATATTCACATGAAAATGAGCCTTATCATGAAAATTAAAAACAAATAGGACCCTTGGATTTGAGAAATGGATGGCTAAGATTAAAAGAGATAATGGTAAAATGATAATTTTGACAAAAAATAATATAAGAATAAAAAAAGAATAATTTTTTTCTTATTTTAATTTTCTTGTTTTTGCAAAAAACACGACATTTGATTTATTTACATTACGTTGACATATTTTATGCAAATGTTCACACTATTATAAGACATCTTCACATATTATCACTTTAACAGCTCAGAGATTTTATAATACGTTCACATATATTACAAGTAGACTTGTCAATCGGGTCGGGTCGGGCGGATTCACGTTCGGTCATTTCGGGTTCGGGTTAAATCGGGTTTCAGATCATTATGGGTCACGGGTCAATCAGGTCGGGTTGACCAGCGGGTCTAAAATATCCTTTTTTCTTATTGTTATTAAAATCCATTTTTAATTAAATAATAATATTTAGTTATAATATATTATTTTCATTTATTTTAATAATAAAATATATTATAAGCTTCAAAATAAATTTAAAAAATTCTATAAATATACTAAATCGGTCAACCCAACGGGTTTCGGGTTCTATCGTGTTCGGTTTATTTCGGGTTTCGGGTTCAAATTTTTGGGTCTTGACCCTAAAATTATCAGGCGGGTCGGGTCGGGTTAGCGGGTTAGGTCAGTTTCTGACAGCTCTAATTACAAGTGTGTTCACATATTAGTACTGTTTGTTCATGTTTTATGGTCATATGTTCATGTTCGATTAAATCATCATACAAGCTTTAAAAAAGTTGACAAAAAATAAAAAATAAAATAAAATAAATATTTTTTTTTATTTTTTCGCTTATTTTTGCCAAAAACACGCTTGACATTTTACATTCTATTCACATATTTTATACACATGTTCATATTTTTTTTGAAACACAGGTTTCCGGATCTTACGACCCTGATGCAGTGAAGCCAACCATGTCTCCTACCGACGTCGATGAGTTGATTCGAGTGTCTTCTGACGGACCAATTACAAGGAGTCGAACTAAGAAGATTGCTCAAGGCACAACATCAATCTTGGTTCGATTGGCAGCTGTTCTTGAAGAGCCAAGCAAGACAAAGTGGGTCTCGTGCATTCGACATCAATTAAGCCTGGATTCCATGGATTAATTTATGAGGGCCGAAAATCACTTATTTCTTTATTTAGAAACATGTATTAGCTTGTCTCACTTTAAGGCTGAATTTAGTAAGTGACCGGGTGAGATAAGTTGGTATATGGGTCAAAGTCAACTCTTTGACTTGACCATTCTAAGTAGAGAAAATATCTTTATTATTATTAATATAGGCGTGTTATTTTATTTAAATAATGAAGAGAATTCAATCAATAGGCTTATGTTAGTTGGTTGATATTCTCTCTCTTGGTTGTTAGAGATATTTTAAGATATTTTGAGTTTGTTAGGATATTTCCTTAAATAAATAAATCAGTCATGATTTATTTTATTTAAGGGAATCTAGATAGATATAGTTATAGATATTTTATTATATCTGGGGAAGCAAGTGAAGGCCAATTCTACCCCTCTAGGGCCGGCCATGCCTCTTGCTTGCTCTCCAAGGAAGACTCTTGTATTCTACTATTTATACTTTGCAATTTCATTTAATAAAAATCAGCTTGAGAGAGATTAAACCCAAATTGGTTTAATCTATCTCTTGGGCTCAAAAATAACGACTTGTGTTTATTTGCAATTGCTTTCGAGATCATCATCATTCGTTCATCACAATCATTCGTCCAACATCAATTCCGACTTCTCTCTTTTCGTGTTCTAAAAATCTGACTTGTGGTTGGATCAATTTGATTGTTCTAAGTTGATTGTTAAAGATCAAACTTAGTTAATCAATTGGGTTTAGCGTTAGAGCCAATCCGATTGAACTATTGAGTTGATTTATCTAAAATTCAGATTCGCTCTCTTGTTAAAGTTCGTTTCAGTTTTGTTTGCTTGATCAACAAGTTACTAACTTTAAGGCAAATTCAGGTTGAACTCAAGGTTACTAGGCAAGATCGGGATTGTGTGGGTTATATACGAGATTATCAAGGAGGATCCGAGGCAATCACGTATCAGACCCGACTAGTCCTGAGCCTCCCATGGACCCTGCCCTGGACCCAGAGGAGGAGGTAAATCGCGGGTGGGAGTGGCGGCGAACCTCCGACTCAGAGGCGGCACACGCATGGAGAACTATCTTGCCAACATGTGAAACTCTCACATCTGCAATTGGCAAGGCACGAACCCCTGACGTGGTGCACCCTGAGAAGCTTCTAAACGACCACGCCAGATGCCCGGGGGCTACACATGTTCATATTATTACAAGGTTTGTTCACATATAACCACATTTTAACGTCATAAAATTTAGTATATGCTCACATATTAGTATTTCATGTTCACATTTTATGACGTTATGTTCATACTTGATTTATATCATTCTACATACGTAAAAAGACTTAAAAAATAAACAAAGCTCCATAGATGAGTGTGCAAGAGTTACTATCAATCATGTAAACGAACATGAACATATGTTAACACAAAATATGCCGAAGAGATGCTAAAGGCGGCTTGGTTACCACCAGACTATCTTTACTATGAACATGATCGGGCCATTCAAGCTTAAAAGAGAGGATAAATTGCATCAATTCCATTATGAAGTTCATTTCAATTGTGAGTATGACCATTGCGACTCTCGCCGCCAATCCTTAGTGCCCGAAGGGAACATAGCCTTGATCCTTTATGCTATTTATGATGACTATGTGGTGTGGCTTCAGGCACGATCTCATCCATATATGTGATTATGTTCAGAGATAAAACCTATCATCAAGTGACAACACCCTCGAGATTGACCTCGTCGCGGTACAAACCCTCTTTTTTCCTGCACCGTGGCTTCATCAGAGTGGACTGGCTAGGATTAGTGAGGTCTATCTATCTACGGACAAGTTGGGGGATGACGGTATCATTGCTCTTTCCTTCATAGTAGTCTTGTATCATCCTCGTCCAAATCTCATCATCTATTGATAGGGGCATGGAGTCCACGTGTTCATCTATCCTCCTAAGGCCTTCCCACCCCACTTGCTTTCAAAAATCACGGATCATTGAAAGCTTAATAGGCCTGCATTCGTTGATGCAAACAAGAATTTGGTGAGGGCATGGTAGTCAACGAGCCGAGGTCCACCACACATTGTCGCATATCAGATGATATCCTCTAGTCAGGCCGTTTATGGAGTGGATATGGCGAAACACTCTCCAAGACAACTGTTGAAAACCTTGCTTGGAAGGTGAGAGAAGACGGTCTTGAGCGGTTCGGCCGTTTGCATGATGGACATCAGGATACTAGTATGATCTCATTCCATCTCTCCCCTAATGGTGTTCACATGGATGTTCACCATGGCGTGCATCTTATTCAACATTGTGTTGAACCCTCCAACGGATGGCTCCAAATAGTCTATGAATAAGGAGTGTTGCAACTCGGCCATGAGAATATATATCGTAAATTCAATGTCAATAGCGAAAATAAATAAATTTTCGTCTATGTATCATGTATGGAAGGCGAAACTAATTAATTTACCTATTCGTGGTCCTTGTAAACAAATAGAGCCAGTGATCGGTGTACGGTTTGATAATGTGATTGCACCGGGGATGAGCTAGTTCTTTTGGAGGAATGCAAACGACAACGAATTGAGTTGCATATTGCCATTATGTAACAAGTTGAGCCGCGCCTTGTACTCTTCTACGGTTGTCAAGCTAAGAACGTGTTTGCAAGAATATTGTGTAAATACAATAACGTAATGTAACATTTGACCAAATATTTGACATATACGAGGTAGTAACGAAAGAAAACCCGAGGTGTGTATCAAACGACTCGCGTGGTGAAAGTGCTTGCAACGGTAAAAATAGTCCATCTGCGAATCCACCGTGAGCTTAAATAGTCGAGCTGAAAACGTGTTTTTACTTGTAACGACTAGTTAGAACTAGCGATTATCACTTGAATGTTTCAAAACAAAGGTGCTTAACCCATGCAGCATAGGTTAGAAAAATCGTTTTTTAAATTTTTCTCAGGCTGAGTTTCCGAATCCCCAAAACCGGGGTGTTTAAAAACTCTTTTCCTTCGAGTTACGAAAGTCACAACTCTACACACTGGCCTACCAATCACTCATGGAATTTTTCATAACCCCGTCCCAAAAAACTCTAGCTCGGCCACTAAGATACGTGCTTCTCTACAATGACTGGTTGTTGATAAGGAAAAACAAAAAAGTAAATCCATCAAAATCATGTCGACTGATGATCATTTTCGTCTGCTTGCGGTGCCATGGGTTTAATTTACTAGCGTCGCGGTTAGAATGTTTGATTGTACCTGTGAATTTGCCTCATGGCTAACTATCTGAGATGTCAAGACCCACCAAATCAATGATGGTTGATTTGAGTGTCATCATGTGCTTATGAATGAATTGATTCTTATTTTCCAGCATCGAAGTAAAATTGTAAACCCATCCAATAAACGGCTTTTAGATCACAAGAAGTTGAACTGAAATTTTAAAATTCCTAATCTATATGGTCGATTTCCACTTATATGTTCTCGATTTATCTAGTACAAAAGTATAGCTGCATATGGTGCAGTCGAATTAAAATAATCTTAAGCTTCCGTTTATTTGTAAGTGTTTTATTTTGGTAATTATATTACAAGTATTACAAAGACAATGGCTAAATTTATTTATATTTTTTATTAAAAAAAAAAAAAGAGGGGTGGGAAAAACAGAGAAACCAACCATGTGTGAGGTGGGGGGCTGAGTGAGCTAACTTCGCCACAGCTGGGCTTTTATTTTTTATTTCCAGAGAGCATTGTCCCGAGATGAGCAAGTTGTCATCAAATTCATTCATCTCTCCGATTTTGTCTATTATTTAAAAAAATCTTTATATAATCTAGTTTCTTAAAAATATATAATTTTTAAATTATTCATATCTCGGGATTGCAATTGGGGGAGGATTAACACATTCCGCCAGATTCTCGCGGAAGATAAGAATTAGAAATGAGTATATGGGGCAAAAAGTAAATCCTTAGAGCAAGCCCAACAGCTTTCCCAAATTCTTGGGAATTGACTTTTGGGGATTTTGGACCAAAAAATTGCCCCAACAGATGCTCCATTCCATTCTCCATTTTGGAGTAATTCTCCAAAATGAGGTAAGTTTTTCCTAAATTTGGGGTGATCCCCAAATCTCCAAATCAATATATTTTCCTTTTTTTCTTTTATTTACTAATTTAATGGATAAAAAATAAAAAAGAGTCACCCAAAAAGTGAGATTATTAAATTAAGATTCTAGAATATTTTTATTTCTTATAAGTCAAATAACAAATAACAAATATTTTTATTCCATAAGATTCTAGAATATTTCCTTATTAATCAAATAACAAATAATTTATGATTTATTAAATTTAGATTCTAGAATATTTTTATTCCTTATAAGTCAATTAACAAATAATTTTTCATTTATTAGGTTAAGATTCTAGAATATTTTTATTTCTTATAAGTCAGATAACAAATAAATTATCATTTATTAAATTAAGATTTTAAAATATTTTTATTCTCTTAAAAGTCGAATAACAAAGAATTATCATTTATTAGTTTAAGATTCTATAATATTTTATTTTCTTATGTAAGATAATATATAATTAGTTATTGTAATTTATATGGTAAAAAATGAAAGTATTAAATGCAGTGTTCTCCAAAATAGAAAATTTGTTGGAGTTGGACTGATTTTTTTTTAGAGAATATGGCAGTTGGTTCTCCATTTTGGAGAAAATTATGGAGAAGCTGTTGGGCTTGCTCTTATACAGGCATTCAGTCAGTCCCCCCACCCTTGATGAGATTTTTACTAAAAAATTCAGACTCATCTATGGCCTTCTCTAGATTTGTCTTATGATGATTTTTCGACACATGCCCTATGAGTTTTTTTTTCCCTTGGATGCAAATCATACATGCGATGGTATACCACTCCACAAAGGTAAACATCTGATAAGCTAAAGTGAAGTATAAATCTAACGATTCACAGAACACGATTAAGATCCATTGGTTGTTTGTGGCTTCACCCAACATACGAAGATTGATTACAAAGAACAGCGAAAAAAATAGAAGCTTGATCAATGTAGTTACGAAATTGGTTTGAAAATCTTCCAACCTGACGTAAACAATGTGTTACCTCATGAGATATTACACGAAGATATTTACATGAAAAATCAAATTAGATTATTTACGAAAGGAAATAATTTAGTGTGTAGGCTAAGGAAGTCACTATACAAGCTCAAGAAGGCCTCTTGGTAATAGTATGCCAAACCATCCCATGCACTAAAATCTAGAGCATTTATCTAGTCTTTAAATAGTCATTTTCTTTTTCATAAGAAGTTATGATTCTTTATTAGTTTTTGGTGCGATTTATGGCGATGACATCTTGTTATTTATTGGGTTAGTATTCACATGCAACAAAGACGAAATGTTGATTTCTCAATTGAAATTTATCTGTAGTCCCTTACAAGATTCTGGTTGTCTTGATTCTACTCCTCTTGTCAGCCTTTTTGAGTGGCATTCCAAATTACTCTTAATTTTAAAGTATTTACTAGTTAATCCTAGTGAATACCCTTGATTTGTGGGGAAAGTAATATTTTTTGCTTTTACTCTTCACATATGGAAGTCGCTCAATATACTTTTCGCTTCTTAAAACGTACTATAGACAAAGCTCTTTGTTTTAATGCATCTCCTTTTGTTTCAACTTCGTACTTTTTGGGAGGAAAGCCGATCCCAGTTTATTTCGTTCTATTTTGCTGTAAAGTTGATAATTAGAACGCGCTTTCACGCGCTCTCTCCTTTCTCTTCCCCTTTTGCCTGAGCCAGCCCTAATGCCCCTTTTTGGGGTGTTCTTCCTCTTAGCTTGTTCGATTCTTCGCTTGCTCTCAGCCTTTCCCTTGTGCAAATCCGTCTTCCTCTTCGTGGTTCATGTTTTGATTCTGGCTTTGTATCCCCAGTTTGACTTGAGATGTTGTTTTGCTCCTTCCATGTGTTCTGACATCTTAGGGTTTTGTGGTCCTTTGGATCCTTGTTCTGGATCTCAATGGATTTCGATTCCCTTTACCCTTTGTCGGTTTAAATGCCGATATAACCCCTACCTCAAGATCCCTTTCCTTTTTGACACTTGCTTGATCTGTTCTTTGTTTTGGCTGATGCGCTCTTCGATCTCTCAGTTTAGTTTGTTCTCTTGGGGTTTTTCTTGTGCCTATTTTCCTTTGTTGGTTCGGCTTCCTGTGATGGTCTTTGATCGTCTTCTTGATCGGATGATTGCCTCGTTCTATGTTCTCTTTGTGATGGATGCTCCTGGGTGCTAGCATTTGGGCCTCTGTGCGACGAATCTCTCTTTATTTGAGGGATTTGTGGGCTTGCGGTTTGCGGTTCTTTGGCTTCTGTTGTTGGGATTGAGTTTAGCTCTCCCTTCATCTTGCTTATGGTTGTTGACATTTACAGGTTATGTGAATGATTCTTCCTATACTCTTGTTTTTCTTATTTTGCTTTTGTTTATTATGTCCCAAACTTTTCTCTACTTGTTGTGGCTTGGACCTCTTTTCTCTTGTGCGGATTTTTCGTCTATCAAGATTGAGAACTTGTCTAAGTTGTTGCGCTTAGAGAATGAACACTATTATGCTGAAACTTTATTGAACATTTCTCTTCCATATTATATGAATCCTTTTCTTATCTTTAAGATGAGGCATGGCTACTTCTTAACTTTTGTACAATTTACAAGATTTGCTTGTTCTTGTTCGCTTATTCATCCTCCCTGTGTGAGTTTGATGCAGCTTGAGTTTTCTTCTCGACTCATCTTCAACTGTAACATTTTGTTATGGGAAAGATGCTCTATAAGCTTTGGGATGCTCGGGTTAATGGAGTTTGCCTTGAATTTGTCAGGTGAATTCCTTCCAAGCTTATTTCTCCTTGTTTGGCTTACTGAAATGTTGTATTTGTGTTGTGATGTGCAATATTGGTTTGAAGTAAAACTTGAGATATCCTCTTGTGTTCCTGTCTTGAAAATGTTTGCACTTTTCTGGTTGAGATCCTCGAGTCATTCTAGTTTCTCATTATTCTCTTTTTTCTACAGGGTCATATGTAATTTTCTTAGTCTCTTTACCTTTTCTATGATAGCTTCTGTGCTTGCTACTGGTTCATTCTTTGTAGTGAATTGGCAGCAAGTGCTCCCATCTTTATATCTTGTTTTAGATTGTGAGGTGGTTGAGGAGTTGTTGCCTTCTCTGCATAAGATTTATCTGAACCTTTCTAGTAGCATGCTTAGTCCTCAACTAGTTGGTTTTTGTACTTGGCTCATGTATCATTTTGATACATTTGTAGCTAGGTCTCTCCTTCTTGGTTGGGGAATCTCTACTTTCTATGAAGAATTTTGGATGCTTCATTGTTTTGATGAACATCTTCTGAGAATTGTATTGCTATCACATGATCCTAATCTAAACCAATATGCTGCCCAAATTTGTAACTTACTGTTCATAATATTTTATCACATAAAACCACTCTCTGTGCCTTTATATTTTTCTAGTTTTACTTATTTCTACCTTTGTTATCACATTTCCTTACTTCATAATCCCTCTTTCTGTAACAGTGAACTTTTTCACCATTATTTTTCCTTGACTCATTTGTTAAGTTGTAAGCCTGGTCTTTTTAAATCTTGTTATCAGAATCTTAGTGTGAAACCTGTTCATTTGAGTTTCATTTCTCATATTGGAGGATGTAGTCCTTGGCTCCTTCATAGTTTTTATGGAGTTGGAGCTTGGGCTCTTATTTTCTACTGGAAATTTTTAAATCTATATGATGAAAAATGGGGATGCTCTCTTGTAGATAGCTACCCTCTGAGTTTTTCTTACCATTTGCTAATTGTCCCTATGTTTGTTAAACTTTTTGTAACCCTCCTCTCTACTCTTTTATTGATGTATGCTTGTTATAATACTTTCTCTGTGCCTGGTATTTGGATCCCTTGGCTTCTCCTTATTTTTGGAGTTGTTACTTTGCCTTATCCTCTACTTTGGAAGATTAATATTTTAAATTTTTATAGATGGGTCTGTTATCCTCTAAATTTTCTAATATTTTCTCTTACTATTTGTTTTTCCATAATCAATGCTCAAATTATGAAATATATGTTTAAAATCTTCCCTACAAGGTCTCTTATATCTGATTATGTGTTTAGTTCATATCTTGCTGTTCTGCAATCTCTTATATCTGATTATGTGTTTAGTTCATATCTTTCTCTTCTGCAATTTATGTTAATGACTTCCTTCATCTTCCCTTTGTATTTACACACCTGTATTTGTTATAAGACTCTGCATGCAATATCTATGAGGTGTCATAGTTCATTTTTATGTGTTCAAATCTTTGCATTTATTGTGACTAAGATTCTCTTCTTCATAATCATTTCTCTAGCCTCCCAAGTATTAAATGTTGCAAAGGCAATTTCTCTGCAAAATTACTATTCATAATTCACTTCCTGTTTCATTAAATGGTGTTCATATTGGATTGAGACTTTATGCAAATATTCTCTCTGCATGTTTACTGTTGACCTCTTCTTAGACCAATCACAACTCTTATTACTCTCTCCTCTGCATGCAATTTATTACAATGAGACTACTATTCTTCTGTACTTCTCTTCTGCATTAGATCTTCCTCTATATAAGGACTTAAATTATCCTACGAGTTTATATACTCAAACTCATACATTCTCTCTCAATAATCTCAAAATGACACAAACTATTTCTTATGAGGATGCTTTGGTCAACTTTCCTATCCTTAATTATATGCCTATCTCTATGGAGGTTGAAGCGGTTCTTCCTCCTTCTTCCTCCTCTGAACAAGTTCAGCCTGCTGTATTCCCTATTCCCACTCTGTTAAGTCCTACTGGACCACTTTCTTGTCATGAAGCCCTCTCTCACTTTTCTGATGGCTCTCCTGAGGCAATTTCTGAAGTGAATTTTGTCCCAAGTACTTATATTCTGACCCTAATTTTTCACTGCTCAGATTCCTCTTCCAAACCCAACTGCCATTCCATCTGTAAAAAAATACCTTCATGAACTAATGAATTTCTCCCTTTTACTCAAAATGGTGGAGGAACCTATATCTACTAATCTCATCAATGGCAAAATGAAGGACGTCTGAAAAGATTCTGTTAAGGGAGAAGTGTAGTTTCAAGAGTTTGCTAACTTGTGGATTCTGTTCAAGTTCCCTAATAGAGAAGCTAGAGATCTAGTTTGGAACAAAAGACCCTATCTTGTTCAGGGTAAATTGGTGGCTATTATCCCTTTTTACCCTGAGTTTAACCCAACTTCTAATGAGATCCTTAGAGCTGATATTTGGGTTAGGATTCCATCTCTTCCTTATTATCTCTACAACTCCTCAGCCTTGGATCTTATTTTGAGGGATAATCTTGTTGGTCATCTTATTAGGGTTGATGAGGTGTCAAACACAAAGAACAAAATGAAATTCTGTAGAGTGCTTGTTAATGTGGACATCACTTCTCCTCTCAAGGGGAGTGTCAAAATCAAATATCACTCCAGTTCAGTGTTGACACTAAGAGTTTGGTATGAGACTATTTCTAAGGGTTGTGGCTGTTGTGGGGAGGCCTCTCATGCTTTTGATGAGTTTCCTCTCAACAACATTCAGCCAAGGAGCTTCAAACTAAGTGTGATGGAGAATTCAGCTGAGGCTGAACTTATTCAACAAACAAATATAAGCTTACATGGCGACATGGCCTCTAGACCTGTTGTTGCTAGGATTGTTAATGGTCCTACTTTTGTAAGATCCAATGTTATTTCTCCTATGTTTTCACCAAACCAGGTTGCTTTTAATGCGGGTCCTTTTGTGGTTCAACCCTCTGCTGGGGTGGGAATCTCAGATTTTAACCCTCTCAATGCAATTCCTCCTTATAATCCTCTAGTGACTCTTGAAATGATTTCCACAATGGACCCTGTGCTATTTTCCGATCCTGCTGTACTGATGCAAGCTCGAGAGCGAGTTACCTTTGCTATTGCCAACTTAAACGCCCCTCTCCCTGAGACAATGATGATCCCACCCTTCCTCTGCGCCTCTCCCTTGGTGCATGTGGGTTTAGGGTTGCCTTGTGCTTCTAGCTCTATTCCTTAGCTGCCATATTTGGGGTCGACTGGTATGGACACTGGGACTGAGTCCACAAACACATTACTAAGGAACCAAATGAATGTTGCGGACATTGCTTGTGTGGGGGAGAGTACTTCTGACTCCTCTAAACGCAAAGATTCTTATCTTTTAAAGGATTTGGTTTAGCGGCGGATTTAGGGGGGGCAGGGGTGGGCAACTTCCCCCCCCCCCCCCCCCCCCCCCCCCGTTCGCCGGAACATTTAATAGGGAGTAAGGAGAAGTAGGGGCAGCGGGCCGAGGCACGGGGACAGAATCCAGGAGGAACCGAGGGGCGGTGGCCCGTGGCCAGTGGGTGCGACGGCAAAGATGAAGGTCGGAACCGAACACCATTGGAGGACGTCGAAGTTGCAGAGGTGGGGGCAAGTAGATCTAAGAAATAGGAAGAAGAAGAGTAACTGAACGCGACGTTTCAGGGCCACTGGGCAAATTTTAATTTTATTTTAACAAAAAAATAAAAAGTACTATTTTTACCTAGTACTCAAACTCTCTAACTCTAGTACACTGGTGAACCCAAATGGGCCAAATCAATACACGTTCATGGCTGAGCCCATGAGTTCGATTTCAATTTTCAAACATTTGAATTTTCTTTCTTTTTTTTTCATATTTAGTTACTTTAGTCATTAGTCATTACTCATTACACATATAAATTAATTTTATTTTATTTTTTTATATAATTTTAATAATTGTATTCAATTCAAATGAAATAAACCTTATAGTTATATACTTTATATAATAGCTTAGAAAAATAGATAGCTTATTAATTTTTATTATTTGATGTAATGTGGATAATTGTTGATTAATTTTAATAGGTTAATTGTTGAATTAAATTATTAATAATGTTAAAATTGAAATAGAAGATGAATGGTTGAATGATAGGTTGGTTGTATTTATCGAATAGGAGGTGTATTCAACGTAATTGAAAACGAAATTATTTTGAATTGTTTTTAAAGTTTAGACTTTAGATGCTTGTTGATGTAAATTATCTCATAGCAGATAATCACATGTAGTGATATATAATTTATGTTTTTATGTCAACTATTTGTAGTGTTATTATTTTATGTACTTTTAACTGTTTAATTTGTTCAATTTTTTTTACTATTAGTCTTAACGTCCCCCCCCCCATTCACTAGATCCTAGATCTGCCACTGATTTGGTTGATGCAACTTCTGCCCCTAAGAAACCTAAGAAGACCCGTGGCAAAAAAACCAGCTGTTTAATGATTAGTGCCCCTTAATGTGTGTTCTTCTTTGTTTAAAAAACCTTATGCTTGAAGTTTATTTAGAGTGTTTCCCTTATTTTGCTTATTTTCAGCTCCCTTTGTTGCTTAAGTTGTTTGTTGAAGTTTGTTTGGGCTTTGGCTTCCTTGGTATGCCTACGTTTTTAATATGTAATGCCCTCTTGTGTAACTGTGATTTACTGTCCAGTTTCTCCTGGATAGTTTGTGAAATATTATATTATGTTTTACCGTACTCAACTTGTTATATTATGGTTTTCATGTGTTGTCTCTCTACCTCAGCTTGCTGCTATACTCCTCCTTATGATTGCTTAATTTGGTTATGGCATGCTATTAATTTTCCTTGTTCAAATATCTACCTCAGCATAAGCTACTATTCAGCTCTTTCTCTTCTGATTAGCAGGTATTTTCGCAAGCTCTTTGTTTGTTTGGGACTGTTTCTGGTCAACTTCATATTCAAGCTTCAAGACATGACTTCTCATTCTTCTTTTGTAGCTCATTTTGCTAAATTTATGTATCAATACTGCTGTAATTTTATTTTTATTATTACCTCTTTGTTGATTCTCATACTTGTTAGGCTTTGTTTTAATTGGGTGTTTCTCCTTCAATCTTGTTTTATTTTTGTATCACAGGTGTTGGTTTGCCTCTTTATTTCCATGCTTATGTTTCATTACAGGATGCTTTTTTTTTGGCTTGTTAAATTATATTTCTTGTTTTCTTGTTAGAGAAGGATTGTTTGATATTATCTTCTTAAAATTCTTATTTCCAAACTTGCTTTTTATTCTTTTGTTTCTATTACTTTCTCCTTTTATTGATAAGGTCTTATTTGCATCTTGTTATACTGCGTTTTTCTTATTTTCCTTAACCTCCTGTATATTTCTTCTTGTCCTTTCTATTTATTTTCTTAATTTCTTAAATCGATCAATTTTTTTCTTTTATTATCAACAAGGTTTTTATGAATATAGGCTATTGGAATATTAGAGGAATTCGTAGACCTAACTTCTGGGAAGAAGTTGGGTTTATTAGAAAATTAAATAAATTTAACTTTTTATGCTTGGCGGAAACTAAAACTGAAGTTGATCCTAACCTAGCAATAATTCGCAAAACAGGGTTCCAAACTGTTGTTTCTTGTCCTCCAGTAGGTACTAAAGGGGGCCTTTGGCTCCTAATATGCGAAAATTCGAAAACTCGTAAATGTGTTCTTCATCATCAATCGTCTAATTTAATTATTATGAGATATTCATACCTTAATCAAACCATTCTTTTAATTACTGTTTATGCTCCGTCTAGAGAGACTCTAAAAACTCTGTTTTGGCTGTCTCTTGCTCTTTTAATTTCTCAAAATCAGTTACCTTTCTTTTTAATAGGAGATCTAAATGAAATATATTCTTGCAATGACAAATTAGGAGGTGTTCCTCCTTTACCTAGTAGATTTAATCGGATCCTCAATTTTTCTAATCAGTTTGGTCTAGTGGAATCTAAAACTTCGGGCTTTCCTTTTACTTGGCGTAAAAGTTCAGTGGCTCAGAATAATGTTTTTGAAAAATTGGACCGAGTTCTTAGTCAACAATCTTTAACTCAGCTTTTTCCGTCGCTTGTAGTCCAGCATCATCCTTTTACCACCTCAGATCATTGTCTAATAACTTTTTCTCTGGGTAAATATAAAATATTTCGTAAAATTCCTTTTCGGTTTGAAAATGCTTGGATGTCAATCTCGTCCTTTCATCCCTTGGTTTCAAAAGTTTGGAATTATCATATGTCGGGATCTTTTATGTTTCGTATTTCGATAAAATTAAATCTTTTGAAAAAATACTCAAAAGTGTGGGCAAAACATCATATTAATAATAATTATGAACAACTCAAAATTTCGGAACATCAGCTTATTTCGCTTTAATCAGATTTATTAGTTGATCCCTATAATACTAACACTCTTAATAAGCTCCAGGCTCATTTAAATAAATATAATGCCCTTTTAGACTTTTAGCACAATTTTTGGAAACAAAGAGCAAAAATAACTCACTTGCAAAATATGGATAGAAATACAAAATACTTTCAATCTGTCTCTAAAATTCGATCTTATAAACAAAGAATTCTTTCCTTTCAGACTAATGAAGGGGTTATCTGTTTGATCATGAATTATTCTCGGGAAAAATTACTGTTGAGCTTGCTCACCGGTTTGCCCTTAATCCTTCTTGTTTTGTTAGTAATTCTGACTTAGATATTATTCCTAACTTGGTTTCAGATTCCGATAATTTAATGTTGTGCAAATCGCCTTTAATAGCTGAATTAAAATTGCCATATTCGATCTTGCTCCTAATAAATCTCCAGGGCCGGATGGTTTTCCGGCTGACTTCTTCCAACATTACTGGCACATTGTTGGAAACTCGGTTGTTTTGGCAATTCAGGCTTTTTTCATTCAGGTCATATGCTTCGTTTTATTAACAAATCGTTCATAGCACTAATTCCTAAAGTTGATTCTCCTATAACAATAAATCACTTTAGACCAATTAGTCTTTGTAATACTATTTATAAAGTTATTACAAAAATTCTAGCTAATCGTATTGCCTCTATTTTACCAAATTTAATTCATCCTCTTCAAGGTGCTTTTGTTCAAGGCAGACTTATTCAGGATAATATATTGATTGCTCATAAAAATTTTCATTCTTTTCATAAAAAGAAAAAGGGGAAAAAAGGTTGGATGGCTTTGAAAATTGATATGGAAAAGGCTTATGATAAGCTTGATTGGAAGTTTATTAAACTAATTCTTCTTAAGTTTGGTTTTCATGTCAAGTGGGTTAATCTAGTTATGGCTTGTATTACCACCTCTTCTTCCTCTTTCCTGGGTAATAATGAGCCTGGGACTGAGTTCTCCCCTCAATGTGGCATTCGTCAGGGTGATCCGATGACTCCATTTATTTTTATTATATCTATGGAATATCTAGCTAGAACCCTTCAATTACAATCTACTCTGGATTCCAAATTTGTTGGAATTCAATTAGTTAAAAATGGAATATGTCTGTCGTTTCTTAGTTTTGCAGATGACACAATTATTTTTTCTAATGCATCTCATTCTAATATCAATTATATTAAAAGTTTCTTAGATAAATTCTCAAGGGTTTCTAGTCTTTCGATTAATTATCATAAAAGCAGTTTTCAGGTTTCGGAAAATATTTCTCGTTAGTCTGCAGTGTCTCTTGCTAGTTTTCTTAATATTCAAATCACCACTTCTATGGAAAAATATCTAGGTATTCCTATTCTGAAGGGAAGGGTTCAAAACTCAGTCTTCACAGAATCCATTACCAAATTGAAAAGACAACTTTCTCAATGGAAAGCCAACTCTATTTCCCATGCATGTAGAGCTGTGTTAATTCAATCGAACCTGCTAGGACAGGTTAATTATCTAATGCAAAGTTTTTTGCTTCCTAAAGGAATTCTTTGTGAAATTGATAAAGTTAATAAATACTTTTTCTGGAACAAATTTACTCCTAATCATCACCCTCTTATAAGTTGGGATAAAGTGTGCTCTCCTAAAGAGTCTGGGGGAATGGGCCTTCGCTCTGCGGAGACTGTTAATATTTCCCTGCAAATGAAGCTTTTGTGGAAAATTTTAACTAATCCGACAAATTATTGGGTGCGTATTATTACTGAAAAATATTTGGGTTCCTCTTCGATTTTTGAAATTCAGAAAAAAAGTTGTTCTTGGCAATTTGGTAGATTGTTAAATCTTAGAGAGATTTTTGCTAAGGGTTTATTTTGGACTATTGGAAATGGACATTCTATCAACTTTTGGAAAGATCCTTGGGTCAAAAATACTGATTTGCTCTCTTTTTTTTTATAATAATAAGATTAATTTAAAAGTATCGGCGTTTATAAGTCCTGGTCGTTCTTGGAATTTGGCATATTTGAGCTTGCTTCTTCCTGAATCAATTGTGAATTTAATTGCTTCTCTTAGAATTCCTGTGTCTGACTCTAAGGATCGTTTGATCTGGCTTCCTTCTTCTGATGGTGCTTTTTCAGTTTCGTCTGCTTCTTGTATGATTTCTTTAGCTAGGCCTGATCTTCATTATGAATTTCCTTGGATTTGGAAGACTTCCTGCTGATTGTCTTCCAACTACAGATAGATTAAATAGGTTTTATAATTGTGTTTTTACTACCTGCTCCTTATGCTCAAGTGAATATGCAAATCTGAATCATTTGTTCTTCAACTGTCCTTTTTCACAAAATATGATTTCTAAACTTGAGTCTAAGTTGAATTTCAGTTTTCAAATCATTTCTTCAGGTACTTTTATTGATAATCTTGTTTCTACTATAAATTCAAATAAAAAAAGTAATGTTCTTTGTTTTCTATGGTGGTTTATTTGGGGTCATAGAAATGCAAAAATTTTCAATCCATCTAGGGTTATTTCTTCGTTGCTTCCTAGTGATTTAGCTTTTTCTCAACATTTGCAGTGGGTTTTGGCTCAACCGATTTTAGTTCCGAAACATATCACTCGTCCTAAAAGGAAAAATAATTGCTCTTGGATTAGGCCGCCTCCTCAATGATCGAAACTTAATTTTGATGCTTCTAAACGTAATAACTCTGCTACTTTTTCGAGTTTTTTAATCCGAGACCATAAAAGTAAGATTCTAAGTTTTGATCGTAAGGAACAGCTCCCCTGTTCGGTCCTTCAAGCGCGCTTGCCTCGTTAGAAGGTGTTAGAAGTGCGATTTCGCTAAAAATTGAGTGTCTTATTATTGAAGGAGATAATTTAATTCTTATTAATTCATTAAAGAGAACTTGGAAAGTTCCTTGGGAAATTCAGACAATTGTAAATGATATCCGTCATTTTGTTGCTTTGGTTCCTTATGTGGTGTTTTATCATTGTTTTAGGGAGTGCAATTCAGCGGTGGATTTTCTCGCCAGGAGGGTTTTTAGTTTTCCCCAGCTTAGTTTTGCTATTTCTAATATCTTCCCTGGATCGTTGTTAGATCTAGTTGATTTTTCTTTTTGTAATTCTTGGTTCAGTGATCATCCTCTGTTATTTGATTTTCTAAAGATCATCCGCCGTGATGATTTAGGTTAGCCTTGTTTTTAACAGGTAACCTAGTGTTGGCCTTGTAATGAGCGTTTAGCTCATTTTATCAAAAAAAAACTTCATACTTTTTGGGATGCAGATTGCTTCTAATCTCAATTCTCTCCAATTTAGTTGGAAAGTAATCATCTTTTATCGCAAACCTCTAAAGAGAAATAGAAAGTGGTTTTATCCTCTTATAGTTGAGTATATGTCTCTTAGGAGCCTCACAACTAAGCTTACATCGTTGAGTAGGCTACGCACTAAACTTGGAATTGATGGTCTTACCCAATTCCCATTAAATATCACCTCCCATTAAATATCACAATTTAGCATCCATTTACATTCCTAAAAATTTTGTTGTTCTTGAATAGTCCAAGTATAGTGAGCATGATTGTCACTTCATCTTGGAAAAATCATTAGATGAATTGATCGCAGTTTCACATGTCTCCAATGAACACCAACTAGTTGATGTCTATTGGAATATTGTTGTAATAATGTTGAGTCAACAATTAGTTAGTTGTGATAAGTTGTAACTAACTACTTTGATGTACTCGAGTGTGAGCTAAGTTGATGCTATAAAGCTCTTGTAATCCTCTCATTTCTAATCAATCAATACGATTCACTCTCTCTTCATTTCTATTCTCTCTCTAAAGCTTCTGAATTTTACTCTTCCAAGGGTATTGTTCATCAAACTACTTGTGTTTACACTCCTCAACAAAATGCAGTAGTTGAGCATAAACACAAGCATATTTTGGAAGTAGCTCGGGGAGATTCAGTGTTGACGGCAGTTCATTTAATTAACAGATATTCTTCCAAAGCTCTTGTAATCCTCTCATTTCTAATCAATCAATACGATTCATTCTCTCTTCATTTTTGTTCTCTCTCTGTTTTTTCTCAAACACAAACATGGTATCAGAGCTTGAAATGCTCTTTCATGGCTTCCGCATCTTGTGTTTATCTTGATCTCGATTTCTTTGATCAATCTTATAGTTTATGATTTTTTATCCTTTTCTCAATTAGAGAATCTATCATAATTCTTCTCTTCTTTTCGGATTTATTTTCCGATTTCTCTTCACGTGATGGTTTGGGTTTCTTCTCCTTTCGATCCGAGTGATTCGTTGTTCATCCATTCCTCTAATTCACCAGGAAAGGTTCTTGTCTCTAAACCTTTCGATGGAAAGGGATTCTTCACCTGGAAGAGAGCTATTCTCATAGCTTTGAGTGCAAAGAACAAGATCGCTTTCATCGATGGTTCTTTGTCGCATCCTGCGCTCGACCCAGATCCTTTGAAGATTAGGTTATGGGATCGATGTAATGATCTTGTCATATCTTGGATTCCGAATGCTCTTGACAAAGGGATCGCAAATAGCGTGCTATTCTCTTCTTCAGCAAAAGCAATCTGGGATGAGCTTGATTCCAGATTCTCGAGGGGAAGTGGAGCTCAGGCATTCTCGATTCAAAATGAGATTAGTTCGCTTGCTCAAGGTACTGACTCTATTACCGTTTATTTCACTCATCTAAAGAAATTATGGGACGAGCTTGCTGCTTTGCGAGGTATTCCTCCTTGTTCTTGTGGTTCTGCTTCTATTATGCATAAGTATGAGGAAGATTAGAAATTGTTTCAGTTCTTACTTGGCCTCAATGAGTCTTTTTTTGTTATACGGGGCAACATTCTCATGATTAGTCCTCTTCCTGAGATAAATCAAGCTTATGCTATGTTAATTCAAGAAGAACAGCAGCGAGATATCAAAGCTACAATTCAAGGTTCTATTGATGTCAGTTCTTTCCATGCTAATTCTAATGCTAATGTTCAGAAACCTTCTTCCAATTACAAAGGGAAAAATCATAAGTTTTGCACACATAGTAAGAAACCTGGTCATCTTGTTGAGACATGTTATAAGATCATAGGCTACCCTGATAAGTCTGGTTCTGATGCAACGAAGTCTGGTTCTGGATCTTCTTCTCATTGTGTGGATACACAAGGATCTGTTACTGCTTCACACAATATTTATGTTGCTCAGTTGACACCTACAGAGTTTGCTCAGTTGAAAGTTCTAATCCAGGCTACAACTTCTAGTTTCAATCAGTCTGCTTTTAGCAATTTTGTTGGTAATCAATATTATGTTTTTGCTGGAAATCAAACTAATGGTAATTCTTGTTTTAGTCATATTTGGGTAATTGACACAAGAGCAAGTGATCATATGTATCATAGCCTAGTAATGTTTCTTGATTATTCAACACTTGCTACACCTATTTCTATAAATCTTCCAAATGCTCAAGTTATTTCTGTCAATATTATTGGAAGAGTTCAGATTGCACCGGAAATTGTTCTCGCTGGGGTTCTATTTGTTCCTACTTTCAGATTCAATCTTCTTGTTGTTAGTAAACTGATTGCTCAGATGAGATGTATGGCTGTTTTTACTCATCAAGGTTGTGCCTTGCAGGGTCCACAACTGAACAAGCCTATAGTGCTTGGTAAAGTTGTCAAAGGATTGTTTCTTTTGGAGCAATTGGATGCTTTGTCAAAGAAGTCTCTTTCTTTTCATGTTTCTGCTAAAGAATCTCTTTTCATGTTTCTGCTAAAGAATCTGATATTGTAGAGAAGAATAATGTTGCCAAAATCAGATTGTTACATAAAAGAATGGGTCATCTTCCTTTTTACAAGCTCAAAGTTCCTTGTAATATAGACTTCCAAAGAGAAGATTTGTACCCATGTCTTGTATGTGCTAAAGCTAGGGAACATAGAGTTAGCTTTCCTAATAGCAAAATTTCTACTCAATCTGTTTTTGAGTTAGTTCATATAGATATATGGGGCCCTTTTCGAGTTGATACTTATGATGGTTTCAAGTACTTCTTGACCATTGTAGATGATTTTTCTCGTGTAACATGGGTTCATCTTCTAAGGAATAAAGTTGATTCACTTTCCATTTTCCAAACTTATGTTTCTATGGTTATGCATCCACTCTAAAGGTTGGGAGAGATAAATTCATACCAAGAGCAGTAGCTTGTATTTTTCTTGGTTATCCAGCTTCTAAGAAAGCTTATAAGCTGCAAAATGTTCATACAAAAGTGAAATTTTACTCAAGAGATGTTGTTTTCTATGAGAATTTTATGGCCACTACGTTGTTCAAAGAAGGTTCTTCTTCAATTTTACCGTGTTCTCAGACAGATTTCGCTTATGAACGCAATTCTTCAGTTTTACAAAGTCCTACTCCTGCTTCATTTGATCAACAAGTTCTTTTCTCTGATCATTCTGCTGAAGATGATGTTGTTTTTTATGGTGATAATGCTGAGTCAGATATTGATGTTGATGATCTAGTGGTTGTTCCAAATGAGCAGGATATTGTTCCTCTTCGAAGATCTCAGTGAAATGTTCAAAAGCCTGCCTATCTCAAAGAATTTGTGTGTACAAATGTTTCTTGCAACAGTGTGCTTTCCATATCAGATTTTTCAGTTCTGAATTTCTCAAATTTGTCTTTGGCTAGTTAGTGTATGATTGCACAAGTTTCAGCTCAAACTGAACCAGAGTCTTATAAAGTTGCTAATACATCTCCAGAATGGAGAGAGGCCATGGCTAAAGAGTTAGCAGCCTTGGATGCTAATCATACATCGGATTTGGTTCCTTTACCAAAAGGTAAGAAACCCATTAGTTCGAAGTGGGTTTTCAAGCTCAAGTATAGAACTGATGGCACTTTAGAAAGGCACAAAGCTAGGTTGGTTATTAAAGAATGTACACAAAGAGAAGGGATTGATTACACTGAAACTTTTTCTTTGGTAGTTAAGATGACTACCATAAGAAGTCTTATTGTTGTTGCCATAAAGAATAAATGGTCTTTATCACAATTGGATGTTAACAACGCTTTTCTTCATGGTGATTTGATAGAAGAAGTTTACATGAAAATTCCTTAAGGGCTTTCTGCTTCTCCAGGGTATGCTTGTCGCCTTAATATTTATGGTTTGAAACAAGCATCCCGGCAATGGCATTCAAAGTTATCAGAATCTTTGTTCTCACAAGGCTATATTAAATCTTTTAATTATTATAGTTTGTTCTATTAAAAGACTAGTAATTTGCAACTTTTCTTGGTTGTTTACGTTGATGATATACTTGTCACGGGGAATAACATGGCAAAAATAGCAAAAATAAAGTCATTTCTCGATGCAACATTCAGGATTAAGGATTTGGGTCAGCTCAGTAATTTTTTGGGTATTTAGTTCCTTCATACTTCAAAAGGGATTGTTCTTTCACAACAAAAGTTCATCAAAGATGTCCTCAAAGATTTTGATTCTGATAATTTGCCTCCTACAAAGAGTCCTTTGGATCCAGCTCTCAAGCTAACTGTAATAACTGCGGTTTTTATGGATATTTTCGAATTTTTCTCGGATATCCTTTTAACCTTTTTGGTCCGTTTTAATGCTTAATCCAATATTTTTGTTGGAGATTAAATCCTAGAAAATTGTTGGTGACATCCTAAAATCACAAAGAAATGATTTTATGGATCGGTGTGAATTCTAGGATTTTTCGGTGGAAAAAGAATATTTATTGGATAAGCCGTCTTTTCAATTATGTACCGGAAAGGATTTAAAATATGAAACGGAAGCCTTAAAAATTGAAGGTAGCAAGATAAAATCATGGAAAATTGGTTTTATTGGTCTACATAATTTACGGGACGTTTTTCGTTTAGTGAGTTTTTCCACCCGAGGTACATAATTTTACCGCTTTAACGCGAGTCCCGTTCCGAGACGGGTTTTGGATTTTAAATACATATCTTCTCTACCTTAATTAGTAAGGAACCAAGAGATAATTACAAAGCTCGGCTTTTGGTGAGCAAACAGAGCAAAGGAAGGAACGAGAACAAGGACGAACGACGGTCTCGAGGAGAAAGAATTCGAATTCCTTCACCGCCGGCTAACTTCATCTTCTTCCTCTAGCTCCTCACCTCCACCTTCCACCACCTATCTTCTTCTTCATCTCACCCTCCCCCTTTCCATGTAGTTGCTGCTCCAGAACCAGCAAGAGATCAAGAGGACGACGACGGGCTCGGGAAGGAGGAAGTGAAGACGCTACGCCAGTCATCTTCTTCGCCTCGCCAAGTGACGCCGCCGGTGATCGGTAGGCTGTCCGACCACCACCCACAGCAAGGGCCGCCGCCGGGCAACGCCCAGCCACCCTCGGGCTCGGGGATCGAGCCATGATCGAGCCACACGAGCCATGGGCTCGATTGAAGGTATATACGATCGAAATTAATTAGCGGGTTGATTACGGAGCCGCCGTAAGGGTCTTTCGACTCCGCTTTGATAATTAAATTTATGGTTTTTATAATCTTGACGTTGATACGGTTCCACAGGTTCGAACCGCTCGGGAAACGGACGTCCGAATCTTCCGTTATAGCGAAGACAAGTTTTGGATACCGATTGGCAGGTAAAGGACTTCGGATAATTACTCAGGATTCGTTGTTAATCCGTTTGATCCGAGATTTGGTAATCTTTAAGAACTGTTGTTGATGAACAATTTTTATTTAGAAAATTGTTTCAAAAGTGAAGCGGATAATTAGTTATAATTCCGCCAAGATGGCTCCTTGAAGCATGATAACTAAGGATTTACTATATATCGATATTCGGAAATTAAATCCTTTATCGATTAGGAAGTTGTAGGAGTTAAGAATACAACTAAGAAGTGTTTCTGTGAGCTCGTTACTGAGAAATCCTTTTGTTATATTTGTCAGAAGGATGATAAAGATTACTGTTGGAATTGCTAGGGACGTCGAGCACGCCTTATAAGGCAAGTGGACGATTCTCTCTTGCGTTATTGTTATTAAATGAGGAATTGAATCTCATTTAATATTTGCGTTGGGAACAACTTGTATGATTAATAAAATATGATAGGTTGTTGTTTTGTTAGAAATAATGACCATATTGTTATTCGTTCAGTTTCGCGCTAGAACTGGATTTAGGTCCGTTGTATGTGACCTTGTATGTTTAGTTGTCTCATGCTGAGACATTGATATGGATTAACTTAGTTCAGGGATGTGAGTTTAGTCTCGGAAGCATCTCTTTAAAACTCGTATTAGGCAGTATCAATATTGATCCCCTAATACTTAGGTCATGACCACTGGCCCTCTCTACGCTTGAGGGGTGACTATTCAATATGTGTTGGTAGTGGATTATGGATGAAACAGGCCCTCTAATCTCTCCATCATTGGGACCCGTAGTATTCGTTGTTCAAGGATGAAACATGCCCTCTGACCTCGATAGTATTGTGTTCTATTCAATATGTGTTGGTAGTGGATTATGGATGAAACAGGCCCTCTAATCTCTCCATCATTGGGACCCGTGCTATTCGTTGTTCAAGGATGAAACAGGCCCTCTGACCTCGATAGCATTGTGTTCCACTGGCAGTAGTTCGAGCCAATTAAAAGTTGCCAATTTGTTTGTGAAAAGTTTTGAAAGTAATACAAGATAAGTGCGTTAGGCACATTAATGTACCCGAATGGTTGAGCTATTTGATAACCATTCTTGCTCCTGATTAAGAATGATTCTTAATCAAACTTTGATTAAGTTAAGCTGTTTAGTCGTTGAAGATGATGGTGAATGTTGAGTGGTTAATATAAGTTCCATTAATCGTTTATGCTTTTTAAAGAAACCACAAGCGGTGGTGTTCTCTCTCTCTTGAATATGCGAGTCTCCTTCTTTTTCTCTATAAGACTGCTAACTGTTGGATCATAATCCGAGTCTAATCGGATTTGGATGCCAATATGTTTAGTTACAACCATAAGAACCAAGTTAGATTCTCCGCTTGCTAGTCTATCATTAGACTAACCCGTCCATCTTCTTTTCTTTTATATGGTCGGCTGGTGTCCATCGTTGGTTTACGACACATCAGGTATTTCTTGGAAGTTGATTCAAGAGGCGGATTCAGATGTTTGAAGCTCCAGAAGTTGAAGAAAGGTTTTCAATGGTTATACTTGAGTGAAGATCATAGTTGAACTACTTCAAAGTGAAGCTGAGTTTCAGAAATAAGAGCTTAAGGAAGACTGGATGAAGATTTTGTTCAACTAGAAGGTTGTTCTATTTATTTATTCTTTTTGGGTTAAGGTTTGTAAAGACCAATTGTATTTATTCCGCTGTAATGTTTGTTTCAGTTTGTTCAGTCAGTTTAAAGCCTTGGGTAGCTTCGGTTTAGTCTTAATCGGGGTTACTGGCGGTAATACCTCCAGGGTAGGAAGGGGGTATTACACTAACAACAAAAGATATTGATTATCTTCCTGATCCAACTCCATACAGAAGATTAATTGGAAAATTAAATTTTTTAACAACATCCAGACCTGATATATGTTTCAGTATTCAACATTTAAGTCAGTTTATGCAAAGCCCTTTCTTTTCTCACTACAAGGTAGTTGTGCATACTCTCAGGTTCTTGAAAGGCACAATGAATTCAGGTTTGCTTTTGTCTTCAAATTCTGATTTTTCACTACAAGCTTATTGTGATAGTGATTGGGCTTCTTGCCCTTGTACAAGACGGTCTGTAAGTGAGTATTTCATCACTTTCGGATCTTCTCCAATATCATGGAAGTCTAAGAAACAGACCATTGTCTCCCTCTCATTAGTTGAAGCTGAATACATGTCTATTAGAAGGCTCACTGCTGAACTGGCTTGGCTTACTCAATTGTTACATGAGATTGGTGTCTCTTCCATCACACCAATTCCTGTTAAGTGTGATAATCAAGCCGTAATACACATAGCAAAGAATCTTTTCTTCCACGAGAGAACAAAACATATAGAACTTGACTGTCATTTTATTCGTTCTAAGTTAGCTGAAGGTTTGATCACTTTGACTCATGTTCCTACAACACTTTAGTTAGCATATGTCTTCACCAAGCCTTTATCAAGGCCTTCTCATTCCTCTATATTGTCCAAATTGGGTTTGTTTGCAACACCTCTAATTTGAGGGGCGATTTTGGAATACTGTAATAATGTTGAGTCAGCAATTAGTTAGTTGTGATTAGTTGTAACTAACTACTTTGATGTACTCGAGTGTGAGCTAAGCTGATGCTATAAAGCTCTTGTAATCCTCTCATTTCTAATCAATCAATACGATACATTCTCTCTTCATTTCTGTTCTCTCTCTGTTTTTCTCAAACACAAACAATGTCCTTACTAAGTCAAATCTTGTCTACAAGTTGTAATAACTATATTACGGGTTGGGTTTGTTTAAACGACCCTCCAACTTGAGGGGGTGTTGAGGTAAGCCAATCATCAGTACAACAACATTGAGTTAAGGTTGCACCACTATATTCTTGTTAGTAAACATATATTAGCCATATCTTGTATTTTAGGATGCTTTGTATACTGTTGAGATACTTTCCAAGATTACAGATTGTAATTCGTATTAATAGAGGATTAATGGAACAGAACCCTTTGAGGGGACTAATTATCACAAATCAACTTTGCTTACGTGGTATCACGCTAGTTTCGAAAACACAATCTTTGGTTTCCTAAATTTAGTTTCCATCGATCCTTCCATGGCAATTGACACACCGCCGACGACACATCCACCACCATTGTCGGCACCACCTAGGCCGTCCCGGCCCCAGGCCGTCCCGGCCCCGAGTATCCACTCGGCTCAATACGTTACGAACATTCGTAACCAGATCCCGCTCATCCTCGATCTCCAAAAAGTGCAGTACCACACATGGGTTGAGCTCTTTTAGATTACTGCCCGCGCTCACAACGTCGTTGACCAAATCGACGGATCCCCTCCTCCGGAAGGTATCTCTGATGCCAAGTGGGCACAATTGGACACCATCGTCCTTAGTTGGATTTATGGCACTATTAGTGAAGATCTTCTTCTCACCGTCATCAAAACCGGCTCCACCGCTCCCGACACTTGGCTCCGTGTCAAGGGCATATTTCACGACAACCATAGCGCTTGGGCCGCTGACCTCGAAAGTCGGTTCATCAACGCTCGACTTGCCTCCGTCTTCGCTTATTGCCAATATCTCAAGTCTTTGGCAGACCAACTCGGAGATATCGAGAGTTCCGTTAGCAAGCAGCGCCTTGTCCTACAACTCATCAATGGCCTATCACCGGCATACGACACCGTTGGGAGTAACATTAGCCAAATGTCACCACTGCCATCCTTTTCCGCTGCCCGAAGCATGCTAACTCGGGAAGAGTCTCTTCGAGTGTGTCAAACCGAAGGGTCGCAAGCCCTTGTTGTTGCCGGCACACCTTCTCAACCGCCCAAAACAACCCCTCCACCGAAGAATCAAGCCAACGCAGCCCCGGTAACAACCGCAGCTGTGACCGTGGCCGGCATGGCAAGAATACAACCGGCGGCAACAATAAGTCGGAGCAACAGCACCAGCCCACATATCGCACTCGCCAGGGCGCCACCGTCCCTCCGCAGTGGCTTCTTTCTCCGCCAGGGTACTATTGGCAGCCAGGTTGGACACCGCCGACGTGTCCCTACCCCACTGGCCCGACGTAGCGCTCATACGCGCCCCCTCGTCCGCCCATGTTTGCCGATCAGGCGTATTTTACGTCCCAATAGTATGCCGACCCGTCCCATGCCTTTAGTACTATGACGCTCCAACAACCTCCCGATATTTGGTACATGGACACCAGGGCTTCCTCGCACTTGACCGCGGACTCAGGTAACCTTTGTACCTATTTTAATTTGAGTACTTTATCACCCATTTATGTCGGTAATGGTAACAAAGTTCCAGCTGTTGGTAAAGGTTCTGCGACCCTAAACATACCCCATCCATATTACCTAAACAATGTCCTACACACTCCCAATATTGTCAAAAATCTCGTCTATGTTCGTCAATTTACCGTTGATAATAATGTTAGTGTGGAATTTGACCTTGTTGGGTTTTCTGTGAAGGACCTACGGACGGGGAAAACCAAAACCCGATGTAATAGCTTTGGGGACTTGTATCCGGTCACTTCGAACCAACCTTTGACTACTCTTGTTGCTACCCAACCGCCGCCTTGGCATGATCGTCTTGGTCACCCGGGAGACCACGTTTTGGATGTGTTAAAGCATCGGGATTCTCATTTCAAAAAAGCCTCTTGCTCGACTGTTTGTCATTCTTGTCAAATTGCCAAACATAAACGGCTACCTTTTTCGCATTCTCTTACTTTCACATTTAGACCTTTTGATATTATTCATAGCGATATTTGGACTTTGCCTATTGCTAGCACTAGTGGTTTCAAATACTATTTGGGTTTTTTGGATGACTTTTCTAGCTTTATTTGGGGTTTTCCCCTTAAACACAAATCCGAAGCTTATTCCAAATTAGTGCTATTCCATGCTCGTGCCCAAACTCAATTTAACATCAATATCAAAACTTTTCAATGTGATATGCGAGGCGAATTTGACAATCACCAATTCCGCACCTTTTGTGACCAAAACGGTATGTTAATGAGGTTTGCTTGTCCCCAATCCTCTCCACAAAATGGCAAAGCCGAACGAGCTCTTCGCACCCTCAACGATATTGCCCGGACCTTGCTCACTCATGCGTCCTTACCTCCTCGGTTTTGGGTTGAAGCTCTCCACATGGCCACCTACCTTCATGCTTTACCAGCGAGAACCGACATATTCCCATATTCGGGTTTTTGGTTGTCTTTGTTACCCCAACACCTCCACCACAGCCCCATATAAATTGGCTCCTCGCTCAATCCCGTGTCTGTTTCTTGGTCCTTCCCCGGACCATAGGGGTTTTCGTTGCTTGGTCCTTGGCTCAAACCGAGTCATTACCTCTCGACATGTTGTTTTGGACGAAACAATGTTCCCTTTTGCTGCCCATAATGGTCACCATTCCCCGTCCAAACCTATTGTCCCGTCTTCCGATTCTTCACCACTCTTATTAGATCTCTTTAACCAGATTGCTCTTCCACAAAGCTCGCGGCCTTCTCCACCACCGCCGCCCAACCCAACCTTACCGGCACCTCCGTCGAGCCCTACACTTTCCCCACTGGCACCTCCGCCGCCGCCCCATCGACATCCCATGCTCACCCTCCGTCAAGTTGGAATCGTCAAACCTAACCTTCGCTACAACATGTCGGTATCCTCTCCCACAATCTCTCCTCTACCTAAATCCCCTATCCGTGCCCTGCAGGACCCTAACTGGCATGCCGCCATGAATGGAAAATTTAGTGCTCTTATTAAAAATGGTACTTGGGACTTGGTTCCGAGGCCTCCTGATGCTAACATTATTCGTTGCATGTGGCTCTTTAAGCATAAGTACAGGTCTGATGGCTCTCTGGAAAGGCACAAGGCCCGTTTAGTAGTTAATGGCCGATCTCAACATGTGGGAATTGATTGTGATGAGACATTCAGCCCGGTTGTCAAGCCGGCCACTATCCGACTAGTCATTAGCATTGCCTTGTCCCGTTCTTGGCCCATTCATCAGTTTGATGTCAAGAACGCCTTCTTACATAGCCATCTGCAAGAAACGGTGTACATGCACCAGCCACCAGGGTTCGCCGACAAGCAACGACCCGGCCATGTCTGCCTTCTCCGCAAATCACTTTACGGTTTGAAACAGGCACCCCGTGCTTAGTTCCACAGATTTGCTACTTTTCTCTACAAGATTGGCTTCAAGGAAAGTAAGTGTGATCAATCCTTGTTCATCTATAGTTCGCGCAACAAGACAATGTTTTTTCTTTTGTATGTCGATGACATTATTCTCATCGCTTCATCAACCGATGTCCTTTGCCGACTCACCTCTTTGCTTGGCAAAGATTTTTCCATGACAGATCTTGGTCCATTGAGCTATTTCCTTGGAGTTTCGGTCACTCAAAATCAATCCGGCTTATTTTTGTCTCAACAGAAGTACGCCCGAGAGATTATTGATCGTGCCAAGATGACCTCCTGCAAGCCTGCTACTACGCCTGTGGACACCAAGTCCAAACTCGCTACCGACGTAGGTCTTCCATTCTCTGATTCGTCTCTGTATCGTAGCCTTGCCGGCGCCCTACAATATTTGACTTTCACCAGGTCGGATATCGCTTACGCTGTGCAGCAGATTTGCCTTTTTATACATGATCCGCGAGAGCCTCACTTCCAGGCTCTGAAACGGATTATCAGGTATATCCAGGGTACCATTGGACTCGGTCTACAACTTTAACCATCCTTTGAATCCTCTCTTACGGCTTACTCCGACACTGATTGGGTCGGGTGTCCGGACACCCGGCGATCCACTTCTGGTTATTGTGTTTACTTTGGTGACAACTTGATGTCTTGGTCATCGAAACAACAACCTACGATATCTAGATCCAGCGCCGAGGCCGAATATAGAGGCGTCGCCAATGCTGTTGCGGAGTCCTGTTGGTTATGCAACCTTCTTTGTGAGCTTCACGTTCCACTTCAGCGAGCTACTATTGTCTACTGTGACAACGTCTCTGCGGTGTATCTCTCGTCAAATCCGGTGCAACATCATCGCACCAAACATGTCGAGATCAATCTTCACTTTGTCCGCGAGAAAGTAGCTCTTGGCCCGTGTTCTTCATGTCCCATCAGCCCATCAATACGATAATATCTTCACCAAAGGGCTTGCATCTCCTTTATTCTTGGATTTTCGGCATAGTCTCTGCATCCGTGATACTCCCGTTTCGACTACGGGGGAGTGTTAGTAAACATATATTAGCCATATCTTGTATTTTAGGATGATTTGTATGCTGTTGAGATACTTTCCAAGATTACAGATTGTAATTTGTATTAATAGAGGATTAATGGAACAGAACCCTTTGAGGGGACTAATTATCACAAATCAACTTTGCTTACAATTCTGTGTCATTAATGTGTATTTCTCTTCATTTGATTTAGGCTGCCCTAATGTCTAATTGTCTTGTTTTGGATGTTGACTATTGAGCCTTTAGTTCATTTATACGTCAACTCTTAATCTCTTATGTAGGTTTGAGCATCGGTTTAATACTGGACTAAGACTAGACATGGGGACCAATTTTTTGGAAAAAGAAGTGCACTGAAGACTTGATTAAAATTTTAGACCATAATTTTGTAAAAAAAAAAAAAGTAATCAAATATATGACATAAATATTAAGTTTTATCACAATCTAAAAAATGGGATTTATAACATAAAAACTAACTATATATAAAAATAAGGTTTACCAATTTAAAAATATTCTTGTTTAGCAACAAATATTATCCATATTAATTGTCGACCAAAAACCAATTTTAAAAAATTATGAATCGAGAAGATCGATCTCATATTTTCTCAAGGGCTTGTTCCACTTTCAAGGCAAAGGTTCGGATCGGGACTGAATTTTGCAAAGGTCCTGCCAAATACGCACATATTTTGCTGAATTATCCACAACGATCAACGAATACTTTGCAAATCTCTTGTCAACTTTCACCTAACCAAAAAAGAAGAAGAAGAAACAAGGATCTGGGCGCCATAAAATATAAACAACATAGTTCTTCCATTGTGAATGCTTTGGAATTAGGGAGTACCATGAATTTGAAGACTTGTCGTGACTTCGACTCACAACTTTGTAACGGTGGACAGTGTATATGTGTATATATATTAAGTCCATAAATGCTTCAATGCAATACTACGATTCCAATGATGGCATCAAAATTAAACCAATTAACGGTTATTGTTTGCGTTGATATTAGGAGCCATGGACGAACTACCCTTCGAGGGAGCGAACAGAAGCAATCACTGGAGAAGCTCAAAGCTCCTATCGGTCGGTGAATAACTTGTTGGCAGCATCACCATAGACATCGAATGCGAAGGATTGCTCAAGAAGCTTGTGAAGCATGCTTCCCCATTTGTGGCAAAGTTTTCATTAAAGCAAACCCTGAGACTTGACTTTGGTCGCCATGTCCCATTTTGTATGATATTTAAAAAAAAATTGTACATGACGACACTTGTTTTTTTATGAAACTTGGTTGATCAAACTTAAAGAAAATTATGCGTTAGATGTACAAACGTCATCAAGACTTGGTGATGGTTAAATGGCTTCTATCCTTTGATGACATTTGATGATGGTTAAATGTCATCATACCTTTCAAACCTTTGATGACGGTTGAATGTGATTAAGCCTTGATGATTAATGACACTTGATGATGCATGGTTGAATGTCATTAAGGCCCTTTAATGACACTTGATGACAGTTGAATATCATCAAGTATAGACCTGATGACATTTGATGACGATTGAATGTCATCAAGACTTGATGACATTTGAATGTATGTTATCAAGGCCCTTTGAAAACCTTTGATGACATTTAATGACGGTTGAGCCTTTGATGACATTTGATGAAAGATGAATGTCATTTGTGATGACAAATGTATGTTATTAAGGCCTTTTCATGACATTTGAATGTTATCAAGGTTCTTTGATCGATGACAGACAAATATCACCAAGACCCTTTGATGACATTTGTGATGACAAAATGCCATCAAATATCAAAAATGTAATCAATTGTGCCGTCAACAACCGATCAACACCAATCAACGACCAAGTCAACTCAGAAATGGGTGGGACGGAGGGAGAGGAGGGGGTGAGGTTAGTCATACAATAAGAGCATATATATTTTTTTGATAAGGAAAGAGATTAGTCATGTTAGTTTAAATATATGTTCTTATTCTTCTCATAAAAAATAAGAACATATATTTAAACTAACATGCTATTAGCCCTCTATTTTTAGGTTAATTACCATAATCACCCTCAAAAATCCATGGTGATAAATAACCCAAAAAAACATGGATGCATAAAAGATATTGTTTTTTTGGTCGAAGCATAAAAGATATTGTTGAATACAAAGAATTAATATTTTTCTAAATTTAAAGCAATCCAAAAAAAAACGACATTTTATTTTAAAACGGATTAATATATGTATATACACAGGTTTCTATAAATAAATTTAGAAAATATGATAATTGGTATTTTTTTAATGTATAATCATGGCCTAAGTATTAAGTATTTAAGAAAAACAAGGCCTTACATTAGCTAGTTACAGTGATTTGGAATATATTTTATCAGAAAAATTTGAATATTTGACAACTATTTTCAAACTTATTTTGTTTACCTACCCTCCTTTAATCTATTCCAATCATTTCATAAACATTATCCTTACCATCGACTAAAACTATACAAGCAACAAAACTTATAAATGCCATCATAATCAGCATCAGTATTTACTACAATTTGCCAGAAATTGCACAAATACAAGCAGAAGCCAGTAAAGGGGGCAAAAAGTAAAAAGAGAAAAGTAAATTTCCAAAAAGTCAAAAGTTATTATGCAACCAGATATAAAGGTGACAAAACCCTAAATGTTCACAATTTCAATTGCTGTCAAGTTTGAACTATTTCCCTGTTTGTTTAACACTTCCAATTACCCCCTTCAAGGCTTCAACTATGGAGCTTGCAAGAGATGGCTCCCAAGCCATAGGGCCATAAATAATCATAATCCACCCAAAAAACCTTTCAAACTAAAAACCAACCATATTCACATAACTGGAAAATGATTATTCAGGACCATGGATGTGTGTCTCATCTTTAAACTAATCACTTTTCATTTCTCTAATCCTGTGCATAATGAAATCAAACTAGCCTTCTTTTCAGTTTTCCTTCTCCCTAGTCTTTCTTTCTCTTCCTCGTCTTGATTGTACTCCAGAGCATGGATACCTGCACAAATTGAGATTACAGCCAAGAGAGAACAGCTCGAGCTGTGCAGGAACTTGGTTTTGACAACAAAGGCTCTTGTTGAAATTGTCAGTCATGTCTTGATTATCTTAGGCCCCATGTACCTTCCTCCAACCACAACCAAATCCTCAGGTCGCTCCCTCTCTTTGAGCCAAGCGTAGTTACCCTTTTCGTTTTCTGGAACCGTCACTCCCTCCACTGTAGTGTTAGACAATTTATCAAAACATGGCCTTAAATTTAGCTTAATGGGTTGACTCTCTTAGTTTAAGATCACTTGTATGAAGAAATGGAAAGAAGACCAATGGTTAAAATTTTGATGATGTGCACCTGAGAAGTGATCAAAAGGGTATTCTTTGTAGTATGTACAATGTCGGCCATCAGGATCGGAATACGGTGGGGTTAGAACATCAAGCACCGCGCACGGGGTCACTGCTGTAAAGCAATGCATGTTGCAGTCATTAGGATACAGCACCGAGGTGCTGCCTGGAGCAGTGAAGTCGCTATTGACTTTCAGTTTTGCCAGTCGTGTTGTCGTTGCATCGAATTCGCCTGCAAGACAAAGACTCTTTAAGTTATTCAACAAGGTAAATTGAGATTTTTTTCCTTCAAAGTTGACATGTATGACATTTTGCGCACAAGGCTTCCAATGTATATTATTTGCATCACTAGCTGTTTTTTTTTGGACTTACTCCAACACAATGTTTTGGTTCTATTTTTGGTAAATACTTTTCATTTCATTCTCAACTTCCAATAAATGCTTGCAAAGAAAACATATATGAAGGAATCATTGTGTAATCTTCAACCAAAAAAAAGGAGTCATTCATAAAATCTTTATACCAACTCAATAGAGTACCATTTTAGTGAACGTAATCTGCTCAATGAATTGAACTACTCAATTATGAACTCTATCAAATTATTTGAAATTCGATAACAAACTCTATTGAGTTATATATATGAAAGCCTGGTCCCCTAAGTGGGGTAGGCCTGTCGAAAACAGCTTAGTATAATGATTTTATAAATGACTCGAAAAGAATTTTTCAAACTAATAGGTGTACTGATGACAAAAACCAATAACTTTCACAAGATTTGTACTCCTTGCAAAGACAAATATACATGCACAAAAAAAAATAGCAGGAAATGGTGAACTAATATAAACTGTAAAACAGAAGCAGAAAGATCTTACCTTGTGAACCACCAGCTTTTAACGTCATGTTTGGAGGGACATCAGTTTCCCAGTCGTACGATTTTATGTGCATTGTCCCAAACAGAAGCTTACTGAAAACCGTCATCCCAGGATGGTTGTGAAGCGGAAGCACTCCTGATGGTGGCAAGCAGAAGATTCCAATCTAAAATATTGTGAAAAAAAAAATTATTAGTTCAAACAAAGCATGAAATCTTGAAATTTCCTCCAATTTAAAGCACGAGAAGACATACAGAGAACTTTTCACATTCATGGAGGTGGAGATATGTTATGAAAGGAGAAACTCCAATCCTTTTTGTTCGAAAATACGGCAACTCCGGTGCCAGGCCAACGTCCATTGGTTTTAAGTTATCTGTTGACAAAAAGCCATGAAATAAGCATGGAAAATGAAACATCAGTTTCTATTTTATCAATTCACTACAAGACTACAAGTAATGAGGAGATAAAGCATAGTTGATATCCATAGAGAAACCTATAGGAGTTATTGCATAGAGACCTAAGAATAGCACCAGGAAAAAGACAAGTCAATACTATTCAAATTTTCCATAAATGAACATGGTAAATCACTCAGCCCACTGTGCAACATAACATTAACTTAGGATACTCCATTTGTTGCCAACTTTCTGTTCACAGGATAAGAAATCATGATCAAAGTGAAAAGTGAAATACAAGCACTGGTGCAGGTAGTTTTCGTGCAAAAGAACAGCGCCTTTCCTCGACAAGGCTCTAAAAAACAGCTATATTCCCTAACAAAGGTCTATTTTTATCCCTAACTTTTAGTGGTGTTCCACATCAGCAACAGAACTCATAGAGCTCAGCACTTCACAGCCTATATTCATATCTAAAAACCACACGTGCAAAAGCATGCCACATTGGCCTCCGTGAAATAAATTATCAGGAATTGCTCTTTTCATGCCTCCCTAGCATTTGATCTCCTTATACGCTCTCTAGTCTAATTTCAACCATAACCCGAGTTCCAAATGCTTTATAACATAGTAAAACCAGTTATGCCTACTCACTAAAAGAAAATTCCCCAAAAGAGTTCAAAACAGATCATCAAAATAAGCTAAATCTATACAGAACAGTGAAATAAGGGTCTATTATTATCTCATAGAGTCAGCCTGTTATCTTGGATTGCACCAGACCATAATTGCTTCTCATCATGTCCTCCGATAACTACTTAACTCAAACTACAAAATGTAGCATTTAAAGGGCAATGCCTGCATCAAATTTTAGGAAAACGCTGTGCTAGTGTGAAGAGGTAAATCGCGGCATATGCGACACATACTGAAGAATCAAACCCGTAACTAATCCATCAAAAGATTTGGCTTTTGCCAGCATGTGACGGGAGAACTGTAGACAGCAACAACAGATTTCACTAAACACTAGTACAAGAGTAGAGCACATAAACCAAAGCATATTAAGGACCACCCCATTGTATAGGGAAATGCATCATCAAGAGGACATAACAAACGTGGACATGAAATAGGAATCTGAATGCAAACACTAGCATTGCATAAAATATATTGCATTGGACGAAGGTTTTGAATTGGCATTATCATGATCAAATTACAAGCAAGACATACAATAACCAATCACACATCCATTTATCCTTATAAATTAAGGTTCATAAGATCGAAAACCTTATACGCATAGAAGCAATGATGACTGAGTCAGACAAACAACGCATACCCAAAATCGAGCACAGCTGGTAAACATCGTGAGGAGGTGGAACGAATCCAAACCCGCCATTCGCAAACAACTCCTTGCAAGTATTGAAGAGCGTCTGAATCGGCGTCTGTTTCGCCGGCCGCCGCCGACTCCTCCTCGGCCTACTGGTGCTATCCGCCATCGTCGTCGTATCTTTCGGCATTTTAATCATCTCCTTCCCCTTTTCCCCAACTGAACTTGTCTTAATCCCCATTTAGCCAATCAAACGAATGTCCGCTTGCTCGCTTGTCTGAACAAACATGGCAAATTTATACAACCTTTTCTCCAACAAGCAAAACAGAACAGAAGAAAAAACGTTTAAATACCGCTCAGAACAAAAAAAAAAAGCGAAATTCGTCGGTGTGTATCGCGAGAAAACGAAGATAAAGGCTCCCAGAAGAATCCAAAAAACGAAGTACTATTGAAATTGAAAAACAGAGATGTAGGGGGACAAAGGGGGTAAAGTACAGAGTATAAACTTAAAAACTGTGAGATCCCTTGAAGCCGGGGAATTTGGGATGTGAAGGAATTGATTTCTTCGGAGAAAAATGGTGTTGATGGGAAAGAATGAGAGAGATGAGTGAAAACAGTTGGATTTGGGGGAGGAAGAGATTATATACAAAGGAGGGAAACAGCAGGGGAGGAGAAAGATGGGAAAACACAAAACCAGGGGCCATGGAGTTTGGTGTATCTTTCCTGTGGGCTGTTTTCTAATACTGGCCTTTTTTTAATTCTCTTTTTTTCGCATTTTGTGTGCTCTTGTTTTTTCACTTGTAAATTACTAAAGTCTATTATATGCTTTTGTTCAATACTTTATTTTTTTCCATTTAAGTCCCCTATATTGAGAGAATTTTTTTTTATTTGGCGTACCATGTGTTTATTTATTTATTTGGCAAATCCTATGTTTATTCTTTAAAGGAAACGGCACATGACGTTACTATTTTTTTTTATGGATTCGTCTCACTTGACTCTTTAGAAATGGAAAGGCAAAATTAAATAAAAATGAATCTAGTCCGTTTTTGTGATATGATACATTTTTAATGAAAATAATTATTTAAATTTATGGATTTAATATTTATGAGTCGAGAGAAGGAGAGAGAAAAGAATTATATCATAAAACAATTCATCCTTCTATTAAGAAAATAAATATTCTCTTATAGTGAACCACAAGCTCATTTGTATATCGAAAATGAGGTGTTTTTTGATTTGAGATGAAAATTTTCGTTGATGTATCATAATATCAAAATGGCCTAGACTCATTTTTCTCCCTTTTCATTTCAATCAGTTGTGATTAAATGAGCCCTTGGTGTAATGTTATTGAATGTCCAAGCCTATAACCATTCAATATTTTTAGTTTTTATTGTACATTGTTGGCGGAACAACCTTTTTATCGTACATAGTTTTTATCGTACCTAGTTTTTATCGTACATAGTTGGTTGAACATGGGCGCCTTGTATTCGATATTTTTAGTTTTTATCGTACATAGTTGGTGGAACAGCCTCATTGAAGTTCTTAAGGACGCAGTTGTAGATGGGTTGAGAGGCGATCAAGTTTTTCAGAAACCTTTATGGAAAGGATTCGATTGAGTTTGCTAATTTTCCTGAGTTATTTGGGATTTCTGAGGGATTAGGAAAAGTGGCTCTTGTGTTTTATTAGAGGGGTTACGACTGATGAAGTGTAGTTGCCTGTTAAGAGGCGATCGAGTTCTTCCAAAACCTTTATGGAAAGGATTCGATTGAGTTTGCTAATTTTCCTGAGTTGATTTGGGGTTTTGAGGGTTTAGGAAGAGTGGCCCTATTGTTTTATTAGAGGGGTTACGACTGATGAAGTGTAGTTGCCTGTTAAGAGGATGGGATCCTTTAAATCACCGGGTCTTGATGGTTTTCATCCAAGGTTCTTCAAGAAATGTTGGGATATTGTTGGTCATTCTACCATGAGTTTTGTTCGCGAGTTTTTCCACTCGTCGGTGCTTATTGAAGGACTGAATGATACTTTGATTGTTTTGTTGGCTAAAGTTGCGAGATTGGAGCAAATCGGTCAATTTAGGCCCATCATCCTTTGTAACGTGTTGTATAAGATCATTACTAAAGTGCTTACTTATAGACTTTTAACCCATCACCTCTGACATCATTGGGCCCACTCAGGGTAGTTTCGTTCCCGACCATTTGATTATGAATAATAGTGTGATCGCTCGAGAGGTAGTTCACTCTATGAGGAGTAAGAAAGGGGTTAAGGGGTGGATGATTCTTAAGTTGGACCTTGAAAAAGCTTACGAGCGGTTGAATTGGGATTTTATAGAGGTCCCTTTTAAGGAAGTTGGGTTCCCAGTGTAATGGATTAAGTGGGTTATGGCTTGCGTCTCTTCTTCGCGTATGCAGGTCCTTCGGAATGGAGAAGTGACGAAACAATTTATGACTTCCAGAGGTATACATCAGGGTGACCCCATCTTGCCATATCTCTTACTGCTTTGTATTGAGAGGCTTAGTCACGTCATTCTCGATGCTATCGAGACTGGTGCTTGGAAGCCTAACAATTTAACTAGGAATGGTCCGCGTCTCTCTCGATTTTCTTCGCGGATGATAGCATGTTGTTTGTTGAAGACTCTATTGAGAAAATTTGTGTTATAGTTGACTTGATGTATTTAGCGTTGCGTCGTGTCAGAAATTTAGTGTGGCTAAGTCTAAGATTTTCATTTTGGCCAACGTTCGTCAACCTCTTATTCGAAGATTGGAGGAGACGAGTGGTTTTTCAATCACAAAAGATTTGAGAAACTATCTTGGGATGCCTATTTTACATATGCAAGTCTCCAAGGATACTTTCTCTATTCTCTTAGACAAATTTAATTCCTAGTTGGAAGGTTGGAAAACCAATTCCCTTAGTTTTGCCGGAAGAGTTATTTTGGTTAAACACGTGCTTACCTCTTTGTCGGTTTATACCATGTCAACTACGCTCCTTCCTATTAGTTTGTGCAACAGAATAGATAAGATCAACCGAGATTTTATTTAGGGAAGCAATGGGAGTGCTAGACAGATGCATAAAGTTGCTTGGGAAGAGGTTACAAAACCTAAAAGCCAAGGTCTCGGAGTCAAAACCATGCAGAAGTTAAATGTTGCCTTAGTTGGTAAGTTGGGATGGTTTTTTGTGATGGAAGATGGGAATTTGTGGATGTCGGTTTTAAAGGGGAAGTATGTGGACAAATTTATTGGCAGTTCTGTTGGGGTTTCTCATGTGTGGAAGGCTATTAAAACGGGTATCTCGCAGGTGGTTATTAATGGATCGTGTTGGTTATTGCGTGACTGTTCTTGTATCAAGTTTTGGATGGATATTTTGCTCGGAAATGAGTCTTTAATTAACTGGATGAGTGGAGCTCTCATTGATGATCAGGTTCACGAGGTTGTTAAGGATTACTGGTTTATAGACAAAGGTTGGGATTGGGCCAAATTGACGTTGTTGTTACTGTCCACTATTCTCATCAGGTTAGTAGCGGTCACCGTTAGCATCGACATTCACAACAATGGAGATGAGCTAAGCTGAAGTTTCATGGTCAATGGGAACTATTCGATCTCCTCTAGTTATAATCTGATCACGGGTGCCCTAAATAGGACCGAGGTTGATGGGGGTGTTTACACCATAATTTGGAGACTTTGTGTGCCGGAGCGGATTCGCTACTTCGTTTGGTTTGCTTGTAGGGGGATCATGTCCAATATGGAGAGGAACATGAGACATATTTCGAGCTGCACATGTTATGTTGTTTGCAATTCCAATGATGAATCATACGAGTATTTATTTAGAGATTACCCTGAGGTTAGATGAGTTTGGGAGAAGTTTCTTGTTACTACTTTTTATAATTCTTTCTTTCAGGATTAATTTGCTTGTTGGATTAGAAGAAATATCTTTAAAGAACAATGTTTCGAAGCGTGTAACTGGAATTCGCTATGATCCTATGGTGGACTTGGAAGTGGAGGAATGCACGCGTTTTTGGGAATGAGGTTATAATGGCTGACATGACCACCTTTACTATTGAAAGTGCTCGTGAAGGTTTGCACGCTTCAAGTAAGTCTTCTATTCATAGTAGTAATCCGAGCAGAAATATGCAAGAATGCACGAGTTTTTGGGAATGAGGTTATAACCAGGGTCGGTCCTAACAATTAGGAGGCCCTTGGCAAAATATAAATTGAAGGCCTCAATATAGAAATTAAGTAATTATAAATGAAACTTTAAACATCAATATATTGTCATTTAATTTTGAACTTAGCTTACATTTGACTATAAAACTTCATAGACTTAAAAATAGCTAAAATGATTGTTTAACAAAAATAACAAGTGATTGTTTAATGAAAATAACAAAAATTGGATCATAAAATTCTTGCCTCGAACAACAATGTGGAAATTCCTCCAAAAGAACCAGATCCAAGTACAACAATGGTGGAATCGATGGAAAATAGATATCGTTAATTGAGAGTAGACAAAATTCACAAGTGTGTTGGAGAAGAGAAATAAAATAGGAGAAATGTGAAAAGGATTTTAGGAAGTAATAAATTCCATCCGTAAAGAAAGATTTGAAAATAATAATTAAGGATAGAATTGAACAAAATAAAGAAACTTTTCATTTATTACTCCTTTTTCTCTAACCACTAACCTCTCTTTATTTCTTTCTCTTTTTTCTAATTGATAGATAATTCCGGTACTTATTTCTTTTATTAATAAGGGTGCGTTCGTTTGTGCTTATTTAGTGTGCTTATAAGCACAAAAATGCTTATATGCAGAAATAAGCACATAAGCATTGCCGAACACACATTTCTCCCATATTTTAAGCAACGTGTAAGCACATGCTTATAAGCAAAAAAAAATAATCAACACCCCCCATGCTTATCGGTTTAAGCATGCTTATCCCACAAAAAATGTAAGCACGTGGGCCCCACCCTCAACTTTTTAATAATACCCTCATAAATACTCCCTCTCTCCTTTATCTTCTTCCTCCCCCTTTATTCTCTCTCGTTCTCACATAACTGCTCATTCACCATTGAAACCCAATTGAGCTTTACCGCCAGTATACCTTCTTTGCCTCGTCAATGTCTAAAAATTTCGTCTCCAAAATTGTTCTGTTTGGATTTGTCCTTCTCCAATTACATTTACCAAAATCGATCTAGACGGAACGACGACGCCGGCTTCATTCAACTGATAAAACAACCCTAGGAAAGAACCAGAGAGAATCGCGACGACAACCTTGTCGTCGGCGGCGGATTCGTCCGGGGAGTGGACAACAACCAACTGACAGACTCGGGATTACTGACAACCTTAGGAAGGAGAACCGAGATAATCCGGACGGAACGACGGATTCCGGAGAAAGAATTCTTCACCGCCGGCGAACCAGAGGAGAGAATTCTTCACCGCATATCTTCTCTGCCTCGTCGCTAACTGATGCCCAATTTCATTCAACTAATAAACAACCCAAGGAAGGTGAACCGGAGAGAGAGTCTGGACGGAACAATGGACTCGGGAGAAAAATCTTCATCGCCGGCATATAGCTTCTCTGCCTCCTCAAAGTCAAATTCATCTTCAAAATAGATCGGTTTGAATTCGTCCTTCTCAATTGAATAAGATGGCGCAATTGCAAGCCTACCCTTACCCCCGAAACCGATCTCGAACCGGAACGGAACGACGCCGATGCAGGATGGAACGAGGGGCTTGGGAGAAAGAATTCGGACGGAATGACGGGCTCGGGATAAAGAATCCGGACGGAATGACGATGACCCAAGGCCACAAAAATTCAATTTAAAAAAAAGGTTTTAAATGTGTTATTAAAAAATGATTTTGTAAGGGCATTTTGGACCTTTCCTTAATTACCTTTTGAAAATCAGCAAACCCTCCAACCGAACACCACTTGCTTACAGCAGAAATAAAGTTTTTACCTATCAGCATCAGAAAAAGTTTTTACTTATCAGCACAATCCACTTTAAGTAACTTATCAGCACAAAAAACTTATAAGTAACTTATAAGCAAAATTTACCCGAACGCACCCTAAGAAATTAATTTTTTTATGGGCCTAATATATACTATTAATACTAGTATAAGTATATATGGGATGGGCCCTCTATTGTCACCGGGCCTGGGCCGTCGCCCTAGCCCAACAAGGCAAAAGGTCGGGCCTGGTTATAACAGCTAACAGAACCACCTTTACCGTTGAAAGAGATTGTGAAGGTTGGGATGCTTCAGGTAAGTCTTCTATTCATAGTAGTAATCCAAAACAAAAATGTGTAGGATATCTCGTGGACCTAACCGGGAGAGGGTTGGATTAAGATTAATATTGATGGAGCTGTCAAGGAAGGGAGATTGACCTCTGCTGGAGGCGTTTTGAGGGATAGTGATGGGCATTGGATCGGTGGCGTAGTTCATAACATTGGCTCGTGTTCGGTCCCGATGGCGGAACTTTGGGGCGTCCTTAATGACCTTAAGTTAGCATGGGAGAAACGCTTCCGCCGGGTCATCCTCGAGTTGGACTCTCAAGTGGTTATTCGTCTTCTAAACTCTAGAATTAATAAATGCCATACTTTGTCTAGCCCGATTTTGCAATGCCAAGACTTCATTAGTAGAGATTAGATTATCCGATTCCGTCATGCATACAAACGAAGTTAATGCTGTTGCAGATCGTCTTGCGTCAGTTGCTCTTTTCTTGTCGTTAGGTCATCATGTATTGTTTTCCCGCCTAAAAGGATTTCTTTACTGTTTTCCCATGATATTAGGAGTTTGGCTATTCCCGCTTTTTTACTTCTTAGTCTTTTTTTATTTTAATAAAATCCTTTAAGACGGAGAGTGCTCAACCAAAAAAAATTATGTATTAAATAATTTGGTTTATATTTTGTACGGAGTACCTATTTTTTTAATTTATCTCATCTCATATTCTCATTCCACAGTCAACCGGAGTTGAGAATTGAGATGTACTACTCCTAGACTACTCTCTTCCTTACCGACTCAATCTACCCCGCCGGAGCTGCCTCCGCCTCCGCCCCCAAAAATGCGAACCGCCACCGACAGATCCGTTGCTTTCTTCCTCCTCTTCATCTCCGCCTTGGTTCTCCCCGGCGAATCCTCCCCCCAAATCCCCGGCCTGGACTCCTTCTTCTCCCAACAATCCCGCATCGATCCCCTCGCCACCAACGACACCATCCACTCCATCCCCACCCCTCTCCGCACCGTCTTCCAGCGCCTTTCCATCCTCCCCGGAAACCACCGCTTCTCCACCGCCATCTCCTCCCTCCTCTCCCTCTCCGTCCCCATCTCCCTCCACATCAAGCTCGTCGGCCCCTCCTTCTCCTCCCACGAACTCCTCTCCTCCTTCCTCTCCTCCTCCCACTCCTCCGATCCCTTCACCGTCGTCTCCCCCTTCGATCCCCACTCCCACCGCCTCTCCATCTCCCACTCTCTCAACCTCGACGTTTCGCTCTCCTCCCACTCGCTCACCTCCTCCCTCTCATCCGCCCTCCACTCCACCATCTCCCAATCCACCTCTTCCCTCCGCTCCTCTCTCGTCTCCCTCGATTACTCCGTCGTCGATCGCATCATCGCCGACGATTTCTCCAAGGAAAATCCGCTCCAGAGCTTCTACATCTACCTCCTTAATGTAGGCCCTCAGTCGAAACCCTACGCTTACAGCTACGGCGCCGCCGGAGATTCTTCCTCCGCTTTCACCAAGTGCCTCGGCACCATCTGGACGGGCAAGGATCGCTACCTCTGGATAGACCTCGCCGCTGGACCGGTTGACTACGGGCCGGCTTTGTCTGGCGATGGAGTTCTCCCGCGCGGCGAGTTTCACCCCCTCGCGACGCTCCACGGCCGCCCCAAGTCCGATAAGGCTGTTATGGCGGATCTTGCTTCCCTCGTTTATAACGCTTACCAGGTATTGCTTACTCCTTCTCTGAGGATCCCTGTTCCTTTTGAGAGCAAGCTTGTTGTGCAGTTTATTCATGTGTATGATTCTGAGGATGGGGAGAAGGACAAGGATGGATATGGATTGGATTGGAAAATGATTGAGAAAACTTTTGCTGATGAGGCTCATGTTGGTGGATTGCTGCTCAGGGGCCAGTCTTTGAAGTTTAGGAGGTATGACATCAAGTATAAGGAATGTGCTCTGTGTTCCTTTGCAGTTTCGAGATCAATTAGTTCTTACACCTCAAGATTTCTGTTTGATAACTACACTTTGATAGTCAGTGAGTATGTGGACTCAAAGAAATTGCACCAAATTTTGTCCGACTCAGCTGATGAGTTCAAGAAGTTGGCTGGGATTACTCCTACTGATGAAGAAGAAGAACACGGAAGAGTTCTTCCCGTTTATGTCTTTGATCTGGATTACAGTATGATGTTATTGCTTGATCGGTATCATCAGTCTGTATCTTTCAAGGATATGATTATTGCTATCCGAACCAAGAATTCGCAAACTGTGAGCGATTACAGTTGTAATGGGCGCCACGTATTTACCCAGACAAGGGATCTTGAACGACCCCTTATTGGCTCTATTCTACAGAGTATGTGGGGAGTGTCACCAACTCATATGGTATGGAGCCCTAGGCATAATAGCACTCTGGTTGATTACACCTGGAGTGTTGGTCAAACTCCCTTTGGACCATTCTCAGAGATTTCATCTTTGTCCTTTGTGCAAAAGGATGCAGCTCGAAGAAATGTTATATTGACAGGGTTGAATTACAGCATTATGAGTGCAATTGATGTTTTGGAATCGGTGAAGGCATATGGTGGAGACTGGAAGCTTTTGAAAGGGCGTGAACATACAGATTTAATTGAAAGGTGGTTTCTATTCAAGTATAAGTTGGACAAAGTGATCTCTGCATTGTCACACTTGGATTTTGAAATGGCTACGTATTTCTTACGGTCTTCAGATCATGACTTGTTTGCAATGCACTCTCTTGTTTATAGTGCATCCCAAAAAATTGAAGCATCCCTCGTTTGCTTCAAGGATCCCCCATTTCCATGGGTTTCCTTTTCTATGTCTGTTGTGACTTTCTTTGCACTTTGTTACATCTTCTCGAAAAGGGATAAATTCTTTAGAAACAAAAGAAAGCAGTTTTGACTCTTCAATACTGGTATGTAACATTGAAGTTGCTAGATGATGTATTTTCATTATGGTTCATTCAGACGTACAAACCTTTGTAGGTTTTGTTAATGCGTATACTGCCGTAGAATTCTCCTTTTTCAGAAACAATAGCTGAGGTCAAGTTGCAGGGTTTGTATGTTCACAACTTTCTTCTTTCCACTTTGATCTTTCAGTCTGGTGTATTATCACAATGAGCTGGAATATCATACATGTGGAATCTTGATTTATCATGCATTCAAATGCAAGTATTTCTCTAACTGTTAGTTATTCTTTTTGATGACTTTGTATATGATAATGTAGCTGCAATTAAAAGCTGAATTCATTTCTGCTGAACATTGGTCATAGGCTGACACAGACATGAGACACTCCACCTGACACTGTTGTTAGACTATTTTTCATTTTCATTTTTAATTTTGTAAGCAAATATCTAGCTTCTAGTTCCCTGAAATGTCATCCTAGTTTATTATGAGATCATGATTTTGAGTGCATCTGTGATGCTATTTCCTTAGAATTTCCTTATACCTACTGTAATTGTGGTAAGCTGTTCATATCTTGCGAACACAATAATGATGTTATTGCTTTGTGGGATTGGAATGGTATAGAAAGGATCTATGAACTTGGGTCGTTGTTATGTGATGCACATGTCTTTGCTATACAGAAATTAGTTCTCTTATACTTCAGAATTTTAGCCACTATGGATTCCATATTTCTGATACTATGGTAAAATAAGAATCGAGCAGAGACCATTGAAAAAAAAACGGCCATCTGATTTTGAAATTGAGGAGGTATTGTGCATTATCATTTGTACACAACACTGCATGTGAGATAATTTTCTTTCTTTTCTTGAAACATTTTTTTTGTCAGTCATTGCATGACCTGTCCTTCCAATTTGTAATGAACTTTGAATTTAGGGTACAGTGTTTTGCTGTGTTCTTGTGGGAGCTCTTTTGTTGAATCTGTTATGTTTCACAGTTTCAGTACATTGTTTCAACTAGTATGCTTTTTCACTATGCTAAAATTTGACTAGTTTCTAGATTGCTGTTTTTGCTTCAACTTTCAGAGGCATAGTTGATATTCTCATTTTCTATAAACAAGGCTGTTTAGCATAGGCTCAACTGACTTTGGCAAGTCCCAACTACAACTTGACAAATTCTGATGAATGATGGACTGAACTAAACTTGTTGTCTCTGATAAGTTTATTTGCCTTGGACTAAGCACTTGCGGATGCCTGCTTAGTTTGTAGGGTTTGTTTCTTGGTATTATGATTATCTATCTTATACTGCAAATGATGTCTTGTTTCACTTCACCTATTTGCAAACTATTTGCATGTTTCAAAGCAAATTTGTTTCTTGGTATTATGATTATCGGCCTTATACTGCAAATGATGTCTTGTTTCACCCATTTGCAAACTGTTTGCATGTTTCAAAGCAAATTGGGTAGGTATTCAATTGGCCAAGTAAGATTGGTACATCACTCAGATTGAGCCGCACTGTGCTGATCTCTTAATTCCATGATTTGCATCTCAAGTTGTTCATTATCAGAAACTTATTAGTAGCCAATTAATGTGGGAATGTGCCTGGGTTGGTTTGCTCAAGTGAGTTTGATGTAGTCCTATCTTTTGGATTTATATGATTCCTTAAATCCTTCACAATGCAATTTCCTTGCAAGGGACTGGTTGAGATTGATGCTTCATTTCATTCTCCAGTCTCTCATTTGGTTCAACCATCCTTTAGCAAAGTCTGTCTTGTATTTGTATTTGTATAAAATATATATGGTCTCTCTATTCACTTAGGTGCCCATATAGAGGGGTCTAGAACTAAGGGTTTCATATTTCTTCTCGGTTCTCAAAACAGCCAACATGATCCCCTAGACAGGGAAACCACCAATATGTCAAATTTCGGGGACTGAAAGCAAGGGGCGACATGTCTGGAATTTTAAATCATTTCGTATATAAGGTCGGAATCCACCTTTTAACCCAAAAGCTTAAGCCATTGAGTTGGTTTACCTCCTTCCTTATATATTAGTGAGTATTGCCTTGTTTTTCCAATGTGGGATTTTTAGTTTTTGGTCTCCAACACGTGATGTTAATGTTTATGATGATTCTAATTCAATAATAAAAAAAGCTTAATGTTTGGGCATGGGACAAAAATTTTTAAAATGTGAGGGTTACTAGGCGAAATTTAGAAACTTCTTGGGTACCAGGCAAAATTGACTTAAGTTGAGGGTTATTAGACGAAAATTCCGATAATTATACTTTCCAACTTTGATTTATTATTGCGTGCGTGTGCCCACTAGAAAAACCAGGGACTAATGGTAAATATTTTCCTATATTTTTCTTTTTGTTGCTGCAACACTTTTATTTATTTTTTTGTTGCTGCAAATTTTAATGGTAAAATAATACCTATGTTTTTGGTGGAATGTAGAATATTATGTAGATCAAACTCATGTTCAATGGCACATGCATGTTCAATAGATCAAACTCATGTTCAATGGCACATGCATGTTCAATAAACGGCAGAATACATCAACAGACCCCTGTACTTACACTTTTTTTCTTATTGGACCCCTGTACTAAAAAATGTTCAAACAGACCCCTGTACTGCCCCTAATTTTGCCTATTGAACACTTTCAATCTTATTCTCCTTCCAGTGTACATCACGCACCTTATGTGTCATGTTATTTTGCCAAATAAGCCAAAATGGTCAAATACGTACATGTTATTTTGGCAAAATACGTACATGTTACATAAGGCGCGTGAAGACTTGAAAGTGTTCAATAGGCAAAATAACATGTACGTATTTGACCATTTTGGCTTATTTGGCAAAATAACATGACACATAAGGCCCGTGATGTACACTGGAAGGAGAATAAGATTGAAAGTGTTCAATAGACAAAATTAGGGGCAGTACAGGGGTCTGTTTGAACATTTTTTAGTACAGGGGTCCAATAGGAAAAAAAGTGTAAGTACAGGGATCTGCTGATGTATTCTGCCTTCAATAAACTCATACAGGCATGTTCAATAGCCCTTCAGTAGCACATGCATATAATAAACTCACGCATATTCATCAAACTCATACAGATGAAAACTACCCAACTAAGCTAACAAAACGAATCATCATATATGTGCCATCTACAGGCTAAATTTCGCTCTGATCATCAAAAGGACCAAGTTGACACTGAATATTACACCCCAACTGGTTGAATGGTGCTCTGAGTATGGTGAATCCAAACACATTACAAGCCCAGAGAAGAACAACAAAGGTTTTAAACAAAAAACAGAGTAAACTTAGCACTAGTCAACTTTGAGGCTTGAAAGACTAGAAATCATATACGCTGAAAGCCCGCCTGCCACCTGCAGGAGAAACATAACCACCGGTCCACAGTTAAGTAAACATAACCACCGGTCCACAGTTAAGTAACCCAGCTGAATGAAAAATCTTATGCTAAGAATTTTGCAACTAACAAAAAGGTGCAAAACACAAAGGTACTTGATAATACTATCATTCAGTTACTGGTGCAAAACTATAATTTTGTGGGCATTGAGACTAGAATTGTACATTATGGTTCAGTAGCACTTAGGCTTCAAAGGAACTTCTCTAAGTGGCTAGATAAATTTGACCATTCCACTCAGCACCCATGAAGCACTCAAATAACATCAAAATTTACGCATGACATTTATGAATCATTTAGTTTTTTTTTCTCTTTGATAAATGATGATAAGCAAATAAAGATAGCGTGCAAATGTGAAATGCATAGCATAAGAAAGTAAGCACAATCACAACTTTGAACAACTTGTATCAGACAAAAGCCTAGTAGAAGGATGCTAGAAAAAAAATTGCATGCACCTTAATTATAAGACAAAAACAACCTAAATTATGACAGAACAAAATACATTAGGTCTACTAATGCACCTTAATATAAACTCATCAAAGAGTACATGCATTATTACACTATATATAATAAAATTTTCTATCCTCTTAGGTAAATGAAAGTAAATAAAAAGCATTGCAATGCAAAACAATCGAGAAGTATCAACGAGAAGAACATGAAGGGGCAACTTACTATCATTGACATGAAGAACATGAAGTATCAACGAGACGTAAGCCACCTAGGAGGAGGCCAGTACATAAATGTACAACCTTTAGTCAGTTTCATATAAGAAGTTTTACCATCAGCCAAACCATGGACACCAGAGTAAATATACTTGTAAAGGCGACCAGAGTCACTAGGCTTAGGAATGAAACGCTCAATGGCCACATAGACACTATTACCCTTGCAACATCTGAAATCCTCAGCCGAAAAGCCAACAGAGACATCCATACAATTGAAGAACACTGCATCTCCCAAGCATCTAATAGGCTTCCAACTCTTCTTGCACTTCTTGAATATCTCACACCTAAATGGAACTTCATTTTCAGCTTCCTCATCACGACTCCGATTAATGTTTTCATAGATTCTCCTCTCCACATACAAATCTGACTTATATTCAACCAAATAGTTGGCACCATTGACACGATCTGTTGGAACAATAGTTGTTCCATGGTTTCTCTTAGTTTTGATGATAACAAACTTAGTTAATATAACTTGCTTCTACATGTAAGTGTTTCAGGAAAACAGGTACATGGTCACGAGTGACGGAACATCGTGAGGAATGATGGAGGGAACGAGTGACAGATTTAGGAAGCGCGTCTCAGAAGGAACGCGGCTTTCTATAAATGGCAAGTTACCTTATCTTCTGCGAGCGATCTTCTACGAAGATTTCCAGCTGTAGGCGGTTGCTTAAGGAGATAAAAGAGAGGATAAGATCAATCTTCACACGATCTTATCTTAGGAAATCCAAGATCATTCGGTTTTGGGAAGAATCGGCATGGTTGAGGATCCGAAATCACAAACAATCTTTTTCCTTATTGTGTGGGATTTGTTAAGTGGTATATCAGCGTAATTAGGCAAGAATTACGTGTGAGATCAGACTTAACTTATCTTATAAATAGCTAGGATTAGCTAGGGTTAAAAGTGTGGTTGAACGAGTATTGAAGACGAAGAACTTGAAGAGAGAGCTTTTCAAGTGTACGAGTGTGTGGCTTTTTCCGGTGAAGAATCCACAAGTAAGTCAGTAGTTTACTTTGTCTTAGGTTTACGCTTAGGGTTGTAGAAGTCTAGTTGGTTGAACTTTGGTCGGTGCCTTAGTTACCAGGGAACTTGACTTGCCTTGTAATCGTTGAAACTTAATAAAAGTATTCTATTGAAAATCCTCTGAGAAGGAGTCTCAGGGGTAGAGGTTTTTTCTTTCTACGACTTGTTGGTCGGACAGAAAGTTTTCCTCTCTAAATTCTGTGTTCTATTGTTTATTTCCGCTGCCCAGGGAACCTTACTAGTTCCCTGTATTGTTACTAACGCGTCACGATCCAACAATTGATATCAGAGCAGGTTTGCTCTAGATTGTGTGTTAGTGCAGGAATACAGAATGAACTCAAACAACACTCACAACGTCGTTGAAAACATCACCACCAGAAGGGGAGTCTTTACATTGGAAGAAGACTCTGACGTGGCTCTCATAACAGAAACCATGAGGGCATTCTACAAGAGAGGCAAGAAGCAAGGAGCCTTAAAGGAAAAAGAGAAGGTCAACTCTGAGAAGAAGGAGACCAAGGACGTTACCTGCTTCAACTGTCAAGAAAAGGGTCACTATGCCAAAAGTTGTCCCAAAGGTAACGAGTCTGGGAACGAGAAGAAAAAGGCCCATATCGCTGCATGGGATCTTGACTCAGATGATGAATCTGAATTAAAGATCTGTGTCATGGCTCTGAAGACCGAAGATGCTGACCCAGAGGTAGCTCCTGAACAATTCCTTGATAGTTTAAAGAATGCTAAACAGTCTGATCTTCTTATCCATGTTAAAAAGCTCTTTGAAGATAACATAAATATGCAAGAAGAAATAGAAGCTTCTGATGAGAAATGTCTTAATCTTGAAGAAAAATTATCAGAAACTACTGTTACCAGTGTTGTTCCTTGTTCTGAGTGTGATGATATTTAGAAAGATATTAAAACTCTCACTGAAACCAACAACGAACTTAGAACGGATTTGCTTGTCTTTAAACTCAAAGGTGAGAAATTAGAGAATGAGCTTAATAAACGAACTCAGGTTGTGTTTAATCCGACTAGGTGTGGTATTGGTTATGGTAAAAACAAATCTGAATATCCTCCTGATGACCTTACCTTTGAAGAGAAAATGGAAAGAAAAGCTAGGGAATTGCAATCCGCTAGAGATAAGGTAACTCATCTAGAGAGTAGAGTCAAGATTCTTGAAAGTAATCTGAATGGTATTCTGGTAAAACGGCTCATAAAATATACTTAAAACAGTCTCAAGGGAACCAGCACAAAGTTCCTTCCAAGGAACGTGCGAAGGAACGTACCCTCCAAAAACCACATCCTAAGCGCTATCTTGGCGAATATTATAGGGTGTGCTATCACTGTGGTGGGGGAGGTCATGTTCAAAAGGACTGTAAAGTAAGGTTAGAAGAGTCTAACAAAAGAAGTCAAAACCAGAACACAGGGAACAACAAGAAACAGTGGTCTGGTAAGAAAAATCAAGGGTATGACAAATCTCATCAGAATAAAAAGAAACCAGCTCCACAACCACAAAAGAAGCAAAACTCTAAAGCTGACAAAGAGAAAAACTATGTTGATCCCTCAAGTGTTGCTTCTAGTTCCAAGAGCCCACAGAAAGCTACTTTAGTTCAATCACAAATCTATCATTCTGTGAGCTATGCTAACCGACCCGGGAAGGCTAAGCAGGCCTGGGTCGTTAAAACGTGATTTCTTTCTTGCAGGTTGAAGTGAGGGGGAACATCCGCTGGATCCTTGACAGCGGGTGTTCATGTCACATGACAGGGAACAAGAGTATTCTGTCCTCACTTCAAAACAAAGCTGGAGGAAACATTTCCTTTGGCAACAACAATCAAGGAGAAATCATTGGAACAGGTGAAGTCAAGCTAAATGACAAGATCAGCGTTAGAGACGTAAGCTTGGTGAAAGGTCTTAGTTACAACTTGTTGAGTATTGCTCAGCTCTGTGACCAAGGGAACAACGAGGTATCCTTTACCTCAGAAGGCTGTATGATCAAGAATCTGAAATCAAATCTTGTGGTCCTGAAAGGAAAGAGGCGCAACAATGTGTATTTTGTCGACTCAAGTTTCCAACCACAAGAAGATCTTTGCTTTGTAACATTAGGTGACAAGACTGACCTCTGGCATAGGAGGTTTGGTCATGCAAATCATCGAGGAATTCACAAACTTTACTCACAAAACCTGGTGATAGGACTTCCCAAAGTTCTTACAGAAAAGGAAAGCCTATGTGAAGAGTGTGCAAAAGGAAAACAAAGCAAGTCATCTTTTCAGCCTAAGTTGTCAGTCATCACCTCTCATCCCCTTGAGATGATACACATGGATTTGTGTGGTCCCATGTGGGTGAGAAGTCATGGTGGTAGCAGGTACATTTTTGTTATTGTTGATGATTTTACTAGATATACATGGACTCTTTTTCTAGGTTCCAAAGATGAGACGTTCATGGCTTTCAAAAGCTGGATCAAGAAGGTAGAAGCATCAATAGAGCAGAAGTTAAAATCTATCAGGTCTGACAATGGAACAGAGTTCAAGAATTCCTTGTTCCATAGCTACTGTGATGAACATGGAGTTTCTCAGAACTTCTCTGCGCCAAGGACTCCTCAACAGAACGGCGTAGCTGAGAGAAAGAATGGAACACTACAAAACATGGCTCGAACTATGATGTTGGCAAGTAACTTGCCTCGGTCCTTTTGGGCTGAGGCAGTCGGTACCGCTTGCTACATCATTAATCGAGTCACCATACGTTCCAACTTCTCTAAAACTCCATATGAACTAATCAAGGGCAGAAAGCCAAATATTTCCCACTTGAAAGTCTTTGGGTGCAGGTGCTTTATTCACAACAACGGAAAAGACGAGCTTAGCAAGTTTGATCCAAGGAGTGACGAAGGTATCTTTCTGGGATATGCATCCAACAACAAGGCTTACAAGGTGTTCAATAAGAGGACTAAGAAGTTTGAAGAAAGCATTCATGTTATCTTTGACGAGTCCAAAAATGGAGGGAACCTCTCTAGTCACGAGGATGTATTGAAGGTTCTAAATGCAGATTCAGATGATGAAGTCGATCCAGATAAAGGTGCACAAGCTCCAAATGATGATGTTATGCCTCCAAGTCCTGACTTGGATGGAGATAACACAGAAAGTGCCCTAGTTCCTGAGGATGATACTTCACAAAATGAAGAAATAGAGGAAGATCATGGTGAAGGAACTTCACATGGAACGACAAGCCAACAGGAACAAGAGGAGTCAAGTACAGATCCCACTCAAATTGAAGTCAGGAATTACCATCAAAAGAGGGATCATCCTGTTGACAACATCATCACTCCATATGATAAAGGTGTGCTTACTCGTTCCTCTATTAAGAATTTTTGTGCTTTCAATGCGTTTATCTCTCTTGCAGAGCCAAAGAAAGCATTAAAAGACCCTGACTGGATAGTTGCTATGCAAGAGGAACTACACCAGTTCGAGAGGAACAAAGTATGGAGATTAGTTCCCAAGCCAAAGCACAAAATGGCTATAGGAACAAAATGGGTTTTCAGGAATAAACTTGATGACACCGGAGCTGTCACAAGGAACAAGGCGAGACTTGTAGCAAAAGGGTACAATCAACAAGAAGGGATTGGCTACAATGAAACGTATGCTCCTGTTGCAAGAATAGAAGCCATCCGTCTTCTAATCGCCTATGCTGCTCACAAAGGTTTCAAATTGTATCAAATGGATGTGAAGACAGCATTCCTGAATGGGTACCTACAAGAAGAGGTTTATGTGCTACAACCTCCAGGATTTGAAGATGTTGATCACCCTGACCATGTCTATGTACTGGATAAGGCTCTTTATGGTCTCAAACAGGCTCCTCGTGCTTGGTATGATAGATTTGCTCAGCTTCTATTAACCAATGGATACAGACGTGGTGTGATCGACAAGACATTGTTCCTAAGGGAACAAGACGGTGAGGTTTTAGTAGTTCAAGTTTATGTTGATGATATTATATTTGGTTCTACTAACCCTAAACTTGTAGAAAGCTTCAAGAATCTCATGAGTAGTGAGTTTGAGATGAGCATGATCGGTGAACTCACCTTCTTTCTTGGTCTACAAGTGGTACAAAGTGATGAGGGAACAAAGGTACATCAACAAAAGTACATCAAGGAACTATTGAAGAAGTATGGTATGGATTCTACAAAAAGTTTTGATACCCCTATTTCTCCCAATACTCGTCTTGATGCTGATCTTAATGGTGTTGATGTTGATCAAACGATGTACCGTGGAATGATTGGTTCCCTATTGTACCTAACGGCCAGCCGGCCAGATATTATGTTCAGTGTGTGTCTTTGTGCTAGATTCCAGGCCAATCCTAAAGAAACACATCTGAAAGAAGTGAAGAGAATTCTGCGATACTTGAAAGGGAACGATGGGTTATGTCTGTGGTATCCAAGACACAACTCGTTCCATCTTGTCGGATTCTCGGATGCAGATTTTGCAGGTCACTTAGTAGATAGGAAGAGCACATCAGGCATGGCCCATTTTCTTGGTCCCTGTTTGGTGTCTTGGGGATCGAAGAAGCAAAATTCGGTTGCTCTTTCAACGGCCGAGGCAGAGTATGTTGCAGCAGCTGCCTACTGTTCCCAAGTATTATGGTTAAAGCAACAATTGGTGGATTTTGGTATGTCTCTTGGAACTATTCCTATCTTATGTGATAATACAAGTGCAATCAATATCTCCAAAAATCCAGTGCACCATTCTAGAACCAAACATATAGATATTCGACATCATTTCTTAAGAGATAATGTTGAAAAAGGTTTCATCAAGATGGATCATTGTAGGACCGAAAATCAAGTGGCAGATATTTTTACCAAGGCCTTGGACAGAAAACCCTATGAACATCTGAGGATGTTACTAGGAATGATTTCCTTGGAGTAAACAAGTCCCGGTCCTCTATTCCCTCAGTGCCTGACTAAAGAGGTAACTTCTCAGGTAACTACATATCATTTGACAAGTTTTCTAATGGCTTATATCCTTCCTCTGTGCATAGATGGTGTATATATTAGAAATTGTTAAGTGTTACATGCTAAAAGGAACTAAAACTGAATTGCTTACATCCAAGATTTTCTTTTGGCCCAAAATAACCAACTTGATCTATTCTATCCCTCACTTCAAGCCGAAATGATAGTTGGTTATAAGCTGTCCCCAGCCTGGTCCACGCAAGCGTTCCCTATGAACCTCTTTTGATTACCTTTAAACGGGGAATAATTGTGTGGATGTCACAAATTGTCCTAGCTCACAAAAAGTTTGAATGGAACATCTCTTGTCCCTTGTCTGTTCAAACAAGCCTTTTTATCCACTCTAGGTAACGAGGAGGGGAACAATGCTCAAAGGGAATGTGAATCCAAAAGCAGTGGGTGAAGAAGCAAAAGCTCCAACAGAAAAGGGTGTTCTAGAGGTTAAAAAAGGGGGGGGGGGGGGGTTGAGGAAAAAGAACAAAAGGGAACTTATCAAGTTACTTCTGCAGTCCCGAAAAATCTATGTGTTACTGAAGAGAAGTTTAACTTGGTTATGAGAAATTTCTCGAGGATGAAGTTCCAAGGCGAGTCAAAAGGGTTTATGGCGAAGAAAATTGTTAAGAAGGTTGGTGGAAGTGTTAATGCCAAGATGTTGTCTGAGCTTCAAAATATTTCCTCTCAGCTGAGTATCGTCATTGGTTACCTGGCTAAGAGAGACATTGACACTGCTGCTGCTGATTCCACCTCCTCCGAACCATGAAGTGGACCCTCTCTAGTTCCTTAGCCTATCTATCCCCAGTTTAATTTTTTTTTCTGGATGTTAAGCTTTTTATGTTTTATGTCTTCTCTGGCTATGTTTTCCGCGACAATTATCTATAATAATGACTATCTTTTGCTTATGACTGGTTTAAGTTTCAATTAAATTTGTTCATTTGCTCTATGTTTTGCTTGATGATTGTTGATCTTTTGATGATGTCAAAAGGGGGAAGTTAGGAAAAATGCAGAGATGCGTTCTATCCAGGAAATACAGAGGGAACTTTGGCTAAGGGTGAATATTTTGTTAACTCTGAAGAGTAAGAATAACAGTGCATTTGTTAAGGGGGAACCACACAAGAATTTTTTTTGGTCTATATTTCTTTATGGTTTCTAGACATGCATTTTTGGTATAGGTTTGTCATCATCAAAAAGGGGGAAATTGTTGGAACAATAGTTGTTCCATGGTTTCTCTTAGTTTTGATGATAACAAACTTAGTTAATATAACTTGCTTCTACATGTAAGTGTTTCAGGAAAACAGGTACATGGTCACGAGTGACGAAACATCGTGAGGAACGATGGAGGGAACGAGTGACAGATTTAGGAAGCGCGTCTCAGAAGGAACGCGGCTTTCTATTAATGGCAAGTTACCTTATCTTCTGCGAGCGATCTTCTACGAAGATTTCCAGCTGTAGGCGGTTGCTTAAGGAGATAAAAGAGAGGATAAGATCAATCTTCACACGATCTTATCTTAGGAAATCCAAGATCATTCGGTTTTGGGAAGAATCGGCATGGTTGAGGATCCGAAATCACAAACAATCTTTTTCCTTATTGTGTGGGATTTGTTAAGTGGTATATCAGCGTAATTAGGCAAGAATTACGTGTGAGATCAGACTTAACTTATCTTATAAATAACTAGGATTAGCTAGGGTTAAAAGTGTGGTTGAACGAGTATTGAAGACGAAGAACTTGAAGAGAGAGCTTTTCAAGTGTACGAGTGTGTGGCTTTTTCCGGTGAAGAATCCACAAGTAAGTCAGTAGTTTACTTTGTCTTAGGTTTACGCTTAGGGTTGTAGAAGTCTAGTTGGTTGAACTTTGGTCGGTGCCTTAGTTACCAGGGAACTTGACTTGCCTTGTAATCGTTGAAACTTAATAAAAGTATTCTATTGAAAATCCTCTGAGAAGGAGTCTCAGGGGTAGAGGTTTTTTCTTTCTACGACTTGTTGGTCGGACAGAAAGTTTTCCTCTCTAAATTCTGTGTTCTATTGTTTATTTCCGCTGCCCAGGGAACCTTACTAGTTCCCTGTACTGTTACTAACGCGTCACGATCCAACACGATCCATAGGTAAACGAGACATATCAACCATTTTCAGGTCCATATTTGAATCAAAGAAAAAGAGCATACCTTTGTCATTAATGGCATAACATTTTCCTTTACAGACATCCGCATCAGTAATACCATAGCCCTTGGTATCAACGAGAGTCCACTTCTGCCCAAACTTCCAATAGCTCGCAGCGAAATCAGTAAAAAGAACCAAAACAACGAAATCACAATCCTCAGTGTAATTCCAGAGAACAATGATCTTCCCTAAACAAGGCTATTAGATAAGTGCAAATAAGTTTGTTACCATATTTTGTATTATCTTGTAAAGATATGTTAAGATTTGTTCTGATCCATTGTAACTCCCTTAGAGCCCAAGTATTCTGTGTTGGGACGATGTTGGGACCTCTGGTTCTAAATATCGGAACAACGATACCATTCTCCAGTTTTGATAATGACAAACACCATATGGGAACTAATGTGCTTTGTCCAAGTATTTCTAAGGAACACAGGTCCAGCAAAGAAAGTTCCCATGCTATGGGAACTCCCATGAGTGGATAAGAAACACAAGCATACACGCTGAAGAGTTCCTCTCAAAGGAACTATGAAGAAGACAGTTCCCATCACATGGGAACTCACATGTGAAGACAAAGACCGTTCAACGCAAATCGCGGGATCCTGTCCTGGACAGAACGAAGGAACAGTCTGATGAGCAGACTGTCACAAGTGATCCAACGGTCCGATTAATTCAAGAAGTTGACCTAGTTCAAATCGAAGTCACATGTGAAGATTGTACACTTGGGCTGCAAGCAAAGGGAATTTCGGACAACATGAAAGATACAATTGAAGCCCAAGTACAATCGAGTATAAAGCCAAATGAATAGTGCTAGGTTTAGGCACTTCTCCCAGAACTCACATACACTCCCAGAGAAAGAAAGAAAGAAGAAGAGAAGTCCCCGGCGGTGAGTGTCCGATCTCGACGACGGTGAAAGCTGAAGTTCCCAAGAGCAAGGGAACTGAACTGTCAAGGTGTAAGGTTTGACTTTCCTGTTTTAGTTGAGTTGTTCGTTTAGGAACTCAGTTGAGAAGATTCATTAGTGTTGCTAGAGTTAGGTAGAACTCGTAGGAATAGAGAAGTTTGAATTTGGTTGTTTGTAACTAAGGAACAAGTAATAAAATAAGTAAGTCATTCAAAATCCTCCAAGCGGACGTAGAGGTTTACTCACACAACTAGTTGGTTGTCGTGGGGTTCCTCTATAAGGGAACTGTGTTCTTTCTGCCTTTTAAATACTTGCGATATTGTTTCTTCCGCTGACTTGGGAACAGCTTAACAGCCAGTTCCCAAGCTCTCGCTAACAAGTTTCGATTCAACAATTGGTATCAGAGTAAGGTTGCTCTAGATTTGTGTTAGCATCGCAGGTTTCAAAATGGCTCACGAACTCACCCAAGTCGGTCACAACAACAGCAAGCCACCAAGGCTCATCACTGGTAGATTCGAAGTCTGGCAGAGTGAAATGAAAAATTGGATGCGCAGCCAGGACTACCAGGCTTGGTGCGTTATAGAGAAAGGGAACTTCAAAATTGATCCAGCCATTGAGAATGACCTCTCCAAATGGGGACCAAATGAGTATAAGTGCATGGAGGCCAACTTCAAGGCCATACAGTACCTCAAGAATGCTATGACGGTGCAAGACTGCGACAGGGTGGCAAACCTAGACACAGCCAAGGAAGTGTGGGAAGCCATCCAACAAATGCACATTGGGAACTCAGACCTCCGAGAAGATCTTCAGATGAATGCGAGGAGGGAGTTCTTCAACTTTCAAATGGAAATGGGAGAATCCGTCGATAGTTACCAATCCCGTTTCGAGGGACTTTGCACTAAGATGGCTGGTCTTGGGATCACTAAGGAGGAAATCACTGACAAAATGAAGGTTCAACAACTCTTCAACGGACTGACTGGAGAATGGGCAAATGAGAGAACGATGTTCAAGGAGAACCCCGAAAACAGAACTCTTATGCTTCACCAGGTTTTTGGAAAACTGGTGGGACATGAGAAAAGAAAGATAGATGACAAGGAGCAAAAGAGGGCACACCAAGGGATTGCCCTCAAACTTGAAAAGGTGCTCAAGTCTGTTCAAGAGCAACATGAAGAATCTGAAGAAGAGGAGGATGAGGAACTAGTCCTCGTGACAAGGGCCCTTCAATCCTTCTACAAAGGGAAGTTCAAGAAGGGAAATGGGAACTCACAGAAAGGGCAAAGTTCCCAAAGAAAACCTGCTGAGAAGGATCTTTCGGACGTCACATGCTACAAGTGCTACAAAAAGGGACACTTCGCGAAGGAGTGCCCACTGGGAACTGACGACCGTAAGCAAGGGAAGAAGGCCTACATCGCCACCTGGGACGATGACGAAGACGAAGATCCCGAATCTTGGGCATCCCCCGACATGTGCGCAATGGCCATAGGAGACACCACTGGGGAACAACTCAGTGAGGTAACCATTGAATCCGTTCTTGCTTCCTTAAATAATTATGAAAAGCATGAATTGCTAAAAATCCTTTCAAGCCTTGTTAAAGATAACATTAAATTACAAAAGAAGTTGGAAAAATCTGAACACCCCAGTGCTGAACTAGTTGGTCTTGAGCCATGTCCCAACTGTGTGTCCCTTCTAGAAAAACTTCAGTCCTATCTGTCTCACATCGTAGAACTCGAAGATGAGCTTAAAACCCTAGAAAGTGACGAGAACACCCTTCTACAAAACTTGAGTAAAACAAAAGGGAGTCCTGAAGCGTCTAGCTCCCAAACCAAGTTTGTCCCTGCCAGACACGGAATAGGGTATGAGTCAGAGAGCCCTAGAAAAGGAAAGTCCCCTTTGAGTGAAAAAGAGATCAATGAGTGTAGGGCCCTAGAGCTTTAGTGTGAGAAACAGAAAAATGCACACTTAGAAGAGAAAATCCGTGTTCTAGAGAGTGGAGTGAATGGAGAAGTAGATTATTACACTGGGAACACTGGACATAAGCTGTATGTTCAAATAGCTAAGGGAAATAGGTCTAGAGTATACAACAAGGAGACTATGGATAGGAACAGGATACAAAGACCCCATCCTAAGTACTACCTTGGAGAATACTATAAGACCTGCTGGAACTGTGGTGCTCATGGGCACTACAAGGAAAGCTGTCCTAAAGCTAAGGCACAAGCCTAGAGAAACCACGAGTACTGGAACAGGCAGAATCAACAAGCCAACAAGCCTGCTAGAGTTCCCATAAAAAGAAACAACCATAGGAACTTTACCTATAACAAGTACTCTCGTGACATTAACATTGCTGATTATGTGCTATTTGAGACTGTCTTCCCTTGCAAGGGACCAGGCAAGAGTCATCTTGCCTAGGTCCTCAAAAACTAACTTCTCTTGTAGGTGGCAGTGAGGGGGAACAACACATGGGTCATTGACAGAGGATGTTCTAACCACATGACTGGAAACAAAGACAACCTCAACTCACTCCACCCAAAGGCCGAAGGAGGTCATGTATCCTTTGGCAACAAAAATAAAGGGGAAATAATAGGAACAGGGGAAGTACTACTCAACAAATCAATCAAAATCAGCAACGTTAACTTGGTAAAGGACCTGGGATTCAATCTCTTGAGCGTCTCTCAGATATGTGATCTAGGGAACAACATCGTCACCTTTGACTCAAGGGAGTGTCTAGTGATCAACAAGAAGACTAACAAAATCATCCTGAAGGAAAGAAGGTCCAACAACATCTATATGGTGGATACAGACTTTGAGCCACCAAGGAAACTGTGCTTGGCAAGTTCCCTTGACGAAACGGAACTCTGGCACAAGAGACTGGGCCATGCCGGCATAAGTCAGATCCTAAAGCTCTATCTACAAGATCTGGTCATTGGCCTCCCTCGAATAAACATCGAAAATGCCAAGATGTGTGAAACTTGTTTTCGTGGCAAACAAACCAGAAGTTCCTTCAAACCAAAAAGGGTAGTCAGCACAACAAGACCCTTGGAGCTAATCCACATGGATCTTTGTGGTCCCATGGACACCGAAAGCTTTGGAGGAAAGAGGTACATGTATGTTTTAATTGATGATTTTTCAAGATTTACATGGGTTCTTTTCTTGAGATCAAAATCAAATACCTTCAAAGAGTTTGAGACGCTAATCAAGAGGATGGAAGTTAGCATGGGAATCAAGCTCAAGGCACTCAGATCTGACCATGGGACTGAATTCAAAAACTCAGAGTTCCTAAGATACTGTGCCAACAATGGTGTATCCCATAACTTTTCTTCCCCTCGCACTCCTCAACAAAATGGCGTGGTGGAAAGGAAAAACAGAACCTTGGAAGACATGGCAAGGACCATGATGCTAGAGAGTGGAGTCCCTCCAAGTTTCTGGGCTGAAGCCATTTCAACAGCTACTTACATTTTAAATCGAGCCATGACAAGGCCCATGATAAAAAAGACATACTACGAGCTGATCAAAGGAAGAAAGCTCAACATCTCTCATCTAAGGACCTTTGGATGCAAATGCTTCGTTCACAACAATGGGAAGGACAACCTCGGCAAATTTGACCCCAGGAGCGATGAAGGGATATTCCTGGGATACTCTTCCCAAAGCAAGGCGTACAAGGTCTACAACAAGAGGACCAAGAAGATAGAGGAAAGCATTCACGTCATCTTCGACGAAAAATCTGTGAAGATAGGAACAGAGGTTCAAGGAAAGGGAACTCTGTTCAAGCTGGTCAGACAAGAAGAACACGACGACGAAGATGAACCAAGGAAGAGAGATGAAGACTATCCAAGTGGGAACAATGCCCCACAATCAGGGAACAACGAAGGAGATCAAAATTCTACAAATCAAAGCTCCTTTGAAGTTCCCTCCTCAACAAAAGAACCACAAGATGCATCGAACTCTCTTGTTCCTCAAGATGAAAATGTACCAGAATCCAGTGTTCAGGGGGAACAACGAGGGAACTTTGAAGAAATTCCGGACGACAGTCTCAACGAAGAAGTTGAGCACAACCATTCCCCTGAGGAAGAGGAGACTCAAGATATAGATGAAGAAGAGTCAAGAGAACAGGTTGACGTCTCACACATCCGAACCAGAAACTACCACCAAAAGAGAGATCACCCCATCGATAACATCATCACTCCATATGACAAAGGTGTTCAAACTCGCTCCTCTCTCAATAACTTTTGTGCTTTTAATGCCTTTGTCTCGATGGTGGAACCAAAAAGCATCAAAGAAGCTCTAAAAGACCCAGACTGGATCCAAGCTATGCAAGAGGAACTCCATCAATTTGAGAGGAACAAGGTGTGGAAGTTAGTTCCCAGGCCCAAGAACAAGAACATCATAGGAACTCGATGGGTCTTTCGGAACAAGCTCGATGATACTGGAGCCGTAGCAAGGAACAAGGCTCGTTTGGTTGCTCAAGGCTACAGACAAGAAGAGGGAATCGACTATGACGAGACCTTCGCACCAGTTGCAAGGATCGAGGCCATCCGTCTTCTCATAGCCTATGCAGCCCACAAAGGATTCAAGCCATACCAGATGGATGTGAAGACGACCTTTCTCAATGGGCACCTCAAAGAAGAAGTATACGTAGCTCAACCCCCAGGATTCGAAGATGAAAAGCTACCTAACCACGTCTACTTCCTGGAGAGGGCCCTCTACGGACTCAAACAAGCTCCTCGAGCATGGTATGACAGGTTTGCTCAGTTCCTTCTATCTAATGGATACCTTCGAGGTTCCATAAACAAAACCCTTTTTCTTAAGAAAGAGTCTAAGGATATATTGATTGTTCAAGTTTATGTTGATGACATTGTTTTTGGAGCAACTAACGAAACTCTTGTAGAGAAATTTAAGAACCTCATGAGCAGTGAGTTTGAGATGAGTCTCATAGGGGAACTCACGTTCTTCCTCGGACTCCAAATATCTCAACAAAGGAGGGAACAAGAATTCATCAACAGAAATACATCAGAGAAATGCTAGTAAAGTATGGGATGGACCACTCAAGGCCCATCGACACTCCCATCTCACCAAACTCAAGGCTTAACGCCGATGAAACAGGGGTAAGTGTCGATCAAAGGAACTTCAGAGGTATGATTGGCTCTCTCCTATACTTAACCGCTAGTAGACCTAATATTATGTGCTCAGTGTGCTTATGTGCACGTTTTCAAGCTAACCCCAAAGAATCACACCTGAAAGAGGTGAAGAGGATTTTCAGGTACCTCAAAGGGAACGACAACTTGTGCCTCTGGTATCCAAGGAACAGTTCCCTTGAGCTCATTGCTTATACAGATGCAGACTTTGCTGGGCACCTCGTTGATAGAAAGAGCACATCGGGAATGGCCTAGTTCCTTGGGTCATGCTTAGTCTCATGGGGATGCAAGAAGCAAAATTCAGTGGCACTCTCCACAGTTGAAGCAGAATACGTGGGTGCCGCATCATGCTGTTCCTAAGTATTATGGCTCAAGTCCCAACTTCAGGATTACGGTATGTCTTTTGGCCCAGTTCCTATACTCTGTGATAATACTAGTGCCATTAACATTTCCAAAAATCCTGTGCATCACTCTAGGACTAAGCACATAGAAATTAGGCATCATTTTCTACGTGACATTGTTGAAAATGGGAACATTTCTATGCAACACTGTAGAACGGAAGAGCAAATTGCAGACATTCTCACCAAAGCCTTAGACAGACGTCCCTACCAGCGTTTTCGAATGCTTCTAGGGATGATAACTCTAAACTAAACAAGTCCCTGTTTGTCTCTCCCTCAATGCTTGATTAGTCTAACTAGAAATGCATGATAGGGAACTGTAGGACTTATTGCTTTTATTTTGCCATATTACTAGTCTAGAGCTTGATATGAATAGAGGAACATTATTTCTTTTGGCCCAAAATGATCAACCAGAGTTCCCTTTAACCCTCTCTACAAGCCACTATGACGGTTGATCATAAAACCAACCCTAAGCCAAGGGCCAGACAAACGCTTCTCATGAGCCAAACTCTTTATCCCTTTATCGAGTTGCAATTGTCTTGTTCCCTTTTGAGTTCCCTAGCCTCACAAAGAAAATTGAGTGTGAGTTCCCTTAACCTCTCCACTCAATATGACCTTTCAAAAGATCATGGGAACTGATGAGCACAAGCCGGGGAACACTGATAGATCTGAGAAATGAAACGTCACTTGGGAAACGGGAAAGTGTGTCAGAATTCGAAGCATTATGGGCCAAGCATTTGAAATTCTCGAAGTGACTTCCCTTGGGAGAAAGCGACACGTGTCAGAGGTGTGCTACGGAAGTTGAAACGCCTCTCCGCATTCATTGGCCAACAGTTATCAAGGCTACCCAACCTTCCCTTTCTACCCTCGTCTCCCTTTCTCACATAAAACCCCATTTGCTATTTTTGGGCACTTCTTCATCCCTCACTCTCTGCAAATCACCTTCTCTGAATTCCTCTCACCCTCTCTTTCGAGAAAAAATCCAAACCTCTTACCTTCCCCAGAAACTTCCCAATGGCTCCAGCCCATTCTTATGCCGAGATGAAAGCATGGATTCAAAACAATCCTAAAGCCCTTTTCATATCAATGATGGAAGACATCAAGAAGGAGCAAAACTCTGTTCTTCGCGATGTCCTCATCGAGGGACTCTACAACTACGTAAGTCCCTTTCTCCCTCCTCCTTCGGCAGCGCAACTCCCAGCGCCGCCGACCTTCACTCTTCTTCCTCCTTCATCCGGAACCGTCATCGTCGACAGTTTCGGATCCGAACCCCCATCTAAACACGAAAAATCAAAACCCAAAAAACCCAAACACTCTCACCAATCCAAACACTCCTCCAAAGACCCTTCCAAATCCAAACGCAAACACTCCGAGATCTCTTCCTCCTCTCTTTACTCCGAAAAGAAGAAACCCTTCTTCAGATTCAACGAGTATCTTAACTGCTCCAAACCCAACTCCTGTGTCGAAAAACCTCCACTCAATTTCCCCCCTCCTTTCGATTATGGGAACTCTCAATCCCAGCGTCAACCTCCACCACTTCCTACTCAAACCGAATCTCCACCAGCGCCCTCAGACTCTGGGAACTCTACCCTCAACGCTCCACCTCCACACCCCCCTCTTCCCTTCCTTCCATACCCGAGGGAACTCCTACTCCTCTCCCCTCTTCCAAACAAAACACACCACCCACTTCCCCCATTGCCCAGTCTCCCTCTCACAATCCAAAAACCGCCTCTAGGACCTCTAGTCCCAAGGCATCAAACAACCCTCCTCCTTCTTCCACTCCCAAGAATCCAACTCCACAAAATTCTCCTCCACCTCCCTCTTCTCCGTCTACACTCAAACTTCCTTCTCCCCCTCCTTTGGCCCAAACGGTCCTAAACCTCGACTTTGATGACGACGATCTTCCAATCGCCGTTGTCCTCGGCAAAAAGGCCAAGGAGCAGACTCCCATAGTCATGGGAACTGCGGTAGAAGAGGCCCAACTCAAAGCCCTCGAGGAAGAATTCCGAGGCGCTCTCACAGGGTCTTCCGAAGGCCATGGGAGCAAGATCCAAGAAGAAGGGAACCCAGTACCAGCCGCCGGTGCTAGGCAAAGCAGCCATCGTCACGAAGACGACGAGGAGGAAACTGGGCTGACCTCCTCTGAAGATGAAGGGACCTCCAGCGATGACGCTGAGGATCAAGAGGAGGCTACTGCTACCAAAGAGCCTGCTGGCATCCCAACTCCAGGACATCAACTGGTGGTGTCAGCAAGCGCTCCAGAGGAAAGGAACCCTCCTCTGATGATTGAAGCGGCCGCTTCCCCCAGCCGAAACGAACAACTGTTGTTTCCAGGGGGAACACGAAAAAGAAAGGGAAGGGAACTGCTCCAAAGAAGGTGCATGTCTCTGAAAATCGCAAGCTCCTTCCCCCTCTCATCCTCTCAGAAGAACATCTCACAGAACAAGGGCTAGGGCAACTGTGGGAACTGATCAAAGCCCAAGGATGGGAACACATTTGCAACGAGGCTATGAGTGTGGATCCCTCTCAGGTGCGCCTCTTCTACAACAATTTTGTGGTCCAAGACAATGGCACCAAGGGAACTCTCTCCCTCGATGGCGATGCCTTCATCTTCACAACCTCCACAATTCGCCTTCAACTACAGGTCCCTGTCTAGGGCCTCCAGGAATTGCCCACCAAGAACTGGGGCGACTATGATAGCGAGGTGATCTATAACACAATCTATGAGGGCCGTGTTCCCACGATTGGAACGTCGACTCATCATCTATCCCTCATTGCTAAGTTGGCCCATCAGTTCATCATCAACGTTGTGATCCCTCGCCAGGAGAAGCGCCTTCACATCAACATCCCTGATGCCATTCTCCTCTATCACTTTCTCCTGAAAAAGCCCATCAATCTCCCACGAATAATCTTTGGGCACATGGAGAAGTGCATAGCCTCTAAATCTCACTCACTTCCGTACGCTGGCCTGATCAAGAAACTCATGCTCAGAGAGGGCCTCTACTACACCTCCAAAGATGAGGTCACCATCGGCAGGGAACTGGACATGTCTGTGGTCCAGAAAATGCGTCACTCTGAGCCAGTGGAGGAACAAGAACGGCTGGCATCTAGTGACGACACCCAGAATGGAAACACTCAAGTGTTGATACACATTGCCAACACTCTCGACAAGATGGCAAGGGACCAAGAAAAGCTTATACGAGTTCTGACTCGACTCAGTGATGCCCTGTTCCCACCAAGCCCATGATCTTTTCCTCTTCTTTTTCCTTAGCCGCCCTGTTCCCACAAATGTTATTTCTTTTGTTCCAATGTACATACTTTTCTTAAGTAATGAATGGTTTTTAGTATGATTGCGTGTTCCTTTCTTTCCTATTTACGCGTTCACTTGTTTTCGATGATGTCAAAAGGGGGAAAGACAAAAAATGCGAGATGAGTTGAGTTGAAAAGATATCACAGAATACGCTATAGCTAAAGGGGAACAATTGCATAAAAAGCTAAGTACGAACTCAGTGATTAACAAGAAGTGGCTCCCTAGGAACTTGCGTAGGAACTCATCTGCATAACATGCTTTGAAATACTTGCTTATTTTTGTGATGGGTTTATCATCATCAAAAAGGGGGAAATTGTTGGGACAATGTTGGGACCTTTGGTTCTAAACATCGGAACAACGATACCATTCTCCAGTTTTGATAATGACAAACACCATATGGGAACTAATGTGCTTTGTCCAAGTATTTCTAAGGAACACATGTCCAGCAAAGAAAGTTCCCATGCTATGGGAACTCCCATGAGTGGATAAGAAACACAAGCATACACGTTGAAGAGTTCCTCTCAAAGGAACTCTGAAGAAGACAGTTCCCATCACATGGGAACTCACATGTGAAGACAAAGACCGTTCAGCGCAAATCGCGGGATCCTGTCCTGGACAGAACGAAGGAACAGTCTGATGAGCAGACTGTCACAAGTGATCCAACGGTCCGATTAATTCAAGAAGTTGACCTAGTTCAAATCGAAGTCACATGTGAAGATTGTACACTTGGGCTGCAAGCAAAGGGCATTTCGGACAACATGAAAGATACGATTGAAGCCCAAGTACAACCGAGTATAAAGCGAAATGAATAGTGCTAGGTTTAGTCACTTCTCCCAGAACTCACATACACTCCCAGAGAAATAAAGAAAGAAGAAGAGAAGTCCCCGGCGGCGAGTGTCCGATCTCGACGACGGTGAAAGCTGAAGTTCCCAAGAGCAAGGGAACTGAACTGTCAAGGTGTAAGGTTTGACTTTCCTGTTTTAGTTGAGTTGTTCGCTTAGGAACTCAGTTGAGAAGATTCATTAGTGTTGCTAGAGTTAGGTAGAACTCGTAGGAACAGAGAAGTTTGAATCTGGATGTTTGTAACTAAGGAACAAGCAATAAAATAAGTAAGTCATTCAAAATCCTCCAAGCGGAGGTAGAGGTTTACTCACACAACTAGTTCGTTGTCGTGGGGTTCCTCTGTAAGGGAACTCTGTTCTTTCTGCCTTTTAAATACTTGCGATATTGCTTCTTCCGCTGCCTTGGGAACAGCTTAACATCCAGTTCCCAAGCTCTCGCTAACAAGTTTCGATTCAACATTCTGTACTATATATTGTAAGGTCATCAATGAGAAGAAATCAACTCAGTTGAAATCAATTCACTTGCTTATATGGTATCAGAGCAAATCTTAACATATCTTTACAAGATAGTACAAAATATGGTAACAAACTTATTTGAATGTAACATGTCTTTATCATTCCAGTTTTGGGAAAACGCTTTCCATACCGCCGTCTATTTATCAAACCGAACATTATCTCCCACCCTTCATAACAAAACTCCATTTGAACTCCTATACCACAAACCTCCAAATCTAAATCTTCTAAAATCATTCGGGTGTCTCTGTTTTCCATATCTCCGACCATACAACCCCACAAAAATGTCCTATCAATCCTCTCCTTGCACATTTGTTGGCTATAGTACTAAGCATAAAGGGTACTTATGCCTTGATCACTCAAACGGGAGAATTTATATCTCATCCCATGTTGTTTTTGATGAGAATGTTTATCCATATTCCAAACCTCATGCGGCCTCATGCTCGCCACCCGCCCCTGCTCACTCGTCTCCGACGCCCACGGGCCTTCTACAATCTGCCGCTTCTAGTGGCACTTCTCCACCATTATCCCCGGCTTTGCCCGACACCACTACCTCACCCTTGCCCTCTCCTGTACCTACATCATCTCCCTCTCAGTGCAGTCCGGAAATTCCTTCGCCATCGGTGTCCCAAGATAGTCAAGCCCATGCAAACAATCGCATTCCAACTGGCTTCTCGCATTTACGAGCCTCGGGTGTTTCTACACATGCCATGGAAACAAGAGCACGCACAAGTCATCTTAAGCCCAAATCATTTCAGTCCAGTCGGCACCCGCCCCCGTTATCAAATACCTTCATGGTCGAATCGACCACCTTTGCTCAAGCAAGTAAGTTTTCTGAATGGTGGCTAGCTATGCAAAACGAAATTAATGCTCTTCATTTAAATCATACATGGCAGCTTGTTCCCCGCCCTAGACAAACCAATGTTGTGGGAAATAAATGGGTCTATCGTATTAAACGTCGCGCTGATGGAAGCGTTGAGCGTTTTAAGGCTCGACTTGTCGCCAAAGGTTTTCACCAAGAAGAAGGTGTCGATTATTTCGATACCTTCAGCCCCATCATCAAACCGAACACCATCAGGTTAGTTTTGTCCATTGCCTTGTCCAAACAATGGTCTATTCAACAACTTGATATTAATAATGCCTTCCTTAATGGCGACTTGCAAGAGGTTGTTTATATGGAGCAACCCAAGGGGTTCATTGATTCTGTGCATCCTGACTATGTCTGTAAACTGAATAAGGCTCTTTATGGCTTTAAACAGGCCTCTCGTGCTTGGTTTAACAAACTGAAAATGCATCTTGTTCGTATTGGTTTTCGTGCTTGTTTTTCCGACACCTCCCTATTTATGCGTCATTTTGGAACTGAGGTCATTTATATTTTAGTATATGTGGACGACATAATTGTTACAGGGTCCTGTATTGCTTCTATTGATGCCTTTGTTCGGGCCTTGCACTCCACTTTTGCCTTGAAGGATCTTGGTCCTCTCACATATTTCCTGGGCATTGAAGTGTCTTATTCAGCTGATTGTTTGTTCCTCACTCAACAAAAGTACATTTGGGATCTTCTTGATCGTTGTGGTATGTATGAGGCAAAACCAATTTCATCCCCTGCTGCACACTCATCCTCGACTGCACCTCAAACGGACACTCTTCTTGATCCCCGCACTTACCGACAAGTTGTTGGAAGTCTTCAATATGCCACGATTACTAGGCCTGAAATCAGTTACGCCGTCAACCGAGCGTGTCAATATATGCATCAGCCTAAACAAGCTCATTGGCGGGACGTAAAGCATATACTTCGGTATCTTAAAGGTACAGCTCATTATGGTCTTCAACTTACTCGTTCATCCTCTCATGATCTGGTTGCTTATTCTGACGCTGGTTGGATGTCCGATCCTTCGGATTTACGGTCTCAACATGGCTTTGCCATCTTCTACGGTGGTAACCTTATTAGTTGGGCATCAAAGAAGCAAAGAATTGTAGCCCGTTCATTCACAGAATCGGAGTACCGCGCTATTGCTTTTTCCACTACTGAATTGATGTGGTTACATAAGCTCTTACACGAGATTCGTGCTCCTGTTCGGTCTCCTCCAAAGCTGTTGTGTGACAATCTGTCTGCTACATTCCTGGCGTCCAATCCAGTCGTCACTTCTCGTACCAAACACATTCGTTTAGATTATTATTTTGTCCGGGAAAAAGTCGAGTATGGAGAACTTCTTGTGTGTCACATCCCATCCAAAGATCAACGAGCTGATGTCTTTACAAAACCAATTACTGGACGTGTGTTTCATTAATTAAGGTCCAATCTTCATGTCTTTGCCAGACCTTCAGATTGCAGGGGGTATTAGATAAGTGCAAATAAGTTTGTTACCATATTTTTTATTATCTTGTAAAGATATGTTAAGATTTGTTCTGATCCATTGTAACTCCCTTAGAGCCCAAGTATTCTGTACTATATATTATAACGTCATCAATGAGAAGAAATCAACTCAGTTGAAATCAATTCACTTGCTTATAAAGGCTCCAGCGCATGGGTAGGAAACCCCTCATGATCAACAAATATCAGCTTATATAGCAATGGGTGGAGTAGCTCGTGGAGTAGCTCATTGGGTTATATACTAAGCATTCTAAGTCTCAAGTTTCCCATGTGGGATAACCCTCAACAGGACTTTCACATGGTATCAGAGCTCACGGTCTGGTCCTGGGCCCGTTTCCTGGCTTCTTTGGGCTTGGGTTTAGTGGTTGATGCTACCCGCCCGTTATTTGGATTGCGTTTGGCTATAAAGAGATTGAGATGCCAGTCCCCATTCTTTGGGCTAGCTATAAAGAGATTGAGATGCTAGACCCGTTTGTCCAAGTGTCAACTAGGTCAAGCCAGTTGAACTTGCGAGGGCGTGTTGAGAATCTCCTTCCCACATTGGAAGTTGAGAGTTAAATTAGCCTACATATATACCATTGGGTTACTCCTCCTATTGCCAATTGGTTTTAGGATGGAACCCCATCGGGCTTGTGTGTTGGGCTTACGTATGCGCATGACCCCCCGTTTATGGCCCACGAACTTTCACATTATAGTACTTGCAAATTTCTCTAATTCGATAGTCAAGGAGATTCAAGTGCTTCGATATAGGGCCTGGAGAGAAATCAACCCTATTTGGACCATTGGGCATAAGAGAGAGAATCAGTTAGGGTTTACGTTTGAAACCCTAATCAGCCAGCCATCGGAAGGATCATCGCCGGCGGAAGGTCCGTGTTCCGACGGGGAAAGACGATAAAGAGTGGAACATCTGAGAATGTAGCGGCAATCGTTTTTGTGAATCCCAGAACTGCAATACAGAAGTGGAGGCACGTTGAGAGGGAAGGGAGAGGGCCTCGGACGAAATGAAAGGAGAAGTGAAGTTGTGAATCTGTGGAAATGAGTGATGACTGATGAATTAAAAATAGGGTTTGAATTAGACAACGAATCTTTCTTCTTCTTTTTTTCGTTGAAAGACAACAGATCTTTCTTGGATCCAATAAAATAAAAATTTTAGCTGGGCTCACTTCACTTTAGCCCAGTTATAAGGTCATTTCTAATAACTTTCTCATATTTTTGAAAATTGTGTCTTTGGAGAATTTGACACATTTTTTCCCAACAACTTTCCTACCTTTCTTATATCCAATAAAATATAAATTTTAGATGGGCTCACTTCACTTTAGCCTAGTTCTAAGGTCATTTCTAACAACTTTCCATATTGTTGGAAATTGTGCCCTTTGGAGAATTTGACACATTTTTTTTCAAAACAGAGTAAGAAGGAAAAAACTAGTGAGTCTTCCCTAAAGTTAGAGAATACTCCATTTTGACATTTGATCCTCCATTCTTATTTTCATTTTCTTTTAAAAGATTAATTATATCTTAATTGATAATAGTGAGATTTTTATTTAATTGGTATCACTAAAGTAGTGGATTTTTTTTATTTAATTGGATTTTCAAGTCGATTTTATAAGTCACAAAATCAACAAACTATTAGGATACTATTATAAATTCATATTGGATGAATTATATTTTTTTGCAATTGATCAACTATGACATTTTTAGATGGTGTTTTGGGAAATATTCAATAATCAAATTTAATCCTATTTATTATTTATTTTGGATTTCATGTTAAATGATGTGTACGTGAGATTTTTTATTATTTAATTGATATCGTTTGAGACGTGACAAAGGGCGTTCTCGATTAATATTACAATGCATATGTGAGCATGAGACAAAATTGAACATAGCCGAAATGATGGAAGAACCAATTCTCACTTTGTTTTGATTCTATAAGATATATGATTGTATCTAAATCTTAAAAATATAAACAAAAAAATATAACATAAAAGGAATTGAGTTGCTCATTTTCAAAGAATGTTTATATGACATAACAAAAGAGATGAGATTTATATAAGAAAATTAGTTCTATAATTTTATTTAATTTCATTTAAACTAACATTAGATGATCTCCATATTTTCTTATTAATCAAATAAAAGATAACTTATTATTTTTTATGATAAGATTGTATGATATTTTTATTTCCTTATAAGTAACAAATATTATTTATTTATTAAATAAATATTGTATAATATTTTACAACATATAAATAAAAGTAATAAATGTTGCATTCTTCAAAATAGAGAAACCGTTGGAGTTGGAGTAGATTTTTTTTGAAAAAATATGAATTTTGCTTGTCCATTTTGGAGTAAAATTTAGGGAAGTTGTTGGAGATGGTCTAACAAGGTTCGTTACGTATGTTCCAATAACTTACATTATGTTTTTGGGCATCTAGTCAATCGGTTAGTCTCTAAAAACTAGTACCCAACGGAACTCTTCGGAGCAGTGTCCTTTACCAAAATAAAATAAAATAAACTTACAATATTTCAAAAAAAAACTTACAACATTTCTCTAAAAAATAAATTAAATAAACTAGGGAAATTCCAGTTGGTACATTCGAGTTTTTGGCTTTTCCGAGTGGTGCCATGAAAAAAAATTTATTCCGAGTAGTACCCCTGAACTTTTGCAAAATTCTGGCTGGTGCCCTTACTTGTAAATTTTCATTATTTTATAACTAAATTAGTATGTTTTCTAATGAAAAAATATATATTTTTTATTTAATTAAATTAAAACAAAATTTTAGTTTAATAAAAATTAAAATAAATCAGATAGAATATTAAATTAAAAATATTTTATATATATTTGTCAAGTAGATTGTATGTCGTACAATTTAAAAAATTTTACGTTTAAAAAAATATTACAATATTTAAATTAAAATAAATACATTAATAATTAAAATTTGTCATGTAGGTTTTATGTAATAGTTTTGATTTTTTTAAATAATAGAAATTTCATTATGATACTTTCGAGTTACATTAAAATTTTAATTTCTATCAATTTTTCAAAAATTGTCAAAATTACTATATAAAATCTACATGGAAAATGTTAATCTTGCAATATATTTAATTTTAAATAAATATTATAATATTTTTGGTTTTAACTCAAAATGTTGAATTATACAACATAAAATCTAATTGAAAAAATATACTATAAATTTTATATTAATATTTTTATATGATTTATTTTCATTATTATTAAATTAAAATTGTATTTTAATTTAATTAAATATAAAAATAATTCAAAATTGTCACACTTCTTGAAACATCATCAGAAAGGCCAGTTGAACATCATAAGAAGAGAGGAGCATCTCATTTTCCAAATCTCTAACACGCTTCCAATCATTGTCACACTTCTTGAATATCTTCAAATACAACTGATACGAAACCGTATAGATCTCGTACCGAATTTAATGAACAAGGTAACCGGGTGAAGGGAAGTAGGACCGAAGCCGGAGATAAAGAGTGACTTAGATGAGATAGGGCAGAAGACAGAAAGAAGCATAGAATGAGAAGGAGGAGATTAGGGTTTGAGATAATTGTTTTCTTATTGATTCCTCCCTAGAATACAGTACAAGAGTATATATAATAATAATCTCTAACCCTAACAGTAAGCCCTAATGGTTCAAATAAAGCGTCCCGGGAAAGAACCGTAAAGAAAACCCGAGAAGGAGTATTATAAAACTCTTTATAAAAACATTAATTAAATACTATAAATAATCTATATAATAACGTATCAATTCTCCCCCGTTGACAATCGACTTGTCCTCAAGTCGGAAATCAGGAGGAAGAATCATGCATCGCTGTGGAAAATGTGTCCCTCCAGGATCAAATACCCACACAAGAGCCTCAATCTTCTGCATACGCCTCAGATGTAGTGGCTGATGTTTACCTCCTAATGCGAGTACCCTTGGGGCAAATCTCCTATAACTACGACCCTTCCAAACATCACCATCCAACCACTAGGTGATGCCCAAATATTTCTTCATTGGAACATTAGACAGAAACAACTGAAGACCCTTTGACAAGCTCATGCCCAAAATCCTTGGGTCAAAACCCAAGTTTCCTTCCCACCATACCGGCTTGTCCAAAATGTCTGAGATGTCCAAAATCGACATGGAGTCTAACGCTTTAATCTCTTGTGTTTCCGTATCGACGCCAAGACTTTTAGGATTTAGATTTGCAGGCGTCGAGCAAGGGCAAACGAAGGCTGCGAAGGACAAAACCGCGGGTGCTGGAGGGCGGGCTACGGGTGCCGGGGCATTGGCCACGAGTGCGGGACTCATGGCCGCGGGCGCGGGTTTGGTAGTCGCGGTGCCAGAGAGCCGATAGTGTCGACCGGAACTTCCACTTGACTCGAACCCGAAAGAATCACAAAACCATGTGACGATCCGCTTAGTTCCGTAGCCTCCTCATACTTGAATACTTCAAGCCACAACTCCAATTTACAACATCCATCATAGATGTATCTCCTATAGAGGGACAAGGCATCCATGGCCGATCCTCTATTCTTGAAACGAATTTTGGCATGAAACCCTGCTTCTGGCCTAGACATCTCAAGGTCCTCAATAATTCTGAATGTCGAAAACAGTTGCTCCAATATCATGCAAGAAATTGGGTAGATTTCCCGATGAATCTTGATATACAGAGTTCGACTTTGAACCTCACACTTTTTCAGTAGATCTCGAACGTCGCGAAGAATCGCGTTATTGCTTGTAACGACAGACATGGTGATTGTAGAGTTCAGGAATGAAAGCACCAATTGATACGAAACCGTATAGATCTCGTACCGAATTTAATGAATAAGGTAACCGGGTGAAGGGAAGAGGGCCGAAGCCGGGGATAAAGAGTGACTTAGATGAGATAGGGGAGAAGACAGAAAGAAGCGTAGCATGAGATTAAGGTTTGAGATAATTGTTTTCTTATTGATTCCTCCCTAGAACACAATACTAAAGTATATATAATTGTTGGATCGTTAAGTGTTAGCAAGAGCTTGGGAACTAGCGGTTCGGCTGTTCCCAAGGCAGCGGAAGTTCTATATAAGCAAGTAAACAGAATGCAATGGACACAGTTCCCTTATAGAGGAACCCCACGACAACCAACTAGTTGTGTTGATAAACCTCTACCTCCGCTTGGAGGATTTTGAATGACTTACTTGTATTATTGATTGTTCCTTAGTTACAATAGGCCAAATACTAACTTCTCTGTTCCTAGGAGTTCTACCTAACTCTAGCAACACTAATGAATCTTCTCAACCGAGTTCCTAAGCGAACAACTCAACTAAGACAAGTAAATCAAACCTTACACCTTGACTATCACAATTCCCTTACTCTTGGGAACTTGACTTCGCCGTCATCGAGATCACACACTCGCCGATGGGGACTTCTCTTCTTCTCTCTTTCTTTCTTTGTGAGTATAAGTGAGTTCTGGGGGAAGTGCTTTGTCTGAGCACTATTCACTTGGCTTTATACTTATCAATACTTGGGCTGCAATCTTGACTTTCATTTGTGTCCGAAATGCCCTTTGTCTTGTGTGCCAAGTCTTTGTCCTTCACATGTGACAATTTGAATCGAGTCAAATTTGAGAAGCAATCTGGCCATTGGATCAAGCGCTTCAGTCTGTTCCTCAGACTGAGCATTTGTTCTGTCTTGAGACAGGATCCCGTGAATCTCGCTGACTGGTCTTTGTTTGCACATATGAGTTCCCATGTAATGGGAACTGTCTTCTTCAGAGTTCCTTTGAGAGGAACTCTTCATCATGTATGCTTGTATTCCTTGGATGTTCATGGCGATTCTTCACTGGACCTGTGTTCCTTAGAAATACTTGAATATAACACGTTAGTTCCCATATGGTGTTTGTCATTGTCAAAACTGGAGAATGGTATCGTTGTTCCGATGTTTGGAAGCAGAGTTCCCAACACCGTCCCAACAATTTTCCCCTTTTCGATGATGACAAACCCATCACAAAAATAACTAAGTATTTCAGAGTATGATATGCAACAGAGTTCCTATGTGACATCTTGTGAGTACAATAAGTTCTTACTTAGCATTTATGCGATAGTTCCCCCTAAGCCAAAGTATATTCTATGATAACTCATAATAAGACTCATCTCACACATTTTGTCCTTCCCCCTTTTGGCATCATCGAAAACAGATAAGCATAAATAAGGAAGAAGGGAACACGCAATCATACTAGAAACCATTTATATTACTTAAGCAAATTAAGGTACAGAAGGAACACATAACATTTTGTGGGGAAAACAGGGATAAGGATAAAAGAAAAGGTAGATCATGGGGCCCTGGGGAGTGAGTTGTCATGCAGCTGGGTCATGACAGACAAGATATTCTGGAGAGTTCCTGCCATGTTCTTGAGGGTGGCTGCGATGTGCATCAACACTTGGGTGTTCCCAACCCTTGGGCCTTCACCAGAGGGAAGTGTCCTTTGATCCTCAGCTTGCTCCGAGTGACGCATCTTTTTTACCACGAAAAGGACCAGTTCCCTTCCGATGGTCACTTCTTCTTTGTTGGCGTCATAGAGCCCTTCCTTGATCATCAGTTTCTTGATCAGACCAGCATAGGGCAAGGAGTGGGAGCTTGAGGCCATGCACTTCTCCATGTGCCCAAAGATGATGCAAGGAAGATTGATGGGCATCTTATAGAGGAAGTGATAGAGAAGGATGTCATCTTGAATGTTGATGTGGGGACGCTTCTCCTGCTGTGGGATTACAACTATGATGATGAACTGGTGGGCCAGCTTACCAATGACAGACAAGTTGTGAGTGGGTGTTCCATTCTCAAGAACACGACCCTCGTAGATGGCGTATTAGATCACATCGTTGTCGAACTCACCCCAGTTCTTGAAGGGTATAGCACTGAGGCCCTTGACAAGGACCTGTAGTTGAAGACGGATGGAGGAGGCGGTGAAGACAAAGTCGTCGCCCTGGAGGGAGAGAGTTCCCTTGGTGCCCTCGTCATGAATGGCGAAGTTGTTGTAGATGAGGCGCACCTGGGCAGGGTCGACGGTCACAGTAGCATCGCACACGTGTTCCCACCCCTGGGCCTTTATGAGGTCCCAGAGTTCCCCAAGTCCTTTTTCTTGGAGTTGTGGCGCATTGAGGATGAGTGGGGGATAAGCTTGCGATCTTCAGTAATGGGAACCCTCTTTGAGACAGTTCCCTTCCCTTTCTTCTTCTTGTTCCCCCTGGAGGCGGTAGCCTTTCTTTTCTGCTGGGGGATGCAGCCGATTCGAGTAAGAGAGGAGGGTCCCTTTCTTCTTGGGCACCCTCCGACACCACCATTTGGCGTCCTTGATTTTTTTTATTCAACAATGGTAGCGGCATGCTCTTGAGCAAGACCGTCTTGGTCAAGGACTTCGGTGGCAGCACCATCATCAGAGTGCGCTTCTTCTTCATCGGAGGACAAGCCTAGGTCCTCTAGGTCATCTCCTTCCGGATGACTTATACTTGTCCCAACACCATCAGTCGGTGCTGGGTTTCTTTCTTCTTGGGCCCTGTGGGCATCACCCTCTTCTTCTTCCGAAGGTCGGGTTATCTCTGCTTGGAGCTCCGCCTCAAGAGCGTCAAGGCGAGCGTTTTCCTCCGCGGTTCCCATGATGATGGGAGCCGTTTTCTTAGCCTTTCGCCGAGCAACCTCAGCTATGGGGAGCATGTCCTCATCGGAGTCGAGGTCTATGGGTTGCTTGGCCGGAGGGGGAGAGGAGGTTATGTCTGTGGTGGAGGGAGGAGGCGATTTTTGAGTAGGTGAAAAAGGGGATTTTGGAGGAGATGGAGTTTTTGTGGGAGGAGAGGGAGGTGGTGTGGGAACTTTGGTTTGTGAAGATGGATTGGGAGTTCCCTCAATGATGGGAAGGGAAGAGGAGATGGGAATGGGATCACTGGGACTAGAGTTCCCAGAGATCAGAGTAGTGTTTGAGAGAGGTGGTTGTAGGGGATTCTGGGATTGAGAGTTCCCAGAATCCGAAAGAGGTGGAAGAGAGGAGGTTTGTGGAGGAGGTGGTGAAGAAGAAGGGATGGAAAAGGAGGTGGGACGAGAGAGATTGAGAACCTCGTCCATGTTGAGAATAGACTTCTTCTTCTTTGGTTGTGGGAGATCAGAAAAAGAGGAGGAATGTTTGTGTTTACGTTTGTGGGAAGAACTTTTGGATTTTATGTGTTTAGAAGGGGGTTCAGAACCAAAACTGTCAACAATGACAATCCCGGAAGAAGAAACGGATAGAGGTTGAGGAGGAGGAGGAAGAGGAATGGATTGAGAGGATGTGGTGGAGGTTGGCAACGCTAGGGTTTGCGCTGCCGGAAGAGAAGGAGCCGGCCCTAGAATCTCATACTCAAGGGATGAGACTCCAGTGCGTTCTCGATGGACATAAGGGAGGATATATTCATGGAGGGCTTTGTAGAGTGTTTGGCGGAGGACATGATCCTTTTCATTGTCCGCCTCTCGGGGCATTGTAATGAAGAGGGTTTTGGAACTGGTTTTGATCCATTCACGGATACGGTGGTCTGGGTGGACATGTGCCATGGGTGAGAGTTTTTGGAGCTTTGCTTGTTTTGGGGAGGAAGGTGGTTGCAGAGAGAAGGAGTTGCAGAGTGAGAAGGTTGACGAAGGTCCCAAAAATGGCAATCGATGGTTTTTATGTGAGACAAGGAGAGGGGTAGAAAGGGAAAGATGAATAACCTCGATAACTGTTGGCCAATAGATGCGGAGAGGCGTTTCAACTTCCGTAGCACGCTTATGACACGCGTCGCTTTCTTCCAAGGAACATCTCTTCGAGAAATTCAAACGCTTGGCCGATAATGCTTCGATTTTTGACATAATTTCTCGTTTCCCAAGTGACGCTTCATCTTCTCAGATGTACCAGTGTTCCCTTGTTCGTGATTAATTCACCCATCAGTTCCCATGATCTTTCAAAAGGTCAGGATGAGTGGAGAGGACAAGGGAACTCACACTCAAGTTCTTTTTGTGAGGCTAGGGAACTCAAAAGGGGAGTCAGACAATTACAACTCGATAAAGGGATAAAGACTTTGGCTCATGAGAAGCGTTTGTCTGGCTCTCGGCTTAAGGGTTGGTTTTATGATCAACCGTCATGGTGGCTTGTAATGAGGGTTAAAGGGAACTCTGGTTGATCATTTTGGGCCGAAAGAAATAAAGTTCCAAATGCACAATAAAAGCTCTAGACTAGTAATATGGCAAAATGAAAGCAATTGTTCCTAGAGTTCCCTATCATGCAAAACCATATAACCTAGTCAACCATTGAGGGAATAACAAACAGGGACTTGTTCAGTTTAGAGTTATCATCCCTAGAAGCATCCGGAGATGCTGGTAGGGACGTCTGTCTAAAGCTTTAGTGAGAATGTCCGCAATTTGCTCTTCAGTTCTACAGTGTTCCATAGAGATGTTCCCATGTTCCACATTGTCACATAGAAAGTGATGCCTAATGTCTATATGCTTAGTACGTGAATGATGCACATGATTTTTGGATATGTTAATGGCACTTGTATTATCACATCTAATGGGAACAGGACCAAAGGACATATCGTAATCCTGGAGTTGGTACTTAAGCCATAGAACTTGGGAACAACATGAGGCGGCAACCACATACTCCGCTTCTGCTGTGGAGAATGCCACTGAGTTTTGCTTCTTTGATCCTCATGAGACTAGGCATGATCCTAGGAACTGTGCCATTCCAGAGGTGCTCTTTCGATCAACTAGGTGCCTAGCGAAATCTGCATCCGAGTATGCGACTAGCTCAAGGGCGTTGTTCCTTGGACACCAAAGGCACAAGTTGTAGTTCCCTTTGAGGTACCTAAAAATCCTCTTCACCTCTTTTAGGTGCGATTCTTTAGGGTTAGCCTGAAAGCGTGCACATAGGCACACTGAAAACATGATGTCGGGTCGACTAGTAGTTAAGTAGAGAAGAGACCCAATCATACCTCGAAAGTTCCTTTGATCTACACCTATACCTGTCTCATCTGCGTTGAGCCTTGAGTTTGGTGAGATGGGAGTGTCGATGGGCCTAGAGTGACCCATCCCATACTTCACGAGCATTTCTCTGATGTACTTTTGCTGATGGATCCTTGTTCCCTCCTTGGTTTGGGATATTTGAAGTCCCAGGAAGAATGTGAGTTCCCCTATGAGACTCATTTCGAATTCGCTACTCATCAAATTTTTAAACTTTTCAACAAGAATCTCATTAGTAGCACCAAACACAATGTCATCAACATATACTTGAACAATTAAAATGTCTTTTGATTCTTTCTTAATGAAGAGAGTTTTGTCTATGGAACCACGAAGGTATCCATGAGACAAGAGAAATTGAGCAAACCTGTCATACCATGCCATGGGAGCTTGTTTGAGACCATATAGGGCCCTCTCCAAGAAGTATACGTGATTTGGGAAGTGCTCATCCTCAAATCCCGGTGGTTGTGCCACGTAGAATTCTTCCTCGAGGTGCCCATTTAGGAACGCCGTCTTGACATCCATTTGATACAACTTGAAACCTTTGTGGGATGCATAGGCTATGAGGAGACGAATTGCTTTAATTCTAGCAACTGGTGCGAATGTCTCATCGTAGTCGATCCCCTCCTCTTGCCTGTATCCTTGAGCAACCAGACGGGCTTTGTTCCTAGCTACAACCCTAGTGTCGTCAAGCTTGTTCCTGAAGACCCATCGAGTTCCTATGATGTTCTTGTTTTTGGGCTTAGGAACCAGTTTCCACACCTTGTTCCTCTCGAATTGGTGGAGCTCTTCTTGCATGGCTTGGATCCAGTCTGGGTCCTTTAGGGCTTCCTTGATGGTCTTGGGTTCCACTAATGAGACAAAGGCATTGAAGGCGCAGAAGTTGTTGAGGGAAGAACGATTCTGGATGCCTTTATCATAGGGAGTGATGATGTTATCAATGGGGTGATCCCTCTTTTGGTGGTAGTTCCTGGTTCGGATGTGTAAGACGTCAACCTGTTCCTTTGTCTCTTCTTCATCTGTAGCTTGGGCTTCTTCTTCTTCATGGGTACAATTATTCTCAACTTCTTCGTTGAGGGTATCTTCAGGATTTTCTTCAAGGTTCTCTTGGTTTTCCCCCTGAACACTAGACTCTGGTATGACTTCATTTTGGGGAGCAAGAGAGTTTGATGCATCTTGAGGCTCTTTTGTTGAGGAGGGAACTTCAAAGGAATCTTGATCTGTGGAATTTTGATCTCCTTCGTTGTTCCCTTGCTGCAGGATGTTGTTCCCACATGGATAGTCCTCATCTTGCTTTCTTGGTTCGTCATCGTCTTCTTCTTCTTCTTGTCTGACAAGTTTGAACAAAGTTCCCTTTCCTTGGGAATCTGTTCCCACCTTTACAAATTGTTCGTCGAAGATGATGTGTATGCTTTCCTCTATCTTCTTGGTCCTTTTGTTGTATACTCTGTACGCCTTGCTTTGGGATGAATATCCTAGGAAGATCCCTTCGTCACTCCTAGGATCAAACTTCCCAAAGTTGTCTTTTCCATTGTTGTGGACAAAACATTTGCACCCAAAAGTCCTGAGATGAGAGATGTTGGGCTTTCTTCCCTTGATCAATTCATAAGATGTTTTCTTGATCATGGGACGAATCATAGCTCGCTTTAGAATGTACGTTGTTGTGGAGATAGCTTCGGCCCAGAAACTTTCGGGAACTCTACTCTCAAGCATTATGGTTCGTGCCATGTCTTCTAAGGTTCTGTTTTTCCTCTCCACCACGCCATTTTGTTGAGGAGTGCGAGGGGCCGAGAAGTTGTGGGATACACCATTATCATCACAGCACCTTAGGAACTCTGAGTTTTTGAACTCAGTTCCATGATCAAATATGAGGGCCTTGAGCTTGAGTCCCATGCTAACTTCCATCCTCTTGATTAGAGTCTCAAACTCTTTGAAGGTATTTGATTTTGATCTCAAGAAAAGAACCCATGTAAATCTTGAAAAATTATCAATTAAAAAATACATGTACCTCTTTCCTCCGTAGCTGACGGTGTCCATGGGACCACAGAGATCCATGTGGATTAGTTCCAAGGGCCTTGTTGTGTTGACCACCCTTTTTGGCTTAAAGGAACTCATGGTTTGCATGCCACGAGCACATGCTTCACACATCTTAGCTCCCTCGATGTTGATTCGTGGAAGACCAATAACCAAGTCTTGTAGATAGAGCTGTAGGATCTGATTGATGCTTGCGTGGCCTAGTCTCTTGTTCTAGAGTTCCGTTTCATCATGGGAACTCGCTAGGCATAGTTTCCTTGGTGGCTCAAAGTCTGTATCCACCACATAGACGTTGTTGGACCTTCTTCCTCTTAGGATGATTTTGTTAGACTTCTTGTTGATGACTAGGCACTCTTTTGAGTCAAAAGTGACAATGTTGTTTCCTTGATCGCATATCTGAGATATGCTCAAGAGGTTGTACCCCAGGTCCTTCACCAGGTTGACATTGCTGATCTTGATTGATTTGTTGAGTAGTACTTCCCCTGTTCTTATGATTTCTCCCTTATTCTTGTTGCCAAAGGACACATAACCTCCTTCGGCTTTTGTGTGGAGTGAGGTGAGGTTATCTTTGTTCCCAGTCATATGATTCGAACATCCACTATCAATGACCCATGTGTTGTTCCCCCTCACTGCCACATACAAGGAAAGTTAGTTTTTGATGACCCAGGCAAGATGACTCTTGCCTGGTCCCTTACAAGGAAGGACAATTTCAAATAACACGTTATCAACAATATTGATGTCACGAGGATTCCTAGAGTTATAGGCAAAGTTCCTATGTTTGTTCCCATGAGTGGGACCTCTAGCAAATTTGTTGGCCTTTTGGTTTTGCCTGTTCCAATACTCGTGGTTCCTTGGGTTTGGGCTTTAGCTTTGGGACAGCTTTCCTTGTAGTGCCCATGTGCACCACAATTCCAGCAGGTCTTGTAGTATTCTCTTAGGTAGTACTTAGGATGAGGTCTTTGTATCCTGTTCCTATCTATGGTTTCCTTGTTATACACTCTAGACCCATTTCCCTTGGCTATTTGGACATACAGCTTATGCCCAGTGTTACCAGTGTAATAATCTACTTCTCCATCCACTCCACTTTCCAGGACACGGATTTTCTCTTCTAAGAGGGCATTCTTTTGTTCACTCAAAGGAGACTTTCCTTTCTTAGGGCACTCTGACTTATACCCTATCCTGTGTTTGGTAGGTACGAACTTAGTTTCGGAACAGGAGGCTTTAGGTCTCTCATCTTTCTCACTCAATTTTTGTAGAAAGGCATTCTTATCACTCTCTAGAGTATTAATCTCATTCTCAAGATCTACAGTGTGGGATATATAAGACTGAAGCTTGTCGACTAGGGACACACAGTTGGAACAGGACTCAAGGCCAACCAATTCAGCATTAGTGTGCTCCGATTTTTCCAACTTCTTTTGCAGCTTAATGATATCTTTAACAAGACTTGAAAGAAGTTTTAGTAATTCAGGTTTTTCATGATTTGCTAAGGAAGCAAGAACAGATTCAGTAGTTACCTCATTCGGTTGTTCCCCAATGGTCTCTCCTATGGCCATTGCACACATGTCCGGATGCGCCCATGATTCAGGATCTTCGTCCTCGTCATCGCTCCAGGTGGCAATGTAGGCCTTCTTCCCTTGCCTTTGGTCATCAGTTCCCTGTGGGCACTCTTTCGCGAAGTGTCCCTTTTTGTAACACTTGTAGCAAGTGACGTCCGAGAGGTCCTTCTCAATAGGTTTTCTTTGGGAACTCTGTCCTTTTTGTGAGTTCCCATTGCCCCTTTTGAACTTCCCTTTGTAGAAGGACCGAAGGGCCTTTATTACCAGGACTAATTCCTCATCCTCTTCTTCTTCGGAATCTTCATGTTGCTCTTGAACTGACTTGAGCATCTTTTCAAGTTTAAGGGCGATCCCTTTGTGTGCCCTTGCTTGCTCCTTATCACCCTTCTTCCTTTTCTCATGTCCCACCAGTTTTCCAAAAACTTGGTGGAGCATAAGAGTTCTGTTCTCAGGATTCTCTTTGAACATGGTCCTCTCATTTGCCCATTCACCAGTTAGGTCGTTGAACAACTGTTGAACTTTCATCTTGTCGGTGATCTCCTCCTTTGTGATTCCTAGTCCGACGAGCTTGGTGCATAGGCCTTCGAAGCGAGATTGGTAACTGTCAACGGATTCTCCCATTTCCATCTGGAAATTGAAGAACTCCCTTCTGGCATTCATCTAGAGGTCCTCTCTGAGGTCAGAGTTCCCAATGTGCATTCGCTGGATGGCCTCCCACATCTCTTTTTCCGTTTCGATGTTTGCTACTCTGTCACAGTCTTGCACTATTATGGCATTCTTAAGATACTGTTTGGCCTTGAAGTTTGCTTCCATGCACTTCCATTCGTTTGGTCCCCATTTGGTGAAGTCGTTGCGAATGGTTGAGTCTACCTCGAAGTTCCCTACTTCGATCACACACCAGGCCTGAAAGTCGTGGCTCCGCATCCAGCCCTTCATGTTGCGTTGCCAGTTCTCGAACCTTCTGGTGATAAGCCTTGGAGGCTTGTTGTTCCCATGTCCAACCTGAGTGAGTTCGTCAGCTATTCTGTAACCTGTGATACTAACACACAAAATCTAGAGCGTTCCCGCTCTGATACCAATTCTTGGATCGTTAAGTGTTACCAAGAGCTTGGGAACTAGCGGTTAGGCTGTTCCCAAGGCAGCGAAAGTTCTATATAAGCAAGTAACAGAATGCAATGGACACAGTTCCCTTATAGAGGAACCCCACGACAACCAACTAGTTGTGCGGGTAAACCTCTACCTCCGCTTGGAGGATTTTGAATGACTTACTTGTATTATTGATTGTTCCTTAGTTACAATAGGTCAAATTCAAACTTCTCTATTCCTAGGAGTTCTACCTAACTCTAGCAACACTAATGAATCTTCTCAACCGAGTTCCTAAGCGAACAACTCAACTAAGACAAGTAAATCAAACCTTACACCTTGACTATCACAATTCCCTTACTCTTGGGAACTTGACTTCGCCGTCGTCGAGATCACACACTCGCCGCTGGGGACTTCTCTTCTTCTCTCTTTCTTTCTTTGTGAGTATGAGTGAGTTCTGGGAGAAGTGCTTTGTCTGAGCACTATTCACTTGGCTTTATACTTGTCAATACTTGGGCTGCAATCTTGACTTTCATTTGTGTTCGAAATGCCCTTTGTCTTTTGTGCCAAGTCTTTGTCTTTCACATATGACAATTTGAATCGAGTCAACTTTGAGAAGCAATCTGGCCGTTGGATCAAGCGCTTCAGTCTGTTCCTCAAACTGAGCGTTTGTTTTGTCTTGAGACAAGATCCCGTGAATCTCGCTGACTGGTCTTTGTTTGCACATGTGAGTTCCCATGTAATGGGAACTGTCTTCTTCAGAGTTCCTTTGAGAGGAACTCTTCATCATGTATGCTTGTGTTCCTTGGATGTTCATGGCGATTCTTCACTGGACTTGTGTTCCTTAGAAATACTTGAATATAACATGTTAGTTCCCATATGGTGTTTGTCATTGTCAAAACTGGAGAATGGTATCGTTGTTCCGATGTTTGGAACCAGAGTTCCCAACATCGTCCCAAAAATAATAATAATAATCTCTAACCCTAACAGTAAGCCCTAACGGTTCAAATAAAGCGTCCCGGGAAAGAACCGTAAAGAAAACCCGAGAAGGAGTATTATAAAACTCTGTATAAAAAAACATTAATTAAATACTATAAATAATCTATATAATAATGTATCATCAACGGAGCTTCATTAAAACACTCCACAATATCGCCAATAATACAAGTGCAATCACAAATTTTCGACACTGCATACACATCCAACTTATACTCCACTAGATAGTTTTCGCTTTTGAGACGATCCACCATGTAATTCGAAAGAGTGATTACATTCTTGATAGATAGATTGTTGGGACGATCAACACCTATGTACGCTTGTATTAGCCCATCGGACTTTGACATCTCCGATAAAATGTGCATTAAAACTAGCAACATAGATATATGTTTGTACATCAAAATAATCGTGTTATGTGCATCAGAACTAGTCGTGTGTGCATCAAAACAATTAAAAAGTGCATCTTGTTTGCGTGTGTATCAAAAGTAGCTGGATGTGGATGAAAACTTGTATGTGCATCAAAACAACCCTAGAAAAATGTGTTTTATTTATATATGTAAATCAAAACAACCAGAAAATATATATTATTTATGCATGTGCATCAAAACTAATGGTATATGCATCAAAACTAGCAAAATATAGACAAAAACCATATTCATATACATGAATAAGGTAAAAAAATAAAATAAAAAAATCGAAATCAATGGACAATGTGCGTTAATAAATTGATGCACATTTAGCTAGTTTTGATCCACATAAATTTACTTTCAATGCACATCTAAGGCAAAACCGATGCACAAGTTACTCATGTCCCCAATGCACAAGTCAATAAATTGATGCACAATGTGCGTCAATAAATTAATTTTTTTTGAAAACTACACGAACAATTTGAAAAAAATACGTGCATGCCGTCATTTCACTTCTTTTAATGAAAGTCTAAACGAAGTTTTTTTTGAATAGGTAAAAATTAGGCAGATTGGGTCAGCCTAGGGCATCCTTACGAATGAGGGTCAGGACCCCTCCATGGTTGAGAATCTGATTGATACTACAATCGTGGTGTAGCTTCGCAATCAAATCAGCAACAGAATTGCATTCTCGAGGGATATGTTTGGTAGTGACCCCCTCGAAAGACTGCAACATAACCAAAGTGTGCGCTATTAGCATGTCAATTGTCCAAGGACTGGATCGACTTCCCTTGAGCGCATTGATCACAATTAGACTATCGCCTACAATTTTTATGTGCCGAAGCTTCCTTCTATGAGCTTCTTGTATAGCCTGAAATAGTCCCATTGCCTCAGCTTGTTCCACTGTCCAGTAGTCATTTTTCGTTGCGCTCATACTTATAGTATTTCCAAATTGGTCTCTTATGATAAACGCATCCGTTGCTTTTCCATTTCCTTTTTTCGATCCATCGAAGTTTATTTTTACAAATACGTTCTGAGGCTTCTCCCATTTTCTTTTGCATTTTCATGGTCTCGCTTGCTGCACTCTAGACGACACATTAGTCTCATCATTAATATTATTTGCTTTGCTCCACCGCATGGTATGATTTTGAACGAATTCCTCGACACTCCTACATGACCTAGTAGTGTCTCGATTAAAAACCACTTGGTTTCTCCAGAACCTTATTCCCCACCAGGCAGTAAACAGATTGCATAAAGTACTTTGCGGTAATGTCTTCTTCAAGTTCTAAATGATTTGAGGCATAGTGTTATGGTTATGTGTTGCGTCTCTTAGAATGTCAGAAAATTGAGGATCAATGGAATGTAGTTTTTATAGAGTGAAGGGACATTCTAGGAAAAGATGTTCATTTGTCTCGTCTTGATGACTGCATAACAGACACTCTGAAGTGACAACTATATGTCTTTGTATAAGGAGGTCTTTCGTAGGAAGGCCTTTGATACAAATCTTCCATAAAAACATTTTTATTTTAGGCATTAGGTCAAGTTTCCAAATCTAGTTAAATTCCCAGTCATTCATGTTTAATTCATTCGATATTAAGGCAAAGATAGATTGAGTGGAAAACCAACCATTCTTACTTGGATGCCAATATAATCTATCTTGGATCTGATTTATAGGAATAGATATTGACAAAATTCATTCGACCCATGAATTAGGCAAAAATTTTCTTAATTCATCTTCATTCCATTTCGTGTTATTATCTATCAAGTTTGCTACAGATATATCGCTATCACTCCCTGCAATGCTGTGACATTCTTCTCGGAGTGGGCGTTTGCTTACCCATACATCTTTCCAAAACTGAATTGACTTCACATCCCCCACTTGCCATAAAAGTCTAATATTAAGTATTGCTTGTCGTCATTTCACTCTTTTTAGTGAAAGTCTAATATGAAACATTCATTTTTAAAAAAAAAGACCGAGTATTTTTCGCATTTTATATGTAAGCGGCAATTTTCACGTGGTCCTATCTCCTTTGCTAATTGATCTATATGGAAATCTTTGTAGGAAAAAATAAATGGCCGAGTTTTTCTGAAGCCCAAATTTACGAGCCCCAAGATTTGGGCTTAAGACTTTTTGGTCGAGCTGGACCCGTATTTGGTCCATTCCGGTAAAAGATCCATATATCATGTCGAAACACCGAGGCTTTTCTCTCCCTGAATTCTCTCTACTCACACTATACAAGTGATGCGATAAGGTAATGCAGGTTGTCTGCCATGACTTCCCTTTGCAGCTTAGCTCCACTTTCAGGTGTCCATAAGAAATTCAACTGCTTCTTTCCAACTTCATCTCTTTCCTCCCCGTAAGTATCTAATTCTATCTCTCTGGCTCTCTTTGGCACGTAAATCTTTTGCAAAATTAATTATTGATCAACTAATTATAGATAGGATTGGAAAAAAAAAAATGAATTCGTTTCCTTAACGAAAATTTCACGGAGATTTTTCGTTTCTAATGAATTAATTGAAGAGCTTCTTCCCGGAGTATTTGAGAGTCAGGTGGGGGATGTTTATTTTTTTGCTTGCTGTTTGGTGTTCTTGTTGGAGCCTATTCAATTGAACATACAAATATTTGAGATAACATTGAGATCTTGAATCCTACAATTTATAAGCTGTAATTAATGGAATATGAGTGGTATGCTATGCATGTGAATATAGATTCCTGAGCCCTGTACTCCCTAATTCAATTAATGAACGAGAAAAGACACCTAAAAACTTGTCTTGCTAATTGGCTTGCCTGATTATGGACATAACACTTCTGTTCTAGGTATTTTGCTCATCCTGTAAAGAATGTAGCAGGCCCAGTTGCATTAGAAATTTTTGTTAGGGGTGTTGAAAATCATGGGAAAAGAGGGAAGACCGGTAAATATGTGGTGGCGTCAATTGCAAAGGAAAAAGATGATCATGAGGGAAAGGAAGACAAAGAAGAGTTATCTGAAGCAACTTTACTATGGAGGGCAATAAAACTTCCAATTTACTCCGTTGCGTTAGTTCCTCTCACTGTAAGTTTTTTCTTTTCTTTTCTTTTCTTTTTATATCTTCTTACTATTGATTTAGGAAATTTGTTTCCATGATATGAAATTCGTTTTCATGTTACTCTCCTTCCCTTCCCTCTGGTTTTCTATCTTGCGGTCTTTCCCCTTTTTAGCGTTGGGCCCGCCAAAAATACCCTCCCGACTATCCGTCCGGGGTAAGGGTGCGTACATCTCGACCCCCCAGATCCCGCTCACACCGGGATCCATCTGGGTAGATGTTGTTGTTGTTGTTGATATGAAAAGTGAGATTCCATTGAGAAAAGGGGTTGAAACTTGAGATACTTTCCCATGTTGAGTTTTAGTTTCCACATTTAATTTTCCTAGTACTATTATTTTTTGTAACAGAAAAATACTATTCTTATTCTTTTTTCTTACTACTCATTTGTTGTTTGTTTTGTTTTAGAATAACAGGTTGCAAGTGCAGTTTCTTATTTCCAGACTGGCCTATTTTCTGCAAGTCTTTACATCCGTCTTCTTGCATCCTCAATTTGTATTATCACCTGGCTAAACTTAAGGTAATTTTACTTAAGTACCAAGGGGTAGTAATATTATGTGAACAAATTCTTGTTTGTCTTTGTCATTGAGGGATGATAATATCATTTAGCTTAATGTGTTGCGCTTTATCACATTGTTTTTATCAGTTTCACTTTAGTACCAGTCAGATGTGATTATAGATTGAATGGTGGCTTGAAATTGTCATGCAATTTATTCTAGCAGGTGATTTAGGAGTGAGGAACATCATGTCTATATTTTTTCTATAAGGAATATGATACGCTGATATCTGGGGGTGACTATACATTATTATTGTATTTTGTGGAATCATATTACATGAACTAATAGTAAATAAACGACCATTTTCTGAATTGAAATTGTGCTGTGCTTGGTGTATCTTGTAGTGTCTTGAAAGCCCAAAATGTAGGAAATATTTATCGGTATATGTTGCTATAGTTCTTTTTCTGTTGCTATCCAGTATGCTGGGTAATTTTTTTCGATTTTCCAAGCAAAAGGAAGTCCCTCATCATCTTACCTTGTTGGGTTTGTGAACAAACAAGTTCTTTCGATCTTTGTAATGTTTGTATAGCCTAGATATGGCCCAAGCTGAATCTGTAATTCTTTGTTCATTGGCAATGCACAAATGTATATAGTGGATGATTACCTTGAACATGCTGTCTGTGAAGGCAACTTCTTGCACTAATTCAATTTTGACAAATTCCCATGTATATTTGAATTGGCAGCAATGATGTTTACGATTTTGACACAGGAGCAGATAAAAACAAGAAGGAATCAGTTGTTAACATGCTTCAAAGGTATCACCCCCTTCCCCACAAGCATTCTCCATTTTATTTGTTGTTTATATTATTATGTGTGTGTACAGAAATAGTGAATTGACTCTTTCTGCTCCACAATTCATTTTTTAGTCGAACAGGGACCCTTGTTGTTGCATACGTATTGCTGGCTTTAGGTTTGCTTGGTCTAATATCTGTAGCTTCAGAAGCTGGAAATGTCCGTTCTATTTTACTACTGATATCTGCAATCATGTGTGGGTACACATACCAGGTATGCAACATTGTTCTTCCAATTAAATTGCACTTTAGCCTATTAATCCAAAATCCTATGTGCTTTCGATTCGTATACAATGGAAATCATGAATAGAATGTTTAAGGATTCTTAATAAAGTAATGAATCTGCTATTTAACACTTGCGGATTATTATATGCTATTACCTTTAATACTTAAAGACATTGGTTGATTAAGTAATAAATGGTGGGAATTTTTAATTGACATATTAATGTAAAATGCCTTTTACAGTGCCCGCCTTTTCGGTTAAGCTACCAAGGGCTAGGAGAACCCTTGTGCTTTGCGGCATTTGGTCCGTTTGCAACTACTGCATTCTATTTAATGTAAGGCAGTTGGTAGTTGATACCAAAACTTCTATACTTATCAAGAAAATTTTCCTATAGACATGTATATGCTGTGTTGAACTGCATTTAAATGCCAATGGCAGACAAGCAAACCATCTCCAACACTTTTCCAGCACAACTTTTGCTGTATCAATTCTCATCGGCTGTACAACCACCCTAATTCTCTTTTGTAGCCATTTTCACCAGGTGGAAGCTTCTCTAATTAATTTACACTCTTTGCACTATTTGTAAATGGCCGTTGATTGACCTGTGGTGTTTGTTGATGACAGGTAGAAGGAGATAGAGCAGTTGGTAAATTTTCCCCTCTGGTACTTCACAACTCGTGCTTAATTTTCCTTGTATTATGCTGCCTTGATAATGAATGGACTTTGACGTATCCTAGTTTCAGGTCAGAATTGGTACTGAGACAGGTGCAGAAGTTGTGAAAGTAGCAATCATTGCTTTGTACTCTCTTGTCATCTTACTTGGTCTGGGAAGAATTCTTCCGTTGCCTACCACTGTAAGCCTTCATAGCTCTATGAATTTTAAGCCCTTTGCCTCTGCCACGCGTCACATGTTGTAGATTTAATCAAATATGCTATTAGGCGCGTAAGTTAGTTGAATTTTGTGCTTATATACATTATATTATAGTTTTGTTAATGGGGGGTGATTTGGGTTGGACAGTTACAAACCCAACCTAAAATTTATGGGTAAAGTCAGATTGAGACAACATGTTTTGATTGCTCTAAAACCTTGTCATTTGCATGGCATAGTTACTATAGTCTGGTTATTTACTGTTTTGGCTTAAAAAGTTCTTGATAAAACTCAATAAAAAGTAGTAATATACTAATATATGATAGTGTCTCTTGAGTCAAGATAACATCTTTCTAACTAGGGATTTATTTCAGGTCTTTTGCACACTAACCATGCCAATTGGGATAATGATCATAAACTATGTGAAGCGAAATCACAATGTGAGTATTATGCTTTGTCGCTCCATATCATCTAAATTTTACTCCTGCTTCTGATGGATACTTGTCTTTACTATTACATGTTTTTCAATATGTGCTGAATAGCTAAAGTTGCAAATAAATTGAATCCAAGGTATCCCCTTTTTACACCCTTGGGGCGTTTTGGTTGCACCCAATGACACAAGTGTTTATGCATGTTCTAATTTGCTGAGCATTCGCTCTTGCAGGACAACACCAAGATCTTCATAGCAAAGTACCTCTGCGTCCGGTTACATGCTCTATTCGGTTTGGCTCTCTCGTTTGGGTTAGTAGCAGCCAGAAAATTCAGTTAAGCTCTCTCTTGCAATGGTGTAAGATTTTAAGGCTCGAGTGGCTATCAATGTGGAATCTGGAGTAACAGTTTGCTAGGATTTTTGAATTTGCAAGTGTCTTTGAATCTCCAAGTATAGAGAAAGCATAATAATTGTAAGAATGATTTGTTCTTTTTTCAAGTTCAAAACGGATTTTGTGACAAGGGGAAGGATCCGGTGAGAACGGATGTTTATAAGCATATGCTAGAACGTGAAGTAAATGTGAGAACATGAACACATACAACAAAATATATAAACGCATAATTAAATTGGGTTGGGGGACTTGTACAAATAAGCTAGTGTCATACAAACAAATAAGATTGTGTCATTTATCATTTCTTAAATTTTTATAATTATAGTTTTTAGGAGCAATAGACACCAACATCGGCTCTTGCACCAAAAACAATTTTGAACCCACGAGGGACTTGTACAAGCAGCGTAAATCACTTCAAGTTAAACTACTATCAAAAAAGAAATCAAGTAATCTATAGAGTTTAGTAATCTATGCATAGAGTTTTTAACATAACTTTATCGTAGCAGGTCGAACAAATAGGTGCATCGTTAATCTCTTTACACTAAAAAGACTTAATATGCACCTATTTATTCTTATGTTAAGAAGTTTGAAAAAAAAATTAAAAGAACTACATGTCGAATGTAAAAGAAAAAAACACCAAATAAATAATTTTCTTTTTTTAACTAGCTAGTTGATTTTTTGGGTGAATAGAAATATGGTGATAATAGATAGTTGTGCTTTTATACCATTAAAATATTTAAAAAAAAGTTATTTATAAGTATCTATCAAAAAACATGACACAAAGTAGAAATAGATTTGATTTCAAACATGTTATAACAAGAGTTGTGATCATATGAGGATTAGGCTTAACCTAAAAAATAAGGACTAATATAAGCTGTTTGATCCGGCTAATTAACGGTACAGATCACACTCCTTTTTTTAAATGGCTAGGGGTATTTTCGTAATGTTGTTGTTGTTTTTAGGGTGCTATTGTGAAGATCGCTCAAGGAGGATCGTCGTCGATTTCATTCTCCTGATCGGGGAACGTCGTTGACTCTGGTTCTCTAATTTTTGAGCTCAAGGAGGATCTCCGATTGAGCTTGAGAAGGATCTCCGTGCTTGAGGAGGATCTACCATGGCAGATTCCCGATCGGAATCAGAGCGACGAGAATTGTCTTCTCGGTCGGGATTGGATCCTTTGGTGGGAGTTTCTGTAGCCGATTTTGAAGGCAACATACATGTCCACCCAACAATTTAACGCGATCGCATGAAATTCAACTTTCCTCTTTCTTAAATCGTTGAATTTCATATTGTTCCATGAATTGATTTGGCTTGATTAGATTTTTGTTTTGAGACTTCGTTTGCATTTTTTCCATGAATCAATTTGTCTATTGGCCTAAGGATTTTTGTTTCCATTAATGAATTGATCTGCTCTATTAGATGTGTGTTGGTTTGATTCAGAAGATTGGAGAGCTTTGTGGTAGGATTTTTGAGACTTCGTTTGCATTTGTAAGCATATTTATGCCTACTGGTTTGTGTTCCATGTTCTTTGTCAATGCTATTGATAGGATTTGACAATTTGTTTCTAAGATGAAAGGGAAATTGGTATGAACTAGTCGAAGATTGGCATCCTGTTTCTTTTGATGGATTTAAGCATGCTTTTGTGATTGTTTCTTTTGTGGTTGGCATCCTGCTTTGTAATGCACTTTTAGATATTCGTAATGCACTTTCACGAAATTGTTGGCATATTTGTGTAGATGAGGTGTTTGTTGTATTATTTGGCTAAAAAATGGTGTAGAGAGGTGTTTATTCTATGGTCAAATTGAAATTGACTCCTAATAATCTTGATTCTATTCGCAAATAGAATAGTTACATTGAACGTTTTTATACTTTCGATCTTCCTTAATAAATAAAGACGTCGATCGGTTTGTGTAGATGAGGTATTTGTTGTATTTCCTGGTTTGTTTGTTGGGTCATTGGCTAAATGACTTGATATGACTTAACAAAATTGTTGTTTGTTTTGCTCGGAAGTTACTATCTCTAACATCATAAACTAATAAGATCAATCACATATATTATTGAGCTTAATCCAACTATTGTCCACTTGCATCTACCTCATTATCTATCTCTCTGTTTGAATACTTGAAGGCTACAGTCAATTTACCAAAGAGAAATTAAAAAAAAGAGACTATTAAACGTTTTTCTCTTTAGGCTTATAGGAGCCAACATGACATTTTTTCTTCATAATATTAAGTTCTTAAGCTTGCACTTTTGTTTATAACTCATGCACTTTTGGTTACAACGTGACATTTTTTCCTCATTATCTCTCTGTTTGAATACTGTGAAACTATATTGTCTTCTAATATACACATCCTTTGTATTGCACTTTTGATACTAATGTGTGCACTTTTATTTATAATCGGTGCACCATCAAGAAGTAATGCTTTAACTTAAATATGGAAGTTATATGATAGTTACCTAGACACTTTTTCTCATAATTTATCTTTATAAATGTAGTACAAGTAGCCTATTAGCTCAAATAGGAGAGCGGTGTGCTTGTGCTCAAAGATGTAGGTTCGACTCCTACATAGGCTAATATGATATCTTAAACAAATTAATTTCTTAACGCATTTAATCTCAACCTTACTAGCTAGGTACTAAAAGAAATTATCTTTTACCATTGTGCGACAAATAACTAAATCAACCACTATATTTGAAAGACGATTATGATCAAATTAGCTTATATGGGATTCGAACCCACATCTCTGTGCATAAGCACATTGCTCTTCTATTTGAGCTAATAAGCTTTTCTTAAATTATGCTTAGAATCCAAGGACATACAACAACTATTCATGAAAACCTTCTACATGATTGCATTATATCTTTTGAACTGCACTTTTTCTACTTTATAACGCACTCTTACTACTTTTGAATGCACTTTAGAGTTCAAATTTACTACTTTAGGATCCATTTTTTCTACCTAAGTGGCATGCACTTTTGTTACTTTATAATACATTTTTAATACTTTAGAATGTCTTTTGTTACTTTATACTATATTTTTCTAATTTAGAATGTACTTTTACTAAACATAGAGGTTCTTAATCTAGGTTACACTTTTGCTAATTTGGCATGCACTTTTATTGATTTGGAATGCACTTTTATCAATTGAGAATGCACTCTTACAAACTTTTGAATGCAATTTACTAAACATTGATGCATTTAATTTGACACTCAATTTTATTGATTTGAAATGCACTTTTATTGATTTGAAATCCACTTTACTAATCACGTAGACACTTTGTACTGCACTTTGTCTAATGTGTTGCACATTCCAATTAAGAGTCTCTTCGCTTATATACTGTTATTATCAACTTAATTTGGCTTCAATCTAAAATAAAAAAAAAATGCTATATAATGCACTTTTACAACATAATAGTGCACTTTATGTGCTTAATTTTGCACTTTATGCGCTTAATGAGCTCGAACCTTACCTAGGTTTCGATTCAACTCCAAAGAATAAATTCGTAGACTTAAATCATCCATAAGCACACACACAATAAGGGAAAAAGTGCAATTCTAAGTATACACACAATAACTAGTCAATTTCACATCATTCATTCAAGAAAACAAACTATTATCTAGAAGTGTACACACACTTTTCTATACAAGTCCAAAAACACACTAACAAACTCAAAATAAAGCATATACATGAACTAATTTCTGGTGTTTTGAAGCATCATAGACTCGAAATAGAGTAATTAATTCAAATATGTAGCCAAAAATGCAAAATCGCATACGAAGTAATTTCTAGGGTTTTCGATCTTACCTTTAACCGGTTGTTCTTTCATTGTTGGTGGCATTTTCAAGTTGTGCTCCAACTACTGGATCTATAACTCTTGTAAATGCTTCGATTTTGGTTTCGATTTGGCCTTTTGGTTTCGTTGTTCTTCAGATTCGGATGAGAGAGCAAGATAGGATTTTGGGAGCGAGCGAGCGACGAGCGTGAATAATCGAGCCGGGGTTGGGTTCTTGGGATGAGAGGCCCGGTTTTGATCAGGGGCATATTGTTTGGCATAATTACAAAATTGCCACCGTGCCACTTTTTTCCATTTTTTTATTTATACCCATCTTTTAATCTTAGCCTTTGATTATCTCAATCCAACGGCTCTTATATGTCCTTATTTTTCACTATAACACCTATCTCCACCAGAATTTCACTCGTTATAACAAACACAAACACAAACACAAACACAAACACAAATACTCAAATTCAACTACCATAAGAAAAGAAAATGAGAGATCTTATTCATATTGTAAACCAAAAGACGCATTACTTTAAATTACAAGGACCGAGTTGATCCGGCATAATTCCAAAACTCCCCATCCTCGTCACGCACTCTTTGAGGGCATTCAAGCTCGCGCCCATCTCCACAAGCTCCCCCTCCATCATCTCCTCAATCCTTACATGACCCTCCATCTCTTCCTTCTCCCTCTCCTCTATCGCCGCCGTCCACTGCTTCAGCACCTCCATCCTCATCTCCACCTTCGACAACCACATATTATGCTCCGCCACACTAACATTTCTGTGGGCCTCCACCAGCCTCTCGTCTAACCTAGGCATCAAAACGACACCGCTTCTTGCACCAACACCCTTGTCCGCCTCGGGGAAGCATTCATTCATAATATTGTGGACCGACAGGTGCCCAAACGAGAACACCTTTCTACCCGGGGAGAAGACAACGACCCCGATCTTGGATCCGGTTAACGTGCAGAGCTCGCTCGCCTTCTTGAAGATACCGGAACGTCGCTTCGAGAAGGTTACTAGTAAGTTGCTCTTCTTCTCTATCTTCATCATGTTCACCTTTTGCCTTCCTTTTCCATTTCTTTGATGTGTTGGTGCCTGCGAAGAAGAACTAGCCATGGATAAGGAATTAATATTTTAAGAAAGTTACACGATATAAAGGAAGATATAGATGAATGTTGTGGGTAATGTAGGTTCTTTGGTACGGTTATATTATATAGAGTGGGTATGGTGATTAAAGTAATTGTTTTTGGATGCACGTTTCAAAGGGCTATAAATGTGGGTTTGAATTAATAAATAAAGAGAATTTGTCATAATTGAGAAAGAAATAAGAGGTTAAAGTAAGTTTCTATGTGATTATACGATTGAGATATGGGTTTGTAATTTTTAGTAAACAAATTTTCTTATATGAATTAAGTGAATCTTGCTTGTTAGTTTTAATAATAATTTAAATCTGAAGTGTCTAGATTAAACCCACCTACATGTTATGGCTTATTTTGATTATTTTAAGAGATGTAAGCTGTATAAAGAAGGCATTATAATTATAGTCGTAGCTTTAATTTCCACTTAGGGTTATTTTTTGTGTAATTGACTAATTTATAGTGGATTTTTTTGTGGTCCGAAGTAAACTTAGGATGAGGGGATGATGTCCTAATTCAAGGATAAAGAAGGTCTAATGGATCTTTGAGTCCAGTATAAAGAGGATTTACATATGCCTCACCTCAAAGAAATTAGTGGGATTGAATTTGCAAGACTAATTACCTTGTCTTACTCCAATAATCCAATTCCTTAAGGTTTATAGCGGATCTTACAACTACATGAATTGATTTGATTTCGGTTGGAGTGCATGAGACTAATACCTTGTCAAATCTATTGACAAATTATTCACAGTCTTTCTAACCTATATTCTTAAATTTGACAAATTATTAACGTTCTTTATAACTTATGCCCTAAGAGTATAAGATTAGAAGTCTATTTTTAAAAACTAAAATCCTAAAATTAAATACATGAACCTAGAAAATAAATAAAAACCTCAACATGAATAAAACTAGTAAAAAATTTCAAAATAAGGTTTTTATCATATGCCCTACAGCCATACAATAGAAAGATCCAATTACTGCAAAGTGCAAGTGGCTTCATCTATCAAATTCCATTGCCTCAATCATGCTTTAGAAAACAAGGATCAATACACTTATAAGTTAAGGGCCCATTTGATATTGTGTATGTAAAGAAAATGGTTAAAGGAATAATTGATCAAGATGGTAACCATTATTCCCTTCTCCCATTTTTCATGTAACATTTGGGCAAATTCTCTCCATCTCTTCCCCTACTTTTAACATGGGGCAGCTATAATCCCCATTTTTCATTAACCAAATCCCCCTCCCTCCTCTAAACTCAAAAAAAGAGGATTCACATTATTCTTCCGTATAATTTTTTTTTTAATCCTTTTCTCTTTCGTACTTTTATATGAAACGAACCCTAGCTAAATCTATCCAATATCAGATGTATGAAACTATTCATAAAAGAGGAGAAATATATTGATTTGTCGTAATCGATTAGCTAGTCGATGTATATTTGTCAAATATTTTCCCTAATCACATATAACAATAATTAGTGACAATTTTAAGAATATTATTTAGCAATCAACCATTTTTTTAATATAACTATGATGTTTAAATTTATAACTTCTAAATCGAGTATTCTTATACTGTGCCCTTAAATAACAATATAGAAAAATCATTATATATATATATATCTGTAAATTTTAAAAAAAAGTTAAGGTATGAAGCAACACACCTCATGCGCAAGGGAAAGTGAGAGAGTGAACGAGAGCTCTTTATGGGTGCTTTCTCCTTCTACTCCACGCCTCCATGGGTGGTTGGAAATCCAAGGGGAAGAAATTGCCATGACCCAAGCCCAAGCTCAAGCAGGCCCAATACCTCACCATGAACATGCGCAGTAGCTCCTCCAAGTTGGTGAATGAGGGAGTCTCCGCCATTGTTGCGCCCGAATCGTTTGTGGATGCCGAAGATGACCTAGACTCAGATCTTGGGGCCCAATCTGCACAGCAATCAAAGTCTATCGGTGTCGTTGTTGACCCCATAACTAAAGGGGCTCCTCCCGTCTCCAACCCTAAGCATGCTCCTTCTCTCCCTTTGTCTCACCTTATTGATGTTGACCTCGGTCTCCCCGCTCTCAATGCCAGAAAGTTGGCCCACCCTTGTTCCTTCAGTGAGGTCATCGCCAACAACAAGCATATCTCCTTCGGGCACAAACACCACAAAGTCGATGGGGTCAACGAAGACCTAGTCGAGTTATCTAGTGAGGACATTCGAGAATCTTGCTCTCACTAGTCTACGACTCTTGTTGGGCCAGTCCCAAGGGCCAGTGTTTCCTTCTCAACCATGGACTGATTCGTTGACTCTAGATGGTCTAAAGTTCCCAAACCCAAGATACTCCAAAACAGAGAAGCGGTTTTCTTTTCAAATTTGCCTCAGCAGTTGATGCGGAAGTTATTCTCAACAAGGGTCCTTGGATGCTTGGAGGAATCCGACCCATTCTCCTGCAGTAGTGGTCACCAAGTCTCAAGCTTAGCACCAACTCCTTCAAAACCTTGCCTCTCTAGGCATCGTGTCCAAACATAGATATTCGGTTTCGGACCCTGGAAGCTCTTTGCAAAATTGGAACTTCTCTTGGCAATCTCATCATCATAAATAGGCTGACTCATTAGCGGAAGAGAGTTTTGTTCACACGCATCCTTCTCGAGGTCGATGTGATACATGCCAGCAAGACTATTCGTATCAAGGACCAAGATGGGGTCATTTCTTATCAACAAGTTTAGTTCGACTGGAAGCCAAACATGCCCATCTTGTAATCTCTTCGGACACAAACAAGGAGATTGTAACATTGTCGAGAATCTCCTCCCTTCTTCCACTCTGATGAACAAAATAGCTAAGAGAAAACATGAGCATCGCATCCTGTAAGGTTAAGAACTCTTTCTCTAACGTAAACTCCCAACCATTTATGCATTGGAGAGATTGTTTCTTATTTTGTGTCGAAGCTATTTTTAAATCACAGTGCATTTGGAACTGGGTTGGAACCTCAAGCGGCTCTCAAAAGAACCTATTGTACCCATTGCTAGTCGTTCGCCTAGAAAATGGTTCAGAAAAGAAACCTCGGCACCCTCGACAACTCCTAGGCTTGACAACACTAATCCTGCAGTATCCAAACCCCCATGAACAGTGGTGTAGCCAGGAATTCGACCCAGTGGGGGCTAAATTTCTCTGGGTCAAATTCTTGGCTACATTAAAAAAATTAAAAAAATAGATTTTTTTTGTATAAATTTTTGTACACAAATAGTGTTCTAAAAAATACTAAGCGTTCCCTAGGCGGAGAGGGATCGCCTAGGCGGCCTAAACAGGCGCCTAGATGAACTTGGTGGTCTTATAAGTTATAACCGGGCTGGAAGACTAAGCGGGATATATAGGACCTTTCAGCTCCTATGCAAGACCTAGACGAAGCTAAATTGCGATTTTTAGAACAATATAAATTTTCTTTGTATTTTTCTGTATAAAAATATTGTATTTGAAAATTCTTATTTTATATTTTTCAAAAAAATATATAATTAAACTAGTTTTTTTGGACAAATAAACTAGTTTTTATATATATATTTTTCAAAAAAAAAATTTAAATTTGAGTGGGGCTATAGCCCCCACTCGCACCCCTCTCCCTCCGCCCCTGCCCATGAAGTGTCGCCCCCCTGCCCATGAAGTGTCGCCCCCATCACTTCTTGAGGCCGAACCAGTTGATCCTATGTCCTCTCAACCATCTTAGCTTCCTCCTCACCCAAGGAATCAAAAGCACACCCAAAGGACAAGCCACCGGGAAATTTATTTGGTCGTCGCTGCTTTGACAGTGTTGAAGAGTTTCCTCTGCTCTCGACCAATAACATTTTGAGTGGAAAGCTTGAAATCGTCTTTTTTTAATCGAGCCGTGTACGACCAGAATGTTGAGAGTAGGAGATCCTTGATATGGGATCACTTAAAGTACTTTTATTATCACTGAACCCAACCTTGGATGGTTTTTGGGGATTTCATCGCTACTCTAAAACTCAAAGAACACTACAACGAGGATGGAACCCTCAGGAAAGAGTGATTCAAAGAACTGACTTTTCTAACATGAGAAGTGATGGATGTTTCTTTACTTGGACTAATAATCAGGATGGGGCGTATCGTAAGTATATCAAGCTGGACAGGTCGATGTACAACACCACGTGGCTCCAACATTTTGGTCATTCTATCACCCACTTTGATAATGTGAGAGAGTTTGATCACTCTCCTTGTATTGTGCATTTTTTGCCAGCTCTTCCCTATAAAGTCCCCTTTTGCTTTAGAAACATTATGGTGTCAGATCTTGAGTTTCACAGTTTTTTCAAAGAAACCTAGAATCGAAAAACCCGTGGATGCACTATGTTTTAAGTTGTTATGAAGCTCCATTTTCTGAAGGGTATTTTTGTCGTCTTATAAATGAGAAGTTCAACGACATCGAAGGGAGGCTCTATGATCTTAAATCTCGGTTGCAACAAGTATAATCGAGATTTCGTAGTGACCCTTTCAATTGCGCCCTTATTCGCTCTGCGAGACATCCTATCTGAACTACAACTCGTACACACAAAAGTTTCTCAAGACCTTGCCCAAAGGGCTAAAGCCTCCTGGATTAGTCAAGGTGATAAAATTTAGCCTTTTTCCATGCTTCAATCAAGTAGAGAAAGAGCTCCTACAACATCTTTTCTCTTTCAAATGATGATGGTAGGGTGTTGAACAGCCCGGAAATATTAATGGCCATATTGTCTCTTATTATCAAGACTTTCTCGTCTCATGATCCAATGTGAGTAACTTTGAACCCCATGTTGCGGAGCTCGACCCTTGTGTGTTTGATGAAGAAGGTCGCCTGATGTGTAACACTGTCTCCGCCCAAAAGGTTAAGGGTGCAATGTTCTCCTTTTCTGATCTAAAATTGTTTGGACTTGACGGTTTCAACCGTGGCTTCTTTAAGAACTCTCGGAATATTATTGGCAAGTATATCACGACAACGATCAAAGAGTTTTTTTAGTAACGGGAAGATCCTCAAAGAAATTAACTCCACCATTATTTGCCTTCCCATTCCAAAGAAAAAATGCACCCAATCCATATAGGATTTTTGACCTGTCTCATGTTGCAGCTTGCTTTACAAAGTTATTGCAAAAATTCTTGCTTCAAGATTCAGTGCATCGGCCTAGAAAATTGTTGTTTGCAAACAAGGAGCCTACCTTCCCAATAGGAGTGTGGAGTAACATTCTCGTTTGGCAAGATATCTTCAAATACTACTCTAGAAAAAGTGAACTAAATTTGTTCCATATACATTTTCAATGTATAAAGTAAATATTTAATTAAGGATATTTTTGTCCAATTCAAAATTTTCTTAATATATGTGTCCAACTATAAAAAAGATAAATAGAATTGAACAGGGGGTACTTTTTTTTTAATTTTTGTTTCAAGATGCTATAAATGTGAGTTTGAAGTAATAAAAAAAAGGAATTTGTCTTAATTGAGAAAGAAATAAGAGGTGTCTAGATTATATGGTTTTCAATTAAAAAAAGTAACTTTTTGATTATATGATTTTGATTTTTGAGATTGGGATATGTATTCAGAATTGAGTGACTAATGAATGTTACTCTTTAATTATAGATTGATACCATTAGGTTAGTTAACTTTGCATGATTTTTTAAATTACTTTGATATGAGGTGTCTAGATTAAACTTAATTACTTATGTGGCATTGGTTTATTTTGATTATTTTAATAGATGCACATTGTATTCGGTCATTGAAAATAAAAATGTAGCTTTTATTTCCATGTTTAGTTATTTTCTATGTAATTGATTACTTAATAGTATATTTTGCAACTACTCTAAACTATTTTGATGTGTTTTGACTCTAATCACACAATTGTCCAATCTATTAACCTATGTTCTTAGGATATAGGTTAGAAAACTATTAAAAATTATATATTCTGAACCAACGATTTTCTTATCAAATTTGGTTAAAGTAATCGATTAGTTGATTTACAAAAATGGATTGATACTCTTATAAATCATCATATCTATTGAATAATGTACATAGGGTTTTCCGTATAAAACGATGAACATTCCTAACCAATTGATTAATTTGTCACACTCGATTGATTAATCGTAATAGATTAGTTAATCAATATTTTCTTTAATCGAATACAAAATCATTACTGACAAAATTTAAAAATATCCTATTGATGATCAAAGTTAACTAAAATTTACTACACTATTTAGTAAGTAAGCGGGTTTAGATACGGTGGAGTTTACACTAGTACAAAATTGGTGTTTTATCCCCCTCAATTTATCAGGTTCCGTGTGTGAGAGTCTTAAAAACTACTTTTCAACTCTTTTATCACGGATTATTCAATATCCGGGATAATAAATAGAGCCAATAAGCACATTGTAACATAATCATAACCCTTTCAACCTTTGAAGAAATAAAACCCCTGCCCCCCGAGAGAGTCTCCCCGACCCCAAATTCGAAACCCTAAATCCCGATCCCCAACTCAAATCTATCTCCTAATCTGCATGATCCACCTTCAAATCTCTGCTAGGATCTAGTTTCTTAGCGTTGGTAAGCAGATCTGGAAGAGGAAAAATCGTGAAGTCGGGGCCTTTCCGGCACCAAATCGAACCAAAAGCTCGCCTTCTCTGTCGAAGGGGAAGCGACAAAGCGAACAGTGGAAGAGATGTCTTCGAGGCCTCAAAACCTTCGAGATCCTAGGGTTTTGGTCAGGATGGAGGGGTCGAAATCAATGTCCCGGGGGGATATTTGGAACGAAATCAGAGCATAAAGCAATGTCATTCCGTCTGCCAACTCCGTTTTCAGGCATCAATCCTTTTTCTCTAATTTCTATCCATGTCTCAAAATTCTAATGTATGCTATTTGTTTGGTTTCTTGTTTATTTTCCCCCCTTTTTCTATTCAGCTTGTAGGGTATTAGATTTACAATTGGAACCGGTTTTGTTCTTCTTCTGTTTCTAAAGCTTCTGGATAATCCACGAACTCATGAGAGGGGGAAGATAGATAAAATGTCTGGTTAGAGGTTGATTTTCTGTTTGATATTATTTTTGATTTTGTGAAATTTTGTAGTTAGGGGATTATAGTTCAAAAGATTCAGGTAATGACGTCTATTTTGAGATCACAAATAAAAAGTTCGATAAATTGTTGCTTTGATTTAATTAGGTAGTTATCTATGAAGAAAAATTGAAGTTGTATAAAGTTCTTGTTTCTTTACCTTACATGATGTCTAATTGAAGTTGTTCATGGTATCCTTTGCCTATGTAGTTCTAACTTGTTAATGCAGATTCATAGTGTCGGATGAAGGTTTATGTTGCTTCTACCTCTTCTCTGATGACATGATGCCTGAAAGGGAATTTCATCATCGAATTGTTGTAGTTTATCATAATATTAAGAGTTTTATTAAATTTTGGTATTCAAATTGACAATGTTGTTTAATTAAGGTGTCATTGAGGGAGAGATGTGAATTCTTGCCATGTCCATGACAATGGAGCAGATCTTCAAGAGGAAGAAGGAGTTCAAGAGTGAGGTCTTTCAAATAGTTCAATTTGAAATAAATTAGTTGAGTTTGCTGATATACATCATTACATTGCCAATGTAAAAGCTTTGGTTTTAATGAACTTATTACTAGACAATGAAAGTGTAGTGTATATATGCATGCGAAAGAGAGCTTGATGAGATTAGGGAATTCAAGCACATGTATGATGTTTGGAATCCACTAGAATGGAAAAACTTTAGATTCAAAGGGCAGATTAATAACATTACACTTAGATGAGGTTATAAACAATACTAAAAGTCTATGACAATAAAGTTAGAATTCATCAGTTGACTGGAAAAGTCTTACTCACTACCAGTAAATAGTTAATTGGTTTTTTTGTCACTATAGGTTAGAAATTTAAAACTTTTCGATTAATATTTTGTCTTGCCTCTCTAGGCTTGTATAAAATTTGTACAAAATCACTTTCTCTATTTCTCGTTTGTCGTTTACTTGATTTCTACACTTATTTCTTTGATTTCTTGAACTTAGATTTTGTTTTTTTTTACCAAAATTAAGCTGTGTGATTAATAATTAAGATTCGGTTACTTCTATTATCTGTCTTTAAAATAGGAGTGCTCAAGTGTTGACTAGTGAGGTTAGTAGGCAACATCCGTTCAAAGCAAAAAATTTAGATGATAAAGTTCATTTACTTAAAGTTTCATCTGAATTGTGTTTCTCTTACTTATGCTGCAAATCATAGGGGAGTTAATGATGAAGTTGCAGCCAACATGATGCAAATTTTGGGATACATCTATTCAATTAGGGACTACGGATGATTATGAAGATACAAGGTGAGGATCTGATCATTCCTATATTACATGCCATTTCTGCAATTATGTGCTCACCTTATCCCCTTCTTCCTTATGTAGTGAGGGTATGAATCCTACATCTGATGGAGCGGGGATAAAAATATATTTTCTATATTCACACCATCCACATACATTCTCTTTTAAATATGAAGATAGAAGGGGGAGTATACATTGGTTTTATTATTGGTAATGTACTAATTCTTGGAACATTACTTGTTTTTTCAAATCCATTTTAAGCTTGTGCATGTAAGAGCATATACTCGTAGCTTGATGGATCTCATTATAGATGTACTTTAAAGGGTTAGAGATGATATCGATCACAAAAATCTGCAAGTGATTATGGTAAATCATAAGAATTTTCTAACTGTGCTTGTATTTTAAACCTTTTGTTTTCTTATAAGAATTCGCTTTGTCACACTTATAGATAAACCATTGTTGTTACACTTTCTTGTACCAAAAAACTAGTTTGGTCTTTTGTATGTCATCATTGCCTTGATTTTCCAATTCAGTTAACATTTGTGAGGATATTAGTTGTATCTCATATAATATGTCTGGGTTTCTTTTCAAAGGGATTGAGATTATATTTGGATTACTCAGGATCACATGGACGAAGAAGGCATAAGGAGGATAAAAAGTAGAGTGTGCCCATGCCGACGCTTGGCCTACAGTATACAACATTGCTACAGTCGATGCTTCATAGAAGTTAGCTTAAGTGTGCTTGCATTTCTCAAGAGAGGTGACTGGTCACATCTTCTATGTCAAATCCCAATACACACGTACAATGTAATCCAGATGTTAATATATAATCTCTTCATACTTGGTAGCTAATTTGCTAGGATTGCTAGCTAGCTAGCATTAATGTAATGTTGTTGACATTATTCTATTAATATCAAATGCTACTCTTTTCGAGATCTTGGTGTTTTTCATGTGATATGTGAATGAGCTGAATAAAATTCCAATTTTTATTTATTTTTTATTTATTAACAAATGGTTTTTTAATCCCGGTTCAAACGGTGATAATATAAAATACCTTTGCATAATTTTTTTACCTATTATCACGGTTGGTAACTGGGATATATACCTAGAATGGGAAGTTTGACTCTTCATTTTATCTCGGTTTATTGATGTTTTTATCCCGGTTCTACAACCGTGATAAAAAGTGATCAAATATCACGGTTCGTTACTTATTCTTTTTTATCCCGGAACAAAACATCACGGTTCATAACCCTGATTAAATGTGAAATATAACCGGGATTAAATGTGAAATATAACAAAAAGTCTAAGAGAAATTTCAAATAATCAACTAAATAACGAAAAATGGAACATAAAGTGTATTTACTAAATTTGATTCACGTATCAATTACTGGAAAACTCTTAACAAATTAATTGTTTTGTCATAATCGATTAATTTGACATAATTGACTAGCTAATTAATATACTTAACCATGAGTAATAAGAATTTTATCCACTATAAGGCTTGGATACTCAATTTATTTCGGAATTAGGCTTCGTTGAAAAAAAAATTCATATATAGGTCGGGTGATTCTAAAGTTGGATCTCGAAAAAGCGTATGATAAGTTGAGTTGGAGTTTTATTGAGGCTTCTATAAGGGAGGTTTGTTTTCCTGCTCAGTGGATTGGTTGGGTGATTGCTTGTGTCTCCCCTCCTCACATGCAGATTCTTTGGAACGGTGAGGTCACATGCAGATTCTTTGGAAATGGGATTTACTATCGTTGTTGTTATCGTTCCTTGTCATGTTGAAATTAGTTGCTATCACAATCACATTTGAATAACGAGCCTTTGTATGAGAAAATCTAGCTGGCTTCGGGTTTCGGAACGAGTCAGGTGTTTCGTTTGGATGTTGTACCAAGGAGGGGTGATGTCTAATGTTAATATATAAACGGAGAAGGCATATTGCTACGGTTGCGGAATATGCTTACTCCCATAAATATAATATTTTTAAAAAAAAGTGTGCGGGTCTGCGGGTTGACTTGCAACCCGGCGGGTTTGGCCTGACCCGACCCATGACTTGAATTTTAACAAATATCGATGCGCAACCCGATGCAAAATGCGGGCCGGATCAATGCGGGTTACGGGCGACCCGCACCCGTGAGCATCCTATAGATGGATATATGACAAGAAAGAGGGCACATAAAGTTGAATTTCATACATGTGCAAAGAATAACCTAAACTATTATTGGAACTCAACTACCATAAGATAAGAAAGTGCATAGATTTTATTCATATCGTATCAAGATGCAAATCAATTACCCACGTGAGACCCTAACCCCACCCACAAATGGGTGCAAACCCAGGTTACCCATAGGTCATAAACCGAGGTCACACATGGATCCCAAACCCGGGTTATCCATCGCCCCAAGATCCGAGTGCAAACTGGTCAACTGATTCGGTACCACCCTATCACTCTCCATCCTCATTATACTCTCCTTGAGCGCGTTCAAGCAAGCACCCATTTCCACAAGCTCCCCTTCCATCATCCCTTCAATTCCCACGTGGCCCTCCATCTCCGCCTTCTCCCTCTCCTCTATCGCCACCGTCCACCGCCTTGCCGCCTCCATCTGCTTCTCCACCGTCGACACCCTCATGCTTTCCTCAGCCACGCTGGCACTCCTGTGGGCCTCCACCAGCCTGTTGTCACATCTCGGCAACGAAACGACACCGTTTCTTGTACCGCCAACCTCGCTCGCCTCTGGAAAACAGTCGTTGATTATCTCATGGATTGACGGATGTCCAAATGAGAACACCTTCCTACCTGGGGAGAAGACGATGACCCCGATCTTGGATCCTGTCATTGTGCAAAGCTCACTCGTCTTCTTGAAGAGCCCGGAACGTCGCTTTGAGAACGTTACTTGTAAATTGCTTTTGTTCCCCATCTTCGCCATTCTGATCTTTTGCTTTCCTTTTCGAACATTTTGATGAGTGGATGCCTGAGAAGAACTAGCCATGGATAAGAAACGTACACAGAAAGGATAAGAGATTGATAAATGAATGTTGTGCGTAGTGTGGATTCAATGGTAGGTTACTATATATACAGTAGGTATGGCCATTAAATAGTATTTATGTTTCAAGATGCTATAAATGTGAGTTTGAAGTAATAAAAAAAGGAATTTGTCTTAATTGAGAAAGAAATAAGAGGTGTCTAGATTATATGATTTTCAATTAAAAGAAAAGTACACCTAGATTATATGATTTTGAATTAAAAGAAAAGTAACTTTTTAATTATATGATTTTGAGATTGAGATATATGTATTCAGAATTGAGTGACTACTTTTTTTTATATGAAGTGGCTTTTTTTTTTTTTTTCTTGAGAGGTATATGATGCGACTCTTGAATGTTACTTTTTAATTACAAATACCATTTACTGTATTAGGTTAGTTAACTTTGCATGATTTGTAATTACAAACTTACTTATGTGGCATTGGTTTGTTTTGATTATTTTAAACAATGTACCATGTATCTAGTCATTGTAAATAAAAATGTAGCTTTTATTTCCATGTATAATTATTTTGTTTTTTGGTCGAACTGGGTTACTAACCAATTCTAGTAAAAAATAGGTAAATCGTCGCCCGTGGGGTTCGAAATGGTGACCTCGAGGTACTACCCCAATTACGATCGCACTGACGCATACAAGTTTTTTTTTTTTTGGTAGAACATACTAGTTGCTAGTGGCACTACCTCATATTCTAGGCACTACCTTTGTGCATGCGTCGTAGCTCGCCCCTTTTGCAACCTTCGTCGGGTCGGATGATTTCGAAAAAAAATATAACTAAAAGGGAAATTTCTTTTGGTGCCCTCGAGGTTTAGACTTTTTCTCTTGGTACCCGAAAAAAATTCTTATTTCTTTTGGTACCCTTATATTAAAAAAAGTCCTTTCCGTAACCTAAAATACACCCAAAGCCAAATTCCATCCATTTCACTCTAATTTCCGTTAACAATTTATTAAAAAAGTAATAAAAAATTTAAATATACCTAAAATACAATTATTCGGCGAGCTCCAAGAAGAATCCGTGCACCGGGCTCGGAGTTCTCCTCCAAGAATCCGGCGAGCATCCGATGTCGTAATCAACGTCGGGGACATTCCTCTGTCACGCCGGTCGTTGCAGGTGGATGAGGAGGAGGTCTCGTCGAGCGAGGAAAGCCTGAGGATTGAATTTTTCCGACGGGGAATCCACGGCAAGGACGGCGAAGGAGGCGCATATAACTCGGAGACTGTTGCATTGCGATTGGGACCAGAGACTTCGGAATCCAAGAACGGATCTGAGGAGCGGCGCGATTTCACCGATCCAGATTATAACAGGCTCGAGAACAGATTGAATTTGCTCTTCTTCTTCGCCTTGCTCACAGTGTGCCTCACCTACGGCGTGCTGAAGAAGCGTTGCTTGCGGTCGTCGAAGAATTCGGTATCGTCGTCGTAGCCTACGGCTCCGTGTCGTACTTACGGTGGTAGTTGTACAGAGAGACAGAGCGGGGGAAGACTAGTGGTGGCGGCGGCGGAAGATGGAGGTGGTGAGGAGAGTGTTTAGGGTCGGATCTCCGACGGCCGTCGTCGGGCGGGGGAGCGGGAGGGGGTGCGATTGGGCGTGTGGATAGCAACTGTCGGCTATGGAAATTCATGGAAGGATATTTAGATTTTTTTTAATAAATTGTTAAATGGATGGAGGAATTTGACTTTAAGTGTATTGATGTTACGGAAAGGATTTTTTTTATAACTACAAGAGCACCAAAATAAATAAGAATTTTTTTTGGGGCAAAAAAAAAGTCTAAATCTCAAGGACACCAAAAGAAATTTCCATAACTAAAATCAAATCAACAACAATTATTTAATGGGTTAAGGCTTTGCGTAGAGTTATGTAATAAGGCGTATTAAATTCTCTAGTGGATTGTAAGTTAATCGTGGGATGATGGGAGATTACATCGATCTATAGGCTAAGATAGACTTAGCCACATAGGATATGGTTCCGGTGAGGACCACACTTGTGGTAAAGACAAGGCTTAAAATGAGGACTAATCTCAACCATTGGATACTCATTTACTATGTATTGAATGGTTAAGATTTCTTCAAAAATTATTATTATTTTTATTTTTATTTTTTTACTTTTTTATTATTTTATTATTTTTTTATGTTTTATGTTTTTATTTTATTTTTTTTAGTTTTGTGAAAATCGAATTTTATAAAAAAGAACTCAAAGCACATAAAAATTGAACTTATCATAGATAAAAAATGTACTCGTAGAATATGAAAATTGAACTTATACAATATAGAAAATTGAACTCCTAACATAAAAAATTGAACTTCTAGTGTATAAAAATGAACTCGTAGTATATAAAAATTGAACTGTCATTTTTAACTTTTTTAAAGTTTTTTTAAAAAAAAATATCATAATTTTAAAAAAGTAAAAAAATTAAAATAAATAAATAAATAAAATTTGAGAAAAAATCAATTATTTTTTTGGTTATGTGAAAATCGAATTATTTGAAAAATGAACTCAAAGCACATAAAAATTGAACTTATCATCGATAAAAGAAAAATAAACTCGTAGAATATAAAAATTGAACTCATACAATATAAAATTGAACTCCTAACATAAAAAATTGAACTTCTAATTTATAAAAATGAACTCGTAGTATATAAAAATTGAACTGTCATATTTAACATTTTTAAAGCTTTTTTAAACAAAGAAGAAAATATTAAAATATTAAAAAAACTACTCCCTCTGTCCCTTTTTGTTTGTCCAAAAGGACAGAGGGCACATGAATTAATGAGAAAAAAATACATAAAAGGTGTACTATGTTCTGCACCTTTTGCAGAATAATTAATGCAGTAAATAGTTATTTTTTGTATAAAAAATGGACTGGTCTTCTACAATTTTTTTGGACCAATCAGAAACAAGATCCAAAATTCATTAGCCAATAGAAATTCATAGAGCACACACACGGATTCACAACTTTTACAAGCCTTAAATACAGAACCAGCAACTTAAACCCACCATTTACATGTTCAATCTAACCAGTAAAAACAGAGAATTTACAAAGAATATTCAGGAAAAAAAAACCAGAGTATCACAACCTGTTGTTATGGCTTCAGGCTTTAACTTCAATGAAGCTCCACTTCCAGATGATGAGGAAGCTAATGAACCCACACACATTCAATTTGATCTTAATGAAGCCCCCACACATTCCGAAGATGAGGCCATTAATGAGCAGGGACAGAATCAACAACAACCAACAGATGAGGTCATTAATGAGCAAGGACATAATCAAAATCAACCAGAAGTAGGGCACACCACACCAGGTCATCATCAGCCATATTCAAGCAGGCTCAGCAGTGAAAAAAAATGAACATCATTATGAGGCTTTTAAACATGGCCGAAGGGGGACAACTTCCAAGGAATGCAATTCAAGCTGTAGCAATCCAGTTTAATGTGTCATCAAGGACAATTGCAAGACTGTGGAAGACATCTATGCAACAAGAACAAGGGGGGCAGCTTAATTTCAGTACAAATTACCACAAGTGTGGAAGGAAAAAGCTTCAAATTCAAGAGAGTGCAATCACATCAATCAACATGGGGGACAGGTCATGCATAAGGGATTTAGCATCTCAACTCAACATTTCAAAGAGTGCAGTCCACAGATTAGTGCAAAGAAAAGCTATAAAGCCACATACAAATCCACTACACCCAGGTCTAAAGGAATCAAACATGACCACAAGGTTAGAATGGATATTAAATCTATTGCAAGGGAATAATCCAGAGAGTAAGAAGCAATATTACGCCAAGCTTGATTTTGTGCATATTGATGAAAAGTGGTTTCAATTGAGCAAGAAAACACGGAGAGTTTATCTAGCACAGAATGAGAGGGGTAAGTATAGAGCTGCAAGCTCAAGCAAGTTCATTCCCAAGGTTATGTTCACAACTGCAGTAGCAAGGCCTAGATTCAACTCAGAGGGATAGTGCATATTTGATGGGAAAATAGGCATTTTTCCATTTACATATCAAGAACCAGCAAAGAGAAAATCCAAGAATAGAGAGAAGGGGACAATTGTAACTAAGCTTGTTGAATCAATCAACAAACAAGTCACAAGGCGCATGCTTATTGATCAGATCATTTCAGCCATAAATGAGAAATGGCCACAACATGTAGGACACAAGGTGATTTTCATCCAACAAGACAATGCAAAGGCACACATAACTCAAGAGGATGCAGAGTGGCAACAAGTATACAAACAAGATGACTTCACATTCATTTTAATTCAACCACCACCCAATAGTCCAGATTTAAACATCTTAGACTTAGAGTTTTTCAGAAGCATCCAATCACTTATGCACAAGAAAATGCCAAAGAATATTGAGCACATGTTAGAGGTTGTACATCAAGCTTTCTATGAGCTAGACCCAATAACATTAAGTAATGTATGGCTCACATTGCAATATTGCATGAATGAGATACTCAAGGTCAATGGGAGCAATGACTATGATGTGCCACATGTGGGGAAAAACAGACTAAGAGCCCAAGGGAATCTATCAACTCAAGTAGAAGCACCTTATTGTGTTGCTATGCAAGCATGGGAAAAAGTTCATGGAGTTGCACAAACACAGGGGACTCAAGCAACACATGGGGAGCAAGACAGTGAGGAAGAAACTCAAGTAGATGATAGTCAATATATTTAGGTTTAAGTAAGATATGTAAGAAGCTATTTTGTGCACATGATAATCTCTTTTTGTAAATGAATATGTGTAATGGCAGGTCAATGAAGCATCAGAAATGTAAGACCATAAGTATATTTTGGCATCTTTTTTAAAATGCAAAGTGTAAAAAGTCAAGACAAACATGGCAAGTGCATACACTGACTTTGCAAGCTAAAGTCAAAACACATAAATATTGAATTACAAAGAATAATCTCAGATGTCCCCATAACCATCACTGAGACAAATTCCATGCACAAAACCTATACATGCAAAGGCCGCATTCAACCCTAATTAAGGTTGGTTTCCTAATGCATATACAAACAAGTGCATATACTGAATTTGCCTCTCAGTTTTCATAAGGCTTCATCATTGATTTGCATAAAATTTCTCAGATGTCCCTATAGCCATCATTGACACAAAATCAAAGCACAAAACCTAAATATGCAAAGGCCTAATTCAACCATAATTAAGGTTGGTTTCCTAATACATGCAAAGGCAATTGCAAAAATGAAATTGCATCTCAGTTTTCATGAAGAATTTCATCATTGATTTTCATAAAAAATCTCAGATGTCCCCATACCATCATTGAAACAAAATCAAAGCAAAAACCTAAATATGCAATCGCCTCATTCAACCATAATTAAGGTTGGTTTCCTAATGCATGTAAAGGCAAGTGCAAAAATGAAATTGCATCTCAGTTTTCATGAAGAATTTCATCATTGAAAAATATAAAAACAACAAAACAAATAAGGTTTGTGCATGAATTACAACAGGGGACTCACACCAGCAACAGAGAGAGGAAAAATAGAGAGAGAAAATGAGAGATCGAAAGCAAACAAATAGAGAGAGAAGGGGACATGAACAACATCAGGGGACTCACACCAGCAACAACATTGATTCACAACCAAACATGCATTCACAGTCACACTCACACCAACAACAACAGTGAACATGCCATAGCAACAACATAGCATCACCAATAATCTCAAACAAGTCATACATCACAGCAAACAAGCATTCTCATAATGTAATAAGGATAGGGGGAAGGGGACACATCTTAGTTACGCTTCCTCATTTTCAGAGGCATCCTCTTCAACATTAGGCAACACAACACTCCTAGGAGGCGCCGGAAGAGACTCAACACAAACATCATCAACATCATTCTCAATATCACACTCAACTGTAGATTCAGACCGTCGGGGACTGTAGGAGTGGTTGTCAACACATTCATTTCCCCACTCACAATTTGGATAATCAAAGCATTCATACAATTCAGTTTCATCAGATGACAGGGGACCACTAAACTCATCGCTATTTGATTCACAACTCATCTCAACAAAAGGATTCAGGGGACCTACATTACACAAAACAGAGAGAGAAAATGAGAGATCGAAATCAAAACAGAGAGATAAAATGAGAGATTGAAAGCAAAATAGATAGAGGAAATAAGAGAGTCTAGGTTAAAGTAATAGAGATTGAGAAAAAAAGAGAGAAAGGAGAGAATGCAATGTAGCTTACTTGAGAGATCAAGGGTTAAAGCAAGCAAGACATGCATCGCTCTCGATTTTTCCTCTCTCGTTCTTGCTCTCAGAAAAGGCGAATTAGAATAGAAGAACAGATCGATATAAACACAGAGAGAGAGCGAGAGATTGAGAGCAAAAAAACAGAGAGATGAAATGAACACGAGCTTGCAAAAAAAAGGAGCGATTTAGAGCAAAACAGAGAGAGGAATATCGAGATCCAAAGAATAAACACCAACTTGGACAAAAAAAGAGAAAAATGAGAGATCTAGAGCAAAACAGAGAGAGCAAAGTCGAGATCCAAAGAATGAACAAGAGATCTTGACAAATACAAAGAGATCGACAATAATAGAGTGAAAATGAGAGCTTCAAAGAAAAAACAAGAGATTGAAGCACAAACGGAAAAAGAGACATCTCTTGTTGAAAGCAATCTATAGATCTGGAGATTCAAAGCAAAAATCGAGAGATTCGGACCCAAAAAAAGAGGAAAATTGAGATCCAAAGGCGAAGCACTAGATATTGTCAACATTCAAAGTGATCGAAGAAAAAAAGCGACAAATCGAGAGAGTCAAATCAAAAAAGAGAGAGGAAAAATCGAGATCCAGAGATTTAGAGGAAAAATCGAGAGAAATTAAGAGATCAAGAGTGAAAACAAGAGATTATCATATCTTTATGAGAGATCGAGAGCTTGAGAGCAAGAATCGAGCACCACAAGAAAAAACCGAAGACATATCGGAAGAAAGCTCCACAAAAATCGACAACTCTTCTCAAGGATGGGGAGCGTTCGAGCAATCCAAAGCTCAATCCAGATGTGTGATGAGAGAATGGAAAGAAAAAGAGAGAGCGTTCTTGAGAGATCAAGAGGGAGAAGACACAAGAGATTTAGGGTTTCAAAGAGAGCGTTTAGAGGGTTCGAGAGCGGCAGCCAAATGCAAATGAGAGCAAATAGGGTTACATAAGAGCTTTCTATAGAAAGTGAGATGGGCATGGGGATTTTGGGCTCTAATATGGATACAAATGGATCAATCCATTTGATTGCTTGCCCAACTCAACAATGGTGAACCCATTTTCTGGATTGGATTTTGCCCATATTCGAACCCATTTGCTTGCATTTTCTTTTTCTTTTTGATGTTTTTTGCTTGCTTTTCATTTCAGCCAAAAAATATGGCAAAATCCAAAAAATGGAAAATGTGGAAAAAATGGTTATTGGATTAAAAAATGGACAATGTATGGGAAAATGTTGTTTTAAGCCGATTGTACTTTTCCCTTCGGACTTGTCCCCCTCAGATGCTCGAGTCTGCTCCTCTCACCTTCGATAATGCCTTAAGGAAGGTTCTTGAGGAGATCATTGTGGTTGGGGGTGCTGGTTTTGGGGATTGGTAATGGCGTTGTGCCACCTTACCCTTTCGGCTTGGTGGTTTCGGGGTGTATACCGCTCATGATGCTTCCATCTATGCTTTTGTTGCCTCGCGTCTGTAGTCTCTTGAGCTCTAGAATAGATTGTTTCACCATTGTAATACCTTGGATATAGGGCCTGCCTGTGATGTAGCCTTGAACAGTTTTCGAGATTTGTGCAACTTCGATCCTCCTGTTCTATGTTGTGATGTACCACCCCCCCCCCCCATGAAAAAATTGGCTACAGTGTACTTTGATACGGTAGAGAAGAATTTGGTGAGTTTGTACAACCCGAGTGCTACGGAAAAGGCTATCCTCATTAGCAACATGTCAACACACTCTTTGGACTTCTTGAGAACCCTCCCAATTGAAGGGTTAGGACAGACGATGCACCCAAAACAATTCAGGTATGTTTTGTGCTATCGCCTTACTATTCCTATGTATCCCACTGGTTTTACTTGCCCTTGTTGCTCTTCTAAAATCATAGATTGTTTTGGCGATCATGCTGTCCATTGTGGGAATGATATTGGTCTTAAGTTTCGCCATAACCTAGTCCGGGACGTGTGCAAAAGGAGGTACGTCTTGGATTTTTGTCCGATGAAGGTAGAGATCTTCGACCTGCAGATCTTCTGGTTTACTCTTGGGACAGAGGGAGGAACGTCTGCTTACATGTCACATGTGTCTCTCCTTTCGCAGGGGCTGGTGTTGATGCTTTTGTTCATGGAGCTGTTGTTTCTAATGATGTTGTCCGAAAGAAGAGGAAGTATGAATTGAAGTGCACAGACAATGGATGTAGTTTTATGGCTTTTGTCTTCTGTACTTTTGGAGAGCTAGGGAGCGATGCCCTTGAGCTTTTGTCTAGAGTCGCACGGGCTGCTCATAGTAACACGACTAACGCTAATATTCGTTCCTTTATTTTTCAGCGCTTGTGCTTTGCCTTGAATAAGGGTGTCGGAGCCCAGTTAGTTGCTAGGCTCTCATCCAACTTTGTGTAAATTTTATTATTATAAGATAAACATATATATATAAAACAATATTAAAATAAAATTAAAAACACTCCTTTGTACACTAAAAATCCTTACCACAAGAGTGGTTCTCAGTTGAACCAAAACCTAGCCACATATATTGCAATATTTCCTTTTTAGTCCCTCTCTCTTGTAGCCCATTCTTTACTTTGTTAAGGGATGTTTTTGTTTTTCACTAAAGTTTTGCACATAATGCTTTTGTGAGAGTTTTGTGTGGGTTTCCCCTTCCTCACGCTTTTATCATCTATGTGGACCGAAATTGAAATTTGGAATTTAAAATTTGAAAAATTCATAAACCGAAAATCAAACCAATATCGATTTTGGTCCGGCTCAGTTGGTTCGGTTTAATATTTCGGTTTGAATTGACCCATGCTCAACCCTTTATAATTCATATTATTATAACTCTACAATATTATATTATATATAATTGACTATGAAAAATATTATAAATTAAATAATTTGTGGCTTCTATCTATTCTACGTAGTAATTTTTTTTTCTACAACCGGGTATTTGACCCAGAAAATTCAGCCTCCTCTAGGTCAAGTTCTTGGCTACCCATTGACAATCCTTGACCCATTTTCCATCGGAATCTTTCAACCCCTCAATCCTATTATGTTTTCTCCTAATAATGGTCGAAGTATGAAAATAGAGGTGTTTCTATCCCCTTAAACCATTGTTCCCTAGATTTTTCTAACCAAAAAAATCTCTTCTTGTTCAAGAGTCAACTCCAAATAACCTTGAAGTTTAGCCTCCAAGTGAAGCAACACACTCGAATTAGCTCTTTTCAGATTCAACTGAATTCCCGTAATGCGATCCATCAAAAGCATCTTCCTCTGATGCAAGTTGTCGAACACCTTTTTATTCCATAACAGATCATCTTTCAAAACTGAGAGGGAACTATTAAGTCTCAATATCCTTGCATCAGCTCTCCTTCAATTTATCCATAAAACTAGGGTGCGAAAATCAAGCAACTTCAAACCAGAAGGATCTCCTTTTCTTGTTCGTCATTCTCGAAAGGCAAATAGAAGAGGAGCAAAGGACAGTGATCTGAGGAAAATGTCGGGAGATGCCTCACTTGAGCCTCAAACCAATGTAACGACCCTCCTAATTAACCAAAACTCTGTCCAAACGTTTAGAGACCACTGAATCCCTAGATATCCGACGGCTCCACGTGAATTTATCACCCATGAACTCCAAATCAATCAACCCCAACCTGTTCTTCCAATCGTGAAACAAAGTGAGTCCGAGTGTAACCCACTCATGCCACCACTCCTTTCATGGCCATACAAAATACAATTGAAATCACCCCCACACAATGATCAGGCCCTTGGCATTCTTAACAGACAACTCAAGGTCCTTCCAAAACTTCTCTCGATGCTTCACCGTAGGCGGACCCATTATCATTGAAAGAGGAATGAATGAAATTCTCATTCTTCTCCCTTATCTGAAGCTGTATTTTGTCCCCTTTCCAAAGAATCTAAACCCCCCTGGAAAACCTCTAGCCTCAACTCTCTCACATCACCATGAGCCTGATACCATGTTGATGTTCACATATATAATGTGGACAGAGAAAGGAGAAGAGAAAGTTATTCATTGAATTGAAATAGAGATTACAAGTGTTGACTACTTATAGTAAGCCAAGATCAGAATTGTAGCCAGCACATAAGCTAAATTCTGTTACACATAAGTGACACGTGGCTGTCCTAATTAACCAACAGTAACAGACTTTAATACAAGATTATTATCTCTAATACATTTTGGACCTCATACGGAATGACAGTAGGTAAACTCATGTCCTTTTAACTCTACATTTGTATACCTAACTATATTAATCGCACTTCGTGAATGATGCTCCCCTAAACTGAAAATTACAGCCTAACCGGAGGGATATTGAGGAGCAAAGAGAACCAAGACAACACAGCACCTGTAGACTGTAGTAGCTTCATTCTCCTCAAGAGGCCCTAGCAAGATCTCACCTGGGATCCTAAAGGTAAGAAGAATCATATAACATCAACTCGTTCTTTGGGGCGTGTTTGGATCACACCAGAAAATGTATAACCATGCATTATAAGCAATCCATACACACTAAATTGAGGACGTCTAGCTAACCATTGGAATCTATAATGCAGCCTGATTTGAGTGTTCCAGGAGTTGGTATCTTAGCAACATGGTCAGAGCTAAACCCACCTATTCCAGGTGATAAACGAAAGATTACCTTCAAATTCGATTCTGGGACTTCAATGGCTTGTCCACACGCTACTGGAGGTGCTGCCTATGTCAAAGCACCTTAGGATGGCATAGACTTCAAGTTAAGGGCGAGGTTCAAACGAGGAAAGGCTTACGGTGGATACCTAGGCACCCAGAGACGAGGAAGGGCGGGAGTTGAGATTCAAAAAAAAGAATGACTTCGGTCCCTCTTGACTAATGGTCGGCTTGTGGTCGACTGCCTTCTTCTTCTCATTCTGACTGGACTTGTCATCGCTGTTGAGTTTGTGCCACTACTCTTTCTGGAATGGATAAGCCTTTTTGCCTCAAGTTTCATCCCACTTGGTCTCCTGCTACAATTCAATATGCACTCATGACTACAGGTAAAACATCCGCTTCTCTTAATCAAAGAATTATGAACTATGAATACTAATTTGATCTATCATTCATTATCATTGATACTTTTGGCTTCAGCCTGGCCAATGAATGGATCCCCAAGAGGAATCCACAGCTTGCTTTTGCATATGGATCAGGCCATCTAGATCCTTTCCAAGCAGTGGACCCCGGCCTAGTCTACGACGCATCAGAAGCCGACTATGTAAATTTTCTGTGCAGCCTAGGCTATAACAACTTGCAAGTCCGGTTCATTTCAGATGATACTAGTATTTGTCCAACAGATCCAACTACCGCTTTGATCTCAACTACCCGTCCATGATGGTTTACATTGACAAGAGTCCTTATAAAAACATGTACAAGAGAACTGTCACGAATGTCGGTTCACCAAACGCAACCTACAAGGTCTTGGTCCCTGCACTGTCACAATATCTAAGCATCGAAGTTGATCCAGATGTTCTGCAGTTCACCGCGTTGAACCAAAAGAAGTCGTTCACAGTGACGGTTTCAGGAAGTATGCCTAATCACTCATATTTAATCGCGTAATACAATGATATATGTGTGTGTATTAATTGTTACTTATGGAAATTAGATTTGTAAATTTGACATGTATTGGATTTGCAATACATACAACACAGGTAATAGTTCATAATAGTACTGAAACTATGCTAATATTTGATGGCTTTTGTCTTTGTTGGATTCGCTGTCCTGCGTACCCAAACCAGTGAACCGGTCTCTGCCTGACAACCCCAAGAAAATAGGCTGCTTCTGCTGCACAGACCTGCACCTGCATGCTTTTCATTTTGATAGGATAGGAGTAGGTGCTTGAAAAATTCCGCGGTTCTTCAGCTTTCACTAAATAGGACAGTGTTCTAGCTTACAAAATTAATGTTCTCTCAGTAGAACATTTAGAGCATCAATGGCCTCCACATGCTTTTAGCACCGTTGCTTGTGTGTAAGTTGTTTGATCTCTCTCGGTCTACTTTCAGCTTTGCTCCCACTGGTGTAGCTAATGTTCACATAAACAATCAATCGCCAACAGTTAGTTCATGTTCAATGTTTTTTTTCTTGTACGGTTCAAAGACATAAAAAAACGGCAAAAGCATATCACCTAAATTGATGCATTAATGAAGATGCTGGTGTTAGGAAGTTGGAAATTCTTTAAGGGTGGTGTTGTTCAAAATAGGTTAGTATTTAAATTCCTCAAGTATAAAGGAAATATTTGTAGAAACCCGTTATGCATTATATATATTTATAATTACTTTGTTAACACTAAAACAAGCACTTACATGTATATACAAGTACTAGATTATGACACTTCCTCTACTATGGAGTCACTACTTGAAGCCAAGTTCCCAATGGATGTTCCTGCAATGTACCCGCCTGACCAGGCATTCTGCACAAAAGTTCAACCAAAACCAAGATTTGTTCCCCATTTTGTATTACAATGACTATTATCCAAAATTGTCTCAGATTTTTATGTAACATCACACTGAGTTTTACATGGAGAATGAAGATGAAAATGTGCAACAAATGCCAGATTTAAAGTGATTATACATGACCTCCCACAAATGAACTTTTACATGATACAGACAAAACCAAGATTTGTTTCCCGCTTTGTATTACAATGACTATTATCCAAAATAGTCTCAGATTTTTATGTAACATCACACTGAGTTTACATGGAGAATGAAAGCAGCAAACCTACATATTTAGAATCACATGTCATTTGGACACAGATGAACATTTGATTTAGGACCTTATAATAATTCTCTTCTTCAATCAAGTATTTGACAATTAAAGGAGTCATAGAAAGGATGCATTCTAAAGCATGTTCACCTTAAGGCTAAGAAAGATTTAATTACCTGAAAATTGAATCCTCCGGTGACCCCGTCAACATTCAGTACCTGCATTAATGATGGACTGCTGATTTTATTTTTATTATAGAAAACTTACTTTAAAGTGCGGATGCAATTAATAAAACTCCCAACATGATGGGGTGAAAAAACAAGATTCTTAAGCACTACCAGTTACCTCTCCAGCAAAAAATAAACAAGGTAGTATCCTGCTTTCCATAGTATTCAGTGAAATCTTCATACAACAAAGGGAAAGAATTTTTTAATAGTTAGGTGACAGGAATATGTGTTTACATGAAGATGAAGGAAAAGGAGAGGAAGAAAGGCACCTCAGATAAAGGTACACCTCCAGCAGTTACAAATTCATCTTTGAATTGCCCCTATTGCAGGAAATTAAGCCACGATTGGATTAATGATATGTTATAACCAAATAAAACATAAAGAACAAAAGGAGTGTAAGGTACCTTTCCAATCACTTGAAAAGAACACTCCTTCAACAAAGATGCAATTGAAAACAATGAGCCATGGGAAATGGAAGCCCACAAGAGATCATCTTGTAAACCCTGAATGTAACAATATTTTCATGTCAAATTCCACACATGATTTTTAAACAATAATTATTCGGTAAGACAAAGCAACATTACCTTGCGCTCAAGTAAGTACTTCCAGAACCTTTTCACAAGTCCAAACTCAGAAGGATTTGAATTGACCACTTTTTGCTTCTGTATAAGACATTTATTTAAGACATGTAAATGATGCAGCCCGACTTCAAATACCAATAGGAGTAGGATGATGAAAGTAAAGCAAATCTCTACATAGAACCTTCGGTTAAGTTGAGGGGGCAGGGAGGAAAGTAAAAAAGTTAACTTTTCTGATTTTAATACTTTTCAAGAAAAATTCCAAGTTGTGGCTGCTTTTGATAAAAATATAGAAAGAAGTCGAAACACAAAAGCACTGAATATTTTCAATCAAAAGCCTTAAACTACCAGGGAAGATGACTACCGCAAATAGATCTTTGTGTTTAAGAAGCATAGCCTTCACTTCTTCAACATGAATATCAGGTACAAAGTCAACAAGAAGTATCCCTGAGTAAAGTTACCATGTCAATGACTGTAAAATGGTTAAACGCATGCTACCAACTCTAACATCCAGAACAGTAGGACACACTTGCAATGTGCTTACCTTTGTAACCTGAATGGAACAATTCACGGGCTCCCCAAGCAGACAATCGAAGTATTACTGGGCCACTAAGTCCCCAGTGTGTTACCAGCATTGGTCCAACCTAATTTAACAGTGAAACAGAGAGGAATTAAAATTTTAATACTGACATATCTTATCAGGTCTGACAAGATGACATACCTGTGTAAGTTGTGGCACTTTCTTCTTTCCCTCAACTAATTTTAGGTTTGCCTTGACCTTAGAGAATGTAATCTATGGAAAAAGAAGAAACAGGAAACAAATATACATTCAGTTAAAGGGATCTTCATAAAGAGCAAATCGGTATAATGTAAAAAATCATACATGCTAAGAAGAAAATAAATGCATAAACCAACTAAAATCATGAAGAAGAACACCATAATAAAAATACATAACCAGAGACAGAGAGCAGAGGATTGCAAATGTTAAAAGAATTTTGCAAATAGAGAGAAAAGTTTTAAGGTAAGGGCTCAAATGTTTTGAAACAATATGAGGTGTGGGCTCCAGTACTGCATTCCTGTGTTGAGAGATAGAGAAAGAATTCATAGCCCTATATGAAATTATGAATGAACAGAAAAACACAGAATCCCCATTTGTATCTATAAGACTAATGCACTCATGCTCAATTTTATATGTTGGATGGTTTCATTTGAGAGGTGATAAACACTACTACAGAGATAACATATCTTCAAGTTCTAATAAAGGCAGAAACTAAGATATCTCCAAAGAAAATTGGGTATATTGTACAGATTTAAGAAAAGCATGGAGACACCAGTTCAAAGCAAAATAAACATGACACTAGTATATGCAACTATGATGACTAAATGAGAGAATAGAACTGAGATACAAAGTAAACTAACCCCAGATAGTTCTGCCAATTTTGAGTCTTCAATCTTGAAAGTGAAGAGACTAGGTACTGGATCTATAATAGAATGGCCAAGCTGACTTGCTAGAGTGTAACCCTGCAGCAGAAACAGTAGGATATCACTTAACAGTATAAAAATTGAATTTGCACAGAAAAACAAATTCATCCTCTCTGCAGAACCTGCTTGCTACTTCCGGTACAAATTAGAAGATAATCAGCTTCAACAAGGTCAATATCACTAGATGTACGTTTCTCAATCTTGAGAAGAAACTTTCCAGTAGAAGTGGCAGTGACAGTTGTTACACCCTTCCCTGTCTGCAAGTGAACTGCTAGGGCTAATGAGTTATGTGAGCTTGCTCAGTGAAGTATATTATTCTCAATTTGACAAGAGAAAGTGCAAGCTTCAGAAGCCATACAATATAGTTTCTTTGGTCCATAAATAAAAGTTACATGTTAAAAACGCGAGTCAAAGTGTGAGTACCGTCTTCTCCGTTGTGAGAAAAAATGAAAGTGAGAAAAGATAACATGCAAAATTTTGATCTCTGTTATTCAAATCACAGAAATGACAATTTTACAGCAATAAGCACTGATAGACCATACACAGTTCTCAGGCAACACATAGATCATGTAGTTTATATGTAAAGCATATTGCTTAGCTAGACACAAAGACGTTGAGAAGATTGATACTTTCAAACATTAAGTTGGAACTTGATAGATGATTTCAAGTGTTTGGCAAAATTTAAGAATCCGGTTGGAAGGCAACCGGTGACTACTGGCAAGCACTCACCATTGGTATAATCAAATTCATGTACAAGATTGATTATGGGAGTCATTCTAGGTTTTCGGAATATGTTTCAAAATTCAAAGGGGCAAACGAAACACAAGTATGACATTTTGATTTGTGAAACTCGTCCATATACTTATTCCCACAACCAAACACCCCTTAGATATTTTACACTCAAAAAAATCAAAAAAGGCAGTTAATCATGCATTGATGTTTAGAAGAAGAAATCAAATGTAAGAGTACAGAATAAGGTGCTTCGGTACATTTATCAAGCATGCCAACCAAGTACCAAAGCAAAGATTTTATGGAAGCAAATGGTCTATTTAGGTTCCCGCTTCCTCTATGTTGCATTGCTTTCTTTTCATTCTCGCTGCAGTACAGTCATCAAAGGCTACACAAAAGCTAGATGAAGAAATTTCATAGTTATGGAGGGAAATGCATACCTCCTATCTGTTTAGCCTCGTTTATTAGGCAATCAATTATTGAAGATGAACTATTGCTGACAGGGAAAACTCGACCATCATCTTCAGTCTAGAGAGGATTCACCAAGTAAGGTGAAAGCTAGTTAGAACTAATTACTTTTAATGTAGCCAGTAAATGCACAAAATATCTCTCCTACAGGGATTGCTTTTTACTAACCTTCAACTCCACTCCATGATCAGAAAACCAGGACATAGTATCAGCTGGACCATGTACACGAAAGAATGATCCTTTCAATTCTTTGTTTCCCCTAGGATAAAATTCTGGTAAAACCTGTAAAATTTATAGATTAATTGATATTAATGCAGCTGAGTAAGTAAGGATAAATGAACAGAACATAAACATATATGGTGTCTTATTCTAACTACATTGAACTAGCATATAATTTATAATAAATGCCTTGCTACACTTTATTTTTAAAAAGTACTTTTTTGTAATAAGTATACTTATTTGCCTTGAAATTCGTAAAATGCGGCAATTCATTTTCACAAATTCAACACAAAATAAGCATACTTATTGCCAAAAATTACTTTATATGATAAAGTATAGCAAGGCCAAAAAATAACTTACTTCACTTAAGATAGGTAGAAAATTGATGATATATTACACATAACAATACCCTTGCAAGCAAAGTAATATAATAAAAAAAGTCCAATATTTGAATTAAAGATGAGATGCTGTCTATAACATAATTACATTAGAAAGGTGTTTATAGTTATTAGATTTACTGCATTCATCTGTGTAAGAGCTTACCATATTGTCGAAGCAATGCCCGTTTGTCACGTTGCATCTACCACCACCAGAAACTTTGACCTAACATGAAAAATATGAACCAGTCAGACACAAGAGTTAACAGTGGTAGCTAACAATTGTATTGGAGCGTCACTTTTGCTTGGAAGAAAACAGGAAATGGGCCACAAGCACTCAGGAATAACTTCATATTGGAAGGGAATATTAGACAGACAAGTTAGAAAACTGTCTGTAGTATATATGCCTGATTCAAGGTCATACGAAATCCAAACAATGATTCTAGAATTCTTTCCATTGAAAAGTGTTCTGTCATTTGGTTGACAGGTTTGAGATCATTTCATATTTATACTTCAGCTTTGGTTTAGCTAACACTTAACTGAATCCAATCCCTCAAATACTACTCAACCAATTGGATAACAAAATGGGAAATTTTGTTGGAATTCTTATTCCAGTTCTATTCCAAATTTCAAACTCAAAGACAAATTGAAGCCTAACTCTAAACCGAGCAATATTTTCTCATCATCATTTTTTCTTGTTTGTACAAACTAACAATTAATAAATCAATATAATATGTCACGTTAAAGGAAGCAGACCTTAGACAGCAGCCTCCCTTTCTCGATGACGATGACATTGAGGTGTGGCGCCACTGTCTTCGCCCTAATTGCGCCGAAGATGCCGGCAGCTCCGCCGCCCACCACCACTAACAAATCTTTATCCCGCTGCTACTCGGATGAAATCGTAATTAGAGAGAATACCATGCGAAATCGTCTAAAGCGAGAAAAAGAGAGAAACTTTACCTGCTTGGTGGAGGAGAGAGCTGTAGCAGAGAAGAGCTTTATCTTTTGGGGCTGCCAATGGCTGCTGTTGGGTTTGAAGTATGAAGTTCCGCAGAAACCGCCATTTTTAAGAAGCAAGCTCGCTCGGCTTAAGCAGCCGTTGCTCATGGTGTCTTTCTCCCACCGAGCACACCGCACTAGTAGTGTTAGTCATTTGCGACAGAATATTAATCCGGATGGACAAATTAAGTGAAAAAAAAAAACTTCCTTTATGATAGTAAGATAAGATAAGAGTAGATCTGGGTTCCGTTCCGGGTGAACCGGCGAACCGGCGATTCCACCCACAAAAAAATAAGAAAATAACCAAATCGTGATCGCGGTTTGGTTAACCGCGGCCCATTGGACCGCGACCGCGGTTTTCGTTCGGAGGTCAAAAATTAAGTTTTTTTTTAATTATTTCCGATTCCGAACCGGAACCGGAAACTGAGAGGACTCGGCCTCGGAACCGAGGAACCGGGCCAAGGCCGGTTCCGGAACCGGACCCAGGTCTAGATAAGAGTTTGGATGTCTTGGCATTTGATTCAATGGTTAGGTTTTAGGCGGGGTTAGTCCATTTTTCTGTAGAATTGATTAGTAAGTAAGGATAAAAAAATAAGAGTTGGGATATTGTTTTTAATGGAGATTTTTAAATCAAACTAGGGCCATCCTTTGGACGGGACAAAGTTTGCATTCTACGTTATATAATTTAAATATTTAGGCTTTTGGAAATTAAAACATGTGACCAAACATACTAAATTAGAGTCAAATGAAATTCGTTATGAAATTCCATAAATATTTATAGTATACAAAAACAAAATGCTAAAAATCGTAACTATATAAATTATTTGATCATCTAATTGGCGCATAACAGTTTAAGATATAGAAATGCCTTACCCATCTTAATTTGATAGTTGAGGTATTATTTTAATTTTACTTGCATAATCTATCAATGGTTTGTTTTCATATTCAAATTAATGTGGTTCTCGTGCATATTATGAATAATCGATAGTGATGTTTTATCTTTCATATGCTTTTTATATGATGCATAATTTGTATTTTTATTAATATTTGGAATAAGGAGAATAGCCAATTATAAATATATTTAATTTGATTTCTTTCATATAAGTCTTTACATACTTATTATATTTCAACATTGGTGGAAATTAATACAAAAATGGCATTGCGTTTATTTTTCCAACATAAATAACTTTACTAAGATTTTAATTTAATTTTAATCAATTAATTAAATATTTACTTTTATGATTAATATATAGATAAGAAGATTAAGATAATATTTTAATTTTAGGATAATATTATTATGATATACATACTTATACGGGTGAATACAAATTTTTGAATTTTATTTGTTTTATTTTTCTAATCTATAATAGAATTATTTATTGCTAAAAGATACCATTAAGATATTTAATTATAAAATTATTATAAATTTTTAAATTTATATATTTTACCACATACTTTCTTTAATAAAAAATATACAAATTAATATAGTAAGTTTTCATAAAAAATTCCATGAAAATCTTCTTTTATCTTCTCTACTAAATAAAGATATTTATTGGATAAATTTTTTTTATATTTATTTAATCTCTTATTTTTAATTAATGGGGATATTTATGTTGCCAAAAAAATTATTTTTTTAATAGGATTTTGAAATTTTTTTTTTTTGAATAGGTAAAAATTAGGCAGACTAGGTCAGTCTAGGGCATCCTTACGAATAAGGGTTAGGACCCCTCCATGGTTTACAATTTGATTGATACTACAATCGTGGTGTAGCTTCGCAATCAAATCAGCCACAGAATTGCATGCTCGAGGTATATGTTTGGTAATAACCACCTCGAAAGACTGCAAAAAGACTAGAATATCCGCTATGAGCATGTCAATTGTCCAGGGACTGGATCGACTGCCCTTAAGCGTGTTGACTACAATTAGGCTATCACCTTCAATTTCTATGAACCGAAGATTCCTTCTATGAGCTTCCCGTATTGCCTCAAATAACCCCATAGCTTCTGCTTGTTCCACTGTCCAAAAGTCATTCTTCTCTACATTTATGCGTATAATATTTCCAAATTGGTCTCTTATAATGTGCGCGGTAGTTGCTTTTCCATTATCTTTTTTCGATCCATCAAAATTTATTTTTACAAACCCGTTTTGTGATTTCTCCCATTTTCTTGGTCTTACTTGTTGCACTCTAGACGACACATTTGCATCTTCATTAATATTCTTTGCTTTATTCCACCACATGATATGGTTTTGAATGAATTCCACTACATTTCTACATGAGCCCGTACTGTCTTGATTAAAAACCTTTTGGTTCCTCCAAAACCAAATTCTCCACCATGCAGTAAACAGGTGGCATAAGACTTTTTCAAATTCTGAATAATTTGCGGCATAGAGTTGTGATTATTTGTTACGTCTCTTATAATGTCAGGAAACTGAGGGTCAATGGATTATAGTTTTTGAAGAGTAAAGGGACAATTGAGGAAAAGATGCTCATTAGTCTCGGCTTGATGACTGCATAATGGACATTCTGAAGTGACAGCTATATGTCTTTGTATAAGGAGGTCTTTAGTAGGAAGACCTTTGATGCAAATTTTCCATAGAAACATTTTTATTTTAGGCATTAGGTAAAGTTTCCAGATCCAGTTAAATTCCCAGTCGTTCATATTTAGTTCATTTGATATTAAGGCAAAGGCGGATTGAGTCGAAAACCATCCATTCTTACTTGGATGCCAGTATAATCTATCTTGAATATGATTTTTAGGAATTGTAATTGACAAGATTCGTTCGACCCAGGAACTGGGCAAGAATTTTCTCAGTTCATCTTCATCCCATTTTCTGTTATTATTTATAAAGTTTTCTACTGTTATATCACTTTCACTGCCTACAATGTTATGACATTCTTCTCGAAGTGGGCGCTTGCTTACCCACGCATCTTTCCAAAATCGGATTGACTTCCCATCACCCACTTGCCATAATAGGCCTTTTTGGAACTCCCCTTTTAGACTCATTAGTTTCTTTCATTGCCATGAACTGTTTTTAGTACAGTCATATTCTAGTAGGCTTTTATCTTTGAGATATTTTTCCTTTATGATACGGACCCAGAAATTCGCCGGCTCGGCTAGGATTTTCCAAAGGAGTCTCATCTGTAACACTTTATTCATGTGACTAGCTTTTCGTAGTCCAAGTCCTCCCTTATTTTTTGATTTACAAATCCTATCCCAACCCACCACGGGCACATAGTCGCCTGATTTGTTCCAAAAAAAATTTCGGTTTATGGAGTCAAGCTCATTTAGCATTTTTTCTGGTAGCATGAAACTTTGCATAGTGTAGTACGATTTTGTAGCTAATGTTGTTTTAATGAGGGTACTTCTTCCAATTTGAGACAATGAATTTGCTTTCCATAGGGATAAGTGGTTCTCAGTTTTATGTATTAGTGGCTCGAAAGTGTTCTTCGAAACTCTGGAGTTAATGATTGGGCATCCGAGATATTTGTCTAAAGCGCTTGAGTTAGGAATATTTATTACTTGTTGGAGCGTTCTCCTAATGTGTGCAGGAACCCCTTTAGTTGTCTGGAAGGCATATTTATGAAAATTCACCTTTTGCCCAGATATATCCGAATACTCATCAAGGATTGATCGTACCTTGCCGAATGCAGTTGTCGTGGAAGGTGCGAAAATAAGAATGTCATCTGCAAATGATAGAAAAGGCACCCTAGTTCCGCCCCTAGTAATCGGGAAGCCAATTGTGTTCGGTGTATCTATACATTCTTTTTGTAGTCTTCTTGCCAAAATTTCCGCTCCTAGGATGAAAAGAAGAGGAGAAAGAGGATCCCCTTGACGTAACCCTTTTTCTGGCATGAATATATCTGTTGGCTTATTGTTGACAAGTACAGAGAAAGATGCAGTTTTAACACATTCTTGTATCCACTTAATGAATATAGGACTAAATTCAAACTTTTGCAAGATTCTAAATAAAAAGGTCCAATCCACTTTGTCATAATCTTTCTCCATATCTAATTTAATTGCAGCCCATACTTTCTTCCCTTTTCTTTGCCGAAAGGAATGGAATATTTCGTGTGCTATAAGAACATATCTTGTATGGCACGATTTGAAACAAACGCCCCTTGAAGAGGATGGATTAGTTTGGGTAAAACGAGTTTAAGTCGTTCAGCAATTATTTTGGCAATAATTTTATAGATAGTCGAACATAAACTTATGGGTTGATACTGGTTCATTGTTGACGGGTTATCACATTTTGGAATAAGAGTAATAAACGTATGGTTTACTTCCTTAAGTAGGACACCAGATGAAAAAAACGCCTTTTCTGCTTTTATAACTGAAGGACCGACTATATCCCAATAATTCTGGTAAAATTCTGCGATCATCCCGTCTGATCATGGGGATTTATTCTTTCCAATGCTGAAAACCGCGGTCTTGACTTCTAAATTGGTCACTTGTCTTGTTAATTGCTTGTTATCGTCACTCGTTACTTCTTGTTGAATGAGCGATAGTTGCTGATCTAAAAGACTTGTATTAATTGCCTCCTTACGGAATCGTCGTTGAAATTCTAATCTGATTTCATTCCTTACATTTTCGTCTCCTATGATAAATGTACCATCATTGGAGTGAATGGAATTAAGTCGTCGGACATTTCTTTTGCCGGTGGCACTTCTGTGAAAAAAGGATGTGTTTGCATCTGCATTCTTCATATACTTGACCTTTGCTCTTTGGGCCCAGTATGTCTTGTGAAAATTTATTAATTGTTCTTTTTTCTTTATTAGCTGACATTGTCGTCGAATTTCTGTATGTGGTCTATTTTGCTGGGTATGACTTTGTATATCAATTAGTTGTGTTTCCACTTCTTGTAACTGGCGAAAAATGTTTCCAAAATTGTATTGGTTCCAAACTTTAGCTTTTGCTTTAAGTAATTTTGTTTTCCTTGTTAGGTTGAACATGAATGATCCAGGCTCCTGCGCTCTGCAAGCCTGTTTAACCACATTCGTAAAGTCCTTTCTCTTCATCCACATTTTCTCAAATTTAAAGGGTCATCCTTTATATTGAACTGTCTGCGTAAAGTTTAATGAAATGGGGCAATGGTCAGAAAACGAAAAATCATGGTTATATGTGATTAGGTCTGGATAGAATTGTACAAGTTGTTGGGAGACAAGAGCTCTGTCTAATTTTTCATACGTGTTGTCAATATCTACTTTCCGCTTTCTCCATGTATACTCATTTCCACAAGATCGGACATCAGATAGGTCGAAATCATTAATGAACGTTTGTAGTCTAATAAATCGTTGTCTGTTAGGTTCCTGTCCTCCCATTTTGTCAGTAGTAACCAGAATATCGTTAAAATCTCCCATCACGATAAAAGGTATATCCAATTTTCTTATGTATGAATAAAGATCTTCCCAAAAAAGATGTTTTTCATTTTCTTTTGGTGGCGCATATATGAATATGATCATGAAAGTATGATTCTGTACTTGGTCACAAGAATAAAAAGCAATAAACCTATCATGTTGGTGTCTAATTTCAAAAGTCTCGTTGCATAATTGGAATTCTTTCCATACGAGACCAATACCTCCAGCCCTTCCATATGCCGGAGATATTATACAGTGATCGAATCCAACTTTTTTCCATTCTGATTCATTCGGAATGCTCTCTGTCTTTGTTTCCATAAATGCCAAAATATGAATACATCGAGAAGACGCTCTCTATGGAAGCCGTTTCTTCGCCGACGTCCCCAAAAAACAACAATGAAGTTTCAATGGAGGACAGTACAACTGACTCCAGAGAAAAGCAACCAGGAGATCCTCCAGATCGGGGGACCTCTTGGAAGGATGTTGTTGTTGTAGGAAGCGTATCCCAACAAAAGACCATCATTGAAGATAAATTCCTGGAAGGCAAAATTCAAATCTACCATCCCAATGGTCAAGACGGTGAGCCTGCCATCACGATTGTTGAGGACGTCTTGGAGGCTCTAACATCGGTATGGAAATGGTCAGTAGTGATTAAACTGATCGGTCACCCCATTGCTTTTCCTTTGATGGAGAAAAAGATCCGGGAACTTTGGAAGACTAATACTAGATTCCAAGTTCTTGACCTCTCCAATGGATGCTACCTGATCCGATTTGGAAAAGAAGAAGACTACATTGCTGCTCTTACAGGAGGACCTTGGACCATTTTCGGTAGGTGTTTGATCGTGCGAAGTTGGGCCCCAAATTTTCGAACCTCGACGCCTATTCGAACAGTCCCTGCTTAGATCAGAATTACAGACTTGTCGGTCACTTTATATGAAGAGAAGATCCTTCTCAAGATTGGTGAGTCAATTGGCCGTCCAATTAAAGTGGATCCGAAAACTTTATATACGGATAGAGGTAGATTTGCTCGGATTTGTGTAGAGTTGGATATCGAGAAACCTTTAAAGGGGTCAATCATCATCAATGGAGATCGGTTCCTCGTTGAGTATGAGGGTTTACGAACAATCTGTTTTAATTGCGGGCGATTTGGTCATGTCAAAAATCATTGTCCTTTCCGAAATGTCAACATGTCTACTGTGAATCAACCTTCTGCTTCCACCTCGTCAGAATTTGGCCCAGTTGTTGAAACAGGGGAGGTCAGTAAACATGGAATACAGGAGACTTCAAAAGAGTCTTTACCGGAAAATGTTCGTCGGAGGAATGCCGGAGAAAATAATGGGTCCTACGGAGCATGGATGGTTGTTGAGAAAAGGAAGGTCAATGGAAAAGGCAATCCACAGTATCCCAAATCGAGCAATAATAGGAAAGCAGGCGTAAGCAATAACCAAACAGGGCGGGAGAAAGGGATTTCAAAATCCCAACAATATCAACACCCAATCTTCACACCGAAGAATCCGTTTGAAGCCTTGGAGTTACTTGAGGAAGGAAAGTGTGAACAAATTGCAAAGGCAGTCAAAGATATTGTTCTAGAGAAAAAATTGTCGCCCAAAGATCTCGGAAAGCAGCCAGAAGTTTCAACTACAGACTCAGTTATGGAAATTGTCCAACTGTCTCCCACCAAGGAAAGTACAGCCCAACAGGCCCCGCTAATTCAATTTCCGCCGATTAAGTTAAAGCCTTCCTCCCTTATGGATAAGATCTCTTCCGATTCAGTTAAGGATAGTAATCCGATCTTGGGGAACCGATCCAAGATAAGAAAATCTTCCAAGATCTTGAAAGATAAAAAATCTGCCATGAATAGATACCAGCCTTTTCCACCTGCTGATCCTAAGCCGTCAAACGAAGATATTATATCTTCACAGAATATTCTGGGAAGCATCTCATCCGTTGATTTAACAAAAACACCCATTCCGGGTTTAGAACCGACACATAAAGGCTCTAATTGTTTGAAAAAGAAGCTTAGAGAGACGGTGAAACGCTTGGCGGAAGAGAAACATAAGCTCTCGAATAATCCCTTGTTTGAGGAGACAAGTACTGTTAGTAATCAGAATGAATCTGCAGTTCAATTTACCGTAGGGGACGACACGAATGGTGAGAGATTCGCGAAGTTTGATGGTCTCGCACCACCGGTCGGGACCTTTAAAAATCATTACGCCACGAATAGTTCAACGCCTGAGGGTCGAGTTATTCCCAATGATCACGGAAACAAACCCGATTCTATGCAAGGTCTCAGTACCACCGGTGGTTCAGGGGGGCGTCAACTCGTTTGTCTGAGTCACTTCTCGCGTTTGCCTCGCGAATGTCACGCGACATGCTGCCTTTATTTGGCTTCATCAATGCTTCTATAATGTCCATGATTGACCTTAATATTCTTATCTGGAATGTTCGGGGAGCTGCGAGTGACCATTTCATCTCGACTATTCGAGAACTGATTCGACAGTATGATCCTAGGGTCTTGTTTCTGGTGGAACCACATATTAGCGGAGATCAAGCTAACAGAACATGCAATAGGATTGGTTTTGATGGTGTACTGCGTGTGGAGGCTGAGGGTTTCTCTAGTGTAATTTGGATTCTCTGGCGTACTTCCGAGGTCAGAATTGTTCCAATTTCTCTTCATCCTGATGCTATAACTCGAAATAATCTCTGGAATGAGCTTGAATCTTTTGCTCATTCCCATAATCGTCCTTGGGCTCTTGCGGGAGATTTTAACGCGACTCTGCATCCTCATGAACGGATGCCGTCTTCAGCAAGCTCAAACTACAATTCAAGAGAATTCAGGAGGTGTGTTGATGAATTATAGCTTATTGATTTGGGATACTCTGGGCAAGATTTCACGTGGCAAACGGGAAACTCTAGTCGAACTCGGAAAGCTGCTAGATTGGACCGAGTATTATGCAATGAACTCTGGAGAATTCGATTCGCTTATGCTTGGGTTGAGCATGGCACGGCGCCTCACTCTGATCATTCTCCTATTATTCTTAAAATGCAAAAAGATGGTCATGACGATAGGAGAAACAGACCGTATAGATTTCAAGCAGCATGGGTGCTCCATGATCAGTATCAAAACGCTATTTCTACGGGCTGGAATGGTGCTAGTAATAGTATGATTGCTCTTGCTGATATGGCCAAGAAACTTAAAATCTGGAACAAAGAAGTGTTTGTCAATATTTTCCAAAAGAAACGGAAGCTTTGGGCACGTTTGGCAGGGGTCAGAAGGTGCTTATCTTCCCGCGTCAATGATCATCTGATTCAACTGGAGAAGCATCTCATTAGTGAACTTGAGATGGTGTTGGAACAGGAACAAATCTTATGGTTTCAAAAGTCACGATCCTCTTTTCTTCTCGATGGTGATCGAAATACTAGATATTATCATCTTTCTACAATCATCAGACGAAGAGCAAATAAGGTGGAAAGACTCCTGAGCCATGTGGATGTTTGGGTGAGTGACAAAACTGAGATGACTCGCTGTTATTTTGAATCTCTATATTCGGCCGAATCAACATTGGTAAATGCTGAACCTTTGGCTTTTCCTCTCAATTGTGGCTTCCCGCCACCATCTACTGGCTTCCAACAATCTATTTCGGCCACTTTCACGGCGGAGGAGGTGTGGCAAGTTGTTCGAACGATAGGGCCATTCAAAGCGCCCGGACCGGATGGCTTTCCGGTTGTATGTTACCACAAAAGTTGGCCGTCCGTTGGCACAAGGATAACGGAGACAGTATTAGCTTTTCTTAACTCGCACCATATGGAACCGGGGTTCACTAATGCTTTTCTTGTGCCAATTCCGAAAGTCGAGAACCCCTCTAAACCAACTCAATTCCGCCCTATATCCCTCCTGAACGTCATATTCAAGGTTAGCACAAAGATGCTTGTGAGGCTCAAACCACACATTGCAGAGATGATTTCCTCGATGCAATCTAGTTTTATTCCAGGTAGGCAGATTGTAGACAACATCGTTATCGTTCAGGAAGTCATTCATACCATGGAAAGTCGTGATTCTAAGGGTAAATGGATGGTTCTAAAGATAGATCTTGCCAAAGTGTATGATCGAGTAAGGTGGGATTTTTTAAAAGAAATTCTTCTTGAAGCCGGATTTCCAAGCAACGTGGCTGAATTGATCATGTTGGGACAATCCTCTGGAAAAACAACTCTCCTATGGAATGGCGAAGAGGGAGGCTCGTTTATGCCATCTCGGGGAATTAGACAAGGTGATCCCCTATCACCTTATCTTTTTGTTCTCTGTATGGAACGACTTTCGCATATTATTCAATTTGCTGTGTCGGCGGGTATTTGGAGACCAATCACTGTGGGTGAAGTTCCAATCTCACATCTATTCTTTGCAGATGATCTTCTCCTTTTTGCTGAGGCTTCTGCCTCCCAGGTGGCCATTATTCAGTCCTGTTTGGATGTTTTTTGTTCGCAATCTGGTGAAAAAGTTAACTTCGAAAAAAGCTCTGTTTTCTTCTCCAAGGCGGTCCTCCATTCAATGGCTGTGGATCTTGGCGAGAGGTTGAATATTCCTGTGGTCTCTGACCTTGGCCGATACCTGGGGGTTCCAACTCTTCATGGCCGTGCTCATAAGGAAAATTACCAATACATACTGGATAAGATCACTTCGAAGCTCAGTGGATGGCAATCCCGTACCCTTTCCTTAGCCGGTAGAGTTACGCTTGCAAATTCGGTTCTCACGAGTCTTCCCGTTTATGCAATGCAAACTTCACTTCTACCACGTGATACGTGTGATGCCATAGATAAGAGTGTTAGGGGGTTCATCTGGGGTTCAACTAATGAAACTCGGAAAATCCACCTCGTGTCTTGGAACACGATTACCCAACCTCGCAGTTTGGGAGGCCTTGGAGTCAAAAGCATGAGGGATTCAAACACGGCATTACTCAGTAAGCTTTGTTGGAGAGTTCTAAAGGAGCCCTCAACACTTTGGAGCCGAATTATTAGAGGAAAATACTGCAACAATAGGGCAGATATTGATATGTTCGTTCGACGTCCTCGACAATCTCATACTTGGAAAGGTTTTGTTCATGGAGGAAAGTTGCTTGTAAAAGGGACTCGAAATTCAGTTGGCAATGGGTTTAACACGCTGTTTTGGTCCCATAACTGGCTAAGGGACCAACCATTTTCCAACTTTGCAACAGTGGATTTAACTGGTGATGATTTGGGAATGGTAGTGGCTGATTACTGGTGTGATCAAGGGTGGAATTGGAATGCTCTGCAGCCTAAACTTCCACCAAATATTTGTATGGAGCTCTCGTCGATTAGATTGCGAGATTCTGCTCATGTTGTTGACAATATCTTTTGGAGCCCAAATCCATCTGGATCCTTTTCTACAGCCTCGGCGAGGAAGCTACTTCGTCCACCAAGTACCATTCCTCACTCAAGTCTTTGGAATTGTATTTGGAAGAGCCCGGTGCAACAGCGAGCACGACAATTTCTATATCTGGTTTGTCAGGATGCCATGCTTTGTAACGTTAACACGGTTCGAAGACAAATTGTTATTTTAGCTGATTGCCCGCGGTGTTCTCTACCTGAGACCGGAATTCATCTCCTTAGAGATTGTGTTGATATTGAAGCATTATGGAGACAAGGTAATTTACGATTTGTAGATGCCAATTTCTTCACTGAAGCTGATATTCGGGCTTGGATTTTTCAGAATATCAGAAATGGAGATGAAGCATGCTCTGTTTTTGTCACCATGTTGTGGCAAATATGGAAGAGTCGCAATCGTCTTGTTTTTGATGGGGTGGAAAAACTCAATCGAATCAAGCCAAATGTGCAACAAATTGTTCGAAACTATCAGGATGCTGCGGCGGTGAGGAGGCTAAGCTATATCAGTAGAGATGTTGATCACGAACCTTCAAGAGCTAGTTGGAAACACCCTCCTGCGGGTGTCATTAAACTCAATACCGATGCGGTGTCGAAGGGGAACCCTGGTCTGTCGGGTGGCGGGGGTGTTTTTCGGAATAGCTCGGGCCATTTCGTCAGTGCCTATACGTTTAAGTGTGGTGTTTGCAAAGCTCGAACAGCTGAAATCTGGGCTATTCTCCACGGCATAAACTTGGCGAAGACGTTGAATATCACCCAGCTCCTGATTGAAACAGATGCTCTGGAAATTTGGAGATTAATTTCTAACCCTTTGCCGGAGGCGGATGCTGACTATCACCTTCTTTCCCAGTGCCACCCCCTCATAAACGACAGCTCTTGGACTGTCTCTCTGCTCCACACGGCCCGTACCAACAACACAGTTGCCCATTGTTTGGCCAATCTGTCTATTGGTCTGGATACCCAATTTACTGTTTTTTCTAGTCCTCCTAGTGCTATCTTTGATTTACTCTCTAGTGATGTAACCCCGCTGGGGTGTAATGCTTAATTTTGATTCTGATCAAAAAAATAAATAAATGCCAAAATATTTATTTGATTTAATTTTACAAAAGGTTTCTAAGTGGGTCCAAAATTTTTTCCCACCCATACCCCTAATATTCCAAGTTGCTATTTTCATGTTACACCACTCATCACAGGTTGACCATTGTCTTGGTGCACGACTGTCCGCGTTTTCTTATTGATAATCTTCAATTTATCATATTTTCTATGTTTTCGTCCCTCCGAATAACGACCATTAATTTTTACTAAAACCTTACACTTTAATCGCATTCTATGTATTGTGTTATGCACTGGAAACACGAACAAACATTTGGTTGCAAACCATGCGCATGGTCTTACATCTACATAACTCCAACTCCAAAGAGTCATTTTAGATGAATTCGACATAGACAAACTGAATTGCCAGAATTCTAGTCGTAACACTTTTGGATGAATCTTGTTTGTTTGTTTATATACTTGAATTCTAGCTACAATTTTGCACATGTTTTTCTTCCTCCATCTTAACCAACAGACTGTACTAATCTTGTTTTTGACCTTCGTAATCTCAGCCTCTTCTTTCCACAAAGTTACGATGATGCAAATTTTTCCATAGTTGAAAATTTATGGGTTCATCCCAATATGTAGAGAAATTTCTTAGATCTTTTTAAGAGATGTCCTGTTGGGTGAAACTAAGCCCACATCAGCATGTATCGCTCCTTGCAAGGAGATTTGGATCAATTGAACACAACATCTACCTAGGATGCAGCTCAGGATATTAGACAAGAAACTCATTCTAATCCTATTGGTTGAATTAACTTCATGAACTACACCTTCATTTGGCAAGTTAAGCTTCCTTATAAATTGAAGCCAAGGAATACTACACATAACTTGTTTAAACACACAGCCTGCTATATCTTTATTCTTAGACCCATTATTAAGTTCTGTATTGATTTTCATTATTCTCTTTATACACACATCAGAGGCATATTTGACATTATCGTTAGTATAAGTTTGCTGACAAAAAATTCGGTGACAAGATCGATTGAGAAGAAGTTCAATTATAGAGACAACAAGCATGACTTCCAAAAAGATATTTTCATGAGTTCCTTGTTCATTCTCACCAACACAACTGTCTACAGCTTCCTCAACTAAGTATGACAGGATTAAAATACGGCCAAAAAGACGTTTTGGTATTTTAAATGACCACCTTAAGACAGATTGGTATTTTAAAAAATTTCTAAGACTTTTAGGTATATAAAAACACCTCTGATAGATAATAAGACATTTTACACATCTAATTTTTAAAAATCTTGATTTATAATATATCAAATCGGTTCAAATTATGAACTTTTAAAAAAATTGTTAAATTAGACCAACCCACACCCTACCCCCATTATTCTATGCTAATTAAACGATAAAACAGACCATCTTCTCTCCTCTGGTCGAATCCATCAACAATCTGAGGTTAAAATTAGTGTTTAACTGGTAAGATTTCAATCTTGTATGCTAACTTGGGTTTTTAATTGGTAGATTGATTTCCAATCTTGTATGAAATTAGTGTAGGTTTTTAAATATTTTAATCTTTTTCTCTCAAAAAAAATATTTTAATCTTTAGAATGATTTAGGATATCTAACTATTATAATTAGAGTTATTAATTTACAATTTTGGGATTCTGATTTTTAGATGGATAAACCATGGCAATGTAGAAGACTTTGGAGTATTGTTGCTGCGTATCTTCTTCGAACTGAGCGGAAGAATCCAGTAGTATATGTAATGCATATTTATGCAATTGCTGGGCAATGGAAAATGTTGAAATTGGGGGGTTTGGGTGGAAAAGGGTGTGCTTGGAGTCATGGAGGCGCTCACAATCTGCAAGTCATGGAGATGTTAATCTCAGATATGAGTGTCTTCGACATTTAGTATTTTGTTTTTGCTTTGTTATTTACTTATTTATTATGGTGGGTTGGTTTGGTTTAACAATTTTATTTTATTGTTTGTAACTTGAACCGGGTTAGATATAACATAAACCGGGATTTTTTTTGAAATCATATGGGTAAAATGTCTTATTGTCTATTAGAAGTGTTTTTAAATACCTAAAAGTCTTAGAATTTTTTTAAAATATTAATCTGTCTCAAGGTGGTCATTTTAAATACCAAAACGTCTTTTTGACCATTAAAATACAATACATCTCGCCGACTTTCTCAGCCATTGGAGAGATCACAATCTCGTTGGAGATTTTATACATTCCACCAAAACCTTCTGAGTTTTGTTTCAAAATATAAGCATCAATGAAAACTCTTTGTGGTATTTTCTTTGAAATAAAACCGTGAATTTGAAAACAAATCAACGACCACAAGAACCAGCTTTGGGTGAGAAACGTGTTTAATGAGAAAGAGGAGAAAGAGAAAGAGAACACAGGAAGCGTACCGAACGCCGTCACCCCATCCCCGATCTCCAACAGAGATGACCCTCCTCCATTCCAAATTTGAAGAATCTGAAATCCTTTCCGAAGATCAGGCCAAATCCAGTACCTATACTTGCTCGGCGCTTCAATTTGGTGTATCTTTGCTTCAAAGAAGGCGATTATTTTGGCCTCCTGACTTTTCCTTTTGTCTCTTGGATTTTCCCAAATTAGGGTTGATAGACCACAAATTAGGCTAATTAACCGGATCTGGATAGTTAGGTAGCTTCTAGTAGTGTTTGATTCGGAGGAGGCCTGTGTATATTGGAGCAAAAGCTTTCCATGGGCTATGGTCTGAAGAAGACAAGGATGGAGGACTGCTGCTTTCTGTGTTCTTCGCTCGGCTTTGGATGAGAGTTTCTCACTCATAGTTTCTCACTCTTCTTTTTATAGGATTTTGAAAATTGATGAGACATTTATGAGGATATGAGGGATAACTTTATATGTTGTTAAAGATGAATAATTTGGTCATTGTTCGCAAAATAAAAGACCTCATTTCTTGTCCCACATGGGGTGGCCTATTGGTAAGAAGCATGAGGGATGTTGGGAGGTCCTACGTTCGATCCTTGCCTCCGCCCCTAAACTTGGGTGAAAAATCAAGTCTCACCATTCTTTCTACCACTAGGTCGAGCCGGTCGGTGTAAGCCGGTTTATCTAATTCGTGCGCTTTGCCGGCTAGTTCACGAACCGGTGTTATCGTTTTAAAAAAAGATCTCTTTTCTTGTTTCTCTTTCTTCTTTGGGGTTTTTTTTATTTGGATTCTCTTACTCCTTCTCCATTTACTTTAATTGGATTTAGTAGTTGTTGTTTTACCTCATTTTAGTTGTTTCTAGGTATCCTTTATTTTCTTAAGGTTTGAATGTCCAATTTACTATTTTTTCAAATGTGGGGTTTTTCATTAGCTTTTCGATTGGAGACTTAGTTTACCATGAATGGTATAGATTAGACAATGTTATTGTGTTATTTCATTAAATATTTTATCATTATATTAACTAGCGTAGTTTTTCGCGCCCTGCGTGGATTTTGTTAAAATTTTAATTGGATTTTATATCTAAAATAATTATTTTGCATAAGATATGTATACTATACGGGGAAGGTTTAAATGAGAACACTCCTTGTGTTAAGAACAAAGTCTTATAATGATGAGGATTTATTTACTTCTTGACTATATATTGAATGGTTGGGATTTTTTCAACTTTTTCAATTTTTTTGTTGTTTTTTATTGTCACAAATATCGAATTAATATATAAAATGAGCTTATAGTATATGAAAAATGAACTCGTAATAGATAAAACGAACTCATAGAATATAAAAATGAACACATACAATGCACAAAAATGAATGCATAGCCTATATAAAACGAACACATAATATATTAAAAACAAACTTTTAGTTTATAAAAATGAAGAATAGTATTTATGACTTATAATGTTTATTTTATATAAATAAAAATGAACATGTAAATATATGAACTCATAGCCTATATAAAATGAACACACATTATATTAAAAATAAACTTTTATTTTATAAAAATCGAACTTTATGAAAAATGAACAAAAAGAACTAAAAGTTTAACATATATTAGATAAAAATGGACTTATATAATATGAAAAGTGAACTCATACAATATACAAAAACAAACACATAGCATCTACAAAATAAACTCTTAGTTTGTAAAAATTAACTATCATATTTAAGATTTATAATGCTTATTTTGTAAAAAAATTGAAAATTATAAAAAAAAAATCTTTGAATTTTTTTTTTTTAGTTTTGTAAAAATTGAATCAGATGAATAATGAACTCAAAACACATAAAAAGGAACTTGTATAATATAAAAATTGAACTCATACAATATAGAAAAAATGAGCTTCCAAAATACATAAAATGAACTTCTAATGTATAAAAAATCAACTCTTAATATATAAAATTTGAACTATCATATTTAAGATTGGCCGAAAAGACAAATTGGTATTTTTAGTGAACCCCTTGAGACAGTTTGGTATTTAAAAATAATTTTGGGACATTAAGGTATTTTAAATGAGTTATTGTTAGGGTTCAATTGTGAATCACTCACATGGGAAGTTGGGAGTGAAAACAAGCTAGTATATAAGGTCATGGGTAGACCTGAACAAAGTCGGGCTAACTCGCCCGAAAAAATGGGCGGACTTGGACAAGATTTCTAACACGAAAGGGTATTTTAGCCCGCTCGCCCGAATTCATGGACGGACACGGATAATTTTTTTGACCGAATATCCCGGACATCACACCCGAATACCCGCATATATTTAATATATAAAATAAATACTTATAGTTAGAAATAAATATATATATAAATATTAAATATTTATTTCTAAAATTGTATTTTTACATGCTTTTGTTAGCTGTTGTTGACTGATGTTACTATGATGGTGGTAGTATTGATTTTTGTGCTTTACAAAGGAGTGATCGAGAACTGCTATATTAACTTTTACATCCTTTTGCTGGTATCATTGTATGTGACAAATTTTATAGCGTTAAATTAATTTTTTGTATATGAGGCAGGTTGTGTAATTATATTCGGGACCTGTGGGTTGTCCGGGTCCAGACGTTTGGACGAGTCGGGATAGCCTTGTCAGCCCGAATCTAAGGCTTGACCTGAACCCTCCCGGATAAATGGGTAGAATTTTTTATCAAAGCCCGGCCTGAATTCGGGTTTGTACAAGGTATAACCATGGGTTACTCCTCCTATTACCAATAGGTTTTGAGATGGAATCCTATGACCTTGTATATTTGGCTTTGGCAATTGGGCTCGTCTCCCCGTAACAATTATGATAGAAAATAATAAGGTACTTTTTTCCGATGAGGTAAAAATGGACATATTTTTAAAGTTTATTTGGCGGGCGGCACTCATGATATACTCTAGTCTTCCGCACAATGACCATCGAAAAGTGAGTTGAAGGTGAATGTGTGATTTTATCAACAAAGTAATGCTTAATATTAACTTCAACATGTTTATTTGTGAAATTTTTTCTCCATATGATTCTATTTCCAAATAGGGTAAATAAATCGGATCAATTTTAAAGTAAAAAAATGGACCGATTTTACATCAAAAGAGAAAAAATACCTTATTATCTATCAAACCTCATTTAAAATACCTTAATGTCCTTAGAGTTTTTTTATATACCAAAATGTATCAAAAGGAACATTAAAAATACCAATTTATCTTTTCGGCCATTTAAGATTTATAATGTTTATTTAATAAAAATAATATGAAAAGGTAAAAAAAATCCCAAAAATAAAAAATAATAAACATGATCGTCCAATATATCCATTTCCATTCTATTATAAAAGCGTATCAGTTATTTCCTTAAAATTTTTGTTAAAAACTTAAAAAACAGTGCATATGCCAAAAAACCAGGCCCGTTTAAACATATTCACCTAAATGCCATTTCCCATCTTCCGCTTTGGTCGAATACAGGCCCACTTTTATTCAACTGATACACGGCATAGGAAGGAACCGGAGAGAGATTCAGAAATCGGGAGACAGAATTCTTCACCGCCGCCGAATCTTCTCCGCCTCGTCAAATTGATCGGCTTGAACTTGTCGTCGTTCATTTGGCAACCAGAACCAGAGAGCCAATCAGGACGGAACGCCGGACTCGGGATAAGGAATTCTTCACCGCCGACAATCCTTCTCCGCCTCGTCAAAGTCTACAAACAACCCTAGAAGGGAATTGGGAGAATCAAGACGGAACGACGGACTCGGCTGAAAGAATTCTTCACCGCCGGCATATCTTCTCTGCCTCATCAAATTCGTCGCGAAAAATTGATAGGTTTTAACTTGTCCTTCTCAATATAATTTTGTTTTTGTTTCTAGGAAGGAACATCGAGAATTAGGACGGAACGACGGATTCGGGTGAAAGAATCCTTCATCGCCGGCATATCTTATATGCCTCGCCAAATTCGTCTCCAATAATTGATCGGTTTGAACTTGTGTTTCCGTTCTCTTGGTTTTGATTTGGTTTTGTGCTTCAGTTCTATGTCATTTTTACTTACGTTGTTGCTTTTTGTCACTAATAGCATACCCCATATTTGTGCACATTAGGTGTTCGATAAAATGCGTTGGATATGTGTTGTGTATTTTAGTCATTAAGAAGTACAGGAAGCACCGCCACCATTCTATTAAGGGGGTAAATTATCTCTTTCTCTTCTCCGCTTGTGTTTTCTGTCTACAAATAGGGATTTAGGCTTCTTTTCCGATCCAATGACATGCTATGTATTTTGATGCTTGAAGTTGTGGGGGAAATAGGCTGAAATGGATTTGTTATTCCACATATGGATTTGAGGTAAATTATCTCGGTCTGTTATAATATTCAAGCCTACTAAGTGGAGAATGTGTTTGATGTTAGTAGTCTCCAAAAGCTAGCTGTGTATTCAATGTTGCTTCTGAACTTAAAGCCTTACCACTGAAAATCATCATATATAGCCGGTTAACCTTTAATATAGTTATATACTTTCATTCATATCTGGTTATGTTTGTCAATAATTGCTCTCTTCATCCTTGCAAATAGTGCATGTGCTCTTAACTGTTCGTGACATCAATGTCAATCCAGTAACCAGTCAGCATAAAACCCCTCTTGACATAGTTGAAGATCAATCCCTCTCTGAAGAATATGTAGAAATCAAGGAAGCCATTCTTCAATACGGAGCTGTTCGAGCCAATGAGCTGCACCAACCTGGTGAATCCAGTTGAAGCATAATTAGTCTTGGAAGTTCGAGGAGAGTATGGTAAGAAGCTTGAGAAGGTAACTACTTTTGTTCTGTTGCGTACCTGAGTTAAAGACTATGATTTTAAACTTAAATCATCATTTCCTGTGAGCAGTGCCGAATTTGTGGTTTTTGCATATGTTCCTTACTTTACTCACTATGAAAGTAATAAGTTATAGGAAAAAAAACTTCCAAGCAGAAGTAGATTCAGTGACATTCCTCCACACAAGATAGATACCTATATATTGTTTGTGCGTTCTTCCATTTTAATATTTATTCATTGATGGGAATTTTGCTAAGATATTATTATGGTTGTCGGCTTAATGGCATGGTGATTTGTTTGTGGACTATGCTAGAGTGCAGGCTTCTGTTGTCATTCTTTTCTTTTATAGTGCATCCTCAAATTGGTTGAAAGGTCTTTCAAATATATCTTTTGTAATAATTTCCAGAGTAGTTTAATGAATATCTATGCAAGAGTTTATGTTATTTCTGCAGGAAAGGTTGAAATTGGAAATTGTACTTTCGAAGGATGCGCGTCCACCTATAACATTCAACATCGTCAATTCAATCTCGAATTGTTTGTGCGCTAATCACGCACTCCCCTAATTCCCCATTAATAGAAGGGAAAGAAGATGACATCTATTTTTATGTTTTTCAGGGTTGTGTTCAGTGCTATGTTTGGCCTTCGCCTATGTGTGAACTTCTAGATGGCCATCACCTCAAGGTTTCTCTTAAGTAGTTTGAATGGGTTGCTCGGGCCAATAGAGGTAATCTTTTGCATTTGTATCTTTCTATGACTTAGGATATTTTTTCTCTTTTTCTGAATCAGCTTGCTTATGAGATTGTTTTTGGATCCCTTTACTGGTCAAGGAGAAAGAATTCTTCACCAGCATATCTTCTTTGGTTCGTCAAAGTCCACAAAGGTTTAAAGTTCTTGTTGATTTTTCACATTTTCTCCACCAATTGGCAACACATGTTAGTGTTCTGTTCCATTTGATTGTTAAGGTTGCTTGAATTTATATTTGATGGTTTTATATTCACTTTTTTCAAATTTACATGTGTGAGTTATGCTATTTTTTTTTGCTTTCTATGTTTTAATTGGTTCATACTACGTAATCTATTTTCTTCAAATCTAATATTTATGTCGCTTTTTGTTCTCCAAATTTGGGTTTGCTTTCTAGGTTTTAATTGGTTCATACATGATCTATTTGTTTTAAATCTAATATTTGTAGCACTTTTTGTTCTCCAAATTGAAATAACTTGAGAAGGAATATACTATCCGTCTTTCATATTCTTTGTTTGTGTGAATATTGAAGAGCAATACCAATCTATTGGTTTGCAAAGCTAAGTATTATTGCTAATATGGTGAATATTATACATGCTTCGAACTGACTACTCAATAAGTGTCCCTTTCTTTTTCTCAAAATATTTGGTTGTGAGTACGTGATTTACATTTCAGAAATCGATTATACTTGGATATATTTGGACTTGGCACAGTGTGTCATGCATCATCGATAACATGTCCTAATGAAATTCTTTCTTGTGTTGCTTGAATTAGGATGTTGAGTTATTGTAGATGAATTGACGGTGGTGGTGAGTACTACAATTCACATGGCTACTAGAGAGATTTTTCTGCAATTCTCCCGATGCTCCAAGACCTTGAGTTAAGCCTGTAACTAGGAAGTACATGCCAATAAAGGTGGTTGCTGTGTAGGCACCTCTTCCTCATCTTTCTAATTTCCAATCAAAGGGCTGGTCGTAAATGTCAACCAAATGGTAATGCTTCCATCCAACATTGTAAGGCAACGACATTCTCATGAACTCGAGCTTGGTGTAGTAGTTGATGATCAAGTGTGTATTTATTTGATTATTATGGAATATTGGATTGCTAAGAGATGTTATTCATGTGAAATCCGTCATCTCATGTAAGCTTTGTACTTTCAAACAGCCCCCGTGCGAAGCACGGGTCCCTTTGCTAGTATACATAAAGGAGGTAAATCCAATAAATGGATTTGTCCTCGCCATAAGATTTTGTCCTCACTTGAACCATAACCTACTATAAATCTAGATATATATTGTCATATATTAGTTAATCATCTAAGTGCCGAAAGATATTAATATAATAACTAATATATAAGTTTAATAAGTTGAAGATTTGGCACTTGGCAGTTGGCAGTGAAAATCATAAAAAGGATTTAATTTAGTAAAATTAGTTATATATAGAAATTCTCAATAGTTGTTCTATTATATTCTTATTTTCGAACAAGAATTTTAAGTAAAATATTTTTAGGTAGCTAGTTTTCAATATGTTCTACTGTATAGGTATTTGAGTAGTTGTTTGATTCCTTGTTCAAACTCTTAGAATTTTATTGAAATATAATTAAGTGTTTGGCAATGTTAAGTTTTTAAAAACTTTATTTGAGATAAAATTAATGTATGGACTCATTACAAACAAATAACTCGAATTTGAACTTTACTACAAACACATTATCATTGAGATGTCCAATTATCATACAAAGTACTTTCAACAATCATAATGAAAAACTAGAGTCAAAGACCAAAATTCAATAATTAATGAACCTCATATATATTCAACAAAAAAAGAACCTCATATATAGTTTGACAAAACTATCATATAACCTAAATCTATGTAGACTTGAATCTTTCGTGCCCCAGTGAGCAGTGCCATCTTGATGCCGACAATCATCGCCTCGTACTCTTCTTCGTTGTTCGTGGTGTTGAAGGCAAAGTTGAGAGAGTACTCGATTTCTAGCGATGGGCCAGTCAAAACAACTCCGGCTACACCGCCCACATCGCAGCGAGATCCATCCACAAACACCTTCTACTCCTCCGGGCTCTCGTTGGTTTTTGTGAAAGTGACCTTCACCATGAAGTCCACCAAAGCTCGACCTTTTATTGGGGTCCTCGGGAGGTAGTTGATGTCAAACTCTAACAACTTGATCGCCCACTTCGTTATTCTCTCCGAGAATGCAGGCTGATGGAGAATTTGGCGGAGAGGCAGGTCCGAGAGAATCTGAATTGGGTGAGCCTGGAAATGCAACCTCAATCGGTGGGCATCAGTCAACACTGCATCCTTCATCTTTTTAGTTAGTGAGTATCGTTGCTCCGTGGGTTGGAGCACGCGGTTGACGAACTATACTAGGAACATGGCTTCTCTTGTCAACAACATGTTGATCGTCTCTTGATTCACTACCACATACAACTGTAGGTCTTCTCCTACAACCGGGGGTGATAAAGCAGACAACTTGTTCAAAAACCCCTTCAATACTACAAATGAGCGCCCTAACTTCTCGTCCTAAGCAAAATTGTCATTTTCCTTGAGTGTCGTGAATAAAGGGAGTGTGCGGTCTACCAAGCGAGAGTAGAACCACCCCCAGGTAATTCACTGCGTCGTTGAGGCGTTGTGCTTCGGTGCGAGAAAGATGCAACTACATTATCATTATTGATTCGATCTTTGCTAGGTTCACATCTATCCCCCGCGCATTGATCATGAAGCTCAGAAACTTTCTAGAGGAGACTTGGAAGACACTTTTCGGGTTTAAGACTCAGCTAGTTTCGACGAAGCGTCCTGAACACCTCGGTGAGGTCCATCCAATGATTCTCGGGAGTCTTGATCCTAACAACTATGTTGTCCACATAAGCCAACACATTTCTCCCTTGATGATTTTTAAGACTCGGTTGACGAGCCTTTGGAAGATGGCCCCCGTGTTGTTTAAACCAAACAGCTTCACCTTATAACATAAAGTTCTCCATTGGGTGAAAAATGTCGTGTCTTCCTCATCCCGGGGGTTCATGGTGACCGGGTTACACCCCGAGTATGCATCGAGGAAGCTAAGCATCGCATGCAACACGGTGGAATCCACCAACTCATCGATGGAAGGCAGAGGGTAGTTGTCCTTAGGGCAAGACTTGTCAAGATCTTTGAAGTCTACGCACATGCGCCACTTGCTGCGGGCCTTCTTTACCAACAAGAAATTGGATAACCATCTCGGGTACTAGACCTCGAATAAATTTAGTGGCCATCAACTTATCAACTTCAACATCTGCGGCCTCCGCCCGTTCTTAATTCATTTTTCTCCTCCTTTGCAACAAGGAGTAGGTGACATGATCGATGTTGAGTGAATATTGCGCGATGCTCCGTAGAACCCCTTTTAGATCTCTGGCGGTCCATGCAAAGACGTCACACGATTCTGCCAAGAATGTTTCCTATTGTACAACGACGTGTTCGGTGAGGCAATCTCCAACATAGAGCCTCTCTTACAGGTTCTCAAAGGGCGTGAATACCTTCTTTTCAAACTCTTTCAACCCCTCAGCTGTATGATTGCTCACTTCGAGGTCGACACTTTCCTCTCTAATTCCACCATGAACACCAGGCTCTTTTATTTTGTGGACGTCTAAGAGCATGCACATCCCTCCTCCTAGTTGCCTCTAACCTCCCTCGTTCCATTCTCAATTGGAAGCTTCATCTTGAGTTTGTAGATAGACACAATGGCCTAGAAATTCATCAGTAACACCCGATTAATGATCGTGTTGTAACATCGATGGAAGCCTCACAATAGTGAACTCAACCATCTTTGTCTGTCTGGTGGACCCGGTCTCGAGAGTCATCCATAAATCGATGAGGCCTGCAACATCAACGTCATTACCTAAGAACCACATGAGCTTCCCCGCATATGATTTCAAAGAGGTCGTAGAGATTCCCAATTGCTCGAATGCATCAAAGTACATTATGTCCACCGAAGCCCTTGTGCCCACAAGAACGTGCTTGACCATTTTGGACCTGAGTTGTGCATGGACCACCAACGGGTCATCGTGGAGCATGTGAACCCCTCAGTCTCCTCGGGGGTGAAGGTCAAACTAGAGTGGGCCCTCGAGGACTACTCGATGTTGAATATAGAGGGGTTGTGATGACTCGCCCTTGTGTATCGCTTCGTCTCTTGCCTACTCGTCCCAGCGAGTGACAGCCCACTTGAGATAGTGTGGATGAAACCAACGGATCCGTCGTGGGACTTGCGCACGCTTGCTTTGTTGGGGTCTGTTGTTCCACATTATTATCATGCGCGTTGTTCTACGCTTGCGGCACATTGTTAGCCCCCGTGGCGAGGTTTCCTCTCCCATTCCCCTTCGGACGATACAAAGGCCCACCCTTCCCCTAATAGTGTCGTTGTCCACCGTCAAAGTAGTTCTAGCCTTTCTTCCCAATGTTGTCCGTGGTGGCCTGGTTTTTGGCCTGGGGTTGCGGGTTGGAAGGGGTCCGAGTTTGCGTTAGGTACGCGTCCCTTCCCCAATGCGGGTCAACTTTTGCTTTGGCCTTGTCCTCAATGGTGACCTCGGTCTTCTCCTGCTTTGTCGTCTCCCCACGACTCTTTCCCTTTAAACACAAACTTTGGTTCAAGGCATCTTCAGCATAGACTTGGGCAATTACCCTGCGCAAGAGGGTGTCGTATGTTCGTGGGGACTTCAAGAAGATGTCGATTTTAAAGGCTCAAGGGTAAAGACTTGATGTGTTTCGCCTTGCTACAAGGACCGACGTCTCGTATTATGAATCCCTTCTCGATCTTCAATGAGCAATGAAGCGGAAGCAAGTAAGATAGGGCACGCAGGGGTGCGCAGTTCGGAAATTGATAGTACGGCGCTAGGGTTCTAGCGTCGTCTCGATGGGGAATTGATTCCGACAAGCGAAACCTTAGAAGGATTGTAGGGCGATTGGAAGAAGGTTTATAAGGATTTGACACCTGAAGCCTAGGGAAGAGAAACTCGATTCACATAGGCAATTCTATCAATTCATTCAAGCATAAGTTGCAATTGAGGAAGTCTGATATATTAATAGAAAACTAGATCTAAACCTAGAAACCCTAGTGAGAATGGGCCTAAGCATGCAAGCCCAACCCATCTCGCTAATTAAATAAATATCGGAAATAAAATAAATACCAAACTCAGTAATTGTCTCACTTAAAACCCCGATATAAAAATAAAGATAGAAACCCAAAGAGCCGAACCCTTCGAAATATTTCGCAACACTCGAAACACCGTCGGCCGGAGCGCGGTTCGTTCCCTGAGGAGCGCGGTCGCGCTCCTAGGGCTCCAGCCGCGCCCGAGGGTATCGACATGCTAAAGACGCGGCGTGGTAACAGCGGAGGGGAGCACGGGCACGCTCCCAACACACAGCCCGCGCCCGTAGAAGGTGGGCATCTGGCGACGCGTCGCGGGCACGAGGGCGGTAGCGCGGTCGCACTCGGCATTGCTTCGGCCGCACCGACGGGAATTCCTTCGGAAAAGCTTGGCTCGACCCCCGGCTCCTCCAATTGGTCCGAAAGTGTGTCTTGAACCACAGATGTCATCAATATAGTTGAAGGCGGGTCTCGAACCGAACTCATGAATTGGATAGCTTGACTTGAGGTAGAAACCGTTGATGTCGTCCTAGGCCGGAATGCATCAAGACTTCCCATCATAATGTCGCATATCGATGAATCGTCGATGTGTGTTATCTTCGGCACTGTTGTGGTGAAGCTTGTGAAGAAAGCCCCAAGCGACTCGTCCTCGATCACCCTTCTCGACACCCCGAAGATCGTACATGTTCTTCTTGCACATCCATGTTCTTCCAACATCACCATTGGCCAGAAGTTTGATGGTCGGGGAAGTCCTCTTCGCAGGTTCAAGGAGGATCCAAACCGGCACAGAGGTAGAGAGCTGAAGCAAAGGCGATTTTATGGTCGCTCTCTCTTGCGGAATAGTTTTGCCATTCTTGAGTGATTATTGAGTCGATTTGTCTTCCCCGGGTGACAAAGTTGAAGAAGTCGATGGTTCACTTAACAACTTTAGGTAATCTGGTGGCTAGAATCTTAAACAAGGCTTGGGATTTTGAAGAGTGCAGCTGGTGTTTTGTTCGAGGACAGGTAAATGAAGCGACGAATTGGCTGGCATCTTTATGTTCTCAAGAGATGTTTGTTTGCTCTAATGCTCTAATGTTGATGTTGTTGATGACTTAATCATGTTTAGCTTGTATTATAACCAACTTTAATAATTAAGCTTGTTTAGTTGGAAAAGTAACTTTAGTTAGTTAAAAGGCTACTGTAGTAAGGTCGTTAGAACTCTGGTTTGTATCAGTATATAAGGCATGTAACCATGATCGAACAAATTGCGACTCTCAGAAAATTGAATCCAGAAATCGTTTTCTCCTCTTTTCCTTGTTCTTCGAAAAATCGAATTACAAATCTCGCTTTCAATTTGGTATCAAAGCTCAGGGAACGATTAATCCAAGTGAGAAAGGAGAGAGGTTGAGAGATCGACCACAAACACATCCAAAAAAAGTGAGGTGAGAGATTAGCTAAGCATCCACGATGACGGGGGAAGAAACGGCCAGAATCATCGCTTGTATTGTTCAGATGGCTCAATCGCAAGGTCAGACGCAAGGAGATCCACTGACTTTGGGGAATTCCGATTATCCGGGTATGTCCTTAACCACATTTTTGTTTGATGGGAAAAATTTCGTGTCATGGAGTCGACAAATCACCTTGGCTTTAGGAGCAAAGCTGAAACTAGGGTTCATAGATGGGACTATCCCAAAACCTGAAGGAAATCCTCTAGATCTAGCCAGATGGGAACGAGCAGATAGAATGGTTGCTTGTTGGGTGTTGAACTCAATGAATGTTGAGGTTTCTGGTTCATTTGTATATGTGAGCATAGAAAGGGCCTTATGGCTAGATATTCTGGAACGCTTTAGTCAGAGCAATGCACCACTGATTTTTCAGCTCAAGCAAGAGTTCTCTCGAATAACTCAAGAGAATTTGTCCGTCATTGCATACTATGGGAAATTGATGAGGTGTTGGGATGAACTGCATGTTATGAATGGCATACCTGCGTGCACTTATGGTGCCTTGGCTAAGTGTGATTGCAAGGTTCTAGCTAAGGTGGAGGAGCTAGAAGATCAGAATAGGCTAATGCAGTTCTTGATCAACTTGAATCCTGATTTTGATTCTACGAGAAGCCATGTTTTATCACAGGATCCTTTACCAAAACTGAGTAAAGCTTACTATCTAGTGATGCAAGCAAAAACCAACAAGCAAATCACGAGCACAACACTGGATTCAGTTGCATTTGGAGTGGTTAAACAAAACCAGAATGGTGGAGGTTACAAAGGAAATTACACTAAGAAGAAGGATGTTAAGAAGAACAAAGGTGCTGAGAAGAAACATTGAAACCATTGTGGGATGACTGCACACACAGTGGATGAATGTTTTGAGATAGATGGATACCCAAAATTGGTATAAAGGAAAAAAAAAGATGAAAGGGAAGCCTATTGCAGCTCAGGCAATGACTAAAGGAGGTTCTCGGGATACTCCTCTGGATGCTGATGACAAGGGACAAGGCAAATCAACTTTGATCCTGAGATGATGCAAGCCATGTATCAAGAGATGATGAGGATGTTCAAAGGCAAAATGGTGGCCCCTACAGTTGCTAATTTTGCAGGTAGCTCTCTTCTTAACTCTGTTCATCAAAGTTTTAATACACATGAATGGATTTTAGATACAAGAGCAACTGACCATATTTAGAGCAACTTGTTGAGGTTAGAAAGTTGCAATATCTAGTGTTTGTTAAGTTGCCAGATGGGAGAACAAAAAGAGTGGTAGAGGTTGGAAATGTTGAATTGAAACCAGATTTTGTTATAAGAGATGTTCTATACATATCTGAATTCAAATTCAATTTGCTATTAGTTGGAAATCTAATTGCTCAGGAAGATCTGTTGGCTTGTTTTGACAACTATAAATGTCTACTATAAGGCCGTTTGAGTAAGAAGACAGTTGCAGTGGGTGGAGAATTTGGAGGATTATACAAAATTCAAGTTGGGCAGGATATGTAGTAGGAAGAGAATATAAAGCATTTGAAGTCATTGTAGATAAGCATGTTTTTCATGACAGACTAGGTCATATTTCATTTTCTAAATTGAAGTATGTACCAGGTTTTGCCAATATTGATGTTATAGACAATTTTTGTGACACTTGCAAAATGGCTAAGTTCTATAAACTGTCTTTTCCAATGAGTAGTAGTAAAACTGATGCTTTATTTGATCTTTTACATATGGATTTGTGGTGTCCTTTTCCTATTGCAAGTTTGAGTGGTGAGAAGTATTTTTATACCATAGTAGATGATTTTAGTAGAGCTACATGGACCTTCTTGGTTAATGACAAAACACAAGTTTATGAAATTGTTAAGAACTTTGTGCATATGGTCAAGACACAGTTTGGGACAATTCCTAAAAGAATCAGATCAGATAATGGAACTGAACTAGTGAATGCTAAGTGTGGTTAGTTTCTATTAGAAATGGGGTTTTTGCATTAGAAAAGTATGCCTTATTGCCCACAGCAAAACGGTTGAAAGGAAGCACTGACATCTTGTGGAGACAGCAAGGGCATTGAGAGTGCATGCCAACCTTCCTAAAGAATTATGGGGAGACTGTATACTCACAACTACCTACTTGATTAATAGAATGCCACTAGTAAGCATCAACTAGAAAATACCTTTTGAGCAACTGTTTCATAAACAACCTTCATATGATAATCTCAAGGTGATGGGAAGCCTTTGCTATGCAACAATCATAAGAAGGGGGATTGACAAGTTTGATACTAGGGGAAGAAGATGTATTCTGTTAGGATATCCAGTGCATCACAAGGGGTACAAACTCTTTGATTTAGTGACCAAAGAGGTATTTTACAGCAGAGATGTGGAGTTTCACGAGGGGATATTTCCTTTCAAAACTGGCCTTGATTCTACCATAGGGAATGCACCAATATTTCCTAATGTTGCGTCACATTCTACAGAAGATGAGATATCAGAAATGCCACAGGTGAGTTATCTTCAACCATCTACCAGCACGCAACAAGTTGTGAGTCCTCCACAACTACAAGTGCCTGAGTTAGAAGTGGCACAACCAAGAAGATCTTCCAGAGACAGAAGACTACCAGTTTGGTCACAAGATTATGTGATGACAGTTGATGTTGCATAGCTATATGGTGAGCAAGCAACTGAATTCTTTGCTTTCATGGGTAAGGTGGATACAATACATGAGCCATCCACATACCTACAAGCAAAGGGTAATCCTTACTGGGAAGAAGCTATGTAGAAGGAATTACAAGCACTAGAGGCAAATGGTACATGGGAACTGATGCAATTGCCTCCAAGATGTCAAGCCATAGGCTCAAAGTGGGTATACAAGAACAAGTTTAAGGAAGATGGGTCTGTGGACAAATATAAGGCACGGCTGGTTGTAAAGGGTTTTAACCAAAAATTAGGAAAGGACTATAAGCATACCTTTAGTCATGTGGCTAAATTACCCACTATGAGAATTGTCATAGCCATGGCAACAGCAAAAGGATGGCCATTATGTCAACTAGACATAAACAATGCCTTCCTTCATGGTTACTTGGAAGAAGATATCTACATGAAGCCACCAGAAGGGTACACAAAGGCTAATACTCAGCAAGTCTGTAAACTGAAGAGGTCTCTTTATGGGCTTAAACAAGCCTCAAGATAGTGGAATCATGAATTAACCTCTTTTTTGGTCCATTTTGGTTTCACTCAGTCAACCAATGATTATTCTCTCTTCGTCAAGGCTCAAGGTGATTCACTTACAGTTTTATTGGTCTATGTGGACGACATTTTATTGATTGGCAATGACAGTGATGAAATGAATTCAATCAAGGCAACTTTAGATTCCAAGTTCACAATCAAAGACTTAGGTTCTGCTAAGTATTTTCTAGGGGTTGAGATTCAGATACAAAGAAAGGTACTTACCTTAGCCAAAGAAAGTATGTGCATGACATATTGCATGACACACTTGTTGGACTCAAAAGAAGCTCCAAGTCCTATGCCCACTAGTTTGAAACTGTCAAATTCAGAGGGTGAACTCTTGTCTGATGCAAAACAGTATAGACGGCTTATTGAAAGATTGTTATATCTAGCTATTACAAGACCTGATGTCTCATATATAGTGTAGCACTTGTCCCAGTTTGTTTCTCAACCGAGGCAACCACATCTGCAGACAACATTATACTTGCTGAGGTATCTAAAAGGAACCATGGGGAAGGGTTTATTCTATTCAGCACAAAATGACTTCAAGATAGTAGGTTATTCAGATGCTGATTGGGGGTCTTATTTGACTACGAGAAGATCTCTAAGTGGATTTTGTGTGTTCATGGGGACTTCACTCATCTCTTGGAAGACCAAAAAGCAAGCCACGGTGTCACGTTCATTTGTTGAGGTAGAGTACAGAAGTATGGCTTCTACTACGGCAGAGATCGTTTGGACCAGCTACATCTTCCAAGATTTGCATCTTCCAGTGCCATTGTTGGTCACTTTATTTTGTGACAACAAAGCCGCTCAGCAGATTGCTGCCAACCCCTGCTTTCATTAACGCACGAAGCACCTTGAAATTGATTGTCACTTTACAAGAGAAGGTTCGAAGTGGTTTTCTTCGCACAGCTTATGTTCATACCAGTATGCAACTTGTTGATTCCATGACTAAAGCACTTTGCAAGGCTCAACATGAGTTCCTGATGTCCAAGTTGGGTTTGACAGATATTCCAACTTGAGGGGGTGTGATGAATTAATCATGTTTAGCCTTTATTATAACCAACTTTAATAATTAAGCTTGTTTAGTTGGAAAAGTAACTTTAGTTAGTTAAAAGGCTACTGTAGTAAGGCCGTTAGAACTCTGGTTTGTGTTAGTATATAAGGCATGTAACCATGATCGAACAAATTGCGACTCTCAGAAAATTGAATCCAGAAACCGTTTTCTCCTCTTTTCCTTGTTCTTCAGGAAATCGAATTACAAATCTCGCTTTCAATTGTTGTTCCTTCTGAATTATTACAGTTTGTACGTTCGGGCCTTTCTTAGTTTATTGAAGTTAGGGCTGTCCAACGGGTCGACTCGATCCGACCCGTAACCCGTTTTACGAGTTACGGGTCGACCCGTTGACCCGTAAAAAAAAGTCGACCCGTGACCCGACCCGCAACTCGTAAACGGGTTTACGGGTCGGGTAACGGGTTGACTCGTTTGACCCGTTTGACTGGGTCGAAAAGGGTCCAATTTGACCCGTTTGACCCTTTTCGACCCGTAAAATTGACCATTTTTACCCATTTAACCCGTAAACTTTTATTTTTTCCTTTCACTTTCTATAAAAAATATTTTTATTTTTATTTTTTTAATATTACGGTTCAACACGTAACCTAACGGGTCGACACGTAACCCTAAACTAAAAAAAACCTAACACGTAACCCGTAAAATTACGGGTGGGTTGGGTCGGATCGGGTTACGGGTCAATCCACCTGTTTGGACAGCCCTAGTTGAAGTGGGTATTTTAATAAAAAAAACATTAAAAAAAAAGAGAGAGACATACCCAATTCAGATACGTACAATATTTCTGAATGAGACGAAAATATGTACCGTAATGTTAAAAATACTAATTTTAAAATAGAACGTCTGTTATAAAATGCTGAGAAATTTTATATACGGAGTAGTATTTTACTCAAGTGCGGAGTGCAAACCTGGCGCAGAAAATATGTACGTACTAATCATGAACCATGTGTGAAAATATTTTAAGTTTTTAATCATTACTCAGCTGTTCTAAGAACTTTGAACATGTAATAGGCCGGATCCGGCCAACACAATCAAAACCAATGTACTCTATCTCTATTATCTAGCTCTTACAAATTCCGGGCAACAAATATTGAGTCCTTGAATCTAAATCTAACATGGTTGAAGAGGCAACCCATGAAATTAATACAAAAAGTCAGAAGAGGAATCACACATACTAATCAACTTACAATTTAGGACATAAGATTTGGAGTTCTCCGATCGGCGGGTACGGTGCATCGAAAGTAGATTTAGAGGGTCTTCTTTCACTGGACGGTGACACCAGGATTGAGCAGCCCGGCCACCAGGCGAATGGTGGCGTGGGCGGCTCCGGCCTGGTGTCATCGCTCCTGCGAAGGAAGACCCACACCACTCCACACCAAGTCACAGGTACGTGGCTGCTGCTTCAATTCTCTGCCTCTTAATTTGTGTGTATATATAGGCTGCCACCTGCAACCAAGAACAAGAAGAAATTAAGGTGTTGTTGTCTTGTATTTGTATGTGAAGAGGACAGAAACTTAAATAATGGGTGCCTAGTACTGCCTACATTGGCCCCACTTGTTCAAAGTTATGCTAGAGGTCGCAATGAGCAAGGCTGATTATATATTTATAACATAATTAAGTCAATTGGATTCTATGTTAGCTTTTGCCAGCTAATAAACCACAATTTGGATTGGAGAAAAAGGATGTTTGAAGGTGGCTGACAAAAAGGGTTTTTTTTTCCCTTCATGTGTAAATTATTGACAACCATGTGTGGGGGTCAATTTCACTTGTCTTTTTTTAACATTCATTTCATGTATATTCATGGATGTATAAGTCATTTATAGTCAATTGAGACACTTGTCCAGATGTGATAGGATGTTTGCAAGAAATTTTGAATCTTGCTGGTCTAAATTCAACTCTAACAACGCTTAAGCATGGGGTTATTTTTATTGCTAGATAAACGTGCACATCAGAAGAGAATGGCAAGTTGAAGTTTTATTGCAAATTATCTTGTTTGATACCTAAATAAGACTCTCTCTCATTAATTTAACAGGTAAATTTAATGCATCTTTAATGAGACACCAATCCATTGGCATAAAATAGTTTTTATTTGTCAATGGTTTGATTAGTAGAAGGGTTCCTTTCCAACCAACCCCTTAATTTCTCAACTAGTCAAAGATTATAAATTGTTTCAAGTTTCTTTCTATTCGACATGTGTGATATAGAAAAGGAACAGGAAAACAATTTTTTTGAATCTTCCAGTAGTGTTCTTGATAGTTTATCTTACTTTATTTAAAAACAGTAATTTTTTGTAATTTTTTTTAAAGGTAAGTATTCGGAGCATTAAATTGACTTGGTAGTCCGGGAGACCGTAAAAAACGCCATCTATAAACGGCTAGGCAAATCAATAAAGGAGCCACATACAACGTGAGCAGAAAAGAGTAGAGGTGGTACAAACTCTCGAAAGAGAGAACAAAACGAGTTTAGAACCGAAGTGAGTAAACAACGTCGTACGCAAAAGGTCAACCTATCCCGGGGAGTGCAAAATGGACAACCGATATCCCTCCACCGAGATGAAGGATCTTCAGAAGTCTCAGAGCACCAAACGACTTGGCGGAAAACAACTCGATCTGATACTAAACACAGTTCCACCTCTTCGAGAAATTAGTATAGCAAATTAAGTGCGAGTCATCCCTGGAAATAAATCTTCCAAATTTGTACTGCAATCAATTCGTGCTTGAAACACATGTAATCAAACATGCAACACAAGTAACCCAAACTTGCACCGCAAGTAGCTTTGTGAAACTTCTCTACCCAACCTACTATACTTGCAAAAGGTTAAAAACATAAAACAATAAAAGCAAACAACCTTCCAAGGCATGACTTTAAGCCTAAACGAGGTTTTTTGTTTATCTTAGTCTAGCAAAGACTACTATTAGCAAATTATTATTTTTATTATTTTTTTCCTTTTTCTTTCTTTGTGGTAAGCGTACCAAAAATGTGAATCTTAAGGGCCTATTTCTTGTTTTCTTTTTTTCACATAAATCCTCTGCCCAAAATCCCAAATAGGCTCGATTTGGCACAAACAAGTCTGGTCATGGGTGGTAGAAGGACAACAATTTCTGATATGGGCAAAACCAGCTTGAATTCGAAACCAATTTAAGATTTTGCAACCCAAGCAAGAAAGTCAGGATTCAAGACCTTATCGTTTCAAAAGGAGTTATGGCTCAAATTTTAGATTGAATTTCTTTAAAAGTTTACAACCATTGAAGGTTGGTGCATCATTAAAGCCTTTTCGGCAATGCATTAAAAAGCATTCTCGGCAAAGCATGGCCTTCTAGGCCTTGCTATTCATCTCTCCAGAAGAAGAATCAAATAGAGGAAAGAACTTTTTTAATTTTTCTACAAACATCCATAAAATTCGAATCTGAGCTAGGAGTCGGGTAGGCGGTGAGACCGTTGGGAAGTGTAGAGTCTCAAGCTAGTTAAACCAAGGCGGTTCCAACAACGATTGAAGACGGAAGGCAGAATAATTGAGTCAAATCTAAGCAGCGAATATGAGGAGGTGCGATTGTGGAGTAGCAAAGGATGGGAGACAACGTTTATTAGATGATGGAATTTGGGAATTGTTGTGGCAGTATGGTGTTAGGGTTTGAAGGTCGAGGGTGCAGAAAGTTTTTCATTAGCTAGCCATCTCTTATAGTTTTGGTTTTACAAAGCTTTTCAAAATGAGCACCAAATCTTCTGTTTCATATAGGGGTTTTCCTTTATAATTCATATAAAAAGGGAAATTTTCGTTTGGTATTCCTAAAGTTTTCACTTTTTCCGATAATGCCTTGATAAAAAAACTATTTTGGTCGTACCCCAAACTCTTGAAATAGTTCGACTTATACTGTTTTTTATGATTTTATTGAAAATGGTATAGGTATATTTCCAAGGGGATGAAACAAAAAAAAACTTTACAAGGTCACCGAGGACCTAAGAGAATTCAAGAAAACAAGCTACAAAACTACAAAAAAAACAAAGGCTCAACAGAACCAACCGGTAAAAAAGTTACCCCAAAAAAGAGGGAATTCAAGCTAACTAGCTAACAAGCTAACAAGCTAACAAGCTTTACCAAAACAAAGGGGGGAAACCATATTCAAACGGGCAGGTTGTAGCAACATGCTTAGAGGATGCCTAGGGGAAGCAACCATATCTCATCTCTTATCGATCTCGTCTCGACTCTACCTTTGACACAAGTCTTGGAATGGGTGATAGCCTCAAGGGCACAATCAGCAGGCTCAGTAGAGACATTATCAAAGATTTTCTTGTTTTTGGCCTTCCAAATGGAGTACACAAGTGCAGTGAACGCATCCACTCGAACTTTGAAGTAGATGGAGTTTTTGCATCTACTATTGGAAATGAAAGTAAGCCACTCAACAATGGTGCGATCATTGAGTTCGAGACCGGTCCATTCCATGACTGAATTTGTAACACCCCTATTTTGCAGCGATAGGTGTTACCGTCAGTGACCTCGGATTTTACCATCCAAAGTCACACAAGGCTTTATAAGGTATTAAGTTAATAAAAACATGTAGAATTATAAGGTTATTACATAATAATAGAGTTGCTCACGTATGAGACTTTTAAAAACATCCATTACAGACTTTGGCTTAGTTTAACAAGACATAATACTTAAGAGTTGTTAGGCGGCGGAATTTAAATAGTATCGTTTGCATAAGCATAGTGAAACCCGGAAATGAACAAAACACCATTCTTGATTAAATTCGACCTTCCTTCCTTCACTTGATTGATCTTCGTTATTATGCCTTCGATGGAGGTTTCCTAGACTTTGGCATTTGGCGTGAAGGGCGATAAATGCCAGGCAGAAATGTAGAAAAACGGAATTAGTTTAAAGAGACTAAGCAAGCGAGAAAGGACATTCTTAAGGTAGTTCGGTAATGTAACGAACTTAATAAGGAGATATTCGAGATGTGTTTCGAGATATGTAAACTTTTACGTGGAGCTTTTAAGAACGGGAATGAGTAAATCTTGAGATGAGATAACTCTACACCGAGAAGAACAAACTACGAGATTGTAGAACGTTTTAGAATAGAATAAATTTTGGGAACGTTAATTACGCACAAGTTTCTAGAAAACCTCTCGTGCCCTTATCGAACCGAGAGTCGGGTCCATCTTTTAAGTCCGGTCCGGTTTTGATGTCTTTTAATGTGCATGGGCAATTATCTTTATTACGTGTCAAAACTTTACTTAACGTTAATGACTTTTAAATGGTGTGGAGGCTATGAAAGAGTCGAGTCCACTTACGGGGAATGAAGTTTCGACACCTAGCTAGGGTGTAGACAACCCTCCAACGAGTAGGAGCGGACATAGATCATGATCCTTTAGTCAGAGAAGGAGAGGTCGTAAAGCCGTACCACTCGACATGTTATTTAGAGGTGTTCGGGTCGAGCCCGCACCCCTTATTAAACTATTTACGAATTTCATAACGAATCTCGAAAATAGATTTTAAACAAGCAAAGGCCACACAAAACAAGCCTAGCAATATATCTACTAACAATAATAGTAGTAATAATACTAACAAAGGGTCGTTATTTCTAACCATCGATATTTCCTAGGTTCGTTTATTTTAGCAAACAAGGTGTTCCCAACATCGAGAAAGTTAACAGAATCGAATTTATCGAAAGGTTCAAGTAGAATATCCACTTGCCTTGAAAATTCCTTCGGGATTCTACGAACTTGGAATATGGATGTTTTAACGACGCTCGAAAACTTCGACCTAGTTAACCGAAAGAACGAGAACGAACATGTATTAAAATCCTTATTTTAATTTTATTCAACCTTTCTCTTATTTTCCTCTTCTAAGAGAAGGCAAGCTAATCTAAATTATTTGGTTTAATAATTTAGAAAGGAAAAAATGTCAAAATAATAATTCTTTTATTATTATTTCCAAGGTGATACTTTGTAAGTATTTTATAACTTAAGAATACTTGTTTTAAGAAAAGTAATGCAAGGCTTTAATTATTCAAATGAAAACCTTTTTAACCCACATGCAAAGTATATATATATATATATATATATATATTTAAAATAACTATATATATGGTTTGCATGCATCAATATTTTATGCAAGACTACTTTGTTAAATATTATTCTTAAAACCAATTCACCTAAAATCATGATTTACTTAATATAAAATTATAGAAATTTTTTAGACTTGTCATGCATGTGAAGATTTATTCCAAAATTTCCATAAACTAAACCTGCATAACATTATATGATTTATTTAATTATCTAATACCTTTATAAATTTACTTTTAGTTCTAGAAAATCATAAATAATTTATTCAAGTGTTAACAATTTAGGGGAAAAGTACACGCACTAGGATTTAATTCATGAAAACCCTTTTAAAGTTACATGCAAGAAAACATGTCTTGTTTTTATTAAACTCTTCTTTGATCACAAATTCTCATAAAAATATTCTAAGGTTTATAAAGACGAGTAAGTTTCTTGTAAAAATGCTTCTTAAAATGAAAAATGCGAAGCAATTCTGGCCATTGGATGAGAAACATTCATGGTCTAGATTAGAGATTGAGTTTTTTTTTTAAAGTAGCAAAAAACTCACACGGTGGCATTATTGTAAATATGTTAAACTGTCTACCCCTAACCTAATTTAGCAAGAAAATCATTCCCCCACTCTCACTCTCGTGTTCACAAGAGACGACGAATGAAACGACACTCCTCCCTCTCATCTCTCTCTTGAGTTCGATCAAACTCATGCTCCTCTCACTAATTCAATCGGCTTCTCGTTCCCACATGGTGTTTGGCCCTCTCCTTTTGATCTCGCTCGATTTGATGGCCACACAATGTTTGACTGCTCTTGAGCAATTAGGTTTCGAAATGCCTCCAAATCAAAAGCAAAAGGTAGATCAAAATCCTAAAACCTTAAAATCAGGTGTTTGGTGCTTGAATGTGACACTACACCATTCTGCAGATTTAGCGACCATATTTTGGCGACCACGGAATATGGTCGCTAAATGGCGACCATATGGTCGCCAATGGTCGCAAATCTGGACGTCAAAATGGGGGAAAAAAATAAAACCAAATTAGCGACCACGTGGTCGCTAAAATTGGCGACCACGTGGTCGCTGGGCCTTTATAGTCACAACAAGTGCGCGGGGAAATTTCCCGCCAGCATGTAGCGACCATATGGTCGCTAAAGTTTGCGACCATATGGTCGCCAACGATCTCGCGACCACTTGGTCGCAAACTGTGGCAACCATATGGTTGCTGACTTGGTCAGATGTTTTGGCGCGCCATATCTATTTTGGCGGGTAGTATCCCGCGTTTTTGGCGACCACTTGGTCGCTAAAAACAGTAATTGGTGAAATTCCCGCCATTTCAGCATATATTGCATTCTCATTCCGCTAAAAAATGCACTCTCATTCCGCTTCAAAACAACTTCACTCTCATTCCGCTTTCTTCCAAAATATTCACAAAAGAGAGAAAAAATCAACCACAATTGTGAATTGATTCTAGGAAGAAATTCCGTCAAGTTTTACCGACATCCTCACTAAAGGTATGTATTTAAATCTTATTCCTAATTTTTCATTCCGTCATTATATTCTTTTAGATAAATATTGACGGTAGAAAGCTTCCGTTTATATATTTATAAGAGATTGTGTTACAGAATTTTACCGCAAATAGCAATTGGTTATGTTGTAAATGGCTGTTCTGTTGTTCTGAAGCTGGCGACCATATGGATGCTAAATAGCGACCATATGGTCGCTAAATGCATATCAAAGACCATACCAGCTTCAGAACAGCAGGAAGGAAAAAATGCAGTTGAATTAATTTAATTGTACTCTTATTTTGAAATGCAGGAAGGAAAAAATGCGTGAGTGGATGTATGTGCGTAATATAGATGGTTTTTTGAACAACAAGTTTTTAGCTGGCGTAGAGAAATTTCTGGAATTCTGCAAATCTATGCCGTCCTATAACCCATCCGAATTAAGGTGTCCGTGTCGGAGGTGCAAGAATAAGAAAATGAAATCTGTGGATGATGTACATTATCACCTTGTTAAGGAAGGTTTTGTTCCGAACTATTACCATTGGGTTTCGCGCGGGGAGACAGATGAAAGGTTCGCTGCATTGTTGGCCGAGTCTAGACAACATGAAGGTTGTAGCAGTTCTGATCCAGCACCACCATTAAATGGTGGGAATGATAATCGAATGGAACAGATGGTGTATGATGGTTTTAATTATGGCCGAAGTGATTACACTGTTGAGGATCACGTGCAGAATGCGGATATAAGGCATGAGTCAGGGGAGCAATATTATAATGAAGTGCCCAATCCCAATGCACAGCGTATGTACGACATGTTGTCGGCCGCAAATAGGCCTTTGTGGCCTGGATGTGATATGACGCAGTTGGAGGCTGCGACTAAGCTACTAAGCCTAAAGTCTAAGCTAAGGATGACGGAGCGCGGATATGACGATCTCGGATTTTTGCGGACGCGTTTCTCACCCGGAGACGACATTACCAACCACATTTTACGACACGAAAAAACTGGTTGAGGGTCTCGGTCTTCCTTACGAGATGATTGATTGTTGTCCAAACTCTTGCATGATATATTGGGGTGCAGATGCAGAATACGCGACATGCAAGATATGTGACTATCCTAGATGGAAGCAAGGCAAGACAAAGCTCATTCCTTATTCTCGTATGTTTTACTTGCCAATAACTCCACGGTTGCAGAGGTTGTACGCATCTGTGGTGACTGCCGAACACATGAGATGGCATGTAGAGCATGCACAAGATGGGGTGATGAGACATCCTTCAGATGCAAAGGCATGGAGGCACTTCAATGCTGTGTGGCCAGATTTTGCATCAGAAACACGAAATGTGAGACTAGGCTTGTGCACGGACGGTTTCAATCCGTTTGGGGTGTCCGGGCGCCAGTACTCATGTTGGCCTGTGATTCTGACACCCTACAACCTTCTGCCGTCGATGTGTATGTGAGAAGAGGTTATGTTTTTGACGGTTATTGTACCTGGACCGAAGAGCCCGAAGTAGAAGTTGGATGTCTACTTGCAGCCGTTGGTAGCCGAGCTGAAGGATCTGTGACTTAATGGGGTGTGCACATACGATTCTTGGAGGAAGCAGAATTTTGTGTTGCGTGCAGCTGTAATATGGACTATTAGTGACTTCCCCGCATATTCGATGTTGTCTGGTATGTTGTTAATTTTACATATGCTAATCAATTTGAAACTATTATATATAATAATAATACATATATATGATTAATTTGTGAAATTTAATTAATGTGTGATACAAAATATATGTTTGTGTAGGCTGGAGCACTTTTGGGAAATACGCGTGTTCTTATTGCATGGAGGACACCGATGCATTTTATCTAACACATGGACACAAAATGTGCTGGTTCGATTGTCACAGGAGGTTTACAGAACCTGATCATCGCTTCCGAAACAACAAGACTGATTTCAAGAAAGGTAGACGGGAGCGTCGTGGTCCCCCAGTACTTCGTGATGAATACGAGATATTAGACCAGATAAACAATATGGGCTTGATGAAGATAACTGAAGTGGGAGCTGAGGAGCACAATGCCGCGGTCAGTAGAGGTTCGGGTTGGAAGAAGAAAAGCATTTTTTGGGACCTACCTTACTGGCCTAGTCTGCTGGTAAGACATAATTTAGATGTCATGCACATTGAGAAAAATGTCTTCGATAATATTTTCTTCACCATTATCGATGTTCCGGGGAAGTCGAAAGACAAGTGGTCGGCTAGAAAGGATATAAAGGAATTGTGCAAGCGTCCGGAGTTGGAACCTGATGAGGAGGACAATAGGTACCCAAAGGCTTGTTATGCACTAGATCGTCATGAAAAACAAGTGCTTCTAGATTGGTTGAGATCCGTAAAATTCCCGGATGGCTACGTCTCCAACTTGAGCCGCTGCATTGACTTGCACAAGCTTAGGCTCTTTGGGATGAAGAGCCATGATTGTCAATCGAACATTGCAACACTTGCTCGTGGACCCTCTAAAAAAGTGAGGACATATCCTGGTTACTTTGTCAATGGTTACCGATTCCACACGAGGGCACAGACATCAACCAGGGCCACTGACAGTAGTGGAGTTTGTGTTCTAGGACAAAGCTTCGACACCGACGAGGAGGACTTCTATGGTGTGCTAGAGGAAATCATTGACTTGAATTACCTATCTCCAACCCTAAAGCGCCCTATTGTCTTTAATTGTTCGTGGTTTGACACTAGAAGTCCTGGAGGAACACGCATTCACCCTCACCTAAAGCTTGTCGATGTGCATCGACATAAAATGTTGAGAACAAAAGATCGTTACATATTAGCACATCAAGCCACTCAAGTTTATTTCCTCGATTACCCAAAGGTGAGGCGTGCAGATGCTGAATAGAGAGTGGTCTGTAAAGTGAAGTCACGAGTGTGGCCCGATGAAGGTACGTGCGTAAACCCTCATGAGAGTGGGTCCAGGGGCGTTGCCATTGAGGAGGCATTTCAACATGATTCTTCCCTTCCACGAGTTATCGACGACACACAAGATAATTATCCACTTGGTCCGTTAAACGACCCAAATGGAGAGGATCATGTCGTTGAGGATCAAGAAGAGACGTCTACTGAAACGTCTGAGGGTGAGTTTGAGAGTGAGACGGATACAGATGAGGAAGACATGTAATCAGAATACTACTATTGTATTGTCATTCACTTTTCTGATAACACTATTGTTTTAATTTGTCATTCACTTTTTTGATAACACTATTGTTTTAATTTGTCATTCACTTTTCTGATAACACTATTGTTTTTCCATTCACTTTTCTGATAATACTATTGTTTTTCCATCCTTTCTAACCATAAAAGGAGATAACCATCTCCAATGCTGAAATACCTTCCCAGTGAAAACTCCCCATCTTCACCTCAAACTCATCCTCACCTCAAATCCGACCTAAAACTTCCTTAATTCCTCAAATGGCTCAGAGGAGATTGTGTACCAAGAGAACGACCGCCTTAGCTCTTGAAGTCATCAATTTCTCCATTGTGCATGTGCGTGGGGATAGGGAGACAAGAACCGAATGGAGCGACGTACCAAATCTCCAATTAAGACTAGTCATCGATGATTGGACAGTATCTCCCGGGGGAGCACCACCAGGTTTTAGCCGTTTTTTCTTGAACGGCGACGACATCACTGCTCGCATTGCAGCTAGGGAAACGGTTGTGCAGCTTCGCGTGCTCGAAGGTGCTGAGATCCGGGCGGTTTATATTCCACATACAACATGAGAGTCCATTAATTGTAGTTGTTTGTTTATGTTTCCACTTAAAAGCTTCACTTTGTGTTGTTTGATTTAGTTGTTTGTCACTTCATTTAATGTACTTAGGTCGCAAGTGTTTGTAACTTGGTTTCGTTTGGAAGCAATGAAGTTGTTTGTAACTTGGTTCCGTTTGGAACCAATGAAGTTGTTTGTAACTTGGTTTCGTTTGGAATCAATGAAGTTATTATCATTTACCATATATTCCTATTTACTGAGATGGATTGTAGTTGGATGTCCCATTTGAACTCGTTTGTTTTCTCCCATTTGAGTCCTCGAGCCAAATATTGTTGGTAGAAAGTGTTTGTTCAAATGTAATATCTCCACTATAGCAATATAGCGACCACATGGTCGCGACCTTGAATAATTTTAGCGACCATATGGTCGTTATATTTAAAATTTTAGCTCGAAATTTGGTTTTTTAGCGCGGAGTTTGATTTAATTTTGTAAATAGCGACCATACGGTCACTATTTAGCGACCATATGGTCGCCAAGAACGAAATTTATGGCGCCACCTGGAGGGAAAATCTGAAAATTCGATTTTTCGCGAAATATTTCGATTTGCGACCACATGGTCGCCAAGTGGCGGCATGGCCCACCACTTAACTTGCTTACATTTAGCGACCATATGGTCACTAACCCTGAATAAGAAGGAGAACACGGGTTCTCCTTCGTCATTTCCGCCTTCTCTATCTTCGTCATTTCCGCCTTCTCTGTCTTCGTTCCCGAGCACGCCGCCGCCTCCGCCTCTCCGCCGCCTCTCTCGGCCCGCCGTCAGCACCGCCCGCCTCGTGCGCCTCCTCTGCCCGCTGTCTCCACTGGAAGCCTCCTCTGCCCGCCGCCTCTCCGCGCCTCTGCCCGCACGCCGCCGCCTTCGACCCCGTCTCCGCCTCTCCGCCGCCTCTCTCGTCCGACTGCCACCTACTCCCCGCCATTTGCATTTAAGTGGTTGATTTTTGTAGTTGTTGTAGATTTTGGTATTTATTTTATTGTTGTTGATTGGGGATTTGATTGATTGAGAAATTGATTGGTATTGTTTAGGGGTTAGGGTTTATTTGTTATTGTTGAATGAGAAATTAATTAGTTGATTTTGTTTAGGGGTTAGGGTTTAATTGTTGTTGTTGTTGAATTTGAGAAAATTTGAAAAATTGATTAGTTGTAGTTGTTTAGGGGTTATGGTTTAGTTGTTGTTGTTGTTGTTGTTGTTGTTGAATTTAAGAAAATATGATTGAGAAGTTGTTGTTGTTGTAGTTTGTTGTTGTTATTGGTTAGGGTTTAGTTGTTGTTTTAGAAATTGATTGAGCAAAATTTGATTGATTAAGATAGAGTTTGATTTGGAAAAAATTGGATTAAACATGATTGTTGTTGTTGATAGAGTTTGATTTGGAAAAATATTAGACTAAATTGATTGTTGTTGTTGAAATGTTGAGAAAAATTGATTGTTGATTTGTCAATTTTGAATGAAAGTCATTGCTGTTGTTTAATAGACTTTGAATAAATTGATTGTTGTTGGGAAAAATGAAATTGATAGAGTTTGAATGAATTAGAACAAGTTGATTGTTGATTTCTCAAGTTTGAATGAAATTGAATGTTGTTGTGCAAATGTTGGGAAAAATGAATTTGTATTGAATTGTTTGTTTTTAGTTGTGTTATTATGGCTGGAGGATCACGCCGACGTGGACGAGGTCCTCGTCCGGACGAGGACTCGCCCGAGGCGACCCACACGGACACAGAGGAGGCAGGCACCCAAGCGGAGGAGTCCCGAGCCACTATGTCCGTGTCCTCGTCGGGATCGAGTCGAGGGCTCGATCCCAATCGTGTTCATGATCTTTATATTGTCGGAGGGTGGTACGTACAATTTCTTCTAAGACAAATTTTTTATTTAAAGTCTTTTCTTACTTTTAAATATGTTATAACATGTGTTTTGAAATCTCGCAGCTTGCAGCCGCCGGGACTTGTGTCGCGGTGGTCGACAAGCATTCTACAAAGTCAACCCGACGATAAGGCATCGCAGTTCGACTTTGCCTCCGCCGTGTCGAAGCAACGTTGGTTTGATGCTTGGAAGGTAATTTTTTTTTGTATTTCTTTTTACAATTGCCGCATTAATTAATTACTATTTTTAATTAATTGTTTGTTGGATTTAATTAGACGTACTTTAGGTGGGATGAATCCCAGCCGAGTATGGACGTCGAGTCCGTCCGGTTGCTGTGGGAGAAGAGAGCGAAGAAGAGATACGATGACTTGATTGGGAAGCACCGTCGGGACGGGAAGAGGTCGGCATTCATCGAATCCGCCACTTGGGAGAAGTGGAAGAAGACAGATTGGGCCACAGATTCGTTCAAAGCCAAGTGTGCCCGCCAGAAGGCAATCCGAAATGCCAATCCGGCGAACCACAGTAGTGGTTCGAGGTCCCACCTCGACAACATGCGTCGCTTGGTAAGTATTTTATCTTAATTAGATTAAATTTAAATTAAGTTAATTTTTTTAATAGTTTGTAACACCCTTAATGAATTTCGTAGGAGCAACACCTGCAACGCCGCATCACGCCTCTCGAGCTTCTCATCGAGACGCACACGCAGGGCGCCGATCGGCACATTATAGACGAGCGGTCGTCCTTAATCGCTGTAAGTTTTAATTATTTTTCCTCATTTTCCTCAATTTTAAAAGGAGTTGGTGTTGTGTTGTTGTTGTTGTGTTTGTTATTGTTGTTGTTGTTGTTGTTGTTGTTGTTGTTCTTTGATTTGATTGAGAAGTTGTTGTCATTGTTGATTTTTGTTGTTGTTGTTGTTGTTGTTGTTGTTGTTGTTGTTGTTTGTTGTTGTTGTTGATGTTGTTGTTGTTTGTTGTTGTTGTTGATGTTGATGTTGTTGTTGTTGTTTGTTGTTGTTGTTGTTGTTGTTGATGTTCTTGTTGTTTGTTGTTGTTGATTTGATTGAGAAGTTGTTATTGTTGTTGAATTTTGTTCTTGATTTTTTATGTTGTTGTTGTTTGTTGTTGATTTGTTGTTGCTGTTGTAAATGTAAATAGTTTAGTTGTTGTTGATTGTTGTCGCTAAATGTTGTTGTTGTTGTTGATTTTTGATATTGTTGTTGTTTGTTGTTGATTTGTTGTTGATGTTGTAAATGTTTAGTTGTTGTTTGTTGTTGTTGTTGTTGTTTTTGATTTGTTGTTGTTGTTGTTGTTTTATTTTAATTATTTGCGTGATTAGGCTCGGACCCAGGAGCTCCTCACCCAGAGGTCGGCGGAAATGGGCACCCCGCCGTCCTTTCAGGACCAGTGTGATGCCTTTCTTACGGCAGCTGGGGGGTGGGCCTGGGAGGTTCCGTCTTCGGCCTTGGCAACGCCGCCCATGAGTTTTACGGCGAGCGATTGACGGCGCCGCGTCGTCCAGCTCTCGGGTGGCAGAATTATCGCAGGAGAACGTCAACCTTAGGCAAGATGTGGATAAGCTCAAGAGTAAGATGTCGAAGTTCGAGGAGTGGATGCGCCGGTACCAAGGGGGTGAGGGTGGGTCCCGCCCGTCCGGTCCAGACGGCTCCGGCGATGAGGACGGCTCAGGCGCCGCCGTATAGATTAGCGTAGTTTTATTATATTATTGTAAATTATTTGAATTTATGAATTTATGTATGTAAATTATTTGAATTTATGTATGTAAATTATTGAAATTTATGGAAATTAATGAATTTGTAGTAATTAATGAATTATTAAATATTAATTATTTATATTAATTCGTAATTATTTATAATATTTCGTAATTATTTTTTTTTAAATATAAAACATTTGCGACCATATGGTCGCTAAAAACATCGTGACCATGCACCCGTAGGCGCACGATCGTGCGCTTTGAACCAGAGAAAGGCGTCCCCATGCGTTTTTTTGTTGCTTTTAGCAACCACATGGTCGTTATGGTCGTCAAATAGGTCGCCCCAAGGGTGGCGACCAATGGTCGCCAAATCAGATCTTAGTGCTGAAAACTTTGTTATTTTTGTCATACTATGAAAACATAAACAAAAGTGCACACATTAATATCAAAAGTGCAATTCGAAATAAGTAAAGTGCAATACAAAGTACGAAAAGTGCATTGTAAAATACGAAAAGTGCAATTTGAAGTAGTAAAAGTGCATTATAGAGTAGAAAAAGTGCAGTTCGAATGACATATTGTGTAATCATGTAGAAGATTTTCAAGAATGGTTGTTATGTGTCCTTAGATTCTAAAGTGCATTTAAAATGCATGTTCAAAGGCATAATTTAAGAAAAGCTTATTAGCTCAAATGGAAGAGCAATGTGCTTACGCACAAATATGTGGGTTCGAATCCCATATAAGCTAATTTGATCATGACCTTCTTTGAAAAATAGTTGTTGACTGGTTATTTGTCGCACAATGGTAAAATATTATTTTTTCTAATAAGTAGCTAGTTAGGTTGAGAATAAATGTGTTTAGAAATTAATTTGTGTAAGATATCATATTAGCCTACGTAGGAGTCGAACCTACATCTTTGTGCACAAGCACATCGCTCTTCCATTTGAGCTAATAGGCTATATTTATAAAGGTAAATTATGAAAAAGAAGTGTCAGATAACTATCACATAGCTTCCATATTCAAGTTAAAAGCAGAATTAGTATAATTAGTAGGCAAAGCTTAATTAATATTTGAAGAAGACTTGATGTACCCACTAAAACATAAAGCGAAATCAAATATGTTAATTCAAATCAGTAAAAGTGCATTACAAATATATAAAAGTGCATTAGAAAGTAGGAAAAGTGCATTATAAACTAGAAAAAATGCATTATAAATATATAAAGGTGCATTAGAAACTGGGAAAAGTGCATGACAAAAATGTTAATTAAAATCAGTAAAAGTGCATTACAAATATATAAAACGTGTAGTACAAAGTAGGAAAAGTGCATTACATGTGATTAGTCAAAGTGCATGCCTATACGATTACCGAGTGTATTGTAAAGTAGGTAGAGTGCATTACAAAATAGTAAAAGTGCATTAAAAAGTATGAGTGTATTACAAAGTAGGAAAAAGTGCATGTCTATATGATTAGTAAAAGTGCACGAATTATATTATTATTAAAAGTGCACTACAAAGTAGATATAGTGCATTCCGAATACAGTAAAACTGGAATGCAAAATATGTAAAGTAGATTAGAAATTTAGAAAAAATCCAACCAATTCCGAATTTTTCCTTAATCTGGCCAACATAATACTCAAGCTAACTAATCTAGACAAATTAACACATAGCATGACTGATACTCCATTCATAGATGCTCTGGATGTTGGTTTGTCGTAGGAACTCGAAATCAATACTCAGAGTACAACAAACATGAATGGGGGCTAATGAAAACATCGATTTCGAAATTAACACATTAACACATATGAACGATACGAAATTAACACGCACAAACGTCCATTTCGAGCTTAAAAGCCAACAATGGGGGATTTTCAACATCAAAACCCTCTTTTAGATGATTTAGAAACTCTAGAATATCATATAAATTGATGAAAATCAAGAAAGGAAGAACAAAATACTAATTTCTCTCATAATCTACAAAGATTGTGGAAAAAATTTAATTCGATTTGTAGATGTGAGAACGATGAAGTAGAGGTGGAGTCGATTTCCCCAATCCCCAGAACGCCATCGAGCAAGAGATTGAAGAAGGAAGGAACAATAAAAAGCTTAAATGAATATTTTATTAAAAGAGTTAAAACGACCAACTTACCCCCATTTAAATAAAACAAGATAGAACATCAGTCGTTGGATCTCCTTGATCCAACGGTTATGAGAGCTCCTTATTTTATAGGATGAGAATTTGTTTTATTTGAACCAAACTCTATAATGTAAGAGGATTTTATTCCTAAAAATCCTATTAATGTTACATGCACGAATATGTATAATTTAATTAAGCATGTCTTATTTTTATTAGACCTATTTATCTTCAAAATTCATATAAAATCAACCAAATGCTTATATAGGACATGCATGAAGATTTAATTCATAAAAATCTCTTTAAAAACACATGCAAGACACTTTTGTTTTAATTGATCATATCTTGTGTTTGTTAAACTTGTATAAATTAAAATTCATAATAAAAATTCATTTCAAGGTTTATGTATGACATGCATGAAGGTTTCATGCATGAAAACTATATCTTAAATAATTATCAATAATGCCTTTATAAAACCAAGAATTTTTGTATAAAAAGAAAGGAAGACTAGGTCCTTTTAACTAAATAAAATCAGAATTTATCAAGTTAAAATTCACTTTTAAAAGTGTAGGATTTAGTACAAACTCTCTTATAATTTGTAGAAAAAATTTCTTCTTTAACAATCCTTGCATGCATGTGCAAATCATAAGAGATATTCTATTTTTTTTTATAAACTTTCATAATCTGATTTTTTAAAGAAAATCTGATCCTAATAGTGAGTTTAAGATGCTAAAATCATACTCAAAATAATTTAAAAAGGTCTAGAATTTATACCCTTAATTTGTGTTTAATCTTGGAGGAAGAACACACAAGGGAGCAAGGGGAAGGAGGGTCGACCAGCAGCTTCGGCGGCCTGGTGGCACGCGACTCTGGTGGCAGCACAGGCTGATGGCAGACGGCGGTGGTTGGAAGAAACAAGGCAAGGCTTTAGTTACTCTTTTGTGGAGTTAAATGGAAGAAATAGACAAGAAAGAGAGCTAGAGAGCTGTGACTTTGGTGAGTGTTTTCTCACAAGCCTTAGGCCTTTAAATAGAGGATTTTGTTAGTGGAGATTGTAGAGAATCAAATCTTGCAAATCATGATTCACAATATATCCCATGGTGAGTGGAAGACTAAGATATTAGATCTTACTAACTTAGGTCAAGTGGGTGGGGATGGAAGAATTGGATTTTAATGACATAATCCAAAAAGAATGAGTGGAAAATCTCTACCCATATCCCATTAGATCTCTCCCTTTAAATGATCCGACGCGTTTCCAAACGGACCGAAAGTCAGTTTGAAACGCGCGTCGGAACGATCAGGTTTTACGAATAGAATTTCCGTTAGTTACAAATTTATTAAATTCCGTTTTTAATAAATTTTATTTATTCAAAAAATTATTATTTCATAAGAATTATAATCTATTTATTTTAAAAATAGATTTTGAATAAAAAGGAAATTTTATGAGATTATTTTAATTAATAAATAATTAATGATTAAAATAAAAACAATTTAGTCATAAAAATAGCGGCTATTACAGAATTGAGGACAAAAGAAGAAAAGGGACACAAGAACCACTGGTGGTTGGCGGTTTCGTTGTTGGAGGAACAAAGAGGGCATTCGGCCGAGTCGACCCTCCAAAGGTAATGTAGGCACACACGAGTTGGTGCACGATTCTCAGCAGCAAGCCAAGTGATAAAGGAACATCTAGGAACACAGCAACTCATCCAAATGGCCTTACACCACTCAAGCGTAGGGCCCTTACCCCTCCAGACGTCGTACGTTGTAATGGAGATGTCTCTACGACTGCAACTTGCCTAGAGGAAGTCCTATTCGATAGGATTGTGGCTCTCCATAACCGACTTAAGATCATCTCTGATGCGTAGGATGGTCTTCCACATCCAATTGTCATCAACTCTTGATCTGACTTCCCAAATGTTATCCTACTAAAGGTAGTTGAACTGGACCCAATGAAACCGTATGTTGTTGGAGTTGTTGTCAATGTCGTGAATGAGTTGCACAATGTTGGACTTATTCCAAGACAAGAGTTCTTTGATTCCAAGGGCCCCCTCTTCCTTGAGGTGTGCAAGGTCCCTCCAAGAGACAAGAGCTCTGAGTCAATATTCCCACTTCACAAAAAGCTCCTAAGGAGCCTTTATATGTTCTTAATGGTCGTTTTAGGAAGGATGATAGCTTTAAGCCATAACTTACATATCCCGGAGAGCACGAATCAAATGATTTCAACTCGACCATAGTAGGAAAGCCGCTTTGCTAACCAAGAATGGATCCGGATAGTAATCTTATCAATCAGGTTGTTGAATTTAGAGCTTTTAAGCACGTAGAAGTACATCGGCAGGCCAAGGTAGGAGATGGGAAGTGTGCCCTACTGGAGGCCAGTGACATGAGTCAGCTTGCTGAGAATGTTGGGTTCAACCTTAGTAGTGAACAAAATGGACTTGGAGTGGTTACATTGAAGCCCAGAAGCTGAATGGAACTCCTTAACAGAATTGACGAGGATAGAGACGTATGCATGTCGTCCCTAGTGAAAAGGAAAACATCATCTCAAAAGCCAGATGCACTAACTACAACCTATGATAACTTGGGTGAAATTTAAGGGGGGGGGGGGGGGGGGGGGGGTGATGCGCATATACTCTAATTTGCTATTGAGGAATTCCAAAAAGCAAAAATGCAAGGAGATAAGGGGTCGCCTTGCCAAATTCCTCATTTTCCCTTAAAGAATCCAGTCATGGTGTCGTTGACATCGATCGAGAAGCTAGTGATAGTGATGCAAGCCTGAATTACATGAGTGAAATGCTCAGGGAAGCGTAGGCCGCAAAACACATTAATGATGAAGTTCTAGTCAAAAGTGTCATATGCCTTCCGTAAGTAGATTTTAAGGGCATGACAAGGAGAGACATTGGCCCTACCATAATGTTTAAACAAGTCTTGGCACACTATCACATTGCTCCACACACATCGGCTAGGGAGATAGTTGTGAGCAACATCCCGAAGTCTACTAGCCAAGACCTTAGCAATAATTTTGTATATCATGTTGCAACATGAGATTGGCCTAAAATCTGAGAGATATTTAGTGCATTTATGTTTTGGAATCAAATGGATGACGGCAGAGTTGATCTCCTTCAAAAGCTTGCAATTTGAGAAGAACCCCTAGATCGCGTTGGTGATGTCTTGCCCAAGAATACCCCATGCCTTCTTGAAGAAGAGACTATTAAACCCATCAGGCCCTGGGGATTTGGAATCAGCAGTGGTGAAAACCACATTCTTAACCTCGACAATTGAAACTGGATGACAAAGAGAAATGACCTCATCAAGGGAGACACAAGGCTCGAGGTCACAAATGAATGGCTCGACCTCAGTGGTCTTAGAAGAAGTGCCGAGCAAAGCTGAATAATAGGATACAATGTGTGTGTGTTGATATTTGAAGGGCGGACTAAAGATATCATATTCTCATCAATTAAACTGAAAATGTTACTCGATGTCTTTCGATGCTTGAATGAGGCATGGAAAAAGGTAGAGTTCTCATCACCATGACAAATCCAAGAGGTCTTGGCTCTTTGGGCCAGGTCTGAAGTAATTTTGTTTTGGGAAAGGCAAACGTCAAAGAGCAAGTTTTGCTCCATTTGAATGAGGGGAAATTTGAATGGGTCAGCTTTGAGGTTGGTTTGGACATCATGGAGTTGATTTTTAAGGTTGCAGAGTTGGCCATCGATGTCACTAAATATTGCATCATTCAAAATACGAAGTTTTTGCTTGAGATACTTGAGCCTTTTCACAATTTGGAAGAACAGGTAGCCACGAATGTTCAAGTTCCATGTTTCTTGGACCAAGTCAAGAAAGGAAGCATTAGAAGGCCAAATGTTTCTAAACCGGAAGGGAACACGAGCAGCAACAAACAGATGAAATTTTAGAATGCATGGTGAGTGGCCAAAAATTGTTGTGCACGATCCTATCGAGTTTTACGTACTTCCTCAAATCCCAATTCTAGTTATTTGTCAATGTGAAGAAACACCCTTCACTTCTCATATCAGTCAAATCAGTCGAGAGAAGAAAGTGCTTGAAGTGAGGGCATGCTCTACTTGTGCTTCAATCATCGTTGAGATGTTCATTGCTTCTCATGGTGGCACTAAAGTCGCCCAAAACCGCCCACGGGAGAGAGCAATTACGGTGAAATTCCAAAACCTCATTCAAGAGATCTCTCATGCTGCTCTCAGAGTTGTGGCCATAAACAATTGAGATCAAGAACTTGCCATAGCAACCGACAAAGTTAACCTTTTGCAGTGGACCAATTGATCAATTGGTCCACCATCTCTAATCATGATCAAAGACGGTGATAGGATTGCACTAAAAAATATATGGATCCCAAGCAACGTATATTTGACAGTTATTGCCAAGATGGCCATTGTGAATACGGTTCCACCCCTCAAAAAAGGGGATGTATAATCTCTGAATATTAACAAAAGCAACTTTGGTTTCTAGGATAGACAAAATTTTAATTCTAAAATCTTTGACGATATTTAAAAGCACAACACCTTTAGAGGAGGTGTTGCAACCCATTATGTTCCAACTAGCAATAACGACTCTTTCCATCAAGGGGGTGGATAGAGGATTACCTGCCAGACTTGATCCTTGGAGGACAATCTCGATTTTTCTAGTTGAAGCTATTGAAGGAGGTGGAAGTGGGGGAAAATCCAAATTAGACTCCACATTGCACTGAGATGCGGATGCTCTGCTGCGATCTCCAACAACACTCTTGGGAGGATTAACGACAGTGGGTGGCAGGGCCCATGCCCTTGTAGTTCGGGATAAATGCATGAGAGATGTTGGAATCCAAAGGCATGGCAGACCCCACACTTGGTGCAACCATTCCAGAGTCCTTGACGACATCAAGAGAATGCATCTTGAGAGCTCCGCCAGGAGGAGTTGCACCTGACTTCCTAATCCAACACCTAATTGGGCGATGGGCAAAGGGAGGCTTAGGAACTTGAGCTTTCAAGCAATCCCCTTGTTTTTGGCCAAAAGAATTACATGTGGTACAAGACCACGACTTCCGGTCGAAGCGGACCGATTGGTCGATTATAAGGTCGTCATGGTCTTTAATGCGGATCGAGCTCTTTGAGGTGTGCATGGCATTGACCTCAACCAAAATGCAAGCAAAAGCAACTCTACTCCATTCATGGGTTAACTTGTTAGTGGAGATTGGGTCATCGAGAGAAGTTCCAATTTTACATAACCCCTTAGTTGTTCAAAATCGGATGTTCGGGTCGGGGAGGGAGGCCCATAAGAGGACTAAGAGTTTGCGTTGAGTTTCATGCCAGGAGACCGTTGTTTGAGGAGGATTGGTCTGATTCCTCCGAACATCCACGGCCCGCCATCTCAAATCTTTTCAACATAGAAAGCCGATTCAAACCTGAACAAGAACACCCCTTCCTTATTTTGCATGATCTTGGGTTTGGCAACCCCGTTTGATGCGTTCCGCCTTTCGGGTGGATCGCATGGGTGCCCGATCTACGCTTGGAAGGGCCTCATATCTTCTCCAACGAATCGTAACAAGGATAAGCGCAAACCACAAGGTGGCTCGTGAGGGAAACTGGACGTATTGAGTTTCGGTGGCCTAGGGCCGAGACGAGGGCGTTAAGAAAAGGGATAGAAAAGGGTCGGTTCAAGAACCGGGTTTGACGCCTAGGCCTTAGGGAAGAGAAACTTGATTCACAAAAGACAATCTGTATTTAGCAAGACGTGAATAATACAATGGGGCGTGACCTCTTTTATAGAGAAGAGGACATGGAACCCTAGATCTAGATGGGAGTGGACTAAGGCTAGGTTAACACACTAGACCCAACATCCAAGCCCATAAACTATTAATAATATATAATCTAAATATAAAGATGCAACAAACCCTAATGGGCTTTATTCTAGCTGTCGGGCCGGTGTTTTAAGCATAAGAGGACACACACACAATATAGTAATACCGGAAATATACATAGAAACTAGTTATAAATAGAAACATGCCAAAATAAGAAGTATAATAGTAACAAGCTAGGTCGGAATCCAAGGCGGACGCCAAGATCTCGGTAGACGCGAGCTCGTCGTAATCGATCTAGGTTTAGGACCGGATCGCATCACCGTTCCATCTCATCTCAACAAAGCATTCCATAGATCCAAAAGGGACCTTCAAACCCAGGATCGGACCAACAAGAAAATATCTAATCAGTATTTTGATTAATATAAATAATTCACCATTTGTACATTGTAAAATACTGTATAAATTATATAATGAGGTAATATTTTTATGTGGAATATGCCTCTTCATCTATTTTATATTTTTATAACGTACGAATGATAAGTTATTTACATAAATTAAAATAATAATTAATTTGTTGGTACAAGTTATAATTTATAGAATAATTAAATATGATTTTAACTTAATCAAATACAAAAAAAAATTATTTTTTATTATAAAAATAATGATAATATGTAAAGGATAACCATAAGAAAGGGTATAAGTTGAATAATTTCAAGAGTTTGAAAATGCCAACTGGAATATTTTTTTTCAAGAAATCAACTAAAAAAGTAAAAAACACAAAGGTATCAAATGAAATTTCACTGTACAAAAATCAAATAAAATATTAGTACGTGATTGATTATATATTTCAAATTCAAAGTGACGAATTTCTAGATGCACCCAAAAGTATGCTAGGGGTTGTTTCACTTTCCTCCCAAAATCCCTTTCTACCCAAAAACCACTTTTAATACTCTTGAAATCCATGTAACTCTCTCTATTTTTTACGTTTTTCAAGACACTAAAAATCCCTTTACACCCAAAAATCCCTTTCTAACTACAAGTGAAACAAGGCAGCTTTACGACTTTTAAAAATGGAAATTTTGCATCTTGTTTGAAGAAGATTCTAAGAGTAAACCACACTATTCAGATATGGGTCAATCGTATGAACATAGAAATTTTGCTATTAACGTATTAGATAAATTGTATTTAACTATCTTTTATTTTACACTTATTGTAATTAATTATGTTTTATATTTTTTTTACATTTAACCACCCCTATTTATAAACATGTGCATTTAACCACTATTTTGACATAAAACATTACTTTCTCCATTCAATAAAGTAAATTATGTTTTTACCCTTCTTTTTTAATTTTATTTACAAAAAAAAAACATTCATGGTCTTTGCATCGGCGAATTCCTTACCACCGACGGGTAGCGAAGCAGCCGACGACAAACCTTCTTCCTGAAAAGATGACAATAAAGAGTCATAATCGAACTCCTCGGATGAGCTCATAAACGCTCTTGCTTCGTGGTTCTTGTTCGCCATTGGAGGGAGGAAATGGATTGGTACGGAGGAAATTAGTTCAGGGTTTGAGAGAACGAGTCAACGGTAAAATCGACATGTTGGAAATTGGAAGTGTCAACTGTGTTTTTTTAAATAAAATTAAACAAAGGGAAAAAAAACGTAATTTACTTTATTTAATAGAGAAATAATGTTATTTTGTTATTAGGGGTGGTTAAATGTAGAAAAAAAAAAGGTGGTTAATTGTAACAAGTGTAAAATAGGGTGGTTAAATGCAATTTCCCCTGACTTATTTGAAGGAAATATAAATACTCAGTTAGTCTAGTGATAAAGTAATGTTCATCTCCTGCTATTCCGCTAAAGACGCCTCCCGCCTGGAAAGTTGATCGTCTCCTTCTCCTTGATCGCCATCTTCATCTTCTTTATCTATATGTTGATATTTTCTAATATACTAAAATTACTTATCAAATATATGATATATTTTAGTATTCATTGCTATGATGTTATATGAATCAACATTTTACATTCAACTACTTAAATAAATTAATTTTAATTTGTTAATAAATATTATAATAATTTTAATTTTTAATAAATATTATAATAACTTATAGTATTATTTTTGTATACATCTAACATATTTTATAACTTAGATAACATATTAATATAATTTTATATCTATATAATTTTTTATTTATGTGTTCATAGTTTCTATATTATTTTTATCCATATTTTTAACAAACTTTGATCTATATCTATATGCTAGTTATTTTAATTTTTTACAAGACTTGGAATTTGAAGTATATAATTTTTTATCTGTATGTTGATATTTTACAATGTAATAAATTATTTATAGAACACTAAAAAACTATTTTAATATATTTTAACAAGTTATATTATCCTTATTATACATCCTACCATAATTATCTTTAAGTTATAGTATTATATTATTTTTATTTTTTTCTATTTTATCTTCTATTCTAAGTTTTATATTAATATTTAAAAATATTGTTATATTCATTACTAAGTAAAGATAAAAACTCTAATATATAACCTTAATAAATATTTTATAAAAATTAATTATTTTATTCATATTAATATTTTAAGAAAAAATCTAAAAAAATTCAATTCAAGTGAAATTAACATTTTAATAATTTTAATCTAAATTTAGATAAAATCTCAACAAATGATAAAAAATAATTTTTAAATATATTTAATTAGAATATGAGGCAAGATCTTAATTTTTCTAATTATATAATTTTTTATTATATTATATGTAAGTATTTTAAATGTTATATTAATATTATAATATTATATAATTTTTAGTAAAATTATCACAAGAATTAAACCAGTTTTAATTATAGTAGGTGGTAAGTAAAATTAGTGAGTAGTTAAGTGAAATATGTCCCATTATAAGGACTGTTTTTGATTAATTCCTCTTGTTATAAGGACTGTTTTTGATTAATTCCTCTTGTTTTATTATAGGGAAATCCGATTGTTGCACGGGCGGAGGGAGCTTATGCCCTACAGCCCCCACTAGGATTTTCAAAATTTTATTTTTTTAAATTTAGTAAAAATTCTAGATTATTTGATAAAAAACTAATTTATTTATTCAGAAAATAGAAGATTAATTTTTTTTATACATATAAAATATATTAAAATGGTTTTTTATACATAAAAATACAAAATTTTCTATATAATTTTTTTTATATACAGAAAAATACAATTTTTTTCTATATTTTATTTAAAAAATACAAAAAAATAAAAATCCTGGCGATTCTGTAATCAAAAAAAATTACCAACGGAATTTAGGGAAATACGATTCTGTCTAATTGTGTATTCATATATTTCATTCTATGATTGTTGTATCGTAGGGAAATCCGTTTGTTGTGCTTGTGTATTCACATGTCATATGCATATGAAGAGAGAGTACTTTCTATTTTGTTTAGGAAGGTAGAACGGCTCATTAGACAGATAGACCTTTTTGGAAAAATCTCTGAAGTCTGACATGTGAAATTTCAAGTACAGTAGATCGTCATAGCACAATCGTGGAATTCTTCAAACCTATTCTAAACTGAAATTTAAATGTCGTAGCTCTCATTACATAATTAAGTTATCAACTCATGATTTGAAAATCAGAATAGCGTATATTGCCATTGAAGGCAAGTAATCATTGAGCCAGACATCAAACGATCCAATACCAATTTGATAAAAACAAAAAATCGAAATTTCGTAACATGAAATTGATCAGAGATTGGAATTAGTCGTCGGTCACGGTAAAATCAGAAACACGGACCAAATAAACCTCATCATCTCAATTTTCAAGTGATCTCGACATCGGAAGAAGTTCAATTCAACTCAAAACCGAAAACCAGAACAGGAATGAAGTAACAGCAATAAATCGAACTGATTGAAGAGCAAAAGATTGAAGTGGAGAATCATCAGAGACTTAAATACACATGAATCATGGATTGGAGTCGCCTCCGTCATATTGTTGCAGTTAGTCCTCATCAGATGATTGCCAAGAAATCATTCAGAAAAAAGCAAGCAAAGAAAAATAAACGCAAATGAATCTGTGAAGAAAACGGTTTCAAGGGAAAGAGGACATGGGTAGAAAGAGCAAACAAGGAGAGCAATTTCGTTCAAAGGTCTGCTTTGCCTGGTTTTAAAAGAGAGAGGAGAGAAAGATGGAACTGACAAACCCTAGATCGGACGGTGATAATGCAATGTAACATTTGAAGATTCCCCAGTGGGCTAAGTTCATTCTGCTGCTTGACCATTTTGGGCCGATATATAAAGCTTGGCTCCGAGGTCCAACCCATTTGTGCTTGTCATATTCTCATCTTAATAGATGATAGAATTTTATAGCTCGAGTAAGCCTTGTTCCAACATGTTTGATTGCATATATATTTTTTAACAAGTGATCTACCTTTGACCTAAATTTTAGGTTCGTGAACTAACCAGTAAAGCACACGAACTAGGTAAATCAGCTTATGTCGACCGGCTTGACCTAATAGTAGAAGAGATGTTGAGACTTGGTTTTTCGCCAAATGAAAGGCTGGATGCAAGATTCGAACATGAAACCTTTCAATATTCACTATACATCTTACCACTAAGCTACCCATGTGAGGTAATAAAGCATACATTGGCTTCACTTGAACTTTAGTAAACAATGTGACATCGTTTCAACAAAAGTAGGCACACATATTCAATATGCATTCCAAGCACATGACAAATATATACTATGAAAATGTAAACGAAATAAAAACAAATATAGTCTATTTATCTGTCTTGATATATTTAGAGAAAAATATCTTATCTTACGACACCTCATTTTTCCATTCAAAAATGGATTTGTGGCTTTCTAATCATCTCCTAATATAAGAATGAGTTTCAAAATAGTGAATTCATTTTATTTACCTTTCTCCAGAAATACAAATAATAAGACGACAAGTCGATCAAGAAGAAAATTTTCACAAATACATCCTAACATCAACTGAATTAGATTTGTTTCGTTTTTGTTTACATTTCCAAAGTATTGTATATCACTTAAGGGCCCCTCAATCTAAATGCATTATCATACAAATTAAAGAATCTAAGTAAAGATGACTCCTAGTACGATCGATGTTTTACTTAATTATTTAGGACTTGCTGTAGTCTTACAATAAAGCATAATTTGATAGAAAATATACTGTTTTTTTAAATGCGCAAAAGTTAATTACTTTTCACATATTTCAAAGTAAAAAAATGTTCATTTATCAAAAAAATGCTTAAGTATAGATAAAGATATGACTCATAGTAAATATATTATATATCATCATTTGTGTATATTTAATTTTGTATAACAAAGAATAAGTTTTGAAAAAAAAAAACTGAAAAAATTTGTACATTACATATTCACTATCTTCCAATATAACTTTTTAGTGTACAAAAATAAATGTGTATGGTTCAAATAATTTAATATCGATATATTAGTAAATAAGTTGACACATATAATAGCATACGAGATGTGTGTTAGCTAATGAATCTACCCTACAGTTCTTACAGCCTTTCTAATAATTGTTGTGTAGTTTACCCTTAAAAACTACAGTAATAATTGTCGTGTAAGAAATTGGAAGCACATTGCCCCGTTGAATTTTGACGGGGGTCGTTTTCCTTCACAAAGAGGACGTGCCAAAATGTGAAGCCGCCATCACCTCCTCAACCAAACTGATATAAAAATATAATAGTATTATCGATCACCATTACTTCAATTCACTTCAAAAATCCACCAACCACCACCACCACCATCTTCTCCATTTTTCCCTCGCTCATTTTATCCGTATCTCCCGCGGGCGTTTTGAGGTCCGGCCATGGAGTTTCGTGTTCGTCGTCTTTGTATCTGTCTGTTTCTCCTCTTCTTTTGTCCTTGCAATGGCGGGTGGTTCAATAGTGTTACAATGAAGAATATCTCTTCTTCTTCAACTAATTCCTCCCGTGCTGGATTTGATCCTACTGGTGTCATCCAACTCTCTTGGAAACCCAGGTTCATCAATTGATGTTTAAGCTAGGGGTTTTTGATTTGCCAGTTTAAATAATTTATGGTCATTAATCAATCTGCAGGGCTTTCCTGTACAAGGGCTTTCTATCTCAAGACGAGTGTGAGCATCTGGTCAAGCTGGTAACAATTTTCCCTATTTGGAATTCATTCATCATCTATCTGGTCAATTGCATGATTATTTTTTTAAATATTTTTTCATCCTAGAATTCAAATTTTTGTTTGTTGTCATTAGGCCAAGGACAAGTTAGAGATTTCAATGGTGGCTGATGATAAATCGGGTGAGGGTGTAGCTAGTGAAGTTCGGACTAGCTCTGGCATGTTTCTTCACAAAGCTCAGGTTAATTATCTCTCTTAATCTGTATTGTTTTATGTGTTGATTTGGACTTTGTGATCATATTAATGTGATAACTATTGACAACTCGTAAGAATTGATACAAGATTACAAGCTAGTGTGGCTCATTTTTTGTTGTCAGCACTGACCCTTTCTTTGTTCTTAATTTATTTATTTTTTTGGTTAGATTATAGCAATTGTTAGTTATGTTCTTGACTTACTGGCCAAAAGCCCAAAATGTGTACAAAATTGTGACGAGGACACATGAAAAACGGCATGCTCTGGCTTATTTGGTGCACTGTGTCTAAGTTAATTATGACCTTTGAGAATAAATTGCAAGAAAAATGTTTGAGGTTTCCTTTTCTCGTGTCACTTGTTTGGAATCCTATAGGATGAGATCGTAGCTAGAATTGAGGCAAGAATTGCGGCTTGGACATTTCTCCCTGTAGGTAAAATTTTCTTTCAACCCTAGCTAAGGTTAAATTAGTAAGACACTTCATACAAGTATACAACCTATATCTCTTTTAGGTCTGTTAAAAAAGAAATACCTTAAATGTTTCGATCATGACCAGAAAACGGTGAGCCTCTCCAAATACTTCGCTATGAACTTGGCCAAAAGTATGAGCCCCATTTCGACTTCTTCCATGACAAGGTCAACCAACAACTTGGTGGTCATCGTATCGCCACTGTCCTAATGTACTTATCCAATGTTGATAAGGGCGGTGAAACTGTCTTTCCAAATGCAAATGTAAGTTCTTCTCCCATAAAAAAACGCACTCAAATCTTAAAGCTTCTACCTTTAATTTGGGAATGACAGACAATACCACCTTCCTCTAAACAGGGTATAGAACAACCCAAGGATGAAAGTTGGTCCGAATGTGCAACAAATGCTTTCGCAGGTAAACCGATTAATACATTGCACAAGTGCTCGTTTGGTTGGCTGTTGAAAGTGCAAAATCCCAAGAAATTAAGAAACAATACTTGATTGCTTTTGCCTTTTGTATTTAGGCATCATATTTTTCATGGGGTTTTAATTTGGGCAGTGAAACCTAACAAGGGAGACGCCTTGCTGTTCTTTAGCCTCCATCCGGATGCGACAACTGACACCAGCAGCTTACACGGGAGCTGCCCAGTCACCGAGGGCGAGAAGTGGTCAGCAACCAAGTGGATCCACGTCAGATCATTTGACAGCTCAGCAACAAGGATAGCAGACGGAGAGTGTGCTGATGAGAGCCCAAACTGCCCCCTGTGGGCCCTTGCAGGGGAGTGTAAGAAGAACCCACTGTATATGGTGGGCAATGAGGATGTACCAGGATATTGCAGGCAGAGTTGCAAGGTCTGCTGATCAAACTCACATCAAAGAGTATGATGGATATATATGGGTCTATTAACATGAACTAATTAAATACATTAGAAGAAAATGTGAGATATAATGTCTTAATTTGCTAAATACATCAAAGAGGCTGATCATGATAGTATGACAGTTCAAGGGCTCGATTGGTATTAATATCAAAGATATCACTAATATCTATCAAAATTTACACTATCATAAGTAGAGAGAAATCATCAAGTTGATATCCATATCTTAACTTATCAAACTCAAGTTTGGGTATGAGTCATACTGTATGACGTATTTCCATACTTATATCTGATATCCCGGATATGATTATCAAACGGGCCTCAAGTGACATGAACTGGTGTTCTTAGTACCTGATAAACTTGTCAAACATTGTGTAAATCAGTTCCCTTGTATTTAATTTGTGATCATCCCTCGGTCAGTATCACTTCTAGTGATCTTGTTGTGTGTCCACTCTTGAAAGTGTGAATTGATTTTAGAATTTTGTTTCGAGGTCTTAATACAGGTGGTGAGAATTGTAGTTTCAAGGAAAGCAGGTCTCTTCAGTAGTTCAGTTCAATGATGGTATTGCTCAATCATTCAGTCCACAAATGTCTAGAATATATGCCTAAACCCAGAATTACCAGGGTTATAATCAAACACCCTTAGAACCTTGGCCTTAAAATTATCCAAGAAGTAAACATGTAAGCACCCTATATAAAATATCTGACATCAGGGAATGAGATCCACTAGATTTGTGATTAATCTGCTGATGGAGTTAGTTATGAATCATTTAAATGTAATCTAACACGTCCGTTTTTATCTTTTTTGTCAATTTTATTTTATCCAAGTTCACCAAGTTCTATTAGGTTGAGCCCCTTTTTAAGTGGAAAACAAGTTCAAGAAATGCGATAACACACGTCTAAAAAAAAAGGATGATGCCTTCAATTTAGAACCATGGTTTGGTGATAAGATCAGACACACTTTCCTCAGATTCACTATACATCATTTCAAGTCCAGAAACAAAACAACTGATTAGATACACTTGAGATTTGAACAGGCTCAGCAAAATATGGAGCAAACCAGGATAGTGAAATGAAAGCAAACGCCAGAGATTCTTGACACCTCCCAAATTAAATGGGGTGGACTCAGGAACATCACACAGACAACTTTTGTCTGAGAGACGAAAGCTAGTCGATCATATCGCTAAATGGCGGTAGTTAGTGTAGTTGATCTCATTTAAACGTATGCAACACAGCAAGTGTTCAGGCAAGTCTTCGGGCTTGGTTCCCTGGTTAAAGTTCACAAGAACACAAAAAAACAATATATTAGGCCTTGTAATGTTTTTTCTTAGGTAACTACTAACCAGATTTTGGAGATCAATAGGTAAATATGTAACCTGTAGTGTAAGGCCAAAATCCAAGACACAATGCTTCAGTCTGTCTTGGATTGCATCAAGGCCTTTCCTAGAAATGTAGCTGAATCTGTGTACGTCCAAGTCGATCTCTAGATAGTTTTCTCCCTGCAAAGATTGTAGTTAAAGAAACTTGGTTATTGTAGAAGCTATCAAGATAATGTAATCTTTGGAATTGGATATCTTTTCTCAAAATTTGGATTCTTATCGCTTTGGAAATAAGAGTATATGTGGAATGTGATTAAGAGTGATACTTGCTACTGACCAAGAAAAATTCATGCTGAGGGCGCGAGAGGACGGGCTTTTCGTTGTAAGCATTAAGTAGCTTCTTCTCTGTTTTGCTTAGATTAAGATCCTCTAAATTTGCTACTCGGCCCAAGATCTTCAACCGTTCCCTGAAGGATGCTACTGTCTCTCCATGAAAGCTCTTAACTTTTTCAACTTCATCTTCAATCATTCGCTGTAAGAGTATAAGCATTAGACCAGCCTAGCTAAATGACACTTAAACATCAACATGATTGCTCTTTTATTGTTTTTGATGGAATTGAAGTAAAAAAAAAGAAGACTTTGTTGTTATGTCATTGTACCTTAATATTCTCTTGGAAAGCTTGAGGAAGATCCTTTGAGAAGCTTTCTGATTGCTTGAAGTATAGAACAATATTTAGTCCTTGTCCATCAAACTCGTTTTGAAAGATTGAGGCAGGATACAACGGTACCTGGGATGATAAACCAAATAAATATATGAAGACTTCAACTTTTAAATCTTACAAATATTATGGACTTCTATCAAATATTCTAGCTGTAGTAAAAAGTACCTGGATATTTACAACAAGAATGGGAGGCACTTCGCCTGATGACTTATAAGGCGGGAGCTCCACAAAGCGAGCAATGTGATTAATTTTTCTTTGAGATTGAAAGACATCTACTCCAAAAGGGTAAAATGCAGCATCATTTGGAGCAAAATCCTTTCGCTTGTCCCTGTCAATGTAAGACGTCACAAAGATTTGTGTAAGATTCAAATGACATGATCATAAGAAAAAAGTTTTTATGGCTATTCTTTCACCTGAGAAAAGTTGGCCCCCGTACTTTGAACATACTAGGCTCAACCCGAGTCCAGCAATCCGACATTTTCTTCTCTATTGGGCAGTAAGGAACTTGTGTCCCTCCTATCGGTCTTTGCATAGGAGCCCTTGGTGAAACTGCAAGGCAAGAAAATCATACTACATTACTTCTGCATACTAATCATAGTTTTATAGTACATATGATGAACATATTAGTGTCAAAATAAAAAAAAAACATTAAACATGACTTAAATAGACACTATAAAACACATATGCTAGTGTTCTGGATGACTTAAAATCAGAAGGTACTGCAAGGGGAGCTAGGGTGCCAACGATCAGTAAACAAACATCCTACAAAGGGCAAATGCTCCAAAATTCCTTGTTGTCTCTACTATACTTCCTTTCTGTTCAGCATAATTCTCCCTAATGTACAACAACTCGTATACTAATGAACGAGAGAATGAAAGCTTACGCAAAGGAGGAGTGGAATGATCATCCCTAAACTTGAAAGAAAGCATCTTTAAGTTGGCTTTCTTTCTTGTACCGGGAGGGCTAGGACTAACGGACCGTCTCCTATCACCCGGAGCCATCCCTGTATACAAACAAGGCAGGCAATGAGGGCGTTGCATCTGCATCAAACCCGAGTCATCACTTTTCATGCTCGTGTCCTCGTGTGAGCAGAGTTTGACCACCAAGACCGAGGTCTTCATTGCAACGACAGGGTTATCGGGTCTTGATTGAGGATCCATGTCCAGTTGCTGGTTTGTGCTGTCATTGCACTCCATGTATTCCAATGAGAGCTTGTCGGGCTCGTCTTCATGTGTGGAGGGTTTGTTTTGGATGCTACGAGCACTGTCGTTGTTCATGAGGAAGTCGATGAGCTGTTTAGTAGTCGGGCGTGAGGTGTTATTGTAGCTGTTGTGACATCTAGGAGATGAAATGCAGGATGAGCTTTCAGAGCCATTGGAGAAGGAATCTGCAAATATAAAGATGCAATTTTGCGGTTGATCAAAAAGGTGATTGAAGAGTGTACAAAGAATGTGGATTGAAAATTCAGCATTACCTTCTTGAATGCTGTAAAAGTCGTCGTCCCATTCGGGATCAAGAACCGGGTGAGAATCAAACCATGCCTCATCCAAGCTGGCTGTTGTATACAGAGGAAAAACCATTTAAGGCATCAGATCATGACTTAAAAGTGCATCATCATATCACATGAAATGCTTGAATCATGATCTATAATTTGGTCTTAGAGCTATCAAATGCAAAGTTAAGGCATGAAAACTTCATATATATTTGTCCATTTCAATCAAAGCTAAAATAACAGCTACATTAACCCCTCTATATACTGATTGATGATCTAATTGAATGATATTTTTCAATTCCGGTGTCCCAAATGAATGAACTTGGGTAAATTTACATCCCAAATAAACAAGGATGAGAAAATCAAGCAATCTGCTGCTTAAATTATTGTTCATCCATGGCTACTAAAACAATGTCAAAGTCAATCGGACAAAAGAAACTAAAAAAATCAACACAATTTCAAACACCCAATTAACGAATTCTCCAAAAGAAACTGAAAATTGCATTATTCACCCTGGAATCTCAAACATGCATGATTACATAGCACAGAATCTAGCATGCATTGGAGCTTAGAGCACAATCAACAAAAACAAATACTACTAATATAGGGTTTAATCAGTAATTACCTCGAGAAAAAGCAGGATTAGAGAAGGAAATGTCATTGAAAGCAGAAGAAGGCTCGACATGATCTCCACGCAAGTTCATGGAGAAGCTTTTGCTGATCATCGTCTTCCTCCTCCTTCGTCTAGACCTTCTCCCCACGCACCCTTCTGGTTTTGATGCACACGCTCCCATTTCGTCTCTTTAATTGATTTTACTTTTGTGATGAGACTCAAAAATCAAAACTAGGACAGAAAGGCTTGCCCAGATAGTTATGTTTGGTTTGATTGATCAAATTCCTATCCTGTCTTTCTTCTTCTTGTGTGGAAGAACACAACAGAACAGGACAGAGACAGAAGACTTAAAAGTTGTCTTTGGAAAATACAAGAATTGGAGGAACCAAGTAGGAGTTTGAGAATGTCAGCTGTTGCTTTCAGAGCCATTTTTTTTTTTAAATTCTGAACACTCCAGATTGCTGCTTAGTCAAAGTGCACATAGGCTTATTAATTGCTTGGATTAGTTGGGTTATAGGGTCAAATATACTTGGGAATGATTCAATTGTTTTTATGTTTGATTGGACGTTTCAACCTTTTAAGTCCAGTTTGGTGCAAGTAGAAATTAGGTACATTTTTGGAACTTTATAATTGACATAGCTTAATTTTGGAAGTATGATCCCATACCATATTACTCATTTTTGTTCAATATTTTTGATCTAGTAACACAATATCTTAGTTTAAGAATGGGAAATTATATCAACATATCCATTTGACATCAAATGATAGGTCCTAAATGCAAAGTAGAATGTGGAACCAAAAGCCAAACTTATTTTCTTTGCAAGTCTTTGTCGAGGGGGACCACGTCCACCTGATCGCCACGTGTCACAACATACCATAGACAAATAATGCTCCATGTATTTCTGGGCGCGTCAGAGTAACGCGGGAGAGGAACGCGTGGATGGCGGAAAGCGTCAGAGTAGAGTTGCAACCACGATGCCCAGAATTCCGAGTTTTGAACGTGCCAGCGGCACGTGCGAATCTCGTGTTTTGCGTCCTGCACGAACTCCTAATTTGCTCCCTTTATTTTCAGTGCTGCGTATCCACTTTCATCAAATTTTATTCTTAATCTTTGCATTTTTAGGGGGTGTGATTATTAGCTTTGCATATGAGATTATTATGTATGACACCCATAATTTCATGTATCCACTTTCATAATATTTGCATTTGTTTTGAATGGTCCTACCTACTTGTTTATTACTCCCTCCGATTTAAAATAATTGTCGTTTTAGCACTTTAAATTTGATCCATTTTATATATCGTTTTAGGTTTTTTAGGCAATTGATTAGGGGTGAGTTATGGAAATTGTTATTGGAATGTGTTTTTATTAATTAATGTGATTCATTCATTGGTTGAAAAAAGGTGATGAGTGGTAAAATTTATAAAAAATTTACCTTTTTGAGTTTAGTTAATGCTTTTCTTAATTCTTGTGTCGGAAGCTAAAACGACAATTATTTTTGATCGGAGGGAGTAATCGATAGGTTTTGCTATGATTTTATAATTTTTAGCTGCTTCTCATCAAGAATCTAATGATGTTATGACGATAAATGGAAATGGGGAAATGGTTTTGTTGGAACCAAATCTTTTTGCTTTCAATTTTATAAGAATTTATATGTGAGTTGTATACAGGCTGCTTAGATTTTGATGGCTTCTCTCTCCACTGATTATGTCGATATTGTGTAACCTCATATAGGACATATTCTTGGACATGGCTGTTTTTTTAGGTGACTACCAAATACATGACAACATAATAACATCAACACTGATGCGATCACCCAAACATTAATATATGGATTTGCATCCAATCTCACCAAAACTAGCTACTAGATACATTTAACTCAATAAGTTCGTAAGATAGTCAATATAAAGAAATTTTCATAACCTCTTGGTCTAGTGGTATTTGGTATTAGGTCGCTTAAATATTTGTCCAGAGGTCTCGAGTTCGAGACTCTATGGCGATGTGTATGCAGCAGAGAGGCTTGGGAGGAGCAACACCCCTAACGGGGTCCAACCCAACTCCGGTCCAAACGTAGACACAAAATGTCGAACCGGGCGAGGCCCAACCCATAGAAAAAAAAGAGTTTGTATGAGATAGCTGGCTTAGCTAACAAACACACTTATTAGCTAGCCAAACTATCTTATTTTATTACAAGGAGCTAATTAGCTTAATACAAGCTTAACACCCCCTTAAGTTTAGAATTTTTAAACAGATTTATAATTCCAAACTTGACTAGAAACTTGACATATTGTTTATGACAAAGAGTTTTAGTAAAGATATCAATTGGATGTTCCTTTGTAGGTATATAATCCAAAACAACTTCTTTATTTATCACCTTAATTATCTTGAACTATATATATGACAATCACTTTCTACGTGCTTCATCCTCTCTTGGAATATAGGGTTTCTGGATATGTAAATTGCAAATTGGTTATCACAATACAATGGAACAAGCTCAAGTTTAACTCCCAAGTCACCTAACAACTTAATCAGCCAAGTAATCTCACAACAAGTCATGGTCATTGATTTGTACTTAGATTCAACTAAAGGCATGTCAACATATCACTGTTTTTTAGTTCTCCATGAGATCAGAGATATTCCCAACATGACACAGAAATCGGTCAAAAAATTTCTGATTATTGAAAATTTTTGCCAATTAGCATCACAAAATGCTCTTAATTAGTTTGATATTAGAATTGTTGCTCAACCTTAAACCTTGTCCTGGGGCATTCTTCAAGTACCTTAGGACATGTTTTACAGCTATCCAATGTTCAATTATCATTTGGTGGGTGCATAAACTGACTAAGAACCTGAATTGGATAGGAAATGTCAAGTCTTATTATAGTCAGATAGATTAGTCTTCCCACCAATTAACCCTTTTATAATCATTTGGTTGTACTATTTTCTTCGATCCTTGTAAAGATAATTTCATCTTAGGATCAAGAGAGTTGATGCAAGCCTAGCATTTAACATATATTCTAGTTTCCTTTGAGAACTCAAGATCACACGTTCTTTGGTTTAAGTGAAAGCCTTCTTTAGACCTATCCACTTCTATGCCTAGAAAGTACCTTAAATCTCCAATTTCATTCATTTGAAAATTTCTATGCAGATTCTCTTTAAGCTCCTGAATCTCCTTGTGATTATCTCCAACTGTGAGCATATCATCCACATATACCAACAAGGTAGTGAATGATTCATTAGTTCTTTTGACAAACAAAGAATAATCTACCACTGAATACTCATGTACTCCAGCTTTTACAACTTGAGAAAACTTTGCTAACCATTGTCTTGGAATTTGTTTAAGACCATACAAAGAAACCTTTAGTTTTTCATGCCACTTGCTTGCACTCTTCAACATATGTCTCCCCCTAAGAGCAAGCATCATAAGCTTTGAGAGAAGCATAAATAAAAGGCAATTCCATATAGACTTCTTCCTCTAATTCATCATGCAGAAAAGTATATGTCACATCTAATTGAGTGACACTCCAATGCTTTACAACATCCACAACTAGAAGAGTTCTTGTAGAGATATCATCGTCTTTGCAACAAGAGCAAATGTCTCACTATAGTCTACTCCTTCAATTTGAGAGAAACCCCTAGAATCCAATCGAGATTTGTACCATTCTAAGGTATGTACCATCAACTTTGACCTTAATTTTGCACAACCATTTACACGTAACAACAGACTGATCAGTAGGCCTTGGCACCAAATCCCTAGTATCATTTCTCTCTAATGCATGAGGTTTAGTGAGCATATCTTGATACCATTCAAGTTGTTTCAAAGCTTCTTAAACACATGTAGGCTCAACATAAGAGGTGACATTGTTGATAAAAACTTTGATAGGCATTAGAGCAAAGATAATAGGATACAAAAGAGGATATATGATAAGGTGAAGTTAATGGCTTACTAGAACTAAGAAAAGGCACTACAAAGATATCAAGCTTAGGGGTTGTACACACATAATAGTCTTTCAAGCAACTTTGAGGTTTGGTAACACAAGAAGACTGTCTAATAGGAGGTTCATTTTGAGGGGTTGGCTCATTGTGTGAAGATAATTCAAGCAAAGGAATGACATCAAATTCTATTGGAACAAGAGAGGGAGAGTAATCTTCCATAGATTCAATGGTAGAAGAAGGATTTAAAGAGATTGAATTTTCTATGCAAAGAGGATTCACATGTTGGAATAATGGCATTGAAGAAAAAATGTCATCATACTTAGGATTTTGTGTAGAAGAATTTGTGTAAGCATATGGAAACTAACGTTCCATAAAATGAACATCTCGAGATATTTAGCATTTTGAGTAACCATGTTGAACACATGGTCTGCTCTAGGATCAAACTTTTTCCTAGAAGTACTAGTAGTTGAGACATGAGATAGACATGGATAAACCTTCAATTTAGAGTAATCTAGAGGTTCATAAAAAAATAATTTCATAGAGTTTTTTTTATGAAGAAGAGGGGAGGGGAGTCTGTTTATGATGTATGTGGCAGTTAAAACACAACCCCAAAGTTTAATAGGTAAGGAGGCATGAAAATGAAGAGCTCTAGCTGTCTCAAGAATATATCTTTGCCTCCTTTCCACTCTTCCATTTTGTTGAGGTGTGACAGTACAAGAACATTCATGAATAATTCTTTTGGAATTTAGAAAGGAAATGACATCAAAATTTAAAAAAATCTTGCCTTGATCAATTCTCAAAGTTTTGACCAGAACTTCAATTTGAGTATCAACTCTAAGAATAAAGTTTTGTAGAATCATAGGAGTTTTAGATTTACTTTTAATGAGATAGTCCACACACTCCTGTTGTCATCATCAACTATAATCAAGAAGTATCTATAACCATTATATGTAGGTGTGTCATAGGGACCCCATAAATCACGATGCAACAATTCAAATATTTTTGAAGCATGTGAAAAGAATTTCTTATTTACTTAGCAAGAGGGCAAATAGAACATGAACGTTCAATAAAATTCTTCTTAATGTCACAAGATATGAAAGGAACATGAAGTAAGCTTTTTCTAAAGGTGCATGATCCAGTCTAAAATGCCATTGAGTGCTTGGTTCATGTTTATATATAGGTAAAGGAAGAAACATAGGTAAAACATGTATAGTGACACATAAATTTTTCTAAAGGAACATGAAGAAGTTTTTATCTTGAGTTATAAAAGCCTCAACTTTTTCTTGGATACTATGAGAGCGAACATAAATATTTGTAAAATTTAACATAAAGAGTGAAGGTTGCTCAACAATGAAGACCAAGAGATTATATTCTCCTAAAATTTATAAAAAAGAATGAAAGCATCAAAAATCATCATACAGGGGAACAACCAGATTACTACAAATGTCTCCCAACTTACGAATCAAAGGTGGCATCCGCCCCCTATGGGTTGGCTGAAACTCAATGTTGACGGTTGCTCAAAAGGTAATCCTGGTCTCGCTGGTGGGGGAGGGCTGATTCGTGATGCATCAGGGTCCTTCATCCGTGGTTTCACGTTCAGCTGCGGGTTTTGTGATGCTTTGACTGTGGAACTTCGAGCAATTTTACACGGGCTGAAACTTGCTGCTCATCTTCATATTTCTCGGCTCATTCTGGAGACTGACTCTAAGGCTGCAGTGTTACTCTCTGAAGACTCATGCGAATCTCCACATCATTCGCCAATGCCGTCGTCTGATGGGCAAAACGACATGGGAGATTAAGTTACAACATGTCCGTCGTTCGTCCAATGTTATAGCTGATGTTTTAGCCAATTTAGCTGTTAATTTAGCTTCTGATTTTAATGCCTTTACTATTCCTCCTACACAGATCATTGCTATGATATCTGCTGAGCATGTAACTCTTAATGACTAACTTATTTTATTTCAATAAAACCCGCAGGGGCATCTAGCCTTGTTTACTGATCAAAAAAAGAATGTAAGTGATTTTACACCGGATGTAGTTTTTGAAGCTATTATTTATAAGAGTGGATATCAAAAAGGATTTGATTCATCGAAACAGCTATCAGGAATGCATCGAAACACGAAGATTCCCGGCAGATGTGGATGATCAGCAGCAGGGAACAAAATCAACAAATCGTGACAGAATTTCGCCAACATAAAAAAAAATCCGTGATAGGATCGGGAGATTGAACCCGACGTGAATCGAACACGCAACCTTCTGATCTGGAGTCAGACGCGCTACCATTGCGCCACGGATCCTATGTTAATCTTGTTCTGGGAAATGATTAGTCCCTGAAACTATATTTTTACTATTTCACTCCCTGAAATTGAAGTTTACTGGTTACGTTCGTGTGTGTTAATTTATGTGCTTCTAGATGTTATTTTTTTAGGTAGATTTGTTTTTGTGCCGTTTGCGTGTGTGTATTTGTTACAGTTTGCTAATGGAGATGAAATTATTGTCAGTGGTGTAAACGTGCTCAGTTTTTTTTTTTCTCAAAATACAGGTTTCCGCATCTTGCGATCCGATTAATCCTGCGCCTTCTCGGACCTTGCCCTGGACCCAAAGGAGGAGGTAAATCGCGAGTGGGAGAGCGGCGAACCTCTGACTCAGAGGCGGCGCACACAGGGGAGCTATCTTGCCATAGCATGTGAAACTCTCACATTTGTAAATGGCAAGACTCGAACCCCTGATGTGGTGCACCTTGAGACGCTTCTAAACCACTACACCAGATGCCCGGGGGCAAAGTGCTCAGTTTTAGGTTAAGCTTAGAACTGCAATTGCTTGGTAAATGGAAAATCTATAACTATATATTAAAGTTATACCTTTTCGATACATCAGAACGATTATGGTCCCACCTTATAATTACAAAATTAATTTTTATTCCTAATATTTTAACTTTTTCTATTAAATTCTTCTTTAACTATTTAAATCTATCTTTAACATCAAACAAATATCTATTTAGTATAACGATATCTTTTGAAAACTTCCTTATACAAGTATTTAAAATTAAAGATAAAATATTTTAAAATAAATATAAATCTTTTAGCATATATCTTTTGACGAATTTATTTATAGATATATAGTGATTTTCTTTTATAAAAAATTAATGATAAATATTTATAATTTTAAAATTAATAAAAATAGATAATAAAATATTTAATAGATATATTGAAATATTTAATAAGCCCTAAATTTACGTAAATAAAAAGTAATAAAATGTGAAGAATATAATATTTGATAAAAAAATTATACATTCTACGAGTAATAAATTACTTATATTATATTTTTATTTATTAATATCATATTTATAATGTCTATGAAATATCGAATCGTAGTCGTACATGGTACGACGGGTAAAACTAACTTCACTAAAGCGGCGCAACACTAAGGAAATAACTTATTTCATTCTTTTTTATAAATTTTACTCTTAAACCCCTTAGTGCTATTGGAATTATATTCTCCTAATATGAACATAGAACATAATATATAAAAAAAAATAATTTGTTTAGCCATATAGAACGAATGAGATCGGTCAACCGAACAATGTAACTTGTAAGCATTAAGGAGAGATTGATTAAAGGTAATTAATTTAGGCGATCATTATGTGAAATTAATAATAAAAAAAACTTATGTCAATGTATACAAAAATAACTTTTAATGTAAGAATGTCTCACCTCTCCGTCACCGTCTCTGTCCCCGTCCCCGAGTTGGGAAAATTATGCGGGTAATAGAGAGTCACTGCCTATTGTCATTCCTAAGTTGAAGTATTTGTTGGGCCGTTAAATTTCGGTCCGATTTTTCTACTTTCTAATCATACTCCCTCTTATACTCCCTTATTTTAATTGGTTAGAAGATATTTTTTAATATTTTACTAATATTTAAGTTTTTTTTTAATGTAATTTGAAAATTCATCACCCAAATCTCGTGGTAGGGGAGTATAAAAGGGAGTATATTTAGGGAGTAGAAGATTTGATTTGGTTAAATTTTGGGCCACTAATGAGAACACGAGTCCGCCTCCAATTCAAATCAGGCCAGGCGTTAACGAGGAGAGAAAACCCCGAGTGTAACGGCGCGTTTGTTGACTGAGGGCGAAATTGTTGGTCGCACGTTAGAAGATGGCCAACGACTTTCTTCGGGGAGGTATAAAAGGAAGTTAGATAGATGAGAAAGAGAAGACACATCTCCACGGCAGAAAAACCATTAGCAATCTAAGATCTACCAAGCTCTTGTTCATGTTCTTTGGTTATTCCATTTGTGATTCACTTGTTACAGTCTTTGCTCAAGCTTCGAGTTGTATTTCTTTCTTCTTGTGCATCTGAATTCATTTAATTATAGTCTGATCTCATTACCACTTTCTGAGATATTTTACTTTTTGTTTACTTTATCTTGTTCATCTTAACGCGTTCACGTATTTAAATTAGTTTGTGACTAAGGTTCACTTATTTTAACGAATAATACGTTTACATGGTAAATCCGCCCAAAACAATATCTATTTCCAGCAATAGAATCCCCCATCAATTTTGTGCTCAACTGGTCTGGACTACTTAATTTATCGTGCTGAAACATAGTACAAAATCAATTGTCAAGGATTTTGCCGAAACATTCTTACAAATATCCAACATAATGTTGGGCGAATAATAGTCCGGCCCAACACATATGGGCTTGGCCCAATATAACACGTGAGTTTGGGTGTACGGTAGGAATTTAAGTTCAAGTTCTCTTCACACGAGTCACAAACTCACAAGCTTTTCATAAAGTATTACTCCATATTACTGGGTAGAGTACTAAAGTGAACAGATTATGCTTTGTAGATAAGTTTACCAGATTCTTAAGAATCGAATTTGGCACTTTAGTAGCATTGTAGCTAAGGGAAGTACAACAAAAGTTGCAAATCCTTTGTAAAGATTTGTAATAAAAACAAAACAAGGAAAGATGGACTAACTTATCAATATAGAACTCCATAGGGAAAAGTTTTGCTTGCTCATACTTTTGTTTATTCCAACATGAAGTTGCATGTATACATACCTATGTAGAGCCAAAAGAGAGGAAGATTGTTAACATGATCACGGAAACAAGCTCGTTCGGTGTGAATGTCATCTATGCATACAAAAATGTTTTGGTGGGTTAATGCTTTCTAAAGTTCCTTTAGAGCTAGATTTCTAGGAGTTAGATATATGTTTCTTTAATTAATCATCTCTTTTAATATTCCATATTAAGGATATTGATATAATCATATTGCCTTGTATATAATATTCTGTATATATTTTCCCTCAGTATATTCTGATAATATTCTGAGAATATTCTGTATATCTTTTGTAATCTTTTGTGTAATCTTCTCTATATAATATGATAACCTCAGTATGACATAATCAACTGAGTTCCCATCTTTTATGGTATCGGAGCGAGATCCAAAATTTTCTCAAAAACCCTAATTTTCCGCCCACCTCCGCCCTTCCTGCGCCACCATGGCACCGTCGACTGATGGATCAAACACTCCGCCCGCCAACAACAACACCGGCATCACTGAGGCAACTGCCTCCTCCTCCAAGTCCGGCGCATCCCTACTGGCCGCAGCTCTTAGCGGATCTACGTCCGGGACTTTTCACTTCCCGACGTTCTCTTTCAAGCTGGATCGATCCAACTATTCTATCTGGCGTGCTAATTTTCTCGATGCTCTTGATGCATACGATTTAAAATCGTTTGTAACTGCTGATCTTGCACCACCGTCCACTATCTCAACGCCGGCGGCAGTCACGACCCAACCCCCGGTTGTCTCTCCGAATCCTGAATATCTTACCTGGAAGTGTCGTGACAAATTCATTCTTCTATGGATGCGTACAACTATCTCTGAATCCCTTCTCGGATATCTTACAAAGGCCGAGACGTCTCGTCATGCGTGGGTCACCATTGAACGCATGTTTCAAGCTCAATCACGGGCCCGATCTATGCATCTGAAACATCAACTCAACAATCTCCCGAAAGGTAATCTTTCTATGATTGAGTACTTTGAGAAAAAGCGCAGTTTTGTTGATGCACTTGCTGATTGCTCTCACCCCGTCTCCGACGACGATTTTATTTCTGCTGTGTTACATGGACTGGATTCGTCTTACGGGCCGCTCAAAGCCGCCCTTAATATCAGGCTTGACAATCTCGTGCCGGATGATCTTCTTGGCTATCTATTACGAGAGGAAGAACGGCTTGCGGAGGAAGCTCGTGTTTTGGCTGGATCTCAGCCGTCTGCCAACTTCGGCCAACAACGTGGCCCCTCCAACCAGCGTCGCGGCTCAGGCGAGCGTCCTCAGAGGGGGGGGGGTCCAACAGTCGATCCCGTGGCTATTCTGATCGCCAATCTCGTTCGTCTGAGCGCTCTAGCAACAACACTGATCCCAACTCGGATCGCTCTCGGCCTCGCTATGTGTGTCAGCTTTGTGATATTCCCGGGCACCTTGCTCGAGATTGTTACAGTCGACTCAATCTTCAGGCTATTCCGTCTCGGCATCCTCCAGAGCGCTTGAATCAGGCACCTCAGGCTCCTCCACCGGCTGCTTATACGGCTTCTCAGTCATCCATCCAAGACAACGCTTGGTATTTTGACACGGGCTCCACGGATCATGTTACCGGTGATTTCAAAAAGATGTCCATTGATTCCGAATATCATGGTAGTGATCAACTGGCTCTTGGCAATGGTAAAACTCTTCCTATTACACATCTTGGCCATTCTTCATTACCTTCTTATATCCGCCCTATTGATTTAACTAAAATTTTACTTGTCCCGGATATGACCAAAAACCTAATTAGCATCTCTAAACTTACAAAAGACAACAACATTTCAGTTGAATTTTACCCTGACCATTGTTTATTGAAGGATTTGCAGGGCAGGGTTCTTCTCAAAGGAATCGTCAGTGATGGCCTCTACAAGGTGCACTCTTCAAAAACCGCTCTACTTGGCGAGCGTACATCTCTGAGTCAATGGCACAATCGTCTTGGTCACCCGAGTCAGTCTGTTCTTAGTTACACTTTGAGTCATTTCAATTTACCTGTTTTGCCCAATAAGGCTTTTCCGCCATGTTCGTCTTGTTCCTTAGGAAAGAGTCATAGATTACCCATTGTTTCGACTCATATACCAAAAACTCGTCCGTTTGAACTCGTTTATTCCGATGTATGGGGTCCTTCCCCGGTTTTATCAATTAATGGCAGTCGTTATTTTGTCTTATTTGTGGATGATTGCACACGTTTTACATGGGTTTATTTTATGCAACAAAAATCTCAAGTCTTTGAGCTCTTCAAATTGTTTCAATCCATGGTTCACACTCAATTCAATTCCAAAATAAAAGAACTCCAAACCGATTGGGGGGGTGAATTTCGGAGTCTATCCTCACTACTTCAATCTCAGGGCATTATTCATCGGGTGTCATGTCCTCACACTCCCTCCCAAAATGGTATGGTTGAGCGCAGAAATTGAACCATTCAGGAAAAAGGATTAACTCTTCTAGCTCAATCTCGTCTACCTCATGAATTTTGGGAACATGCCTTCCACACCGCAGTTTATCTTCATAATCGGCTGCCAACTCCTGTTCTCAAAAACAAGTCCCCTTTTCAATCTCTCTATAATCGAGTTCCGGATTATCTATCATTTCGTCCCTTTGGGTGTTTATGTTTCCCTTTCTTAGGTCCTTACCGATCAAACAAATTAGAGTTTAAAACTCTTTCCTGTATTTTTCTTGGCTACAGTTCATCTCATAGAGGCTACTTATGCTATCATTCTGAGTCCAAACGTCTCTATGTTAGTCGTCATGTTGTATTTCATGAGACAGAGTTTCCATCTGTCAGTGTGTCATCTTCACTATCACAAAATGAATCTTCTCCATCTCCATCATCTCTTGATTTTCTATCTTCCGCCATACTTCACTCGTCTTCTAGTCCGCCAATTGACTCGGAAACACCGCCAAGTGATCGATCTCTTGCACCGGCCGACACTGCACATTCTGCTGAGACGGAACTCGACCCACCAGCACATCCCTCGGTCCAGAACTCGGCCGTGCCTCAGGCCGAGTTTCCTGCTGTTGCCGACCCACCAGCACATCCCTCGGCCCAGAACTCGGTCGTGCCTCAGGCCGAGTTTCCTGCTGCTGCCCAGCCTCCGTCACCACCTTCAGCTGAGTTTTCAATCGAGGCCAGTTCTGCCTCTCCCGACTCTAATTCACCTAATCTTGCCTCCTCTTCTTCACCCATGCTTCCGCACCTTCGCCCAGCTGATAATAACTCCCATCCCATGACCACCCGTGCTAAAACCGGCAATCTTAAACCAAAATCCTTCCACTCCACAAAACATCCCATTGTTCCGGATCCAAATCCAGACAATGAACCAAAAACCTTCAATCAAGCCAAAAAATCTCCAAAGTGGGTTACTGCCATGGAATCGGAATTTAATGCGTTATCTAAAAATGGTACATGGTCTTTGGTTCCTCGTCCTCAATTTACTAATGTCGTTGGTTGTAAGTGGGTGTACAGGGTTAAACGGAAGGCAGACGGCACTATTGATCGCTACAAAGCTCGACTTGTAGCAAAAGGGTACCATCAGGAAGAAGGTGTTGATTATTTTGACACATTCAGTCCTGTCGTTCGGCCTACTACAATTCGGCTTGTCTTGACCATTGCTCTTACTTTTCATTGGCCTATCCGACAACTTGACATTAATAATGCCTTCCTGAATGGTGATCTCACTGAGCAAGTTTTCATGGAGCAACCACCTGGTTTCATTGATCCATCCCGACCTTCACATGTGTGTCTCCTTCAAAAGGCACTATACGGCTTAAAGCAAGCTCCTCGGGCTTGGTTTAGTAAGCTCAAGTCCTTCTTACTTGCTTCTGGATTTCGTGCATGTCAGTCTGATTGCTCTCTATTTGTCTTTCTCAAGGCCACTTGTGTGCTCTATGTTCTTGTCTATGTTGATGACTTGATTGTCACTGGCAACTCTAGCTCCCATATTACTTCTTTTATTTCTAAGCTTAATCAGGCTTTTGCCTTAAAAGATCTGGGCAATCTACATTATTTTCTGGGCATTGAAGTAACTCGTTCCTCTGACAAGTTACTTTTGTGTCAACAGAAGTATATTAGAGATCTTCTTGACAGGTCTAAGATGACAGATGCTAGACCCATTTCTAGTCCAGCTGAACCACATTCTCGGCTCTCTAAGGATGGTGATCCATTTCCTGATCCTACTCTCTACAAGAGTGTGGTTGGTGATCTACAGTATGTCACTATCACCCGCCCCGAGATCTCTTATGCTGTCAATCGTGTTTGTCAATTTATGCATTGTCCGATGGACTCACACTGGGGCGCGGTAAAGCGCATTCTACGGTATCTGAAGGGCACTTTGACTCATCAGTTCTACATACAACCAGCTCCTCGGTTTACATTGACTGCTTTTTCGGATGCTGGTTGGGCTTCTGATCCTGATGACTGTCGTTCTCAGTTTGGTTTTGCCATTTATTTTGGCAACACTCTTATCAGCTGGACCTCACGAAAGCAAAAAGTTGTTGCTCGCTCTAGCACTGAAGCTGAATATCGAGCTATTGCTGCTACTGCTGCGGAGATCAGTTGGATTCAGTCACTTCTTTTCGACCTTCGACATCGTCTTGTTTCTCGACCTGTGTTGCTGTGTGACAGTCTTAGTGCCACTTTCATGGCTCGTAATCCGGTCCTCAATAACCGGTCCAAGCATATTCATGTTGATTTTCATTTTGTTCGCGACATGGTCGAGGCAAATGAGCTATCTGTACGTCACATTAGCGCTACCGATCAGATCGCAGATATCTTTACCAAGGCCATTGGCTCTCGTCATTTTGAAAGTTTGTGTCCCAAGCTTCATGTCCGACCTCCTCCATGAGCTTGCAGGGGGGTATTAAGGATATTGATATAATCATATTGCCTTGTATATAATATTCTGCATATATTTTCCCTCAGTATATTCTGATAATATTCTGAGAATATTCTGTATATCTTTTGTAATCTTTTGTGTAATCTTCTCTATATAATACGATAACCTCAGTCTGACATAATCAACTGAGTTCCCATCTTTTATTCCATGTAATGACAAGATGCTTTTCTTGGCAAGGAAGCAAGGGAATTAATTCAATCTTTTTGTGGCATCTTAAATTCCTTGGCTAGAGATTAAATGGAAAACAACTAGTAATATATATGCCAAATGGGACCACTAAGTGTGTTGATGACTTGATGGCTGTGAACTAGTGAAAGTCTCCATCAATTAGCAATACTAACTGTATAGATAGAATACCCCACTGATAAGAAATAAGTTTCAGTTGAAGTGAAGCACAGCCTTTTGGAGAATATCCAAGATTAAAGATGAGTTTCATGCATCACAATTCACAACCAATTTGTAGGTTTAAAAAGATGGTATCTTATCTATCCTTCTCTAGTCTCTAGTAGTAGGGTAGGAATCAAGGATCAATTCTATTATGCCATTTTTTCCTAACATTTCTTTTTCCCACTTTGAATCTTACTTTAACTCCATTTTAAAGCAGAGAGTCTTTGGGTTATCTCACAAATGATAGAATTGATCCTTGGGTTAAAGGAAGCTGAACGTTGGTTATTGATCATCTTCTATGCATGAAGATTAAGGAAGCCAAATGAGCCAAGATTCTGGATTCTGGTTGTTGTTTTTTCTTTTAAATCTTCCTGCTGCGCCCACAAACTTCAAATTGTTACAGAATTTAAGAAGTTTGGGGCCCATAACTAAATCTGCATTTGATTAGTCTAGGTTGATTAGGGTTGAGGAGGTAGGTAGAGCAGGGTCCCAAGTTCTTAGCTGCATAAAAATGTACAAACCCAAACAAAAATTCTGCCATGGTTTGATCGGGGCCCACTTGCTTGATAAAGCAATTGTGGGAGACCACCTTTTTTTTTTCTTTGGCATGAGGCATGAGCCTTTCCTTTTTCCCTCCTATTGGCTTAACAGAATCACTGAATTCTCTCTTCCATCTATAAAACAAAACATGAATCAGTCTTCTTCAAGTTAAGACACTTCCTAACTACTCTCAACTCTTATATATCCTTTGTCTCTCTTTCCATTCTCTTCTTGTCCTCTCAGATATATAAGACTTCTTTCTTATCCTTGAGATTTTTTCTGATATGATTATTATTCTCCTCTTATCCTTCTCCCTTTCACTTAGAGCCACTCATCCTTCTTAGAAGAGGCTTAATTAATTAGGAGGAGGGTTGGTGGAGTCTAAGAGGAGTTGCATTTGTTGGGAAAGAAGTTGTAACATGGAAAAAGATGGTGCTGGTGACTGTGTTTGTTGTAATGCTAGGAGGGTTTTGAAAATCTTGGTTGGAGCAGTGATTCTGGTTTGTTTTGTATCAGTTTTGTCCATAGGAACAATGTCGTCGAATGGAGTAGTAATGGAGGAATCCGTTGCTGGATCGATCCCGTCACAACATTCTCATGAGAAGATTATAGCGAGCAACCGACGTCTTCGTCTTGATCATCACCTCATTTATGTTAGCAAGAGAAGAGTTCCCAATGGCCCTGATCCAATTCACAACAGGTACTTGATAGAATTTTGATTTTCTTTCTTTTCTTTTTTGTGGGTGATGACAATAGTAAGATCATTATAGAAGTTCTAAATGGACGTCTGTAATCTGATTTCCTTCGCTAATCTTTTTGATTAGAGTGATGGGTATCAGGATAAGCATTAAAAACTCTTGTTGGTGCATGGGAGCTCTTTAAAGAAAGTGTCTTTAAAAATCAGCCTTTCTCTTATTTTTATAACTGGTAAATAAAGCTAGGTTGGACTGCTTTTTTTTCTTAGACTTGGATGTTTTCCCCTTCTTCCCTAATTTTGATGTTGAAATGAGTAATGGAGGGCCCTCACTCTAAGCCATGCTTTTGATAAAGCCTCCTGGATTTTGGTCTCTTAACTTTATCTTGTGTTTTTCAGGCGTTTTGGGGAGTCAAGGCGTCCACCAGGCAGAGCTTAAGCTTGGACTGTTAAATCTTTAGTACAAGTATTTTGCCATATATTATTCTCTGATGATAATTGATTAGTGATCATATGTTAGCTTCATCGACGCTGCTGAAGCTGTAGAGCCCGCGCAATATAATGGCGCTTATGAATGTTCTCTTATAATTCTTCTCGAATGAAAGATCGTTTGTTTTGTTTTGCTTTGTTTTTGTTCACTCGTGCTTAAATATGCGCCGCCTATAAGATGAATGAAGCTGTGTAGAGCTTTTGGTAGAGGTAAGAGTACGTTATGAATATTGTAACTTTGGAAGTTTTGCATGAAATGAAAATGGGTGACCACTGCATAATAGAGGATGCTTCTTTTTTTGACTGTGCTCTCCTCCATGCATATGAATGATATCATGAGCAAAGCTTGCACTGCTTGTTCTTTGCTTCCTCCTTTGCCAGAAAATAAAGTTGCTCTTTTTTCACCTTTTACTGTTGTCTGATCTCTCTGGCTCTTCTTGTTGAGAAAGTGCTTGGTGTTCTTCTGTCAATGATGAATGATGATGCCCCGTTTTATAAAACGTTTTTGTGCTTTTTTGGATAGTGTTCTTATGCAAATCCACTTGCAGTTACCAATGTTAATTTGCCCTCACTCAATCATGCACTTGGAAATTTAAAGGATTCAAGGTAAAATTTATGTTAAGAGGCCACCAGACCCACCTAGAAAACTTTCGCAATCAATTTTGGAAATTGGGTTCAAAGTAAGAAAATCATCTGTATACGACATTGCGACAAATAGAGACTCCTGTACTGAAACAAAACAATTACACAGTTTGCATTTTCCTAATGTAAGAAAATGTTAGAACCCGAGTGTTTAAAATTCGCAAGGACTTGATATGATCAATTGGATAGGCTTGTTAGCATTCATCTATGAGCTGCCTCATAATTCAGGCGGGGAAATGCTGATATTCAGAGGAATTGTGAGATGCCAAAATGAGAAATGCGACAAAGCCCCCAGAAAGCAGATCGAAGAAAAAGAAAAGAAAAACACACAACTGGGTATGTTTTGCTTTTATGTGCTTCTGCTTTTACTTTTATATATGGCAACAACAGGCTTGATTTTGAAAGTTTCAACAAGTGAAGACTGAGTCCAAAAGGCAAAGATCCATTATTTTTTCATTTTTTGAAGAGAGTAAAGCACTGCCTTTTGTAGCAAAGGCAAGTGACAAAAACACATTTCTTGCAGATTTGCTGGTTTTGGTTGTAAATTGTTAGCATGACATTGCCACCAAGTGTGCTACTTCTACCTTTCCATTTTCCATCTCTCTCTCTCTTTCATATAGTTTTTGGGTTACGATTATAAAGGAATCCCAATTTTGGTGTTACATTATAATTTCAACATGGTATTAAATTCAAGTCATTCGAGATTTAGGGTGTGTTTATGATTTCTAAAATCATATACTCCGTATTACTCTACATAAATCTTATATATAAAGCAATTTAATGTAAAATAATGCATTATCTTTGAAAATCCAAATGCATCCTTAACTCAATGGATCAAACCTTCAATAAAACCAAATCCAAAAAACCCAGCCTAGACAAACTTTTTCGGAGTAAGAAAGTAGAGTGATTTGACCAAAAAGCTAAAATCAAAGCAGAAAAATCTGGGCATGCTTAATCTAACCGAATACTCAAGTAGACACTTCCTAAACTGAAAGAAAACAGGAACAAGATCCTTGCCAAAAAAAGCAAATGAAGCAAGAGATGGTGGACTAATAATGGAGATTTTGCAATCATAAAAATACTTTTGACTAGGTACAAAGTACTAGGATCCTATCTCAATTCTCACATCTCACTAGATCTTATCTCGACACATCCAAAGTACTAAAAATATCAATAGCTAATGAATTGAGTTATGAATCAATTTGGGTGTTTTAACAATCAGTAAACCTATTTCCCATGAAAATGTTCTTGCTATTATCATACCTACAATGAAGAAACCTCATTTAGGTAGAGAAACATAGCAAGCTGAACAGAGTAAGACTTGTGAACACTGAACAGAGTAAATTGTAGGCTGATCAAAACATATACATACTCAGAATGAGGTTTACTTCTAAAAACCAGGTTTTATCTAAGCCTGAGATAAAGCCTAACCAAAACTAGCTCAGGAATTCAAAGTCTTTGCAATGCTACTTTTCAACTAACAGCTAAATGATCATTGAGCATCACACAAATATCCCTATCAACCACTTCCACACATCACTAAAGTTAAATTTGACTAATTCCCACATCAATGTTTTCCATAAATTGACTAACTAGATGATCCAATGGGCTCTTCTCTTACTCAAAAAATATTGATTTAAACACTAGTAACCCAGACAAAAGATGTCTAGAAGCCATAACGTGGTTGACCCAAAAACTACATAGAAACAAAAACAGCCAATTTAAGTTGACTCAAACCTAAAACATGAACATTGGCCAGCATGATTATTTAATTTTATAAAAAACTTTTGAAAAATTATAAAAAACTTATGATATTCAGAAAAATTGTAAATTCTATTTGATACACAGGCAGACGTTTTAAATTGGCAGGCAATACAGCAAAATATTTGAACTAACACACTACTAGATAAGACCCAATAACCTGAAAACAGGTTAAAAAAATGCAACCAGAAGGAGAAGCCACCAGGAATTCCCTTCTTTCACCTTTCAGTTGCATAGAAATTAGGCAAATGATGCTGCTAAATTGCTAATTGGATCTTTATAGATTTACAACGAGGTAACATACAAGTTATCGTCTTCCAAACACATTACACTCCTATCAAGCTTTCAATATGAAATTTCTACACCACATTTGAATCGATACAGATATCAAAACAAGATAACTTTGCGCCAACAAGAAGCTATACTGTAATTAGCTTATTATATATCACAGGCATATCTAAACAATGCAGCAGCATATCATGAAGTTTTAGCCTAATACCAGTTGCATTGATAAGTGATAACACAAGTGCTTCAAGGTGCTTACCATGATATGCAGCCAAACTCTATGCTCGACCACCATTATCATGTCCAACAGGAATCAAAGGGAAGTCATCATACTGCTCAGAAAAGCCAAGACCCCCAGCCATGCTATTCAAAGATTCATAAGCCTGGTACATGGAAAACCTGTCCTTTGGTCTAGACACCACACAATTACAGGCAACTTGGAGAACCTTAATTATCTCATCATCATGACCCTTGCCAAACAAATCTTTATCAATGGCTTCACTGATTCGTCCGGATGCAGAGAGCTGCTTGACCCAATCCACCAGATTACCTTTGAATCCTTCCTCGGCAGCATTCACTTCAAGAGGCTTTTGCTTAGCTACTACTTCCAACAGAACTGTTCCAAAAGCAAAAACATCTCCTTTCAATGAAGCAACCATGGTGCTCGAGTATTCTGGAGCTACATAGCCAAACTCGCCAAGATCCCCATTCACATAGCTGCTCTCATTATCTTCAGATGCATTCATTAGCCTTGCTAATCCGAAATCAATTATTCTAGCATCAAGATCCTCATCCAAGAGAATCACCCTTGAACTGATGTTCTGGTGCAAAGAAGGAGGTTGGTTGCCATGGTGAAGCCAAGCAAGTCCCCGAGCAATACCCAAACAAATCCGAAACCTAGTAGGCCAATCCAAAACCATAACCCCACCGTGAAGCATGGAATACAAAGTTCCATTGGACATATGCTTATAAACCAACAGCTTTTCATCCTCCACAACACAAAACCCTAAAAGAGGCACCAAATTCGGATGCCTTAGCTTCCCTAGCCTGTTCATCTCCATCCGAAACTGCTTCTCACTCAGCTTACAAGCATTCAACCGCTTCACTGCCAGAGCAGAACCATCTGGCAACACAGCCTTGTAAGTAGTCCCCATCCTGGTTATATACATCACAGCTTCCTGGCTGAAATTGTGAGTGGCAGCCATTAAATCAGCAAGCTTGACCTTCACAAGTGGCTTCTGAAACAAAGTAACCTGGATAAGCCGATGAGCCCTCAATCTCTCAGCCCAGCTACTATCATCAGCCCTCCCAAGCCCATACCCCTTCTTCCTCCTGTGGCCAGCCCTTGAAAAGTACCACCACCACAACCCAAACCCTAGCAACAAGGAAGCCGCGGCGCCGAAAACCCCGGCGGCGACAATTATCGCTAGATTCTTCTTGCTCAGGCCGCCGCACTTCCCTACAGGCTTCCCGCACAAGTGATTCCCGTCGAAATCAGACTCGTCAAAATGACCTAATCCAGCAGGAATCGCACCTGTGAGGCCGTTGTTGGCAACAGAGAAATCGTTCAAACGACTCAGAGTAGCCAATTGAAAAGGAATATTCCCGGACAGCTGATTATTGGACAAATCAAGCTTGTTCAAATACTGGCAGCTTCCGATTCCCGTCGGGATCTCGCCGGTGAACTGGTTAGTGGAGAAGTCCAAGGAAACAAGATACGGCAGCCAAGTGCAGATCGAGGAAGGGATGGGACCGGAGAAAGAGTTACTCGCAAGATCGATGTATTGGAGGTTAGTGGAGCACAACTGGAGAGCGTCGAAGATCTTGCCGGAGAGCTGGAAGTCGCGGAGCTCGAGCTTGAGGAGGCGGTTCTCGTGGTCGTTCCAGCAGTCGACGCCGACGAAGTTGCAGATGAAGCCGGCGGTGGTGTTGGTGAAGTCCCAGGAGGTGAAGTGGCCTTGAGGATCTTTCAAGGAGCTCTTTATGCGTTGCAAGCACTTGACGTCGTCGGCGTAGGCGAATTGGAGGAGGAACAGGAGGAAAAAGAGGCGGCTGAGGAAACGGAGAGCGGTCAGATCTGGAGCAGCCATTGTTGAAGCTCTGAAGCTTTCTCTCTCCATAGTGTTCTGGTCTCTACTAGGGGTAGGCTGTACAGGGCATTGATGATAGAGGAGAGAGAAAGTGGGTGGGGGGTTTGAAAACAGGGTGGAATAACATCGAGTGTGCTTTGTACGGTGGAATGAAGGCTGAGGAGAAGACGAATGAGGAGAGTTCTTACTTCGATTTTTCGTTTGGTTATAAATTGAATTTATGAGGTGGCAAGTTCTGATTGGATATGATTGCTGGGAAGTTTGACTGGAGAAGGAGAATCATTTATTCGGAGGCCGAAACTTTACTCACACAACTTGGCTGCTTCAAAGGTGGACGGGGAAGAGGGGGTTTGACCGGTCAAAATAGAAACTGCTATGAAAAGCAAGGATAACGCCCACCTATAGAGTGAAATATGGGAAAATTACAAAATATAGTCAAAGTTTTGATCTGGTCTTAAAAATTGCACAAAAAAAAAATATTCAACTATTACAAGGATCCAGAAATATTCTAAAGGGGGCAGACCTTGAACTATCAAAACTAGTGCACAGATTCAGACAAATCTATCTATCTATCTATACTACGTATATAAAGTTGTGTACATATCATATTTAATGCACTTAATATTAATTCCTAATTATTTTTCACCTTTAATATGATTTATACTAAATAGATAAATTTATATACAAAACCACATTCATTGTCACATTTATTACATAATATTTATTTTTATGAGAACTTATCATTTTGAATAATAAAATAATTCTACATAACTTAGTGGTAAAGAATCTTTCAAACTGCCTCTAGATCACGATTCAAATCTTATAAACTATTAACACACTCTTAGTTTTGAATTTTTGATATATTATGTCATATGTATCATATGCATTGTCAATTACACTATTAAATAACAAGGTAGATCCTTTTATTCACATTTAGTATTAAGGCTTAATTATAATTGGTATATACTATTATATATTATCATCCTTTATTGGCCATTGTTAATTTATTGCATATATTTTATTTAATTGAAATACTTTACTATTTAATCATTGGTATATTATATTTTAGGCACTATTGTGTATAGTCAATTACACTATTACACTGTTATATAATAGAACAAATTGTTTTAGATTCATCTTAATTTTAATTTTTGAAATTTATACATTAAAATGTTATGTACTAGGTAAACATATTAAATTTATGAAAAACATCTCACTATATTATGTTGATTTTATTATATGTTAATATAAAATTTTGGCTCAATGGTTGAAGCTTTGACAATTATATTGGAGGTTTAAGGTTCGATTATTCAAATAATCACTTTGGATATTTTTTTTACCACAATCAAAAGACCACATACAAAAGACTACATTCAATTTAAATTTGATATTAAAAGTATGTGAATGATATATAAAAACTTTATTATGCTTATATTACAAATTGCACATGTGTATGAAAAATGATATATGATTTTAATTATTAATTAATTATACATCAATTTATTTGATTATATGCAGTTATAAGGTGACTCATATTTTTTTAAAATATTTAAAACGTTTTGTTATAATTAATTTATAAAAAAATTATAGTTGTTATTAAACATATGAGCTAAGTTGTATTAGAAAAATACACAGAACAATGTAAATTAATGTGTTAACTAATATATGATTTTGATAAGTATACACCAATTCACGTGATTACATTCTGTAATAAGGTGATCCAATTCTTTCAAACAATCAAAACGACTTTATTATATATTTTTAATTTAATGCAGTTTTATTAGATATAAGAGTGCATTTAAAATTTTAGATGAATCTCTTTTTATTTAGCCTACACTTGCTATAGGATCAAATTCAATTTTAGATGGATATTAAGAGAATTTCAAATGATACAATAAGGCTATATATAATAGATGAAATCATTCATAAAAAAATAAATAGATTTATTATACCCTTATCGTGAATCTTAATGGAATTTTTTGAAAGCGTTACTAGACTAATCCAAATCACTAAAGCTATAATCTTACAACGTGCGAATTTATATATCATCAAAATCAAATAAATATTTTTTTATTGATATATGTCTTGAAATATTTAAAATCCTTTTATTTAAAGTTGGAGGATTTGCGAAATAATCAACTATATTAATTTAAAATAGTTAATTTTGCAACCTTTGATATTTCAAATAACAATAATAACATTTGATATTACACATTAAATTATAAACCTTTGATATTAGATACAAAACACAACATCAAACATAATTGTAGACATTATAGCTAACAAAACATAATATAAAATGTAATTTCTATCTTTTTATTTCTCACTATATACGCCTTTTATTTTTATATGAACACATCATAATTTCATCCACTATGAAGCGAAAAATAGAAGACTACTCTCAAATTGCAAGAAAGATTGATCGAATCGAAATACGAATTGAGACGGGGAGAGTGAATGTGAGAACGCAAGACATAATGGTTTTTGGTGGATGGTAATTAGGTTTGCACAAAAGAACTTTTTTAAAGTTCAAATTTCTATGATTTTTATTAAATTAATTTCTTGTTATTGTAATTTTTATTATTTTTGTAAATGATTGCAAACATCTATGCATTTCAAATATTAAAATATAAAATTTTTTCCGTCCAACGGACGGGCTTGACTTGGCTAGTTAAATTATACAATTTGACACAGTTAAAATGTATGTGTTCCATCAATTTATTTAACGTGTTATTATCATGCTTATTGGGCCGAAATGATTTGCAAATGGGCCAAAATATTCATTTGATGGGATGGGCGGGAATATAATTCACACACATATGCATAAACATTTACTCTTTTACGAATACATCATTGTGAGCCTCATGCATGCACTATATTTTGAGGCTTAAATGAATATGTAACGTGACACTTATCCTTTTTCTTGTCCTTATATTTATAATTTTTGTCCTTGATTATTTAGCGGTTATTTCCCGCATCATCACGGGTATTTAAACTTTGAAAACGATTCTAAATAGATTTGTTATCAATAGTTGCAAACATCTTTCTCAATAAATACCACTTAGTTGTCATTCAACCATCCATCCCTCATTTTGTTTCTCAAATCAGTCTTCACAAGCTTCATGTTAGAAAATGTCCTCTCAACAGACGCGGTAGCAACTAGTAAGAGCAAGGGCAAATCCGGGATTATTTGGAAGGAGGCTGACTTTGTATAGATTAATATTGTCGGCTCGTTCCAATTCCGTCCCATTCTTCCCCACCTTCCGCTTTGTCATGCCTTGGCTGGATATGGGGACGAAAGCTCAATTTTTTTTTATCTCCCGGACTCTTTAAGTAAAAATTATTACTCCTCTGACCTGATGTGGGGTGGCTACCCCAGCCCGCATCTCCCTAAATCCGCCCTTGGGTAGGAGTAAATCTAATTCAACCAAGCGATATGTCAATGAGAAAAGTCTATCTTTTTCAATTTCCTTTATCTTCTTTGCAAGAATCCCAAAGTCCTCCACCTTATAGAATCATTTACCTCTTCTCAATTCACCTAGAAATGATACGAGTTCTTAGTTCACACAACTCCAAAGGAAGAGAAACACACTGAAAAACAATCAAAGGAGAAGCATGTCTCATTGTCCTAACTAGTGAGCAACATAGTTAGCAGACCTATTTACATAAGAAAACTTGCAACTCACAAAAGCTTATCCTAGCTTTAAGATCTCATAGCAATAAGAGAACCCAAGATCACTATAGGGAGCTCAACTTGCTGAATTTTCCTAATCAGAGAGAGGCAATTAGACTATATCACTACATGGGATAAATTCATAGATTTAGCCGCTTCCAAGCCTCTAAGAATGGTCTCAACATTGGCCATCTCTACCGAAGATAAGGTATTTTTCAGTCGTTTTACCTATCAAAGAAACCTTAACTTTACCAAACTCAGTAGAGCGGTAAGTAAGGGTCGATCCCACAGAGACTGGTGTAAGTGTGTTTAACTTGAGTGCCAAGTAACAGAATGATGGGAGGTTTTATGATTGAATATTCTAATCTACTATGAAAATTGAATGCAAAGGTGATTAAATCAATGAGACAAGTGTGTTCGACTAGTTAAATCCATCATGACATTGCTTTTTTGATCATTGATTCTCTTGCCACTTGAATAATCTATTGTGGATTATGACCCTACTAAGGATTATGACCCAAACTTCAGATTTAGTTGATAGAACTACCAGTCTAACAACCCTAATCATCTAACAACCTAGAAGACCTTCTAGATTCAATTAGACAACATCATAACGATTTAAGTTATCAATAGAAACAAACACTTAGAGCAACCAGACATCTAAGTGACTTGTGAATTTATTCCTTTCTTTAACCAACTAGTCCAACCGGTCCTAAGTTGATTAAAGTTCTACTCTTGATCAAATTAATTCCGACCGGTGATTAATAAGATTCAGTTATAACTAGAAATTCATTAGGTAGCTAATCTAAGAAAACCCTAGTTTAGATTCAATTCAGCACAGGGAATAAACTCTATTCAAGTTTGTTGAGAATCAATCGAACCTCACAACTCATGCAAATCATGACTTCAATTAACTAGCCAAGCACAATGGAATTTAGCAACTCATAATTAGATTAAAGAAACCTTACAAATTAGGTTCAAATGTTGCTCATTGAGAAAAGCTCTCTAGAATTAACCCTAGCCTCCAACTTGTCTTCTAAGTTATCCAAGAAAAGGTCAAAGACAAGGTATAAATATCCCAAGACTTCCTAAGATCAAAATATCCCAAAAATACATCAAACATGTCAGAAGTTATATCATAAAAACCCATCTTGAAGCCCATTCTGTTGGCCCAATTCTCTCGCAGCGAAACATGAGACGCGGTCTCCCTCCATAGGGGTGCGACCGTGCAGCCTCCTCTGAGCCCGCACCATCAGCTTCGGTTCAGCATTTAGGTGACACTTCATAGGCTGTTTTGACCCCCTTTGAGTTGGAATTTGGACTCAGAGTAAATATGAATTGTACCTCTTTAAATTAGCTTTCCAACGATAATAAATTCAGCTCCATCAGACCACAATAGCTCCCAAACCAAGCATTGCAAGATAGATGTGTCAAAACAAGAACTTCAATGCATGACCCGAATTTAAGCGTTTTTTCCCATAACCTCTTGGGCCTTAGCTCTTCCAATCTTCACTTGCACCACTCTAAGCTTCATCAAAATCCACCATAATCATCTAAGATTCGTCCCATCCATGCTTATTTACCTAAAGATCTACAAAACCGAACAAAACAAGCGCAAAATCCGAATTTCCTAGAAAACATACAAACCTAAGAACTAAACTAAATTAAGCTAAAACCAAGCAAAATAAACATAAATATGCATCCTAAACACTACCTAAATGCAAGCTATCAAGTGACCTGTTGTATTTTACGGGATCCAACCAAATAAACCTCTCCCGTCGAGAGCCTGCAAACAAAGCCAATTCCACAATATGTTTCATTGACAATAACGTCACAATTATTTTTTGTCCATTTGTGATGCAATTTGTGCCTAACGTTTCTCTCATTTTGATTAGCCCGAGCCCTGCTCGACATCCCCTTTTTAATCTTTAAAAAATCCATGTGAGTATTTAAGCTTCACTCAACTATCGAGAAGGGACTTTCTTTGACACCCTTGAAAAGCAACTTGTTGCATGCCCTCCATATCCTATTGACAATTCCAGCCCAACGGGCTGCTTGCTCAGCGTCGCATAACTTGAAAATTCTCTCAGTCCAATCCACATCTGAATCTGATTCCATCTGAATCTGATTCCATCCCCAAATCATCAAATTATGGACACATATCTCATATATTTCGAGGTAGAATACAACTATGCAAAGCATGCAGTGTGTTCTGGATGTGGACTGGTGAAGTTGTCTTGACTTTTGAGACCGAGTAAATAGATGCAATTCTAATCTTCTATAATATTATAAAACTAAATCTCAATGACAATTAATGCCCCACATTTTATACATAATCTATGATTTCTATACAAGATCATAAGCAACTTTAATTAGGCATTGAATGCCCATTAATCATGTACTTTATATAGAAACCTATAGACTACCAAAAGTCAAAAAAATTAAATTAAATTTGACCACAATACTAAACCCTCCATATATCATCAATGTTACAAATTTGCAATATAATTTCAATAAATCACAAATTAATTTCCAATTTTTTCAACAAAAATATTACACAATCAATGATATAAAATATCAATTAGAATAGTAAATTTCTTCTTCTCTATCTATCTATCTATATTATAAAGAAAAAATTCTCCATTTATGAACAAATATTCGATTAAAAGGAAAGAAAATAAGTTAAATAATTTAATTAACTCATTGCTTATAAAAATAATAAGTAATGCACAAAAAATATTGTCAATTTAATTCCGATTTATGGCCAATTTAATTTTGATGACCATTCAATTTTCGATTTTTCTGTCCAAGTCATTTTGAAAGTTTATGATAATTAATGCACAAAAAAATTAAATGTTTAATTACAAGAGGTTATTTCTATTTAAGTGTCTCTTCAACTTTCTAAAATTCAATTCATTTTTAATATGTTGGACATTTAAATTAAAATAGAAGGGATAATATAGTAAAAATGATTATCTTAAGGGTAAGTTTGTCCCGTGTGTTAAAGTTGTTATATTTTTATATTAATTTAATTCTTTTTTTTTATCATATTTCAATTAATTAAAATTTTCATTAATTTTAATAATAAATGAATTATTCTTATTTCAAAAACTGTTATTCCATGACATATAAGGTTCGTATGATAAATGCACAAGCAAAAACTATACCTCAAAATTATTCTTATACTTATGCAAAAAGTATACTTCAATTTTTTTTAAAGTGTACTTTAAATATTTATAAATATAGTAAGATAAATGCACAATCATTAAAAGATATATAATTTAAATATTTAAATACATAAATTTATCTTTAGGGAAAATTTGACCTCGTGCATACGCACGAGCATCACCACTAGTCTAATATAATAAACTAAGGACCAAAAGTTATTGATGATTATTTTTCTAAATTTAAATTGAAAATATAAGAGTTTGTTTAATTTGAACCAAGTTTGGTTCAAATGAGACAAGCTCTTCTCATGAAACGTGAAACGAATGCACTTTTCATAGTTCGTAGTACACTTTTCCTACAAAAGTGCATTGTAAAATACAAAAAGTGCAATCCGAAAATGCACTACAAAAAGTGCACTGCAAAGTACGAAAAGTGCAAATCCGAAAAATTGCACTACAAACTAGAAAAAGTGCATCTGTTTCAAGATAAGAGTTCGTTTCAAGATAAGAGTTTGGTTCAAACTCTTTGTTTATAATGTAATCAACTCTGAAAACTCTCAAATTATGGAGGAAGTCTATATTCTCCTTCAAGGGCGGGCCCCATGGCGTTCTCAATCTCCAAGTTTTAGCGCCTAAAAGTCTCCAAATGCTGAAAAACTATCAACTCTGCGCATTCAAAAGGGATTTACTCCGAACGACGTCGTATGGTATCGGACCAATGGACCATGATGAAACGATGCAGGCACTTGGAGCAGGAAAATAGGAAATGGTTAGTTGTTGGTGGGTGAATTGGGCAAGTTTCTAACAAGTCCATGGGCATTCTCTTCATTAAAAAACATTTCCAGTTCATAACTGACTCCAACTAGAGAGTAAAGAGGGAGAGAAGAGCTCACTTCAAAACCTTGTCCCCCCTCACTCTCACGCGTACTCTCTCTCCACCTACTCGGTCTGGACAAAAATTCCTCTTGATTTTGCTCTCCAATGGCGGATGACGAGTCCTTGGTAAGATTCTTCATAATAAGTACTACTCGGATGCTTAAAATCAAGCAAAGAAGGGGGTTTTATGCTGGGGGAGGGTTGAGGGCTAAAATCGAATTTCATCTCTTTCGTTCTTCAACAGTCTCCAACATCTCTCATTCCTTTTCCATTTTCAACAAAATGGAGGCGCTCTTTGTTGGCGTTGATTTCGGTTTCTTCTCCTTGCCCTATTTTGTGGTTTGATTTTGTTTGTTGTGTTGTGGAGTTTGTTGATTTATTTATTTCGGTTGATGATTTTGATTCTCCAGAAAATGGCGACGCTGAAGAAGGCGTATGCAGAGATAATTCTGAATACGTCCAAGGAGGCAGCTGTGAGGATAATGATGGCTGATCGAAAGGCTTTGTCTTTCGAGAAGGAGCTTTTTGCTTTGAAACAAGATGCACTTCATATGCTTCTTCAACTCAAACAAACGCTCGATTCTAAGGTACTAATTGTCATCTTGTTTTGATATTGTTTGTAAATTTCATCTTTGTTCTCTTTGCAGTGTTTGGTTACTAAACCTGTTTGTTTTGCCATTTATTTTTCATGATTCCTAATTTTCTCCTTTATGCTTACTGTCAATGTGATAGATGTTATGTGCGTCAATGCAGTACCTTTGACTCATTTACTAAATTGTATCTTACTTGAGCATTAATATGGCATTTGTGTAAAGAAATATGGGCTTGAGTTTGATGGTTATATTGAAATGTAAGAGAAAAAGCCAAATTGTGAAGTCAAGTACTTCAAATCCTCCTGCACACTGGGTGGGGTGTGTATAAAGGGAGAATGATAAACTGTGATCTCATGAAGGATTGTTTTCAACTTCAAAAGTGCTAGATTAGATCATCTCATGTGCATTTGTAATGTGTTTAGATATTCTAATGGAAAGTGGGAAGATAATTTATCCTTCGCATGCTGGAAAAGTGAAGAAAAGAAGGGAATTCGGGGTTACCATCAACTCACCTTACCTTTGGCTATTAAAATTATGGTAGCATCTTTCAAATACTTGCAAGCTCTGTTCTTTCCTTTTGAACAAGGAAAGTGAATTCGAGTATATTTTGTTTTTTACTCTCTCCATTATTTACTATTAGAAACAATACAAAGAATGGCTTCACAATTTATGGGGGTTTGTATCAGCAACATTAGCCAAAATTGCATAGATGATAAGAAAAGGTGTAAAATTCTTATTATGACAATGCTGAATTTGGTAACTACACTTGAGAGTTTTTCTATCTTTTTGCATCCTTAGAGAAAGATGTAGGTAAAATTTCTTCTATGTGCAACTGAGATTGATGGGTCTGGGAATGCTCCAATTATAGTTGAAATTGTTTTAGTAAGGAGTTCTAATGAACTATTTTGCTCAATAGCTGATCATTGAAAACATTTATTTGGTGAGAGCAATTCATTCTTTTCCTAGTACTGTCATTTTTGTGGAATGAACAAGGTAATAATAGCAACCTAGACAAATTACCAACCACCCAGACATGTAAAGAGAGCAATTTCATTTTCTAGTATTTGTCATCTATTGGGCGTACCTCCCCCCCCCCCTCCCTTGGGCAAGGAGACCCCCATCTTGACCCCCCAGATTCCGGTGTAGCGGAGCCTCACTAGGCCAATGATGATGATGTCATTTATGTGGAAGGAGTAACAATGCTAGTATTTGCCACTGCAAGCTATAATTGTTGGTTTTGTGTTCCTTAGGAAGTATTTACAACTCCATCTAACTAATGTGGTGACTTATTATGGAGAAATAAGAATTTGATAATGATATGGTAATTAGTAAGGCTGTTTAGAATTCTGTTCAAACATTGCTTTCACATCTTCAAATGCATATATAAATCTTAGTGGCGATTATGTTGTTGTTTTGATTTATATTTGGAAAACTATCTTTTTGTTTTTGTTCTTCAAAAACAACCAGTCATTCATGTGCTATTGACATCACATTATGTTTGGCTTTCTTATTTGTATTTAGAAAGGAAAAAGATACGATGGGCTTTCTTATTATAGTGTTGAGCCTATTATAACGGCTTTTAATGCTTCAAATTATCTTGTGGAAAAAAAACCCAAGTAAAAATTACATTTCATCTTCAACTTCAACTGTGAACAACAAGGATGGAAAGCTATTACTGACTTGTGCAGATGGCATAGTATAATGACGTGCTTGAACCTATCATGTAAGATTTTGCTGCTAGCCTTGTTGGATGAGTGCAGTATGGAAAATTTGCTGATTGTGTGTTTACAATTGTTGAAAAATCACTCAAGACAAAATTATTTAAACTGGACAGTTTTCCTGGATAGTTTTGTGCTTCTTGCAAGCAGATTGCTGACAGACATTTATCATTTGCAATTAGTCAGAAAACAGATAATGTGACACCCTTATACCCTATGACGTATACTCTGTAATAACTTATTTCACATATAAACATATATTTCACAAATAGCAATTATCCATGTAAGCACAAAGCGGAATTAACAACCATAAAAGGTTGCACACACATATGCAAACACTTACCAAACGATTTTCTGAATCAAAAGCAACTGTAGATCTAGATCTGGAAAAATTAGGAAATTCAGATAAGCCATTAACTAATTAAAACTTACCAAAACACGCTTGTACTTCAAGATTAAAACCCGATAGATAAGATCTTATACCAAATCCAGCCAAAAACAACCGAAATCAAAACAATCAAAATTCTCTCTCTTTCTCTTCGTTTTCTCCCTCTCTTTTTTTTGTACGAAGCTTCAATGTGAAAGTTAAAGAAATTAAACATGGATATCAACTGAGGTTGAAGTCGGCAAATTTTTTGAGAAATTGCATTTTGCACCCTCAAATCTTCTTTACTACAAACTTTGCCTTGAAATAATTATTAATTAACTTTTAGTTAAAAACTTTTTAAAATATAATAAACTTAATTAGAAAATAAATATTACTTTTAAAAACTCACTATATATCATGCCAATATGCCATGCATATGCTTCTAATATTATATGAATGCAAAATGACGTATGCACTTTGGTCGGGGATGTTACAGATAAGAAAAAGAAGCCATGTGCTTTCATACCCTTCTTCTCTATCCTTCTTCAAAATATTACTTTTGTTATGTCTTCTGCTATTCCTTGACTTTGGATTTTGAACATGCAGTGATGTACAACTTTATAAAATTTGATTTTTTTTTCTTCTTGAACGTGGCTCTATGTATGTTATGCTGCATTTTTTTCCATCAAAGGGCTAGTTGACTGTGAGAGAAGTTGACCTATCTTCTTTGTAGAATGCTAGAGCAGAAAATAGATCAGCGAATCAGCAAAGGAAGATCGAAGAGCTTGAAGCACAACTCTCTGAGGTTGAGGGAATAATAGTGGATCTTAGGGAAGACTTAAGACTGACACAGACCAAGTTAGAGAAATTGGGAAGTAATGTAAAGCAGCCTTTAAAAAAGCACACTTCAGAAAATTGCAAGGATCATCAACTAATTTCAGAAAATGAAATGATAGCTCAAACTCAAAATATGATAGAAGTTATCAGGTTGTTGAATATCTCTCATCTGGAAACGAATGTAGAGCCAAAAATCCAACTGAAATTGCACTACATTGCACATTCAGAGATCAACTTGTTAGGTCTGCTCATTGTGATGCTTCTTTGGATAGATATCATGGGGTTAAATCCAGCAGAGAACGGTGTTCATCATGCTCCTCTGAGTCTGATGAAAAGGATACAAAGAGTACTTGTAATGGCTCAGAAGCCAAATCACTGGAGTATGAAAGCCATTATATACAAGCCGCAAAGGATGGTTTTAGATGGACTAGAAAAAAATGATAAATACCAGGAAGCAATTGCTGCTCTACGGAGTTGTTCTCGTGGTCGGCGTTCCAGATCTTGTCAGCCACCTTCCTTTCCCCAATGCAGGACTTATTCAGATAAACAGATTGAAGCCTCTATTAAGGTTCCAAACTACAGTGGAATTTCTCCTAGGCCAGATTCTTTTTGTGTCACTTCAAGTTGTGAGATGAATCATAATAGTGATACTGCACAAGAAAAGTCCAAGGAAATCCAAGAAAAATCAAGATGTATGAAAAAGGAATCAGATGCTACTGTAAGGGAAATAGATTTGAGTTTAGATCCTTTCAGATTGAAGCCATCATTGGTAGATTCTGAGGGTATTTCTAACCGAGCTAATGGTGACAAGGTTCTGAAATACACATTTCAACGAAAGCGCAAAAAGGAAGTGTTGACAAAACTTGACAACAATATCACTCCCGAACAAGGTCATGTTGTAAAGTTGCAGAAAACTATTGTAAATGATGAACATGCAATGGATGGTAAACAACTTCTTCAAGTAGCCCAACAGTTACTCTGTTCTCATCATGATTACTTCACAAGTTTAGTAGCTCTCAAGCGTAACTTTTTATACGTGTTTATCTAGGCTAGGTGACATTTGCTTATGTCATTCTTTAATGGCTAGGAAAATCCAAAACATGCATGCTCATGTTTCATCAGGAAAAAGTCATCTTCATATTGATTCTTGTTTTCTGTTTTGAATTATCTTGATGCCAGATTAATTTTCTAGGTAGGCTGCAACTAGAGATCCTTCAGATGTGCTCGTGTTACAGTTAAATGAATGCAATTGCTAGATGAAATTCCCATCTGATATGTTTTTTTTACTTCATGCAGCTTATTGCGTTATCTGGAAATGGACCCTCCTCATAGAGCAGATGCTCTACTTCGAGTATAAAAAAGAGTTTTTCATTGTTCGAAAAATGTATCCCACATATGAGAATTCAGGAATTTGAAAATTTGAGAGGTCGTCAAGCAGAGAAGAGTGCTGATCGAGTGAATGGATTACTGCGTTAACTATTTGCCTTCACATTGGTATAATTAAGTATTATTTTCCCATAAATCAATCACTTATATATATGTAGTTTATCTTGGAATCCATCTGATATTTCATGAATTGGCAAGAATATCTAACGCATCATTTTTTCCTGAAACAATTTAGGGCCTGTTCGGCAATACAGTATAAGCTAGCTTATGAAGCTTATCACTTTTATCGAGAGAAATAAACTCTATGTGTTCGGTAATACCAAGTTTATGGAAGTTTATTGACTTTTAGTTGAAATGAAGTGGAGTTTTGTGCAGTCTGTAATTTATTGTAGTCACTCGAGGACGCGTGGAAATTGGATATCTATCTATATATTAAAAGAGTCTTTTGGTTACATGGGAACCCCGCGTTTAATTCGCTACATGTCATTTTTTGATATTTTTTAAATATTATTATTAGTAGTAATATAAATACAGGATATATTGTACGTATTGTTAAGATCGTATATCTGTAGTTGGGTTATGATTTCCCTCTCTCTTATAATCCTAAATATATTGCTATCAATACAATGCAACCCTAGGCTTTCACACTTACACCCATCACTCTCAAGTCTCAATCCCTTTTCTTTATAACGATGTCTACCCCTAGCAATAGCGGTGTTCAGGACCCTCCGCCCACTGATGGTGGTGTTCGTGGCCCTTCTCTGCCCACCGCTAACGGTGTTCAAGACCCTCCTCCATCGTTTGACCAGACTTGCATCACTCACCCCTCCCTCAAACACCTCTCAAACAACCCTTACCTCCGCTCAGACGCTTCATGTTGCAAGTATTAAGACTCATGTCCCGATCCAACTGGATCTTGCCTCATCTAACTACAACAGATGGCATGAGCTCTTCTTTGTCACCCTTGGCAAGTTTGCACTCAAATCTCACGTTGACAACTCCTACTATGTCAATCCTCCATTTGATTATGATTGGGAGATGCTTGACTACATTGTTTTATCCTGGATCTACGGATCCATCTCTATGGATATATTCGATATAGTCACGACGTCCAACGCTTCCACATAGACTATTTGGAATTCCATTGAAAATCTCTTTCAAGATAACAAAAAGAGTCGAGCAATTCAACTTGATTCCTAATTCCGGAACATATCTTAGGGTTCCATGAGGTTACAGAGTACTACCAAAAAAATCAAGACCCTTGCTGACGATCTTACTGATGTCGTTCTACAAACTATAGAGGTCTCAATGATGATCTCTCCATCATGGCGGTTGTCATACCTTTGCAAACGCCCTTTCCAAAGTTTCATCAATGTTGGACCATGCTCCTTGATGAATCACGAAGAGCGCATATCAAGTCCACCGAGATTGCTCTAACAACAACCACAACTTAATTCGTTCCCTCCAAAAAAATCGATGACTACAATAAAGCAATCTCATCCTCCATAGGAGCCGCCAAAAGAAAATAATCAACCCTCTTGTGGACGTGCCCGTGGAAGGGGTCAGGGCCGAGGACGAGGACGTAACAACAACAATGGAGGGTGACGCATGAATCCACAATAGTGGAACAATAACTGGCCACAACAACCTTCGAACTTTCCTTGGCAACAAAATTTTTGTCAAGGTGTACTCGGTTCGGTTCCCTCCCTCAACTTCATCAGACCCCTCAAAGCTCGATGTGTACCGGACAGGGAAATCAATACTGGGATCTGATAGCCCTTTACAATGCAGTGAGCAACATGAACATCCAATCTCTTGTTGACAATGGTTGGTATATGGATACGGGGCCTCTTCACTCATGACCGGTCTTGTTAGATGCCCTAGGGCGAAAAAAAAATTGAGGGCCCTTATCATGATTTTTTTATATATACAATGTCATTTTTTTACATGGAAAGGAATTTCATGTATCAAATATGTCTAGTGGATCGAGAGGCTAAAACAAACGGTAATCGAACAAACCATACATTGACATATTTATACAATAACTCCTCCTTTTTGTCAATTCTCAAACAAGCGATTGAACTAATCTATATAGTGACCATGAAAACAAAAACAAATTTATATTAGAGCTAAAACTAGAAGACAAATATAGTCATATTTGCAGCGGGTCTTGACCTATTAGAAGTCTCGGGCGAATTCATATTAAGGTCTCCATTATTTAAAACTTTCCCATTAAAAAAACTGACCTAAAACAATACATTTATATTACTTAAAATTAAATATTAATGACAAGCATTGAACTCCTATAAAAAAGAAATAAATAAAACAATGTCACGTTCTAATTAGGGATTACTCCATTTGATTTAAACTGCCTTTTATTATTTTCAAACCAATTATTTAATTATGATTATATCTAACAATACATGCATATATGAAAAATAATAATTTATATCCTTCTAGAGTAAAAGGGATCTAAATCAACCCGTACTACTACATTTTTTGGAAGAAGAAGGCGTAATTAATAAATGGTCTTGTTAATTTTACCAATTGAGCCTGCATGATAGAGCAGTAGAGACTAGAGGCATTGTTATAGACATGTGAGCCTGCAAGTAACCTATCTTCTATTTTTAATCTTGGTATTTACTCTTCATCTTTTGTAGTTGTGGGTAATGTAAACCATCTCCCTATTACCAACTACGACCATGCTATCCTGCAAATGAATTTCCCTTTCAAATTAAACAATGTTCTAGTCATACCCAATCTCATAAAAAATATGATTTCTGTCTGGATATTTGTTACTGGCAACAATTGCTCAATTGAATTTGACTCTAATGGTTTCTCTATGAAGGATATCAAAACCAAGAGTGTGATCCATCGGTGCAATAACAATGGTGAACTCTACCCATTCCATCCTTCAAACAAAGCTGTCGGTCATTCTGCCCTGTCGACATCTCAGTCGTCCCTCTCACACTTGTTGCCTTAGTGTCTGCTCATCCCAATGCGCAAGTTTTGAATAAATTAGTTTCCAGTAGCTTAATTTCTTGTAAAAGAGGTCAACTTGACTCTCTTCGTGGGTCATATCAGTTAGGCAAGCGCACAAAATTGCCTTTTAGTTCTTCTCAGTAAAAAAACGGCTAATCCTTTTGAATTAGTCCATTGTGATGTTTAGACATCTCCAATATTAAGTATTTCGAGTTTTAAATATTATCTTGTGTTGATTGATAATTTCTCACATTACATTTGGACTTTTCCTATGAAACCAAAATCAGAGGTGTTTGTTCACTTCAAAAATTTCCAGACTCTTATTAAAACACAATTCAATATTCTCATAAGAGCCTACAATAGTACAATGTAAACCTCACACCTCTCAACAAAACGGAAAATCCAAAAGAATGACACGAACGATTAACGATTCCATACACACTCTTGTCTTTCAAGCAAACTTACCCCTACGTTTTTGGGTAGAGGCACTCAATACTGCCACCTATCTAATAAATCTTCTTCCAAAAAAGACCTTAAATCTCCAAGATCCAAACACTATTTTTGCCAAGAAAATTCCCTCTGTTGTCCTAACTTATCCTCAACCATGGCTAACAAACTCTCTCCCCGCTCCACTCCATGTCTTTTCTTGGTTTATGCCAAAAATCACCATGGATACCGATGTATGAATTTACAAACTCAAAAGATTATTATTTCATGCCACGTTATATTTGAAGAGCAAATTTTCCCTTTCTAAAATAAAAATATTGTTCCTAACAATTATGATTTTCTACTATCAGTAATGGAACAAACCACTCCAAATCTTATCCAATCTCCAACTTCCATATCTTTTTCTCCCTTACATTCACAAAATAATTGTAATAGCTGCTAATTCCGTGAAACGAATAAATTTTACTTTCTTAAATATTTAATTATTTATTAAATAAAATAATTTGTAATATTCTTTTTTCCACTCAAATTCTATTCTTAGAGCAATAATTCAATAAAAGTGTTATAAAATAATCATATGGGATAATAATGGGGATCTTAGAATGGATTTTGTGCATGGATTTATATTCCTACAATCTACCATTTTATTGTGGCAATCCCTTCTCCCCAATCCCATTCCAAGAGCATATTTTGCTAATTATCACTTGAAATCCTCCACCAAATGTTTTGCCTATTTACAGGGCATTTGACCCTCGAAATCTAACATGATTCCACTTCTTCTCCATCACTCTACACCCCATTCCAACTAAAATTCCAGTCCTTAAAATAAGAGAGTAGAAGCTGTTTTTTCCCTCCAAAAACACAAAAAAACCTTGTGTGAGTCTTCCACACCACCAAGCACTGCCGGACCACCCCCTGCTGCCGCCCCTGGTTGCGCCGGCCACCGCCGGAGCTCCCGCCGCCCCTGCTCCCGCCGGTGCTGCTGCCAGCCGCCGCCCCTCGTCGTTCCGTTCCATTCTCCTTTGTTCGGTTTAGTGTAAACATAGCACAAGGGTGAGAGTTTTTTCCCTTCTTTTTATTTTAATTATTTTCTTGTTGATTTAATAAAATGAGAGTTATTTGAGCCATATTATTATGCTGATTTTTTTAAGGAGAAGGATAAAAAATCAGATTTTTACAGGTCATAGCTTTGTATATATTTTTAATGGAAACTAGCATGCATGCATGAGTTTTTAAGGAAAAATGCTCTTATAAATTATAAAATAAATCTTATAAATCTTAAAAGTATAAAAGGGACTTTTTAACATGGAATTTCTGATTTTTAAAGATAATATGAATATTAGACTTCTTTTCCTTTATCATAGAAGTATTCTTTTATTATGAAAGAAATGATTTAAGAATTTAATAAAATGAAGTTTTTATGAAAGAAACCTTCTTACATGTCTTTTAAATCATGTTATAAGCTATATACAAACCGGGTCACAGCTCTCTCTTCTCTCTAACTTTCTAGAGAGAGGATGAGGAAAATATGCCGAGAAGGCAAACGCCGAGAAGGCACCGCCGAGAAGGCACCTTCTCGAAAACAACGTCGAGAAGACTAAATGTTGCCGAGAAGGCATAAGACTTCTCTCCGACTTATCATTTGTAATCGGAAAGATTATATTCCAAAATCAATGAATAGTAAACCTAGAATGTTTCTTCGGATGTTTTTATACAAATTGATTTTGGCTTTGGCTAATTGCTTGCTTAAGGAATCTAAGCTCCAAACTTTAGATCAGTTGCAGTGAGTTTTCTGGTTGGTGTTTTTTGGTTTTAGCCTCTTCTTCTAAGCTTTCTCTCGGCTCTTCCGACAATTTTTATCGTCCCCCGTTTTGAATTTTTGCCGGATGACGGCGGTTGTATCAGTCCGTTTAGAAATCGATATTTAGACTTCTCTTTCCGACCGTTTTAGTGTGAGATCTGTCTCTGGTTTTGATCTTACCAATGATTCAGTGGATAAACTCCGAACACTTTTTCCCGTCTGTCGTCTTCTCTGGAGATTATGATGGTTGCCGATCCCGTCGCTGGCAGGCCCGCTTCCTTCGTCGCCCCGTCGAAGGCTGAGGATGTGTGCGGTGGTCGGTTAACAATGGCAGACTCATGTACGAATAAAAAGAAAAAAGAAAAAAATTCAAGATGAATCTCTGCGTTTTTGGTACGCATACCCCAAATAAAAAGAAAAATGAAAAAAAAGAGGAAAATATACGAGTCACTTTTTCCAAATAGATATCTTGTGTTGAATGAGATCCATCCATGGTTTCGGGCTACGTGGCTGGCTTATTTCCAGACTTTGCCTTAGTGGGTTCTTGTGCTTTTTTTGGGTTTGGGCGTTGTTTTAAGTTTGGGCTGGTGTTTTGTTTGGGCTTGTTTGTGTTTATTGGCGTTTCTTTGCTAAGCATAGTTTGTACAACGCCGAGGTTGGAATCTGGGATTGGGTGTGTGGTTTGTTCGTGATTGGCGAGGTCGCTTGGACGTTCGTGGCTGCTGAAGATCCTTCATTCCGATGGAGGGAACGTCACTTGTCCATTTTCTTACCTGATTTGTCCGTTTATGATCCGAATGCTAAAGGCGTTGCCCTTTAGCCCCTCACCCCACTATCCTTTACATTCTAGTTTCCCCTTTTGCTACTTGTACTTACTTTGTACTTTTGTTTTACTTTTGTCTACTCTAGTCGGTTTCGATTGCCGTTTACTCGGCCTCTCGGTTTATCGGGCTTGTCCGATAAACCGAATTCTTACCTAATCAAAAAAAAAAAATCATGTTATAAGCTTTTTAATAAATTTTTATGAACTTTTGAATAAATAGATTTAATAAGAGCAAAAATATGCTTAAATAATTTAAATAAGTCTTTGCATGTGGTTTAGAAGGACTTTTATAACTTAACTCACTATTGCATGTCAACTTAGAATTAAAATGAATTTTAGATAATTTAGTTGTGAGGTTTTTAATTTAAAAGTATACTTATAAAGGTTTTATCTCTTTTAGTAAGTTAAATAAGTTGTTGCATGTGAATTTTATAAAGTTTTAAGGATTAATCCATTCTTGCATGTAACTTAGAGCTTATTAAAATGTTGGAATACAATTGTTATAACCTTCTTGATCGATATAAAAAGGATTTTTCATTAGCACAAGTTATTTACATAACATAATGAAATGAGTTATGCATGAGGAAATAAAAAGAGTTTTTATGAAGTAAAATATACATGCATGTCAATTCTAGACTTTACTATAATTTTGTAATAAATTAATCATGACATTTAGAAATAATCTTAATCATGAGAATAATATGTATTTAAGTAGCAATGCATACAAATACTTATAGTTGGAAAAAGGTTTTTATGGTGATAAAACTTTATTGCATGTGGAGGTTATCATTTCATACAAACTTTTGGAATAAAATAAAAGTGTTTTTTTGAAATAATGAAATTCATGCAAACCATATTTTTAGTCCATTTAAATATTTATTGCATGTGTTTTAAAAAGGATTTCTCCGTTTGATTAAATAAATCCTTGCATGTTTCCTTAAAGTAAATATTTTAAATTTTATAAAAGTCTTTCAAGAACATCACCTTGAAAATAATACTAAAGAATTATTATTATGTATTTCCTATCTAAATTATTAAACCAAATAATTTAGATTAACATCCTTTCTCTTAGAAGAGGAAAATAAGAGAAAGGATTAGTTGAGAATAAAATAAGGATTTTTTACTGTATTTTCGTTCGTCATTTTTTCGAATGACTAGGTCGAATTGTACAAAGTACACTAAGTCGTTCTAGATTTCCGAGTGTCATAGACTTCCGAAAGAAATTCAAGGCAAGTGGATATTCTCCTTGTAACCTTTTCGATATCTCGATTCCGTTAAACTTCTCTATGTTGGGAACAAACTTGTTTGCTTAAATAAATAAACATAGGATATATCGATTGCTAGAAATAACGACATCTCTTTATCGTTATTATTATTCGAATGCTAGAAATGAACTTAGGACCGATGATTGCGGCACTTTTTGTTTAAAGTGTCTCGTTTAGAGACCTCGCTTGGAAAAGTATAGGAAAAAGTGTTGGACATAAGTCTTGAACCACTTTTTATAACATCATATTATATGTAGGTCATGACTCTACTCTTACGTCGTTGACTGAAGTCTTAAGCAAGGTTGAAATAGAAAGGTTTCGTCTAAAGTCTAAAGCAATGTCACACGGAAAAATAAACGTTGGATGAAGTCTTAAAGCAATATCGAAATAAAAAGTTGTCGTATAAAGTCTTAAGCAATGCCACGTTAAATGGAAAAGACGAGTAAAGTCGTTTACTATGTCGCTGTTCAAATTCACGAATTAGGCTAACGCCTATGCTCTGCCGACAATTAAAATTTATAATAAGGATAAAGGTTGGCCTTATTCAATCCATTAATTAACTTATGTTATGCCCCAACTAAGTGTTGGAACTCCGTTCCGTCTGTGGACTCAGCTCTTTCATAGCCTCCACATCCTTAAAAGTCATTAATGTTATGTAAAGTTTTGATACGTAATAAAGATAAGTGCTAGTGCACATTAAAATGAATTAAATCTGGGCCGGTTTAACACTACGTGGAAGGCTGACCCGGCTCTCGGTCCAATAAGGGTGCGAGAGGTTTTCTAGAAACTTGCGTGTACTTATAACGTTCTCAACATTATTGTAACCTAAGAAGTTCTACAATCTCGTAGTTCTTTTTTTTCGGTTTAAAAGTTATCTCATCTCGAGATCGACTCATTTCCGTTCTGAAACTCCATATAAAGTCGTTACATCTCAAACACATCTCGCTTATCTCTTTAATGAATTGTTAAGTTACCAAACAACAACAAAAACAAAAACAACAACAACAACAACAACAACAACAACAACATTGACCCAGTTCAGTACTCCACGAGAGAGTATCTGAGGGGTCAAGATGGGGGCACCCCTGGCTTAGAGCTGCGGAGGTGCGACTGAGAGACCCGACGAGATCGAAAACCCACGATAGTTGTAGCAAGCAAAGAGAGAAAACAAAACCAAGCAAGAAAAGCACAAAGACAGAATAAAAGGAAATGACGAAACATCAAAGCGAAAACAAAACACAAAAGAAAGCACAAAGAAAAGGGAAACCAAAGCGACGACTGATATGCTCTCTTTAGTATAGGTTAACTATTGTATTTTAGGCATGATTTGAGTGTGTTTAGGTTAGTTTTTAGCATAATTGTAATATGAAGACCGAAGACACGATTTGAAGAATTTCAAGAGTTTTAAAGACAAGTGTTGATTTGGAGTTGTTTTGACGCCATTTTCTTGTGATGCATCGTTCGGGAGCTACGGTGATCGGATGAAGCTGAATTTGGTATCATTGGAAAGCTAAATCGAAGAGCTACATTTCATGTTTTTACGGAAAGTTCAAATTCCAATTCTAAGTGGGTCAAAACCACCTCCGAAGTTGATACCAGAATGCTGTCAGAAGACCCGCGACCGCGCTCGCGGGTGATGCCATTTCCGCGGACGCCGAGAAGTTGAAGGACCCGCGCTCGCGGGTGTCTGTGTTTCATAAGCACCGACTCGAGTTTTATTCTATCTTTATCTATTTTTATATCTTTAGGTTTCAGTTGTTTTTCTACTATTTAAGCTTAGTTTCGTAGCAGACTTTGTTTTCACATTATATAGCATTTTTTGGAGACTACTTTTTAGTTTAACCTAGTTTTTATTTCTATTATGGAGAACTGAGAACTAATCTTCCTTGGAGTTTGTTTGATCAAGGAAGCTTTTTTATTGAATTCGTGAGATTCCGGTAACTTTTCTATCCCTTGGTTAATATCAAAACTCTTGTTTTTATTTATATGATCTATGTTTGATTTTATGAGCCTGATCAACTTGTTTGATTGACTTAGATTTACTGTTTGGATTAGGTTTGATTGTTGTGTGTGCAATCTTATTTATCCTTGAAACAACTCTTTTCTAGGACCGTGGACTGGGATTGAGAAGAGTGTTTGATTGTTATTTTATGCATGAGACTTTGATTGCATGATTTGATATCCTTTTATCCTTAATACTTTGCATGATTTGAATTAAGCGTCCTTGTTCATATCATAATTTCGCTTGGGCCGTGGACAAGCGGAAATCTTTTATAAGGATTGGGATTAACCTGGGAATTAATAGAAAAGTGGATGAATTAATGATCGAATGATTAAAAAGGTGGAATTGATTGAATGAACTCTGCTTTCCTTTAATTGATTTAAACCCTAATATTGTTTGCTTGCTTAAACCCCAAAAACCTCGTCTTTGTTCTTTGCTGATTGATTAGAATACCGATTCTCTTGGGTTCGACCCCTTACTTGCATGCTATACTTGGTTTGTAATTTAGGGTAATTTATCTTTGATCTTGGCAACAACGACTTTAGCCGAGTCAACGACAAACAAGACCAAGTGGAACCGTCTGTCCAGGCAACTAGCTGATGTCAGCTACTCGTATCTTCTCCCTCCACCTATCCCTGCAAGCTGACAAATCTGCTAAAATCCCTAACTGACTGATGTCCTGTCTTATACTATCCTTCCAACATTTCTTCGGTCGTCCTCTCCGCCTACGAAACTCTCCCAAGTCTGGGTTCTCGCACCTGCAGACTGGCTCCGCGGGGCCTCGCCTCTATATGTGTCCAAACCAGCGCAACCTCGATTCTCTTAACTTGTCCCCTATATTGGCCACCCCCACCTTGCTTCTGATCAATTCATTTCTGATCTTGTCTAGGAGCGTGTGTCCGCTCATCCACCAATGTAGTTGTAGCAAGCAACCTCGATTCTCTTAAATTTCCTTTCTCACTTTCTTAGTCTCCTCAGACTAATTCCGTTTTGTCGCATTTTTTGCCTGGTATTTCTCGCCCTTCGCGACAAATGCTAGACTCTAGGAAACCGCCATCGAAGGTCTAGAGACGAAGATCCATCCAGCTGAAGGAAGGAAGGTCGAGTCTGCTCAATGATGTTTTCCGCTCATTTTGGATTTCATTACGTTGTACAAGGATAATGTTTTTGTTAATTCCGCTTCTTGAAACCCTTTCATGTTTTGTTGAACCAAGTCAAGTATGTAATGAATACAATTAAAAGTCTCATGTTTGAGCACCTTTATTAATATATAACAACTTTGAATTTCCGCATTTTTATTCAAATTTTATACCTTATAAAGTCTTGGGTGACTTTGGATGGTAAAATCCGAGGTCACTGGCTGTAATACACATCGTTGCAAAATAGGGGTGTTACAATAATACTCTCCAAATCCATGCAAATGAAACGGCCCAAAATATTCCCTTGCTCCCATATTATCATCTCACCTCAGATTACAATTCCACTTTCCAAAATCAAAACAACCTATGAGTTCGTACTTTCTAAACCTAATACTCTCCAAAATAATACTCTCCGAACTCTCGAACACTTAGTTTTTTTTTTTTCCTTTCACACAATCTAGAGTATGAGTTCGTACTTTCTAAACCTAATCTCTAAGAATATATAGACGAAACTAAGATGACTAGAGATGTATTATTTTCCATATCGGTTATGGAAAGATAGTATATTTCTAATCATACAAATATCATCCTAAGCAACAAAAGATATTACAAGAAGATATGGCTTAGGGCTTAAGGCAATATCGACAGTGTATTCAAATTGAGAAGATACTATCTATAACTAGAATATCTCAATCAAATCTTCAATATCACACACATCTTCAAGATCTTCTTCGTTTTCCTTTCTTTCACATCGTGGACGTGACTCACGTTGGCGACTTGTTTTGCAAACTCAAAGTTGGCTACGTGACTTGCGTTTGGAACCATCAAAATCAAAGTTCTGCTTTTCTAACAATAAATTTTCATGAATCAACTATTTGTCTCCTTTTGGTCCTCCAAAATCATTTGCGACCATGGAGGCCTTAAGTTCGGATATGACAACCGAATCGTTTGCGACCCCCTGTTCCTGGTTTGCGTTGGGATCACTTGGCTCAAGGGATTGATATGCTTGAGCAGTGGATGTGCCAACTTGATTTCTAGTGAGGGCAATAGGAGGGATGGTTTATGGCTGATCGAGTAACAAGTTTGACTTGGTTTCCATTTCCACCAGAGGGACTAGTATTGGATGTCTGGTCGTTGGACATTTTGGTGGTAGGATGGTGGTAATATGTTTGATTGGTTTTTTAACTAAAGGCTCTACGGTGAGCACCAATTGTTTTGGGCAAATCTAACGTGTAAACACAAGAATTGCTAAAATGCGGGAGTCTCTAGTCAAATACCAACCATAACCCTTGGACACGTTAGATAACGAAATAGAATATGCAATAAACGAATCGGAAAGATTGAATTGAACACATATTAGTGTGAATTTTCACTAGTAAGAGATCAAATTCCAAAAATGCAATAAGAAGAATCACAAACTCGTAATCAGTGAACAAAGAACCCTTTTCACACAGGAAAACGAAAATGAGGTTGCATAAGTCTTGTTTTTCCTTGAATCAGAATGCCCCTTCTTCGTTTTCAGAATCCCTTCTTATTGCTCTTCACCTAGCGACGTTAGAGACTTGTGGCCCGTTAATTTTATCAGGAAGTTGGATAAGAGCACACTTAACTTCTGGAGACGTTATATTTTATCGGGCTTTCTTTTCCTCTCGTTATGGCCCAACACCAAAATCAGCCCAAGATACTTAGGCCCAACAGGTTAGTATTATTTCACCAGACTATGCCCGATCGATATAACACGATTGATCTGCGCAGATCACAAAAACTTGTGATTTTTTATAATATTTGAACCGATTTCTGTTTTTATAAATTTATTTTTTATTTTTCATCGTTTCAAGCGAAGTGACTTGTTTTCAGTAATCACTTTCTAACTTGTAAGCTAGATAGATATTGGTAGTCAACAAATCGTGGGAAGCATATCTTTGTATTAGTTGACAGATGGTGCGTTTGTGAGAGTCACCATATCACCACTGGTCCATGTTCCCTTGGGCGTGGGTCTAAATATTCAAGACAAGCATCATTTAATTCTAATAATTATCTCTTAACTTCAAGGATTTTGGATTTTTTTCACCTTAATTAGTCACTTTTCGCAAAGATAGGGACCCTGATCGATATTCTATAGGCTAATAATTAACAATTAAGCTCAAGGATTGTGAATTTATTTTTCATGATGGCAGCAATAGTACTATATTTGCAAGGGAATAAAGGTAGCTAACAAAGAACATGAGAATGCCATAATTAGAAATTGAAGAAGATAATATATATGCATGCAATTAATACTATTAATAATAGATGGGATACGCTTTATGAAATTGAAATGGTCTTAACACATGTAAATTAGGGCATCTTCATTTTTGAGTTTTTTAAAGATGTTGGCAATATAATAAAAAATATTAAAAAATAAAGAAACTGAAAAAAAATAGATATTAAGTTGTCAACTCTCTTTTCTTTAATACTAGTTATACCCGTCGTGCCATGCACGACTACATGCATTTAATATTTACTTTATTTAATGAATATGATTTTAGTTTAATATAAAAAAAACTTATTTATTAGAAAAAAAATTATAGAAAATTTTACAATTGGTGTCATGTGAAACATAAACCCAATCCTAGGCAAAAATTAAGGTAAAGATAATGTAATTTTTTTTTTATCAAAAGTTAATCTAAGCAAGCAATTATCTTGAAAGCTTTATTTTTCATCAAAATTTTGTTTAAGATAAATCTTTTACATAATTAGATAAAAAAATAAAGATAAAATAATCTTATTTAATTTTAAATAAAATTCGAAATTAATTTTTTTTTCATATAAATAGATAGAAATTTAATTGGAAAAACTAAATTAATATATCTATCTTAATATATAATATCTAATGTTCTAGAATTTATTTTAATTTTAGATAAAATCTTTTAGATCTATCCTAATTCCTAATATATAATAGATAACATCTTTATTTTGGATAGAATCTCTCTTGGATTAATTTATCCTATTTCTATATTATCCTAAAATAATATCAAAATATATAAATTTTCAAAATAAAAATCCTATGTGGCGAAATCCTATGTGGCTTAACGTGGGAACGACACGTATGAAAATCCTAGGTGGCGCAACGTGGTGATCTTATTCCTTGCGTCTTTTATATATATACATAGATTTGAGAGATGTTACAATTTTAAGATAGAACTAACTATTTAACCTTTTCTATTAAAAAATTATTATATTATAATTTTTGCAATTAAATAGATTTATTAGAAAAAAATGATAAATTTAATTAATAAATTTATATTCTTATGTTAAGAAAGAGGACAAATAAAAAATTTAAAATTTTTGAAAAAAATCAATTAAAAATAATACTTTTATGATCTTATTTTATAAGAACAAAAAATTACAAAAAATGGAGTAAAAATTAATATTTTTTTGGTAATAAAAATTAATGTATTTGATTGTGTTATCTCTAGAAATAAGATAAGTAAAAAAATAAAAAATAAATATTTTATTATTATTGACACGGATGATAAGATAGAAATATTTTCTCATCTATATTTACTTTACATATAATACGATAAGATTGTAGTCGTCAATTTTTAATATTTTTCTATCTATAATTATATTGTTCATGTTATCACAAATAAAAATAAAAAAGTATTTTTGATATATTTTTAATATTACTATTTTAAATATTTATTTTAATATAATGTGATGTGACACAATTTAGTTGATAGATATATTTTATCTTTATTAAAATATATCAATTATTTAAAGTTACACATAATCTATATGCGTAAAATATTATCATTTATATTGCTATTTTTATTTCAAGGATATATATGTGATCACGTTTACGTATTTTTTCTTATCTTTATTTTAATTTACATTCTTTTTATCTATATAAGTCAAATCTACTAATATTATTTTATTTTTATTTTTTTTGGGATAAATTTTTAAAAATATTATTTTATGTTTATGTTTACGTTTATGTATTTTTTCTTATCTTTATTTTAATTTATATTCTTTTTATCTATATAAGTCAAATCTACTAATATTATTTTATTTTTATTTTTTTTGGGATAAATTTTTACAAATATTATTTTATGTTTATGTTTACTTGGAGATAACTTTTTTTGCATAATTAATTATTTAAATTATTACCTTAGTAAAGGAGTGATGTGGCACAACGTGGTGGCAGAAATTGCTTCGGCTTTAGTTATTAGTAATAATATATTGATTTTGCGCAGTTGCGCACACACTGCAGTGCAATTTTTTTTTTAAACACTAGTATATATTCCCGTACCTTGTACGGATTTTTTTAAAATAAAATTTTAATAATAAAATATTTTCAAATATATTTATTATCATATACAAAAATAAAAGATTGTTTAATAATGGGATTTTCTATCCTATATTCTAAAAAATATGAATTTATCATATCCAAAAAATAAAAGATTTTTTTTAAAAAAAAGGGTGATGTGGTTTAATCTAAAAGTGACATGTGTCGTTTAATAATTTTTTTAACCTCTATTATAGTTGGGATGATATGATGATTATCATATCCAAAAATAAAAGGTTGTTTAATAATGAGATTGTCTATCATATATTCTAAAAATATGAATAAGAATTTATCATATCCAAAAATAAAAGATTATTTTAAAAAAAAAGGGTAATGTGGTCCAATCTAAAAGTGACATGTGTCGTTTAATAATTTTTTTAACCTCCGCTTTAGGTTATAGTTATGATGATTTATTTGAAAAATATATAATATCTAATATTCTATATTTATTTTAATTTTAGATAAAATCTTTTAGATCTATCCTAATTTCTAATATATAATAGATAACATATTTATTTTAGATAGAATCTCTCCTAGATATAAAAAATTTCAAAAATAAAAAATCCTATGTGGGTAAATCCTAGGTGGCTCAAAGTGAGAACGACACGTAGAAAAATCTTAGATGGCGCAACGTGGTGACCTTATTCCTTGCATCTTTTATACATATACATAGATTCATAATACTCATAATTTCATGGATGGAGATAGCCTGAGATATTCTCTGTTTCTCATAATTAAAGTAACCAACAAACTCGCTAACTATTGGGTCATCATTCATTGGGCTATAACTCGATAATGGGCCGGATAAAATTCGAGGCAAGCAACGGCTGAAGAAGGGCTAAATAATAGGGAGTAAGTTGAAATAGAGACGTTGAGGAGAATCAATGGCAAGGGTGAGATTTCCGAAGGAGTGGACATAAGGGCGAAACGGCTAATTCGTGAGGCCATATAAGAAGGGAATCGGGGATCTAAGATTCACCGTACTAGCTCTCCAGAATGTAACTTACAAATCTCTTCGCCGATCGAATTCGATTCTCAATCCATGATGTTTCAATCAGTGTTACGAATTAATCGTCTCTTGTATTTAATTGTTATTCTGCTTGTTGATCGTGCTAAATAGATGTTCTCTCGTTCATTCTTTGTTTGAGTTTTGTCTCGCATATATTTCTTTACTAATATATCGTTGTAATGTGTTTAAGTGTTCAATTCAGTATTTGACTAAGGTTTCCCACAATATAATGAGTCTCATGTTAACGTATTAGATTCGCCCAAAACACCAACCTAAGTCACTTGCTTTATTAACTACGAATGTCTTCAAATTAGAATTTAATAATCGATCCTCATCGAAAGGATGTACTAGGATGTTCAACACTCCATGCGTAATAATTTTAAGTTTGTTAGGAATTATATAAGTCATGTATATAAGTATAAGTGACATAGAGATTGGTAGAGCAATGTATACATAGTTAAATGGTAGAGAATGTATAGATTCAGGAACCGGGTTTAGAACATAGGTTCGAGTCTTATTTATTATTGAACCGGATCGAGAAAAGCCACCCCGGTTTACCAGTTTGGAGGCTGAATCGGTCGAGGCTTACTTGTTGGATCGTAAACGAGTTAGCAAGAGCTTGGGAACTGGCTGTTAAGCTGTTCCCAAGGCAGCGGAAGAAATAATCGCAAGTAATTAAGACACTGAAAAAACACAGTTCCTTATAGAGGAACCCCACTACAGCCAACTAGTTGTATGGGTAAACCTCTACCTCCGCTTGGAGGATTTTGAATGACTTACTTATATTATTGATTTGTTCCTTAGTTACAAACAGCCAGATTCAAACTTCTCTGTTCCTACGAGTTCTACCTAACTCTAGCAACACTAATGAATCTTCTCAACTGAGTTCCTAAGCGAACAACAATCACTAAATAAGTAACTCAAACCTTATGCCAAATCGCAGTTCCCTTGCTCCTGGGAACTCGGCTTCACCGTCGTCGAGATCAGACACTCGCCGCCGGGGACTTCTCTTCTTCTTTTCTCTTTCTTTGTTGTGGGTATTTGTAGGTTCTGGGAGAAGTACTCGATCCGAGCACTATTCATTTGGCTTTATACTCGAGTGAACTTGGGCTTCAATCGCATCTTTCATTTGTGTCCGAAATGCCCTTTGCTTGATGCCCAAGTTGTACTTTCTTCACATGTGACTTCGATTTGAACTAGATCAACTTCTTGAGATGATCGGACCGTTGGATCAATCGTGACAGTCTGCTCCTCAGACTGTGCCTTCATCCTGTCCAAGACAGGATCCCGTGATATGCGCTGATCGGTCCTTGTCCTCACATGTGAGTTCCCATATCGTGGGAACTGTCCTCTGCTGAGTTCCTTTGAGAGAAACTCTTCATTGTGTAAGCCTGTGTTCTCTGGTCATTCCTGGGAGTTTTTCATGGGAACTTTCGTCTTCAGAGTTCCCTTGATGGGAACTCTTCATTGTGTGCTCATTCATGGAAGTTCTTTGCTAAACCCGTGTTCCTTAGAAATACTTGATCAAGGCACATTAGTTCCCTTATAGCGTTTGTCATTATCAAAACTCGGAGAACTGTATCGTTGATCCGATGTTTAGAACCAGAGGTCCCAACATCGTTCCAACAATTTCCCCCTTTTTGATGATGACAAACCTATCGCAAAAATCAGCAAGTATTTCAAAGCATGATATGCAAATGAGTTCCTACGCGTGTTCCTAGGGAGCCACTTCTTGTGAATCACTGAGTTCGTACTTAGCTTTTTATGCAATTGTTCTCCCTTAGCTATAGCGTATTCTGTGATATCTTTTCAACTTAACTCATCTCGCATTTTTTGTCTTTCCCCCTTTTGACATCATCAAAAACAAGTAAACACATAGATAAGGAAGGAAAAGAACACGCAATCATACTAAAAACCATGCATTACTTAAGCAAAAATTTGTACATAGGAACACAAGAGACAATATTTGTGGGAACATTGAGGCTAGGAAAAAGAAGGAAAAGATCATTGGCTTGGGAACAGGGCATCACAAAGCCGTGTCAAGACTTGTACAAGCTTTTCCTGGCCTTTAGCAATTTGTTCTTGGTCCTTTGCCATCTTTTCTTGTTCCCTGGCTATCTTGTCGAGAGTGTTGGCAATGTGCACCAACACTGGAGTGTTCCCATCCTGAGTGCCTTCACCAGATGGCAGCCTTTCTTGTTCCTCCACAGGCTCAGAGTGCCGCATTTTGTGGACAACAAAGATGTCCAGTTCCCTACCTATGGTGACCTCTTCCTGGGATGTGTCGTAGAGGCCCTCTCTTAGCAAGAGTTTCTTGATGAGGCCAGCATAAGGAAGGGAGTGGGATTTGGAAGCCATGCACTTCTCCATGTGCCCCAAGATTATGCGAGGAAGATTGATGGGCTTTTTGAGGAGGAAGTGGTAGAGGATAATGGCATCAGGGATGTTGATAACAAGGCGCTTCTCCTGGCGAGGGATCACCATATTGATGATGAATTGATGAGCCAGCTTTGCAATGAGGGACAAGTGATGAGTAGAGATGCCAGTGGTGGGAACACGGCCCTCGTAGATCGTGTTGTAAATCTCCTCATTGTTGAAGTCGCCCCAGCTCTTGGTGGGCAGTTCTTGTAGGCCCTGGACAGGGACTTGTAGTTGAAGGCGGATGGTGGAGGTTGTGAAGATGAAGTCATCTCGAGGGAGAGAGTTCCCTTGGTGCCGTTGTCATGGACCACAAAATGGTTGTAGAATCGGCGCACCTGAGAGGGATCAATACTCACGGCCTCACTGCACATGTGTTCCCATCCTTGGGCCTTGATCAGGTCCCATAGTTGTCCGAGCCCTTCATCAACGAGTTGTCTTTCAGAGAGGATGAGTGGGGGAAGGAGCTTGCGATTCTCAGAGATATGGACTTTCTTGGGCTTTGCTCCTTTCCCTTTCTTCTTGGAGTTCCCCCTAGAGACCGTAGTCTTTACTTTTTGCTAAGGGGGGTCAGCCGCTTCGATCAGCAGTGGGCGGGTCCTTTCCTCTGGGACATGTGCCGACACCACCATTTGTTGTTCAGGAGCAGGGATGCTGGCAAACTCTTTGTAAGTGGGGGCCTCTTCTTCCTCTTCAGCGTCATCACTGGAGGTCCCTTCATCATTGGAGGAGGTCAGCCCTGTTTCCTCCTCGTCGTCTTCCTGACGACGACTGCTTGTCTCAGCACCGTCAGTTGGTGCTGGGTTCCCTTCTTCTTGGGCTTTGCCCCCTTGATTTTCGGAAGGCCCGTTGAGTGCGCCTTCGAATTCTTTTTCGAGGGCCTTTAGTTGGGCTTCCTCTTCAGCAGTTCCCATCAGGATGGGGGCATTGGCCTTCTGGCGAACAAGGACTCCGATGGGGAGATTATCCTCGTCGGAGTCGAGGTCTATTGTTTTCTGGGCCAAAGAAGATGGGGAAGGGAGTTTGAGTGTGGTGGGAGAAGAGGGAGGTAGAGGAGAGTTTTGTGGAGTTGGGACCTGGGGAGTGGAAGGAGGAGGAGTACGGGTGCGAGCCTTGGGACTTGAGGTCCCAGAGGCAGATTTTATAGTGATGGGGGATGTGGGAATGGGTGAGGTGGGTGGGGGAACTCTATTGGAGGAAGAGGGTGGAGGGTTAGTAGTTCCCTCAACCATGGGAACAGGGGAGGAAGTGGTTATCGTGGAGTCCCTGGGACCGGAGGTCTCAAGGATTGATTGGGGACGAGGGAGAAAGAGCTTCTCGACCTCGGATGGGTGAATGACGGCATAGGCGTCGGGTTTGGATAGATTAAGGACCTCCTCCATGTTGAGGAGGGATTTTTTCTTTGGAATGGGAAGAGATGGGGATGAAGAAGTGGAGATTTGTGAGTGTTTGCGTTTGGAGGAGTTGTGTTTGGATTTAGAGGGGTCTTTGGACGAGTGTTTGTGTTTGGATTGTTTGGGTTTTTCATATTTAGAAGGGGGTTCGAATCCGAAAGTGTCGACGATGCGAACTTCGGAGGAAGAGGGAGGTGGAAGAGTGGAGGTCGGCGGTGCTGGAGGTTGCGTTGCCGAGGGAGGAGGAAGAAAGGGACTTACATAATTGTAAAGTCCCTCGATGAGAACATCGCGAAGAGCTTCATTTTGCTCCTTCTCGACGTCCGCCATCATGGTGAGGAAGAGAGCTTTAGGGTTGTTTTTGATCCATGCCTTCATCTCGGCATAAGAATGGGTTGGAGCCATTTGAGAGAGGTTTGGGAAAGAGAGTTTTTGGAAGTTTTCTCGAAAGAGGGAGGAGGCAAAGTTGCAGAGGAGGAGAAAGACAGGGAAGAATGAGGAAGAAGGAACCCAAAAGTGGTAAAGTAGGGTTTGATTGAGAGAGAGAGAAGAGGGTAGAAAGGGAAGTTGAGAAAGGCCTCGATAACCGTTGGCCAATAAGAGCGGAGAGCCGTTTCAACTTCTTGAGCATGCCTCTGATACGCGTCGTTTTCTTCCAGGGGAAGTCTTTTGAATTTTTGAGTGCTTGGCCCAAAACGCTTCAGAGTCTGACACAATTTCCCATTTCCCTAGTGACGGTTCATCTTTTCAGATCCAGTGTTCCCTTGTTTGTTGGCACCAGTTCTCATGATTTCTAGAAAGGTCGTATTGAGTGGAGAGGTTAGGGGAACTCACACTCAATTTTCTTTGTGAGGCTGAGGAACTCAAAAGAGAACCAGACAATTGCAACTCGATTTTGGGATAACGAGTGGGGCTCATGAGAAACGTTTGTCTGGTCCTTAGCTTAGGGTTGGTTTTATGATCAACCGTCATAGTGGCTTGTAGAGAGGGTTAAAGGGAACTCTGGTTGATCATTTTGGGTCAAAAGAAATAATGTTCCTCTATACACATCAAGCTCTAGACTAGTAATATGGCAAAATGAAAGCAGTGAGTCCTACAGTTCCCTATCATGCATTTCTAGTTAGACTAATCAAGCATTGAGGGAGAGACAAACATGGACTTGTTTAGTTTAGAGTTATCATTCCTAGAAGCATTTGAAAACGCTGGTAGGGACGTCTGTCTAAAGCTTTGGTGAGAATGTCCGCAATTTGCTCTTCCGTTCTACAGTGTTGCATAGAGATGTTCCCATTTTCAACATTGTCACGTAGAAAATGATGCCTAATATCTATGTGCTTAGTCCTAGAATGATGCACAAGATTTTTGGAAATATTAATGGCACTAGTATTATCACAGAGTATAGGAACTAGGCCAAATGACATACCGTAATCATGAAGTTGGGACTTGAGCCATAGTACTTGGGAACATCATGATGCGGCAGCCACGTATTCTGCTTCAGCTGTGGAGAGTGCCACTGAATTTTGCTTCTTGGATCCCCAAGAGACTAGGCATGACCCAAGGAACTGGGCCATTCCTGATGTGCTCTTTCTATCAACTAGGTGCCCAGCAAAATCTGCATCTGTAAAAGCAATGAGCTCAAGAGAACTGTTCCTTGGATACCAGAGGCACAAGTTGTCGTTCCCTTTGAGGTACCTGAAAATCCTCTTCACCTCTTTCAAGTGTGATTCTTTGGGATTAGCTTGAAAACGTGCACATAAGCACACTGAGAACATAATATCAGCCCTACTAGCAGTTAAGTATAGGAGAGAGCCAATCATACCTCTAAAGTTCCTTTGATCGACACTTACCCCTGTTTCATCAGCATTGAGCCTGGAATTTGGGGAGATGGGAGTGTCAATGGGCCGTGAGTGGTCCATCCCATACTTGACTAACCTTTTTTTGATGTATTTCTGTTGATGAATCCTTGTTCCCTCCTTTGTTTGAGAAATTTGGAGTCCTAGGAAGAACGTGAGTTCCCCTATGAGACTCATCTCAAACTCACTACTCATGAGGTCCTTAAACTTCTCTACAAGAGTTTCGTTAGTTGCTCCAAAAACAATGTCATCAACATAAACTTGAACAATCAAGATATCCTTAGACTCCTTTTTAAGGAAAAGAGTTTTGTCTATGGAACCTCAAAGGTATCCATGAGACAGAAGGAACTGAGCAAACCTGTCATACCATGCTCGAGGAGCTTGTTTGAGTCCATAGAGGGCCCTCTCCAGGAAGTAGACGTGGTTGGGTAGCTTCTCATCTTCGAATCCTGGGGGTTGGGCTACGTATACTTCTTCCTTGAGGTGCCCATTGAGAAATGCCGTCTTCACATCCATCTGGTATAACTTGAATCCTTTGTGGGCTGCATAGGCTATGAGAAGGCGGATGGCTTCGATCCTTGCAACTGGTGCGAAGGTCTCGTCATAGTCGATTCCTTCTTCTTGTCTATAGCCTTGAGCAACCAGACGAGCCTTGTTCCTAGCTATGGCCCCAGTATCGTCTAGCTTGTTCCGAAACACCCATCGAGTTCCTATGATGTTCTTGTTTTTGGCCTTGGAACTAGCTTCCATACCTTGTTCCTCTCAAATTGGTGTAGTTCTTCTTGCATAGCTTGGATCCAGTCTGGGTCCTTTAGAGCTTCTTTTATGCCTTTTGGTTCCACCATTGAGACAAAGGCATTAAAAGCACAAAAATTATTGAGAGAAGAGCGAGTTAGAACACCTTTTTCATATGGGGTGATGATGTTGTCGATGGGGTGATCTCTCTTTTGTTGGTAGTTTCTTGTTGGAATGTGTGAGACGTCAACCTGTTCCCTTGACTCTTCTCCATCTGTGTCTTGAGTTTCCTCTGCCTTAGGAGAACAGTTATGTTCAGCTTCTTCGCTGGGACTTTCGTCAGGATTCTCTTTGGAGTTCCCTCGTTGTTCCCCCTGAATACTAGATTCTGGTGCATTTTCATTTTGAGGAACGAGAGAATTGGAGGCATCTTGTGGTTCTTCTGTTGAAGAGGGAACTTCAAAGGAGCTTTGATCTTTGGAGTTTTGATCTCCTTCGTTGTTCCCTGATTGTGGGGCATTGTTCCCACTTGGATAGTCTTCATCTTTCTTTCTTGGTTCATCCTCGTCGTCTTCTTCTTCTTGTCTGACCAGCTTAAACAGAGTTCCCTTTCCTTGAACCTCTGTTCCCATCTTTACAGACTTCTCGTCGAAGATGACGTGAATGCTTTCCTCTATCTTCTTGGTCCTCTTGTTATAGACCCTGTATGCCTTGCTATGGGAAGAGTATCCCAAGAATATCCCTTCATCGCTCCTGGGATCAAATTTGCCAAGGTTGTCTTTCCCATTGTTGTGGATGAAGCATTTGCATCCGAAGGTCCTAAGATGAGCGATATTTGGCTTTCTCCCTTTAATGAGCTCATAGGATGTCTTCTTGATCAAGGGTCTGATCATGGCTCGATTTAGGATATAAGTAGCTGTGGAGATGGCTTCAGCCCAAAAGTACTCTGGAACTCCGCTTTCAAACAACATCGTTCTAGCCATGTCTTCCAAGGTCCTGTTCTTCCTTTCGACAATTCCGTTTTGCTGAGGAGTGCGAGGGGCCGAGAAGTTATGAGAGATCCCATGTTTGTCACAATATCTGAGGAACTGTGAGTTTTCAAACTCTGTTCCATGATCAGATCTGAGAGCCTTTAGTTTGAGTCCCATGTTGATCTCCATTCTTGTGATTAGGACTTCGAATTCCTTGAAGGTATCTGATTTTGATCTCAAGAATAGCACCCATGTGAATCGTGAAAAATCATCGATTAAAACATACATGTACCTCTTTCCTCCATAGCTTTCGGTGTGCATGGGACCACAAAGATCCATATGAATTAGCTCTAAGGGCCTGGTCGTGCTCACCATCCTTTTGGGCTTGAAGGAGGTCCTTGTTTGCTTTCCTCGAGCACAGGCTTCACACATCTTGACTCCTTCAAGGTTGATTTGTGGGAGACCGACGACGAGATCTTGTAGATAGAGTTTTAAGATTTGGTTCATACCTGCGTGTCCTAACCTTCGGTGCCAAAGTTCCGTTTCATCAAGGGAACTTGCCAAGCACAGTTTCCTTGGTGGCTCAAAGTTTGTATCCACCACATATATGTTGTTGGACCTTCTTCCTTTCAAGATGATTTTGTTAGTCTTCTTGTTGATCACTAGACATTCCTTTGAGTCAAAGGTGACGATGTTGTTCCCTTGATCACATATTTGAGAGACGCTCAAGAGATTGAATCCCAGATCTTTCACCAAGTTAACGTTGCTGATTTTGATTGATTTGTTGAGTAGCACTTCCCCTGTTCCTATGATCTCTCCTTTATTTTTGTTGCCAAAGGACACGTGACCTCCTTCGGCCTTTGGGTGGAGTGAGGTGAGGTTGTCTTTGTTTCCAGTCATGTGGTTGGAACATCCACTGTCAATGACCCATGTGCTGTTCCCCCTCACTGCCACCTACAAGAAAAGTTAGTTTTTGAGGACCCAGGCAAGATGATTCTTGCCTGGTTCCTTGCAAGGGAAGGCAGTCTCAAATAGCACATAATCAACAATGTTAATGTCACGAGAGTACTTGTTATAGGCAAGGTTCCTATGGTTGTTTCTTTTAATGGGAACTCTAGCAGGCTTGTTGGTTTGTTGATTCTGCTTGTTCCAGTACTCGCGGTTTTTCTGGGCTTGGGCCTTAGCTTTGGGACAACTTTCGTTGTAGTGCCCATGAGCACCACAGTTCCAGCAGGTCTTATAGTATTCTCCTAGGTAGTACTTAGGATGGGGTCTCTGTATCCTGTTCCTATCCATAGTTTCCTTGTTGTACACTCTAGACCTGTTTCCCTTAGCTATTTGAACATACAACTTGTGTCCAATGTTCCCAGTGTAATAATCTACTTCTCCATTCACCCCACTCTCCAGAACACGGATTTTCTCTTCCAAGTGTTCATTTTTCTGTTTCTCACACTGAAGCTCTAGGGCCCTGCACTCGTTCATCTCTTTTTCACTCAAGGGGGACTTCCCTTTTCTAGGACTCTCTGACTCATACCCTATTCCGTGTCTGGCTGGGACAAACTTGGTTTGGGAACTAGAGGCTTCAGAGTTCCCTTTTGCTTTACTCAGATTTTGTAGAAGGGTGTTTTCATCACTTTCTAGGGTTTTAAGCTCATTTTCAAGTTCTACGATGTGAGACACATAAGACTGAAGTTTTTCTAGAAGGGACACACAGTTGGGACATGGCTCTAGACCAACTAGTTCAGCATTTGTGTGTTCCGACTTTTCCAACTTCTTTTGCAATTTAATATTATCTTTGACAAGACTTGTGAGAATTTTAAGCAGTTCAGGTTTCTCATAATTTGACAAGGAAGCAAGAACGGATTCGGGGGTTACCTCATTGGGTTGTTCCCCAGTGGTTTCTCCTAAGGCCATGGCGCACATGTCAGGTTGAGCCCATGATTCAGGCTCTTCGTCTTCATTGTCACTCCATGTGGCTATGTAGGCCTTTTTTCCTTTTCCTCGGTTGTTCGCCTCCTGAGGGCACTCCTTGGCAAAGTGTCCCTTCTTGTAACACTTGTAGCACGTTACATCCGAGAGGTCCTTTTCAGCAGATTTTCTTTGGGAACTCTGTCCTTTTCCTGAGTTCCCATAATTCTTCTTGAACTTCCCTTTGTAGAAAGATCGAAGAGCTTTTGTTACAAGGACTAGCTCTTCATCCTCATCTTCTTCAGATTCTTCATGTTGCTCTTGTACTGCCTTGATTACCTTTTCAAGTTTGAGAGCTATCCCCTGATGTGCTCGCTTTTGCTCCCTGTCATCTATCTTTCTCTTCTCATATCCCACCAGTTTTCCAAAAACCTGGTGGAGCATAAGAGCCCTGTTTTCGGGATTCTCTTTGAACATCGTTCTTTCATTTGTCCATTCTCCAGTCAACCCATTGAAGAGTTGTTGAACCTTCATTTTGTCGGTGACTTCCTCTTTAGTGATCCCAAGGCCAGTCATCTTGGTGCAAAGTCCCTCAAAACAGGATTGGTAACTATCAACGGATTCTCCTATCTCCATCTGGAAGGTGAAGAACTCCCTTCTTGCGTTCATCTGAAGATCTTCTCGGAGGTCTGAGTTCCCAATGTGCATTTGCTGAATGGCTTCCCACACTTCCTTTGTCGTGTCTAGGTTTGCCACTCTGTCGCAGTCTTGCACCAACATGGCATTCTTGAGGTACTGGATGACTTTGAAGTTGGCCTCCATGCACTTGTACTCATTAGGTCCCCATTTTGACAGGTCATTCTCAATTGCTGGATCAATTTTGAAGTTCCCTTTCTCAATGACGCACCAAGCTTGGTAGTCCTGGCTGCGCATCCAATTCTTCATGTCGCGTTGCCACACTTCGAATCTCCCAATGATGAGCCTTGGTGGCTTGCTGTTGTTGTGACCGACTTGGGTGAGTTCGTGAGCCATGTTTGAAACCTGCGATGCTAACACAAATCTAGAGCAGCCCGCTCTAATACCAATTGTTGGATCATAAACGAGTTAGCAAGAGCTTGGGAACTGGCTGTTAAGCTGTTCCCAAGGCAGCGGAAGAAATAATCACAAGTAATTAAGACACTGAAAAAACACAGTTCCTTATAGAGGAACCCCACTACAACCAACTAGTTGTATGGGTAAACCTCTACCTCCGCTTGGAGGATTTTGAATGACTTACTTATATTATTGATTTGTTCCTTAGTTACAAACAACCAGATTCAAACTTCTCTGTTCCTACGAGTTCTACCTAACTCTAGCAACACTAATGAATCTTCTCAACTGAGTTCCTAAGCGAACAACAATCACTAAATAAGTAACTCAAACCTTACGCCAAATCGCAGTTCCCTTGCTCCTGGAACTCGGCTTCACCGTCGTCGAGATCAGACACTCGCCGTCGGGGACTTCTCTTCTTCTTTTCTCTTTCTTTGTTGTGGGTATTTGTAGGTTCTGGGAGAAGTACTCGATCCGAGCACTATTCATTTGGCTTTATACTCGAGTGAACTTGGGCTTCAATCACATCTTTCATTTGTGTCCGAAATGCCCTTTGCTTGATGCCCAAGTTGTACTTTCTTCACATGTGACTTCGATTTGAACTAGGTCAATTTCTTGAGATGATCGGACCGTTGGATCAATCGTGACAGTCTGCTCCTCAGACTGTGCCTTCATCCTGTCCAAGACAGGATCCCGTGATATGCGCTGATCGGTCCTTGTCCTCACATGCGAGTTCCCATATCGTGGGAACTGTCCTCTGCTGAGTTCCTTTGAGAGAAACTATTCATTGTGTAAGCCTGTGTTCTCTGGTCATTCCTGGGAGTTTTTCATGGGAACTTTCGTCTTCAGAGTTCCCTTGATGGGACTCTTCATTGTGTGCTCATTCATGGAAGTTCTTTGCTAAACCTGTGTTCCTTAGAAATACTTGATCAAGGCACATTAGTTCCCTTATAGCGTTTTTCATTATCAAAACTCGGAGAACTGTATCGTTGATCCGATGTTTAGAACCAGAGGTCCCAACATCGTTCCAACATTACTAATGGGTTGGATGACTTGGACCGTGTTCATCTCCGGATATTGAAGAAGCCCAAAATCAAGCTAGTGGCCCAACAAGCTCGAGCTCGCTTCTGCTTTAATTGAAACACAGCGTTTGGAGCTCAAGCCTCTATATATACTCGCTAGCTTGTCTCGCGAGCTCATTCACAACCCTAGAGCTAGCGGCACTTCGAGAGAGTTCTCAAAAAAAAAAGAGAGAGAAAGAAAGAGATCGAGAGAGAGCGAAGTCGGAGAAGGAGATCTCCGGTGAGGCCAAGTGGTGGAGTTCAAGGTCGGAGTTGAAGGCGACGATCCTTGCTCGTTGAGATCTGCGGTGGCATCTTCCTAAACCTTCATCCAAAAGCTTTGTGTAGCCTTTCAGGGGGCCGAAACCCTAAATCTTCTCTTCTTCTCTAGATCTCCTTGTAGTTCCTTGTTTCTGAGTATTCTTTGCCTTGTTGTGTGTACGATTGTAACCTCTCTTGAACTTGATCTTTGGATAGTGGATCTCAGACGAGTCTCCTCAGTGAGGCTCCGCGGATGTAGAGCTTGCTCGAACCGCGTAAACAAGATCTCGTGTCCTTTACCGTTTTCTGCTATTCTTGCTTGTTTACTTCTGTTCTTGAGTTGTCTGAGGGTTCGAATCATATCAAAGTGGTATCAGAGCCAGGTTCTCTGATTTCTGCTTAGATCTTGCTTCTGCTGTTGTGTTTTGCTTTGATCTGTTGTTTGTTGTTGGAGAGTCAAGCTTCGGGGTTTCTTGTAAACTAGAGTAACGGATTGTTCCGGTGTAACTCCTTGCAAGCCCTACAGTAGAAAGATTCTAGGGTTTTCTCTTCTATTTTTTGTGTATTTTTGCTTGATTCTTTGGGTTTTCAGTCACTGTAATTCAAGTAAGCAATTACTTGGAGAAGTAGGGGAACCTTGATAGATTGGGTTTCGACTTGTACCGATTAATTCCCTCTGTCGGGTCCTACAGTAGAGTCTAGGTTTATATCTTGACTTGCTTGGATCTTGTTTCTGTTGTTACTAAGATCTAGATTCTGTTTTCCCTTTCTTGAAGTTAAGACTAACTTCTTGATTGTATTAGGTACAATCATGGGAGATGCTTACAGAATCAAGCCCTACGATGGGCATTCTTATTATGCTATGTGTAACACCCCCTTACTTACCTTGGATGTATTACTGCCAGTAACCCCGATTAGGACTAAACCAGAGTTACCCAAGGCTTTAACCTGACAGAACTTACTAGAACAAGGTAAATGAAACCGTTTAAAACCTAACAAAATTAAGTAAAAATTTACAGCGGAAAAGAGAATAAAAGGTCTTATACAAGCCTTAACTTAAAAAGAATTAGTAAATAAATAGAACAACCTTCTATTTAAACAAAGTCTTCATCAAGTCTTCCTTAATTCTTATTTCTGAAACTCAGCTTCGCTTTGAAGTAGTTCAACCATGATCTTCACTCAAGTATAGCCATTGGAAACCTTTCTTCAACTTCTGGAGGTTCAAACCTCTGAATCTGCCTCTTGAATCAACTTCCAAGAAGAACCTGATGTGTCGTAAACCAACGATGGACACCAGCCGACCATATAAAAGAAAAGAAGATGGACGGGTTAGTCTAATGAAAGACTAAGCAAGCGGAGAAACTAACTTGGTTCTTATGGTTGTGACAAAACATATTGGCATCCAAATCCGATTAAACTCGGATTATGATCCAACAGTTAGCAGTCTTATAGAGAATAAGAAGGAGACTTGCATAATCAAGAGAGAGAACACCACCGCTTGTGGTTTCCTTTACGAAACATGAACAATTGTTGGGAACTCATATTAATCACATCACATTTTGAAAAGCCTCCGTCGACTAATCAGATTGACTTAATCAAAGTTTAATTAAGAGTCATTCGTAACCGGGAGCAAGAATGGTTATCGAATAGACTAACCATCCGGGTACATTAATGTGCCTAACACACTTATCTTGTATTACTTTCAAAACTTTTCACAAACAAGTTGACAACTTTTAATCGGCTCGAACTACTGCCGATGGAACACAATACTACCGAGGTCAGAGGGCCTGTTTCATCCTTGAACAACGAATAGCACGGGTCCCAGTGATGGAGAGATTAGAGGGCCTGTTTCATCCATAATCCTCTACTAACACATATTAATCAATGCACTTAGCTAGAGTGCATAGTCGCCCCTCAAGCGTAGAGCGGGCCATGGTCATGACCTTAGTGTTAGGGGATCAATATTGATACTGCCTAACATGAGTTTTAAAGAGATGCTTCCGAGACTAAGCTCACATCCCTGGACTAGATTAATCTATATCAATGTCTCAGCATGAGATAACTAAACAAACAAGGTTACACACACAACGGACCTAAATCCAGTTCTAGCACGAAACTGAATGAATAACAATATGTTCATTATTTCTAACAAAACAACAACCTATCATATTTTATTAATCATACAAGTTGTTCCCAACGCAAATATTAAATGAGATTCAATTCCTCATTTAATAACAAAACAATAACGCAAGAGAGAATCGTCCACTTGCGTTAGAAGGCGTGCTCAACGTCCTTAGCAATTCCAACAGTAATCTTTATCATCCTTCTGCCAAATATAACAAAAGGATTTCTCAACAACGAGCTCACGGAAACACTTCTTAGTTGTATACTCAAATTCTACAACTTCCTAATTGATAAACGATTTAATTTCCGAATATCGATATATAATAAATCCTTAGTTATCATGCTTTAAGGAGCCATCTTGGCGAAATTATAACTAATTATCCGCTTCACTTTTGAAACAATTTTCTAAATAAAAATTGTTCCTCAGTAACTGTTCTTAAAGGTGACCAAATCTCGGATCAAACGGATTAACAACGAATCTTGAGTAATTATCCGAAGTCCTTTACCTGTCAATCGATGTCAAAACTTGTATTTGCTATAACTGAAGATCCGGACGTCCGTTTCATGAGCGGTTTGAACCTGTGGGACCGTATCAACGTCAAGATTATAAAAACCATAAATTTAATTAGCAAAGCGGGACTGAAAGGTCCTTATGGTGGCTCCGCAACCAACCCGCTAATTAATTTCGATCGTATATACCTTCACTTGAGCCCATGGCTCGTTTGGCTCGATAGTGGCTCGATCCCCGAGCCCAAGGGTGGATGGGTGTTGCCCGGTGGTGGCTCTCGTGGTGGGTGGTGGTCGGAGGAGCTAGCGATCGCCGGCGACGCCGCGTGGCGAGGCAAGAAGATGACCGATGGTGATGAGCTCGAATTCTTTCTTCCCGAATCCGCCGACCTTCCTGATTCTCTTACCGGTTCTACCTCCTCCCCAGCAGCAGGGTAAACCAGAAAAATAGAGAGGGAGTAGAGGAGATGATGAAGATGGTAGGAGGTGGATGGGGCAGAGAAGATTAGCGCCGACGGTGAAGAATTCAGCAACCGAGTCCGTCGTTCTCTCGTTCACTTTCCTCCTGTGTTTCCTTCTTTCTTGTTCGAGCCTATCCTGAATATCTCTCTCTAGTTCCTTCCTAATTAAGGCAAAGAAGAGATGACTTTTAAAATCAAAACCCGTCTCGGAACGGGACTCGCGTTAAAGCGGTAAAATTATGTACCTCGGATGGAAAAACTGACTGAATACAAAACGTCCCGTAAATTATGTAGACCAATAAAACCAATTTTCCATGATTTTATCTTGCTACCTTCAACTTTCAAGGCTTCCGTTTCGTATTTTAAATCCTTTATAGTACATAATTAAAAAGACGGCTCATCCAATAAATATTCTTTTTCCACTGAAAATCCTAGAATTCACATCGATCCATAAAATCATTTCTTTGTGATTTTAGGATATCACCAAGAATTTTCTAGGATTTAATCTCCAACAAAAATATTGGATTAAGCGTTAAAACGGAAAAAAAGATTAAAAAGGATATCCGAAAAAAATTCAAAAATATCCTTAAAAACCACAGTTATTACACTATGTGGAAAGTGAAGATGAAGGCTATCCTCACTAAGGAAAAACTGTGGCATGTTGTCACAAACACTTGGGAAGCTACTACTACTGAGTTCCAGAAAAAGCAAGCCCAAGAACTAGCACACGCAGAAATTATGCTTAGGCTATCCGATGAGGTAGCCAGGCAGGTTGTAAGTATTACTCTTCCTAAACCCCTATGGGATGCTTTAGATGAGAAATACCTTTCCAAATCTCTGCCGTGTCTTATCTCTCTTCTGTCTAAGTTGTTCAGTATTAAAATGGACACCAGTCAGACTATAGAAGAAAATCTTGATAGGTTTCTTAGAATAATTCAAGACCTAGAAAGATGTGATGATAAAATTAAAGACTCTCATCAGTTCATGCTTCTTATGAATTCCCTACCTGCTCAGTTTGATGTGTTGAAAGATTTCTGTCAGTTTGGTCGTGATGGTATGACTACTGCTAGGTTGTCTGAGTTTATAATTCAGAAGAATGATTTTTTGAAAGTTTTCAAGATTACGGGTGGTAGCTCTAAGACATCTGAGAAAACTGAGACTAAAAATGAAGTAATGATGGCTAAGGGAAAAGGGAAATTCAAGAAAAATAAGAAGAAGAACTATAAACAAGGAGAGCCTAGTAATAATGACAAGAAAGACATGTCTAAAGTTAAGTGCTATTACTGTGGTATAATTGGTCACTATTCCAATGACTGCACTAAGAAGAAAAAGGATGAGAAAAATAAAATGCATGATAATAATGGTGCTTCAAATGTGTTTGAATCTTATCATGATTTTCCTACATATTCTCATGAGCTTCTTGTTGTTGCCTCTCCTACCTTTGAGCATGAATGGATTCTTGACTCTGGTTGTACAATGCATGCTACTCCAAATAGGAGTGTCTTTGATTCTCTGTCTTTATGTGATGATGGCATTGTCATGTTAGGAGATCATACAGATTTACCTATTAAAGGTATAGGAAATGTACCCATGAGAATGCATGATGGTAAGATTAGGATTCTGCAAAAGGTTAGATGGGTTCCAAACTTAAGAAGAAACCTGTTGTCTGAGTCTGTGTTTGATGATCTCCATTGTCAAATTATAACCCAAAATGGAATAAGGGATGTTATCAGGAATGGAACAATCCTTATTAGGATCATTAAGAAAGGATGTCTATATCATCTCATTGGATCTCCTAAACTTAATGTCTCCAAGGGAATACTTAATCCTGACAATATAGAACATACAAAACTCTAGCATACTAGGTTAGGTCACATAGGCAACAAGGGTCTCATGCATCTGCATAAACATGCTATGATTGATGTGAATCCTTGCAATATAGACTTATGTGAAAACTGTGTGCTTGGAAAGAAAACTGCACATGCATTTAGTAAATCAACCTATACTGCTTCCAAACCCCTTGAATATGTACATTCAGACTTATGGGGACCTGCACAGGTGGACACTATAGGTGGCATAAAATATTTTCTGTCACTCATAGACCACTATTCAAGAAAAGTATGGGTTTATTTACTAAAATCCAAGGATGAAGCTTTCATTAACTTTAAAACTTGGAAAAATATGGTTGAATCATAGACTGATCTTAAATTGAAATGCCTAAAGACTGATAATGGACTAGAGTTCTGTAATAACTTGTTTGATGAGTTTTGCAGGAATGAGGGTATTAGGTGACATTTAACTGTCCCTGGTACTCCACAACAGAATGGGAATGCAGAAAGAATGAATAGAACTCTACTAGAAAAGGCAAGATGTATGTTGATAAGTGCAGGCATGAAAAGCTCCTTATGGGGTGAAGCTGTAATTACAACAGCCTACCTTGTCAACAGATCCCCATCTTCTGTGATAGGGTTCAAAACCCCACAAGAGATGTGGACGGGTAAGAAACCCAGCCTGGCACACCTTAAGCCTTTTGGATGCACTGCATTTGCCCAGGTCTCACAGGGCAAATTGCAACCAAGGGCTTTAAAAGGTGTGATGCTAGGTTACCCCCCGGGGGTAAAAGGGTATAAGTTCTTGCTCATACAACCTGGAGGTTATAAAGTGATAACATCCAGGTCTGTTACATTTAATGAAAAGGAGTTTTATTTTAAAAATAAACTAATTGGGTCCACTGTTGAGTCCACAGGAACCATAGCTGAAGAGCAACAAAACACATCACCATTATCTCATCCTGGGAACTTCTTCAATAATGATCAACTCCCACACAATTATGAAGAGGAGTTTGATATAGGTCATTATTCTGCTTCAACATCCTCTTTACACCAAATTGTCAATGAAGAGGGCATGGAAGCTGATCAAGGAAACACTGAAAATGAAGAACAAAATGTTCAAGATCAAGGAAATCAAACTCACCAATTTGGAGGGGGAGAGATAAGTAACTCTAACTCTAATTCAGTTTCTGTTTCTAATTCTTCTTCTTCCTCCTCATCCCCTTCTTCTTATTCTTCTCCTTCTACCTCTCAAGCCTCCTCAGTCTCTGAGCAAGCTCTCATGCCAGAGCATGATCTTGCTGATTATCAGTTGACTAGGGATAGGGAGCCTAGGATTAGAATCCCAAACAAAAGGTTTGAGGTGAATTTGTTAGAGTCCTTTGACAAAATTGTTGAATTTGCTTTCATTGTTTCTGAGTTGATTAAAAACTTTACACCTGAGACTTATGAACAAGCTATTAGGTGTAAAGAAGCTAATGAGTGGATAAAAGCTATGCATGAAGAGATTCAGTCTATGATAGTTAACAATACCTGGGTCTTAGTTCCCAAACCTGAAAAATCTAGGTTAATTGATTGCAAGTGGATATATAAGCTTAAGGATGGAGTTAGTAAAACTGATCCTCCTAGGTTTAAAGCTAGACTGGTTGCTAAGGGTTTTACTCAAAAGGAAGGTGTAGATTATAATGACATCTTTACACCTGTTGTTAAATATAAAACCATGCGCATATTACTTTCTATGACTGCTGTGTATGATTGGGAACTAGAACAGATGGATGTTAAGACTGCTTTCCTTCATGGTGATCTGGATGAAACTATATACATGAGACAACCTAAAGGTTTTATAGATAAAAATCATCCTGATTATGCTTGCATGCTTAAGAAATCCATATATGGCTTAAAACAGTCACCCTAGACATTGGAATAGGAAGTTTGATTCTTGCATGATATCCCTTGGTTTCTCTAGGAGCAGCTATGCCACTTGCTTGTATTTTAAAGGTATTAAAACTAAGTCTCCTTTATATGTGCTCTTGTATGTTGATGACATCTTGTTAATCTATAACTATAGAGTTATTATTTCTGGTGTTAAACATGACTTGCAAAAACACTTTGACATGAAGGATTTAGGCACTGCTATTGGGTGTTAATATAATTAGAAATCGTGCTAAGAAAACTATCTATTTGTCTCAAAGTGACTACCTGCTGAAAGTTGTTGACATGTTTGCAATGAAGAATGCAAAACCATCTCCAATACCTCTAGGAGGGCACTTGGAGCTAAGCAAAAGGGATTGTCCTACTACCTCTGAAGACAAGAAAAAAATGGAGAATGTCCCTTATGATGTTGCTGTAGGATCAATCATTTATTCTATGATTTGCACTAGGCCAGATTTAGCATTTGTCATAAGTGTATTAAGTAGATATATGAGCAATCCTGGAGAAAAACACTGGGCGGGCATGAAATACCTGCTCAAATATGTAACAGGGACTGTTAATACAGGGTTAGTGTATGCTGAGCATAGTCCAAGGACCACCTTGTGTGGTTATGTGGACTCGGACTTTGCCAGCAACAAGGACAATAGAAAATCAACAACTGCATATTTCTACTGTTGGGCAGGAAACTGTGTTTCCTGGAAATCCCAACAGCAGTCCATAGTTGCACTCTCCTTAACCGAGGCAGAGTATATAGCAGCTACTAAGGCTTTGAAAGAAGCTACTTGGTTACGGGGCATCTTGCATGAGATAGAGGGCAAGTCTTACTTGCCTACACTTTATATGGATAGCCAGAGTGCCTTGTACGTTTGCAAGGACCCTGTCTACCATGAAAAAACCAAACATATTGATGTCCGATACCATTACATAAGACAAAAAGTGGAGGATCAGGAAATAACCGTGAAGAAAATACTTGGTGAAATCAATCCTGGTGACTTTGGGACTAAAATTGTTCCCACTAACAAATTTGTCTTTTGCAGGAAGGAACTCCACATCGATGATGTCACTTGAGATGTGGCCTTGAGTCAATGAAGAAGGGAAACTCGTTTTAAATCCACACTATTCATTTTGATAGTTCCTCTTAAGTTCTATACGTGACTTAAGAGGGCATATGTTAGGAATTATGTAAGTCATTTATATAAGTATAAGTGACATCGAGTTTGGTAGAGCAATGTATACATAGTTAAATGGTACAGAATGTATAGATTCAGGAACCGGGTTTAGAACATAGGTTCGAGTCTTATTTATTAGTGAACCGGATCGAGAAAAGCCACCCCAGTTTACCGGTTTGGAGGTTGAATCGGTCGAGGCTTACTAATGGGTTGGATGACTTGGACCGTGTTCATCTCCGGATATTGAAGAAACCCAAAATCAAGCTAGTGGCCCAACAAGCTCGAGCTCGCTTCTGCTTTAATTGAAACGCTGCGTTTGGAGCTCAAGCCTCTATATATACTCGCTAGCTTGTCTCGCGAGCTCATTCACAACCCTAGAGCTAGCGGCGCTTCGAGATAGTTCTCAGAAAAAGAGAGAGAGAAAGAAAGAAAGAGAGAGCGAAGTCGGAGAAGGAGATCTCCGGTGAGGCCAAGCGGTGGAGTTCAAGGTCGGAGTTGAAGGCGACGATCCTTGCTCGTTGAGATCTGCGGTGGCATCTTCCTAAAGCTTCATCCAGAAGCTTTGTGTAGCCTTTCAGGGGGCCGAAACCCTAAATCTTCTCTTCTTCTCTAGATCTCCTTGTAGTTCCTTGTTTCTGGGTATTCTTTACCTTGCTGTGTGTACGATTGTAACCTCTCTTGAACTTGATCTTTGGATAGTGGATTTGAGACGAGTCTCCTCACTGAGGCTCTGCGGATGTAGAGCTTGCTCGAACCGCGTAAACAAGATCTCGTGTTCTTTACTGTTTTCTGCTATTTTTGCTTGTTTACTTCTGTTCTTGAGTTGTCTTAGGGTTTGAATCATATCAAAGTTATTACCGCGACAAATTAAAACCAACGAATTGTTGATTTTGTCAATTAGTCACATTTCGCAGTGGGGCCTTGTATTCTATAGAGGTCTCGTTTGATAAATTAGACAAGTCTAAAATTTCCGGTACATCGTCACTAATATAAAAAATGGTGATGTTACATCGACCTTTAAATGCTAATCTTGAAATTAATGTCATTGATCGAATTAATAGGTATGTAGCTCGACATGTAACACTCGGCATTTAAATCATTACTTGCAAAAGCAAGCCCCATTAACAAAATGTCCAACACCAACAATATAATTTATACATTTAAGTATTCCACATTTCCTTGACCGGAAAAAAGAAGAAGTTGTCCATGCTCCGGCCCTCTCCCTTCCCCATACACACAAAGTGGTGTCAATCAATTTGCAGTTCGCTGGAAATCCGATCCCATATTTCTTTTGTGTTCAATCACTTTTGCTTTTTAAAGTGGTAGACAATTTCGACCCTTGGTGGAAAATGTGTACGTTTTGCATATTCAAATATGACCATTCGTTCCATTTGCGATCATACAAGGGCCTGTTAATATAACTTTGAAAGAAAATGAGTCGGGTGATAAATAGGTAAAGCACTCTTAAGCTTACTCACATCCGATATATATCCATATTTGTGAGTGAGTTGGTTGGTCGGCTGAATAACTCATGTCTGAGACTTGTTCAAGAGAAAGGCCCCCCACGTCCAAGATAAAGCAATCTTTCACATTCTCCCAATCAATAATTTCCTTTATATTATTTCTATGTGCTTGATAAAGTTTGATGGGCGATAATTAAGCTTAGCGTGTGATAAAGTCTGGTGGGCTAATAAGTTGGGGTTGTGCATACAACTTATCTAGCATATGTACAAGTCTAATAAGGTTTCAACTTAAAACTATATGGCTATATATTACATAACTTATTACTTATGGAATTATATAATAGCTAATTTACTCTCAACTTTTTTTTTATATGAGAACTCTCAACACGCTCCCTCAAGTGGAAACAACTGCCTAGGACAGTTCTCAATTGGATACAATTTCTCGAGGCTTGCGAATCGTCACATTTGGATGTACAACTCTTTTATTGGACAAACTGCTTGAATATGCTTATAAGGTTGGCAATCCCGAACAATCCCTCAAGGCTCACGAACCGTCACATTAATTTGATAGGTCACTTCTTTATTTGGCGGACTACCTAAACTGGCCTACGAAGCCGACAAGCTCGAAGATTCCAGGAAATGAAACCCACATCGAAACCTGCTCTGATACCATGATAAAATTCGACGCACCGATAAGGTGGGGGCCGTGCATGTAACAGGCCTTGCATACAACCCCAATAATGTTCTAATTTAAAACCATATGGTTATAGGTGGAGTCAGTGGCGAAACTACATGGGGGCCAGAGGTGGCCCCGACCCCTCCCCCAATCCTAATTTTTTAGTATATATTTTCCTTTCGTCGAGAGCTTCGATTTGATATATTATACGCTCTGGTCCAATATCCATTCAAAAAGTTATGAACATTTGAAGATTAGATGTAAGCAAACTACTTTTTACATGTCATTTACATAGCCATAATACTTCTATGTTTTGTTAAATTTCATATCTTCATACTGTAATTCAACCCGATACCTTCAAGAGAATAGGTTATATTAATTAAAAAAATTCGAGTATCGCTAAAGCTTCAGGGGTACAGAGAGGCATCGACGAGGATATTACGCATCGGATTCAGAGAGGTTGGCAAAAGTGGAGGTCAGCTTCAGGGATTCTTTGCGATAAGAAGATACTGCTAAAGATCAAGGGTAAGTTCTATAGGAAAGTTATCAGGTCGGCCATTCTGTATGGGACAGAGTGCTGGCCAATCACGAGGGCACAGGAGCAGAGAGTGATGGTAGCGGAGATGAGATGGATGTGTGGTCACACGTTATGGGACATGATCATAAATGAGGAGATTAGGAGCAAGGTGGGGGTTGCCAGTTTAGAGGATAAGTTGAGAGAATCCAGACTACGATGGTTCAGACATGTGTAGAGGCGGGGTATAGGGGAGCCAGTCCGTAGGTGTGAAAGCTTGGACCTTGCAGACTTTCGGAGAAGTAGGGGACGACCTAAGAAATGTTGGAGGGACAACATAAAGCAGGACATGGATCAGTTGGGGATCTCAGCAGAGCTAGCAGTGTGTAGGACACCTAGTTGCCAGGACAGACGTTCTCATGTGCTGTGTTTTGTTTTGCTGTCTTCATTTCAGTGTTTTTGTTAGTGTGTTTTGTTGTGTGTCTTTTTTTGTGTTTCTGTTGAGTTGGTGTGTTGTGGTGAGTTGCTTGATTTGGGTGTCGACTGTGGTATTATGCTCTCAGGGTTTCTAGTTGGTGGTCCTATCCGGGCCTTTTAGGGCACTCCCCCTCAGCTTTAAGCCAGGGGTGTTCATATCCTGGCCCCCTAGATTCTGCTGAAGCGGAGTACACTGGGTCATTGTCGTCGTTGTTGTTATTGTTGTAAATTCGAGTATCATATAATAAAGTATGAATGCATATTTTAAGTAGTTATTCTAGTATCTTCGAGCAAATAGTTAATAAGATAGGATGTAATACCATGAGGTCTACGTTTCAGCTCCCACGTGTAGTCTTTTTAATTTAAAAGGTGGTTATCCTAGTTAAACATTATAATCTTGAGATTTTTTAATGCTTTTCAATATTCCGTATTTTTTTAAAATGAATTTGTTTAGTTATATCAGATTATTTTGGCCTCTTAAAATAAATTCCTGACAACAACAACATTAACCCAGTGAGGTTTTACTACAGTGAAATATGAGAGATCAAGATAGTAGTACCCTTGTCCAAACGCCCAAAAGACTCGTGAAGAACATATAATTATATATAATAGATAATTTAGACCCAACATTTTTACGTAGGAGAACTCTCAACACGAGTAACCCAGCCGGAGTATCGTCTAACCGACTATACCAATGGGCCGGTATATCGCATGATTTCGATCAGATTGGATCAAGACATTTAAGTGGCTGACTGGCTGGGTCAGTCATCTACGTACGACTGTACGAGTAATCTCCAAACTTTTTCTTAACTTTTTAATGATCCGAGAACAACAAAACTTAGTTGGCATGCATAAGAAAACAAGAGGGGACTTCACCCCCCCAAAAAAAATTAGTATATGTTTATAAATGGAAATATGGAATATGTCCATGTACTAAGCTGGAGTTAGAATATGTATAACTAGAAGTGATTCCGTAGCTAGATATAGTTTAAAATTTTTAAATAACTAATTAGATGTCAAGATGTGCAATATTACTAGTTGAATGCTTAAAATGAGCGTAGTAAATTTCGAAAAAAGAGTATTGCATAAAATTTTTGAACCCACGTACGTGCAAATCATGGGATTTTTATATTTTGTACCCTCACACTAGACATTTACGTAAGTATTCTTAAACCTATCTTCTTTCCCATTCTTTCTTGTATATGTGCAAGAATCTCCTTAAACTTAAAATTAAAAATTAATATTTATTTATTGGTTTTTATTGCATTTATCTTAAAATTTGTTGATTTACAGAGTTGCATACTAATATTTCATCAGTTTTAAGTACGTGTAATCTTATGGTTATTTATAGAAAATTATAACTAGTCTCTACCTTAGTTTCATATACGGAGTATATAAGAAGTAGTCACGATCTCTAGACTCTCATTTTCTTAAAATTATGAAAAATCATGCCTCTAGTGGAATACCACTATGATTAGGCATGTCTTCACTTTTTTTAACCCTTTTGTAATATATTATATATATGTCAATAGAATAAATTAAAGAGTTGGAACCAAATGGAAATATATCTTAGGAAGTGAGAGCTTATGAGTTGTTTGTGTGATTGTGATATTTTCAGAAAGATTCCACGAGAGAGTTTAATTATTTAAATTGTTAGTTCATTTATTGTTTAAGTTTTACTATTAGGGTTGTAGAAGTCCAGTTGATTGAACTTCGGTTGATTCTGAAGTTATTTGAGAACTTAACTTGCCTTGTAACCGTTTAAACTTCACAGATTAGTGAACTAATTAATCAAATCATCTGAAAAGGAGTCTCAGGGGTAGAGATTTTTCTTTCTACGACCTGTTGATCGGACAGAAAATTTCTCTCTCTAAATACCCTGTTCCTGTTTGTTATTATTATTTTCGTAGTCCAAGGAACATTGTTAATTTCCTATAGGTTACTAACACATTTCCACCAACAGAAAAGATTCATTGTGCGTGTTGTGTGATCATTAATTGTAGTTCTGCAGGAGAGGATCAAGGTTGGTAAAATTCTAAGCCTTGATTCCATGAGATGCAACAATAAACTCTTAATCATTAATTAAACTAGTGAAAATACAAAATAAAAGGCGGTTTTTGCACTGAATTTCAAATTTTACTTTTGTATAGCTTATGTGAACGAAATAATAATTGATAATCGGTATCAAAAAAATAGTAATTAATTACTTGAGTTGCTCAAGAGCATGGATACAAAATTCACACAAATTTTACGTCTTGTCCTTCAATTTTTACAACTGTCATAGTGGAAAAAACAATTTCAAATTTTACCAAGTAAATTTTTCTTATTGGAACAAGAATGCATCTCAAAAAGCACAAGTAGAATTTGCCTATTGAATTAAACTCTATTAGGGACCGTTTGGTACCATGCTGGAAATCGGGTTGGTATATGGAATGGGATTGGGATAAGAATGGGGTTGAGTGATTTTAGATATGAGATGGACGATGCAAATTCTATGTCCCATTTTCACGTCCTCTATCTACCATAACCTTAGTCTCTTGAAAAACCATGACTCATCGAACACTTATTTAGAATAGATTTTGAATTCAAAACTTTCAAAATCCTCTTTGAACCTATACTGAACTTGCACATATTTAATTATATTTTAAATAATACAAATTTCAAAAACCTTTATAAATCACCTGATCCCATATATTCTGCATCCAAGCGATATGTGTATTAACTAGAGCCATATCTCACAAGAAACAGTTCTAGCTAGAATCATTGCCCAACAAGTTGTATATATAGTGACCAAAGAAAGAAGTAATATTGCCTGGACTGTTCTACGTGTAATTTCACGTATGCAGTTGATGCACTGCAATCACTTCATCCTTTTGAAAGACTCTCAGTGTGAACACCAATTAAAAAAAGACTAGAGAATACATATGTCAAGCATGTGAGTTTGGTTCAAATGAAACGAAGTCTTATTATAAAGCAAACTCTTATCTTGAAACGAAGACACCTTTCTTAATTCGTAGTGCACTCTTCTTATTTTGGATTACACTTTTTCGGATTTGCCATTTTCGTACTTTGTAGTGCACTTTTTCGGATTGGATTTTTTGTATTTTACAATGCAATTTTGTATAAAAAGTGCACTACGAAGTAGGAAAAGTGCATTCGTTTCACGTTTTAGGATAAGAGTTTGTTTCATTTGAACCAAAGTCTTATAAATTAATACATGTGAAATAGTTTATTTTGAGAAAATGAAAATATGTAAAAATAGTTATTTATAAAAATGTTTATAATAAAAATATATAAAGTTTTATAAAAAAATTATTTATAAAAAATATAATAATAATGTATTAATGATGATGATGATGATGTTATTATTATTGTTGATTAAGGGTTGCTGGGTTGGAATATGAGTGCGCACATGAAAAAATTAAACTAATACTCCATATAATTTAGAAAAATTCAAAAACCCTCTAACCCTCGTACACCCCCTCAAAAACAAATACTTACAAAATTGTGGATGTTATTATTATTATTGATGATGATGCTATTATTATTGTTACGGAAATATTTTTAAAAAATATTCTTAATTATTTATCCGCTCACACTCATACACCCTCTCAAGCATACACCCTCTCAAGCTGAGCAAACACAGACCTCAAGAAAGAGGTGTTGCTATTTGCTAAGCACCAAGTGGTTTTGTCAATAAATCAGCCAATTGCAAATTGGACCGGACATGAATTGTGGATATGATAGTCTATTCTCAAATGCTTGGTCCGCTTATGAAATTTGAGGTCAATGGCGTGTGACATTTCCGAGGTAATTTAGGGGTGTTACAGTCGTAGTGCTATTGTTGTTATTTTTTGTTATCTAAAAAGTATAATTATGAGAGTTTACTTTTTGACACGAGATTTGACGGTAATTGTCAATGTTGCTTTTGACCTTGTTACAAGTTTGGCAATTAGATTTGGAGGAGATAATGATGTCGTCCGCAAATGCAAGAAATGAGATTTTGGTCCCTCGTCTTGCAAGCTGGATTCCAATATCGTTTTCTATTCCAGACAATATGCGTGGTTCAAAACTATTTCCTAAATTGGAATTAATGAACCCTTTTGAAATAAATCAAATTAACAAATAATTACTAAATTTATCTAAAGAAATATGTAGATAAGGGGTCTCCTTGTCTTAAACCTCTCTTCGAGAAGAATTAATCTGTAGATTTTTTATTGATCAAAATTGAGAAAGAAACTGCTTCAAATATCCTAATTCAAGAAAATTTGTTTTTTTTATACAATGAGCTACTAGCTCATTACAAGGCAAAAATTAGACCACCTTTTAGGAACAGGGCCAACCTAAATCATCACAACGGATGATCTTTAAAAAATGCAGCAAAAGAGGATACAAGAGAATCGAGTCCCAAACATTACAAATACTTTAATCTAGGAAATCAGAAGCTAAAAAAGAAGATCCAAACACACGACGGAAGCGCGCAATATCGACATGCCTTCTAGAAAGGAAATCTTCTGCAGAATTACATTCCCTGAAGCAATGAAAATAAACAACCTCATCGAACCCTCAGACCAAATCTCGGATATCCTGAACTAAAATTAGTATTTCCCAAGGTACTTTTTATATATTTTTTAAAGAATTAATCACCACTAAATTATCCCCTTCTATAATTATTTGCTCAATGTTTAATCGAACTGCCTCCTTGAGTCCAAGAAACAAAGCTAAGGCCTCCGCTTGAAGGACTGACATTGGACGAACCTTTAGACGGTCGAAGTTCATAACATCGCCTAAGTGGTTTCGTATTATATGGCTCGTATACGTATTAGAGTTATTTTGTTTTGAAGCATCAAAATTTAACTTAAACCAATTTGTAGGAGGTTTTTTCCATGCTACGTTATTTGATCATTTTCGGTTGTTACGACTACTTTTATTATTAGGGATAGGTTGCGAAGAAACCCAAACTGAATAATCTCGCACTGCCAATTCACTGGGAACTAAGTTACACAAACGAGTGTAATGATTAAAAATGACCGCATTTCTATGATTTCAAATAGACCACCAAAGGAAACACATAGCATTGCTATTTAAATTTGCATTTAACGTTGATACTAGTTTTTCATTAAACTCCCCTGAATCAATAATTTCAAAGGAAACATTTAATTTCCTCTCTAAATTTGAAATCATTTTTTTTTATAAGGACAATAGAAAAATTAATGATTTATAGATTCATTATTCATATCACAAAGGGAACAAGTATGAGGAACCGAATTATAAAATCTATTGAGTCTTTCAGTTGTAGGAAGGCAATCCGTACAAGATTTCTAGATAAAATTTTGAATTTTTGGAGGAAGCTTTGTCTTCCAAATCCAAGCATAACCTGAAAGGGGCAGTTGACGCATATTATTGATTAGGGTAAAAGCCGATTGAACGGAGAAAACACCATCAGACGCTGGTGTCCAAACAATTTTATCTTCCACACTAGCGGCCGGTATCCTTACAGAATTAATTTTTTGGACAATCCAAGGCGGTAGTAAAAGGTTTAGGGCATGAATATCCCAAGATTTATCCTGATTAATAAAGGCCTGAACCTTTAAATTAGGGTCTACATTGTCATAAAATTCCAACAGGTTAAAATTATCAATCCAAACATCAAACTAGAAATTAATTTGGCAACCATTTCCTACTAACCATTTTAATCCTTTAAAAAACAATCTCTTATATTTAACAAGCGACCAAACTGCCACGAAGTACTTTTGTGTTTATAATTGAAAATATGTTGGGAGTGTAGATATTTTTCCTGTATAATTTTGACCCAAATATTAGCTGGATCAGTTATAATTTTTCACAAAAGTTTCATCTGATGATCAACATTATTGTTATAATCTGTACGCAGACCAACACCCCCATTCTCCTTTGGGGAACAATTTTGTCCCAACTAATGAGAGGATGATGGTTCGGTGTGAATTTATTCCAGAAAAAAAATTTGTTAACCTTATCTATTTCCTCACAAACTCCTTTAGGAAGCAAAATACTCTGCATTAGATAGCTGATCTGACCCAAGAGATTTGACTGGATCAAAACCGTCCTTCCTGCTTGAGAAATAGAATTAGCTTTCCATTGAGACAGCTGTTGTTTTAGTCTAGATATCAAATCATTGAATATCATATTTTGAACTCAACCTTTTAGAATGGGAATTCCTAAGTATTTTTACATCGAAGTAGTAATTTTGATATTTAAAATACTAGCAAGAGTCATAGCTGTCGAACAAGAGATATTTGCTGAAGTTTGAAAGGAGCTTTTATTATAGTTAATGGATAGACCAGACAGAGTACTAAATTTTTCCAGAAACCCTTTAATAAACATCATATTATGTTGTGTGGCGTTTGCGAAAATTATTGTATATTCCGCAAAACTTAGAAACGGTATACAAGTCCCATTTCTAACTAATCTAACTCCCACTCTTAATGTATGTTGAGAAGATTCAATCTGTAACGTTCGAGCAAAATATTTCATGGCTAGTACAAATATAAAAAGAGACATAGAATATCTTTACCTGATTCCATATTCCGGGATAAATTCCGGACCTGGGTCATTATTAATGAGAACTGATGAAGACGAAATTCCGGACCTTGTTGATGCAATTCCTCCTTATTTATTGCAATAAGGTAGAAATTTTCGTGACAAAAAAATTTGCGGGAGGACGTATGCAAATACGTCATAATCTATCGACCAAAAAAGACGTCCTAATCTACTTGTCAACGTGCATATTATCCCAAAAACAAATAAAAAATCTAACTAGTTACTTAAAATTTAACTAGACGCCTCCTGGAGCTTTCTAGAGAAAGCGATATATAAAATTGTCCTCCAAAAGAATTCTTTTCAGTAATTAATTATAGATCGAGGGATTGGTAAACTTAATTAGTGGTATGAGATTATTGTTTCTAACAAAAATAATAATAATTGTTGCCCTATGTACACAATAGTGAGAAGTTATGAGATCTGTGATGAAATGTGACGAGTGTTGGGATTATGGAGCCTGATTCGGGATTAGGCGGAATAGGAAATAAATGCGAAAAGAGAAGTGAAGACGGTGCGAGGAGCGAAACCGCGATCGCATTCAGGAAGGTCCTTAAAGCGCGGACGCGCTTTTGGAGGGGCTCGTCGCGCAATTTCGATAGAAGCCGAAAGCGCGGGGTATGCAGGAATTACGCGGCCGCGTAATTCGGGTGGCAATCCGCACAATTGAGCGCATACGCGAGGTCGAGTTTTCTTGCTTGGCAAGTCTGGCGGGATCTTTTAGGATAGATCATGACTTATTATTTTAGGAGAAGTAATATATTGTATCTATCTTTGAGGCCTAGAATTCTTTATTTAAACCTAACTAGATTATTGTAATTGGTATACTAGGCTAAGCAGTGTGCTTGATAACCTGAAAGCAGAGAGGAAAAAATCAGAGTGCTAGAGAGGTTAGATTAGACTGATCAGATCAGTGGGTCATGTCTTGTAATCCTTGTAAGTCTCGGATCTAGTGGAAAGTCCCTGGTTTGGTAGTGCCCCCAGACATAGTCATTCTGACGAGCTGGATCAACAAATCTTCTCTTGTTTGTTTCTAATTTCTTTTGTGAATCTGTGAGCCCGTTATTGTTGCAAGTAGGTCGAAATTTCCCAACAACTGGTATCAGAGTGAGGTTCCTATAGTTGGAATGGACGGAAAGATTCATGTGGAGAAGTTTGATGGAACTGGTGGGAACAAGACAGTGGTTCCTAGTAGGCAAGAGGCCTTGAAGGAAGATCCACGGTTCAATGGTCAGGAGATCGTTGAGGAAAAAGATAGGAATCAACTCCAAACTTGATGCGTCCCTCGTATGGGATGCGACGGATCGGCGTGGTGTTTGAGTATTAGGTCTCGAATCAGCGTAGCGGAAGGCTTGATTGATTGGATTATGGCACGATCACACAAGAACAATTATGAAACGAGAGCTTTGTTGGCAAATAAGAGTGGCGGCGCAAGCACAAGAGTGAAATTAAGGAGCAAACCTCGACTTGAATTAAACCCTAATGTGCGCTGAATGCAAACATAATCCTAAGCCTCCTTATATAGAGAGGCGGCACAAAAATAAGCTAGAAAACCCTAATAGGGGCGGCGCGCCTAGGGCTGATGCGCAGATCCAAGCCCAGCGGCGCAAGCCCATAAACCATCGGCGCAAGGCCCATTAAACTCTTACTAAATTCATAAAATTACTAATAGCAATGTTCAGAATTAGAAACTATGCGAAAAATACTATAAAAGTGATAGGTTGTCCGTGACCGTGCTCGCAGTGTCGCGACAAGGGTTGGCGCGGCGAGGCTTGTGACACGGCGCTGGCGCGCGTCAGGGCGCGGACACGGGCGCTGGCGAAGACGCTGGCGCGGGCACGGGTGAGGGGGTCTCGAGAACCTCAAGATGCGATCCATGGCACGGTGCACGACTCGAGTCCGATGGTGGCAAGGGGTTGGAGGTTGTCACCGTTGGCTCGAGTTGAGGTTCCTCGACGCCGAGGACGCACAAGGAAGTGTGCGTCGGTGCGGCGAGGGGCGCGTCGTGGCCTGCGGAGAGGCGCGCCACGAGTGACTGTGTCGCGGCCTGGATTGCTCGAGTCCTGGCACGAATGATGGGACCATCCGAGCGAAGTGTGAAGGCGTCGTCCTCCTGGCTAGCATCCATGACGGGGGTCGCATCACCCTCCCCCACTTGGTTGGGATACGTCCTCGTTTCCTCATAAGATGGCTCAACATAGGGGGAGAGTTCGGCGACATTAAAAGTAGAATGCGCCGAATACTTGCCTGGAAGGTCGATTTTGTATGCGTTGTCCCCGATTCGCTCTAAGACTTTGAAAGGGCCGTCTCCTCTTTGATTAAGCTTTGTCTTCCGAGAGTCCGGAAAACGGTCGTTGCGAAGATGCAACCATACGAGATCTCCGGGATTGAAAACCAGCCGCTTCCTGCCCTTGTTATGCTGCGCCTCGTACTGGCTTGCCCGACGCTCTAATTGTGTCCTCGTCCTCTCGGGCAATCTGCGTATGGCGTCGGCGCAGTTGGAGGCGTCGATGTGCTCGCCATTCTTCATTGGCCGAGGAACAAGATCCATTGGAGAGTGTGGGTTGAGTCCGTAGACGATCTCGAACGACGTCTTCCGAGTAGCCGAGTGTTTGGACCTGTTATATGCAAACTCAACAAATGGTATTAGATCCTCCCACCGGCGTGGGTTATGTTTGAGCACCGTTCGAAGAAGGGTGCCCAAGGTTCGATTGGTCACCTCAGTCTGACAATCGGTTTGGGATGATAAGAGGTTGAAAATAGCAATTGTGTCCCTAGCTTTCCCCAAAGAGTTCTCCAAAAGTGGCTTAAAATTTTGTGTCTCGATCACTAACAATAGTGCGAGGAACACCATGTAGCTTTACGACATGCTCAAAAAACAAGTTTGCGATTTCGGTCGCATTGTTGTTTCCTTTGCATGGCACGAAGTGAGCCATTTTGGAGAAGCGGTCCACAATTACAAAGATCGAATCTTTATTGCGTCTTGTCATTGGAAGGCCCGTGATAAAATCCATGGAGAGATCTTCCCACGGGGTATCCGGAATGGGAAAGGGCGTGTATAGGCCATGAGGTTGGGACCTCGATTTAGGGGTTTGGCACGGCACACAACCGCGGCAATACTTGTGGACATCGGATGCCATGTGTGGCCAAAAGAAATGTTCACGAAGTGCTGCTAGGGTATTGGCTATGCCAAAATAGCCTCGGCCGTCATGAGCCTCTTTGAGCAATAGATGCCTCACAGACGAGGCCGAAATGCAAAGCTTCCCGGCTCGGTAGAGGTATCCATTGTCCAAAAAATAGGACTCATGGATTCGACTTTGCTCGAGGTTCTCCATCATCGGTTTAAAATATGGATCATGCAAATATAACTCCTTAATCAAGGAGAACCCGAGCAAATTGGCCTGCAGTTGGGTTAAGAGTACATACCTGCGTGACAGAGCATCCACCACGATATTTTCCTGTCCTTTCTTATGGGCGATGATGTATGGAAAAGTTTCCATAAACTCCACCCATCGAGCATGGTGTCTATTGAGAGTCGTTTGACTCTTGAGATACGCTAAGGCGGCGTGGTCCGTGTGAATTACGAACTCGCTAGGCCAAAGGTAATGCTGCCATGTTTTAAGAACCCGAATAAGCACGTACAACTCCTTGTCATACGTCGGGTAATTTAGAGTTGACCCCGTAAGCTTTTCACTAAAGTATGCAATGGGGCGTCTCTCTTGGAGGAGTACGCCGCCTATGCCATAGTCAGAGGCGTCGCACTCGACCTCGAAGCACTTAGTGAAGTCTGGCAATTGCATGACCGGAGTGCTACACAAAGCTGATTTTAAGGCCTGAAAGGCGGCCTCATGATGTGGCATCCACTTGATTGTGGTTGCTTTCTTGGTGAGATTATGGAGTGGCCCGACGATGGAGATAAAGTCCTTGACGAAACGCCGATAGAACCCTGCGAGCCCTAAGAAGGAGCGAACCATCGTCGGGGTCGTAGGGGTGGGCCACTCTCGGATGGCGCGGATCTTGTCGTCATCCACTTTTAGCCCATCCTTGGACACGACGAACCCAAGAAAATTCGTCGTGTCCGTGCAAAATGAACACTTGTCCAAATTTACATACAAGGAATGTTCGCGAAGGCATTCTAACACCAACCTAATGTGCCTCGCGTGAGAGTCCAAGTCTTTAGAAAAAACCAAAATGTCGTCAAAATACACAACGACAAAACGTCCTAAAAATTTTCTAAACACAAAATTCATTAACCGCATAAAAGTACTAGGGGCATTTGTCAAGCCAAAAGGCATGACAAGCCATTCGTACAAACCATGCTTGGTTTTGAATGCGGTCTTCCACTCGTCGCCTTCATGCATCCGGATTTGGTGGTATCCGCTCCGGAGATCAATCTTTGAAAATAAGGCGGCGCCGTGGAGCTCATCAAGCATATCATCGAGCCTTGGGATCGGATGCCTGTACTTCACCGTAATCTGATTAATGGCTCGGCAGTCGATGCACATACGCCACGAACCATCTTTCTTTGGCACAAGGATCACCGGCACTGCGCATGGGCTCAAGGATTCTCGAACAAAGCCTTTGTCCAATAATTCCTGAACTTGTCTTTGTAGCTCTTCGGTTTCCCTTGGCGAAGTCCTATAGGCTGCTTGATTAGGAAGGATGCGCCTGGCATTAGATCGATCTTGTGCTCGATCCCTCGGATTGGTGGCAATCCCTTTGGAAGCTCGTCCGGCATGATGTCTTCAAATTCCTTCAAAATAGAAACAATAGAAGACGGAAGTGAAGAGTTCACAGATTTAGTAGTAGAAAGAAGGGGAAAAAGTATGAAATAAGAAAGACTCCCCTGGATAGATTTCTCGACGTCCCGACGCCTGGCTAAGAGAAGACGATCCTGGCATGTGCCAAGCAAAGGCGGCTCGGCGTCGGAGCTCGAACGAGCAGGTTCTGGGGAGATTTTTGGACATGTTGTATCCCCTGAATGTTGTGAATGAACGCCCCTGGAAACGCCGTGAAATTCATCCCGTAGCCCCTGAAATCCCAGTTTTCGTGCAGCGACGGCGTGTTGCGCGATGCTAGGAGTCTCTGCCGGCGGCCCCTTGCTTAGGTTCATGTCTCCGGGGCGTTTTTTCTTCAGTTCTGGTTGAAATTCAATTTTAAGTGGTTTAGCACCAGAAACGCCCATGGAACCTGCCGAAAACTGTTGAAGGCCCTGTTTTGAGAAATCGGCGATGTTCGGTGCATTGCCGAGACCATGAGACGTGATCTGTCGGCCCGACTCCTCTTTTCTTCGGCGGTTTCCATCTCGAACATCTTCAATACTGTTTTGAGGAGTGTTGGCACCAGGAACGCCGGTGGAATCCACAACCTTTTCCATGGACGTCGTTGGCGTCGTGCTCGACGCGCCGGTGCCGTTGTCGCTTCTTTGTCTTTGCCTTTCAGCTTCATCCTGTAGAGCTTCACTAGGCGACATAGGTAAGAGGGTCACGCGCTTCCCGTGGTAATTGAACATGTAAGTGTTCAAATACCCGTCGTGAAGCACGGGACGATCATATTGCAATGGGCGCCCCAACAAGAGGTGTGTGGTGTCCATTGGCGTTACGTCACAAAGAATAGAATCCGAATATTGACCAATAGAAAAGTTGAAGATTACCTGTTTGTCGACCCAATCTCCTCCATCATTTGATATCCATTGGAGTTTGAACGGTTGTGGATGAGGTGTGGTCGGCAATTTGAAGTGATCGATTACTTTTTTAGAGAGGAAATTGGCGCAGCTTCCGATGATGACGCTCAAAGACACATTGTTGACTAAGCAGCGAGTGTGGAAAAGTTGTTCCCTTTGATCCGTCTTTGGCGCTTCGAGCATGCTTAAGGCACGCCGTGATGAATCTCGTCTTCATCACCGAGGGCGACACACTAATGCCAGCCTTGAAGAACATGTCTTCAAGCTTGGCAAAATACTCCTCCGGCGTCATCGATCCTTGCTTGATGCGCATAATTTCTATGTGCATCTTATCCTTGTAATCTGCCGGGATGTACCTTTTTTTCAAAATGTAGACGAGTTGATGCCACTCTCGGATTAGGGGTTTGCCTAGTCGAATCCTTTCGGACTCGAATCGGTTCCACCAAGTCCGAGCTTCACCATGGAAGTGCAAAGTTACAACTTCCAACTTCTCGTCATCTTCAAAACCTAAGTGACGGAGCGTGTGCTCCGTGCCCTGCAACCACTCGATAAAAACATCAGGATCATAAGAACCGTAAAGGGTTCGAATTTTACCTTTATATCACGGCGGTTGTGGCGTGGATCTTGAGCTTCTCGACGATCAGTGTCGCGCCGAGGGCTGCGGTGCCGAGGCGAGTGCGCGCGACGATCGCGCCGGTGCCGATGCGGGCCTCGATGTGGGTCGTCGTCCCCATCGTCAGGATCGTCACCGTCATCGTGTCTTCGAGGACGCCGAGCGTCGCGGTACCTATCGCACCACGCCTTTGAACCTTGTTTGCGTCCCGAGCCATAGACTCGGTCATACTCCTTGCGGTTCTTGGCGAGATGCGGCGGTGGGATCCAATCCGAAGGCCGATGGTCCAATTCTTCGGGGTCCTGCACATTGGGATGCTCAAAAGACGATTCATTAGAGTAATTACTGAATTCTTCATAATCATTTTCAAAATCTGAGTATGGACTCCGAGCACTTTGATGCCCGAGGTCGTCCTCAACTCTGTATGCGTCGGCATCGTAATACTTGGCCCCGTGCTTCCGCTTTGGGGTCTCGTAAACATATGCCGGAGTCTTCTTCTTGGGATTCGTTTTCTTGGGATCCCCATTCATGTGTTGGCGTCTATACTCCTCGGAGTTGTACTCCTCATCGGAATATACATCGTACACTTGTGTGTCCCTATAATCTCGCGCCATTTGATAGCGATCCGCGGTCCGGGGACCACCATCGTGCCTATCATAGTGGCGACTTTCTTTTATCGACTCAATCCGGTTGATATGACCGAATTGAGATGACAGCTGAGCATGTTGCTTCCCTTTGGCACGAGCCTTGGCGATATCGTCCGCGGACACCCCCGGGTAAGCGTGGATCTCCGAGGCGAGGGCGTGGGCCCCGACACCGTGTGCTTGGACTGAGCTTGGCTCTCGGCTAAAAGCCTCTCGAGTTCTTGTATGCGCTCCAAAGCCTCGGGCGAGAAGTTCTGATTTGGATTCGACAATTCGGGTGGATTGTTGTTAGTATTGTCATTGTTGACACCATCTCCCGAATCCGAAATTGTACCTATTGTAACACAAGTCATCGAAGCAGTAAGAAGTTCACAACAAAAGACACGAGTTTACGGTTAGCTTAAGTCAAGCCGACCCTTTAGTTCAAACCACACGAACAAGGATTGGCTAGGCTAAGGTCACTCAAACTCGATCAAAGATATGGATCCGAAAATCACAATGCAAGCAAAGCAAGACTAGGTAAAAGTCGAAACCAAAATCAAACAAGCAAGAGATTGCGGCAATTAGGGTTGCCAAATTTAAGAAACGATGTGGAGGATCTTGCCTTATTTTGGCTTGTGATCTCCACGAGATTTTTTTTAATCGATCGACTACGTTACCTTATTTTGGCTTTGATAGTCGAACACAACTTTTTTTTGTTTTGTTTTTATAGCAAGACAAACACGAATTCTGGGTTTTCTCCTCTAGAATCGGAACAAGAAAATAATAAAATCAACACGCAAGCATGCTCAACAGATGCACGAGAGAAATTGGCAAAACAAGTCCGAAGTTCATGCAACTAGAAAGACAAAGCAACAACTTCACCAAAATCAATAGATCGGTTGAGTAAGGGTCAGGGTTGATGATGTTTTTTTTTAACAATTTATGAAAGCAAGAAAAAAAATTTGGGACCCTAGATGGCGGATTTGCGAAGTGGAGGATGAGATCTAGGGTTAGATGCAGCGGAAAGAACGTGTGAGAATGAACGAAAGAGGGTTGAACGAGACTTACTCAAACCTTGGCTCTGATGCCAGTTGATGCGTCCCTTGTATGGGATGCGACGGATCGACGTGGTGTTTGAGTATTAGGTCTCGAATCAGCGTAGCGGAAGGCTTGATTGATTAGATTATGGCACGATCACACAAGAACAATTATGAAACAAGAGCTTTGTTGGCAAATAAGAGTGGCGGCAAAAGCACAAGAGTGAAATTAAGGAGAAAACCTCGACTTGAATTAAACCCTAATGTGCGCTAAATGCAAACATAATCCTAAGCCTCCTTATATAGAGAGGCGGCACAAAAATAAGCTAGAAAACCCTAATAGGGGCGGCGCGCCTAGGGCTGATGCGCAGATCCAAGCCCAGCGGCGCAAGCCCATAAACCATCGGCGCAAGGCCCATTAAACTCTTACTAAATCCATAAAATTACTAATAGCAATGTTCGGAATTAGAAACTATGCGAAAAATACTATAAAAGTGATAGGTCGTCCGTGACCGTGCTCGCAGTGTCGCGACAAGGGCTGGCGCGGCGAGGCTTGTGACACGGCGCTGGCGCGCGTCAGGGCGCGGACAAGGGCGCTGGCGAAGACGCTGGCGCGGGCACGGGTGGAGGGGTGTCGAGAACCTCAACATGCGATCCATGGCACGGTGCACGACTCGAGTCCGATGGTGGCAAGGGGTTGGAGGTTGTCACCGTTGGCTCGAGTTGAGGTTCCTCGACGCCGAGGACGCACAAGGAAGTGTGCGTCGGTGCGGCGAGGGGCGCACCATGGCCTGCGGAGAGGCGTGCCACGAGTGACTGTGTCGCGGCCTGGATTGCTCGAGTCCTGGCACGAGTGATGGGACCATCCGAGCGAAGTGTGAAGGCGTCGTCCTCCTGGCTAGCATCCATGACGGGGGTCGCATCAAAACTCCTATCTAATGTTGGAACATGAGCCAAAAGACTATGCAGAGAGCAGGAAAGTCAGGTGGGCTGACATGGTAGAGGAGGATGCTTGCAAAAAAAAAGGCCATACGACAGGTGTCGAGTGTGGTGGGAGAAAACCTTGCTGACAAGCTTGAAGAACTGAGGCCTGGCATGGCTTCAAACGAGCTTACGTAAGTTGGAGGCCCGGAACTACCAAGACTGAAGGACTACTGAAGATGATAACAATTACAATTGGAATTAGTCTCCAGGTGGGAGATTGTTGGGATTTTGGAGCCTGATTTGCGATTAGGCAGAATAGGAGACAAAGGCAAAAAGAGAAGTGAAGACGGTGCGAGAAGCGAAACCGCGACCGCGGTCAGGAGGGCTGCGATCGCGGCCAGCGAAAGCGCGAGGAAGGTCCTTAAAGCATGGGCGCGCTTTTGGAGGGGCACGTCACACAATTTCGACAAAAGCCGAATTGGGCGCGTAGGAATTCCGCGACCGCGTAATTCGGGTGGCAAGCCGCGCAATTGGGCGCGTACGCGAGGTCGAGTTTTCTTGCTTGGCAAGTCTGGCGGGATCTTTTAGGATAGATCATGGCTTATTATTTTAGGAGAAATAATATTTTGTATCTATCTTTAAGGCCTAGAATTCTCTATTTAAACCCAACTAGATTGTTATAATGGTGTACTAGGTTAAGCAGTGTGCTTGATAACCTGAAAACAGAGAGGGAAAAATCAGAGTGCTAGAGAGATTAGGTTAGACTGATCAAATCAGTGTAGATCAGTAGGTCAAGTCTTGTAATCCTTGTAAGTCTCAGATCTAGTGGAAAGTTCTTGGCTTGGTAATGCCCCCAGACGTAGTCATTCTGACGAATTGGGTCAATAAATCTTCTCTTTTTCTTCTATTGTTTGTTTCTTATTTCTCTTGTGAATTTATGAGCCCGTTATTGTTGCAAGTAGGTCGAAATTTCCCAACAAAGAGATTTGAAACAGAGACATATATTGCTAGAGATCGATTTGGGACATATCATAAACATGCACTTATATTTTAAAAAGGGTATTGCTATTTGTCCTCCCGGGGCGATAAATAAGATCCTAAATATAGTAGGTTATCTATTTATAATTTATAATTTTATTTTTTTAAATATTAAAAGGAAACTTTTTTTAATAAACTAATCAATCGATCTAAAATTTATTTCATTGATTATAAATAAAATTCTCCCCTCCCCCTATATTATTTTAGGCAAGTTTATACACTCTATTTAAGTGTTTTTTTCGGCATCTATATACATAGTTAATTCATCTCATGTAGCCATGTAGGTAAATTGTACAGTAATCTTTATTTTTCGGTCAAAGTACTTGACATCTCTAAACTTTAGAAATTAAATACTTTATTCATGTATTGCATGTTTTCACTTTTACAATGAATTAATAAACAACATTATAATTAAATTTGATTGTCCAATTCTATAATATATTTTGTATGTGTGCTTTCTGTACTTGATTATAATTTTTGATTTATATTTAAACCTTTTTGAGATTTGTAGAAAGTAATTAGAGAATTAAGATTATACTTACCCTAGAAATGTAGCCGGGGGTGAACTAATAAAAGAAAAGAAATTTATTAATGAATTATAGAAATTGTGGATATGGTGATGTGTTTGTTAGGAAAAGATTTTTATATTTCCTTTTTAAAATTTGAAAAAAAAAGAAATACAAATTTCAATTAGATAAGTTTCTATATTCGGAATCTTATTCGTCGCCCCGGGGCGACAAATAGCAAAACCCTTTTAAAATTATTTTTAGCTGTTTGTTTTTTGATAGTTTGACAAATTTCTTCACAAAGAGAGCTTGTCAAATTGAACCTATATTCATATAAATTATGAATACTAAGAATATTATCAATAAAATTGCTCAAAGATCCTAATTTTGTATGTGATTGTGCACTCTACACAGATTTTTTTTGAATTTCACAATATGTGGATAAATTTGTGGTATCCAATTATATCAAGGAAAAATTGCTCTAAATATCACAACCTTTCATTCAGTTGCACACTCTACCCCGACATTTTCGAATTTTACAAAATATCAAATACTTTGGGGATAGTTGTGCACTCTACCCTCGAAGTGTCCATATTTTGGGTAAATTTGTGGATTGACTCCTCGCGTTTTTTTTAAAATACCGCCATCGTGTACAAATCGTTTTAAAAATTATAAATCTTGTCCTTATAAGGATTAAAACATTCAAAAATAATCATTTTAGATCTCTTTTTGTTCTAAATCAATTTTAGTGAAAATTAATTTAAAATAATCAATTTTCTTTATATAAAAATATATTTGGTTAAGGTTAATAACATTTTGGATAAGGTCCAAAGTAATAACATATCCTTATAGATTTACTTTTCTCATTTACATGAAAATAAGGTCATTACTTTTACGTGGCTAATTTAAATTATCCACTTCATAATTAACCACATAAATCTCTAGTCATAACTTTAACTTTAAAAGTAGTTCATCTTAATACTTTTTGTCCATTATCATTTTTGAAATAATTTTAGACAAAAATTAATAAGAAATTTCATAAACTTATTTTATAAAAGTTTGAAAATTTTGAGTTATTACATAGTCACAGAGTCCAACTTTTGTTTGTCAAAAATAAAAAAAATTTAGTTATGAATATTTTTAATGCCTTTTTTGGGTTTCTTTTTAAAAAAAATTGAGTTTTTATTTTTTCATTTACTAAAAAGGAAATTTGGATTTTATATTAATTTAATATTTTTTATTTAATTAGTTTGTGTCACTGTGTTTGAATAAACAAACTAGAACATAAGTTGTACACTATCTTGTTGGTTAAGTTGGACAAGGTAGAACACAAGTTCTTAAACTTTTATAAAAAAAGGTTATGATTTGTTTTCTTGTGCCTATATTTATTTCGAAAATAATAATGGAAAAAGTATTAAAATGAGCTACTTTGTAAAGTAGAAGTTATGGATTAATTATTTATGTGTTTAATTATAAAGGTGAGAAGCTATAATATAAGTTTTATAAAAAGGTTATGAAATCTTTTTTACTCATGTCCCATTTTTTTAAAAAGTAATAATAAAAAAATATTAAGATGAACTACTTTGTAAAGTAATAGTTATGGTTTAATGATTTATGTGGTTATTATAAGGTGAAATTTATATTAGCAAATAATAAAATCAATTATATTATTTTTTATAAATGAGAAAATTAAACCTATAAGGCTATGTTATAAATGGAAAAAAAACGTGTACATGAATTGGACATTTTTGTTATAAAATGAAAAAGGGAGGGGCTAATTCATAATTTTACTCAAAGTGTGGACACTTCGGGGGTAGAGTACGCAACTATCCCCAAAGTATAGAATATTTTGTGAAATTCGGAAAGGTCGGGGTAGAGCGCGCAACTGAATAAAATGTTGGGATATTTGGAGCAATTTTTCCTTATATCAATTATCTTTATTTACCATATTATACGAAATTGACCACTCAAAGAGCGAGAAGCTTTGCGTATTTTTGGAGCAAGAAGCTCAAAGATCAAAATAAATCTTCAAGACTTTCTTACTTGTTGTACCAATCTATCCTCAACTCATATCCCTTTTATTTTCATTTTTTGATCACAAAAAATTTCTCCTTTCGAGCGAGAAGCTCACCGATTTCACTAGCATAAAGCCCTCTTTTTGGATTCTTTCTTTCTATGGCGAGAACCCATTCTTCTTTGTCCTGTGCATGACTGCATCTTTCCCACTATAAAGTTTTGAGAATTTGATGGAAATTTGAATCTATTCTTACATAAATGATTAAATTAGATCGTGTCACAAAACCCCTCAGCCTAAGACTCTGATTAGAAAAAATAAAACAAAATCCTAGATTCGATCATATGGAAATATCTCGGAATTAATTGTTTAAAATTAACCTCCTTTTCTATTCCTCTTTGCTAATTAGAAACTTGTCCATGTTGATAGAACTAATTGAGGTGTAGTTGTACTTTTTGGAACGAGTATTTGGAAATTTTAGAATGTTTTCTCCCATCGAACATATATTTAACTCCTGATCGGGGCTTATCTCGCTTCCCCTCTTAATTTCAGGTCAAGAAGTTTTATCTTATCTTTTGTACTCTTACCGGGCTATCTATCGACGCCCTTTCTGTATAGACTGCTACTTCATGAAAATTGTCGTTGATCGACCTTTCTCTAACCTCTTAGTGGCACATCGCCGATCAAATCTATCATTGTCCTTTGTTTTTGTGTTGTCTCGGCCGCCATTTACTGACCTAATCGATTAATCCGATGGTGCTCTTTTGAAGCTGGTAGATTACACCCTTCAAGAGAGATTTGGTGGGCTGCTAGTGCCTCTTAAAGCCCATTCCTTAGATACTTTTGGAGAAATATTTTGGTTTAACCATCAAGAGAGATTTTAGAATAAGATATCACTACTCACCTTCTAATATTTTAGCCCTTGGCCTAGTTTATTTCGGTAGTTTTGGGCTCCGTTCGGTGGTGTTTATATTAGCCTTATGGAGCCTTATTAGGCTTTAAGTTAAAAAAATAAAGCACTGGCATGGTGTTCGGCCTTGGGATTTGAAGGAACTTAAATGAGCTTATATGAGTTTATGGGAGTTGAAATGTTGGGTAAAAAATCAACCACCCCTATGGAGCTTATTCAGCCTGATGAGTTTTTTTTCCTTGGAATGCCCTCCAAATTTAATTTAAGAAATTCTCTAAAATGTGGATATTGCTATATAAATATACCTTTTTTGGTAATTTTACATCATCTTTTTATAAAATCAGTCTCAATCAACTCTATCTACCGAACACCTACATAATTTTTTATAAAAATAAGCTAATAATTTGAACCCCTAAAATCAACTAATAAAATCAGCATCAATCACCGAATCAACATCAGCATCAACATCAACTCATATCAGGCTTGAAGCGCCGAACGGAGCAATGGTTTTGTTTGTTTTTTTCAAGTTTGACGCGATTAAGGTTTGAATGACTCTGAGTTTTGGTTTCTAGGATTGGGTGTGGATTGCTTGGTGGAGCAAGAGGTTCCTATTCTCTAGATTCTGTTTGAACATTGTTCTCTCATTTTGACCACTCGGCAGCCAATCCATTGAATAGTTGTTGAACCTTCATCTTATCCGTGATCTCTTGCTTGGTGATCCCAAGTCCAACTAGCTTGGTGCATAGTGATTCGAAGCGAGATTGGTAGCTGCCCACATATTCTCCCATTTCTATTTGGAAGTTGAAGAAATCCTTTCGGACGTTCGTCTGGTGGTCCTCTCTGAGTTAGGAACTCCCTATATGCATTTGTTGGATGGCTTCCCACATGACATTGGCGGTTTCCAGATTTGCCACCCTACCGTTGTCTTGTTCGCACATAGAGTTGTTGAGGTACATCTTGGCCTTGTAGTTGGCCTCCATGCATTTCCACTCATTTTGTCCCCATTTGGACAAATCGCCGCGAATCGTTGCATTAACTTCGAAGTTCCCATTCTCAATGACACACCAGGCCTAGAAGTCATGACTGCGCATCTAGTCCTTCATCTTGACTTGCCAGTTCTCGAATCTTCCAACAGTAAGCCTTGGAGGCTTGTTATTCCCATGACCGATTTGAGTCAGTTCTGAAGACATCTTATATACCTACGATACTAAAACACAAATCTAGAGCAACACCTGCTCTGATACCAATTGTTGGATCGTAAGTGTTAGCTAAGAGTTGAGAACAGACGTTGAACTATTCCCAAGCAGGCAGCGGAAGTAAAATAGAAATATACAAGTAATCAAGCAGGATGAGACATAGTTCCTTTATAAAGGAACTCCACTACAACCAACTAGTTGTATGGGTAAACCTCTACCACCACTTGGAGGTTTTTGAATGACTTTTTTCTTTTATTGATAGTTCCCTGAACTATTACAAGGCAAAGTTCAAATTTCTCTGTTCACCAAACTTTGGGAACACTAATGAACTCTCTTGACCTAAGTACTAGGACATCATATCAACTAAAACAAGGAACTCAAACCTTACACTTCTATGCTCGTATCGTTACTCAGTTCCCTAGCACTTGGGAACACAAGCTTCACCGTTGTCGAGATCACACACTCGCCGTCGTGGACTTCTCAGAAATGCTTTGTCTTGACTCTTCTTCTTTCCTGATTGCTTGAGGCTTTTCCGAGAAGTGCCTTGCAAGTACACTATTCATTGGCTTATATAGACTCTTGCCCCTTGGGGCTCACTCTTTATTTGTGCACTTGTCGTGCTAGCCAAGTATGTATTTTCTTCACATGTGATTCCATTTGAATTTGTCAACTCTTCAAGCTCATCGGACCATTGGATCAAACGGCTCAATCTGAGGAACAAACTCCGCCTCTACTTTGTCTAGAACAGGCTTCCGTGTTTCTCGCTGAGTTGTCTCGTCTTCACATGTGAGTTCCCATTTCTTAGGAACTTGTCTTTCCTGAGTTCTCTTGATGAGATATGTTTCTTTCATTTAGTCGTCATTGTTTCAGTCTTGAGTTCCCTTAAAGGAATATCTGTTCAACTTGAAGTTTCCTTGAAATACTTACACATAATTAGACCTGGGTCCGGTTCCGGGTGAACCGGCGGTCCCGGAACCGTCGGAAAATCGGCCGGAACCGGAACCGGCGGTCCCGGTTCCCGGAACAGTTCCGGTTCCGGTTCGTCCACCCCCGGAACCGGGGAACCGGCGGTTCCAAACCGGGGGCCGGTTCCACCCCACAAAAACTAAAAAATAACCAAACCGTGATCGCGGTTTGGGTCACCGTGACCGCGGTTTTCTTCCAGAGGTCAAAATTTTATTTTTTTTAATTTTTTTTTTATTATTTCCGAACCGGAACCGGGAGGAACCGGCCTCGGAACCGCTCGGAACCGGAACCGGGCCAAGGCCGGTTCCGGTTCCGGTGCGATGGTTCCGAGGAACAGGAACCGGACCCAGGTCTACATATAATACATTAGTTCTCAAGTGGTGTTTGTCATTATCAAAACTGGAGAGATCGATCGATGTTCCGATGATGTGGAACATGAGTTCCCAACACCGTCCCAACAAAATCATATGCACAGCTGGTAGAAACTGCAAGAAGTTATTCGTCTACCCACTTCATTACTAATTACGTTCTAGGGTGACTGTATTTTATTAGTTGCCACATATTTGATAAATCGTCTACCTTCTGCAGTGATAAACTGGGGTACTCCATTTGCTCGTCTACATGAAAAACAACTAGTCTTTGATCATCTTACAGAAATCGGCTATTTGTGTTATGCTTTGACCAGAGGTGCTTTTTGAGAGAAAAAAAATTGCATCCAAGGTAAGGAAATGTGTTAATTTCCTTGAGCATCCCGACCATTGTAGAAAAAGGTTTGGACTGCATTTCGCCTTGATTTTTTCAATGAAGAATTTAATTGTTGGTTTAACCATTTACAATTTCAACTAAACCGATTTAGTACTGTATATTTTCTCAAGAACAAACGTATGAGTATTATATTATTTTGATAGTTCTGAATCAAGGTGTTATGTGTCACTACTCTTTTTCATAAACAAAAGTTCGACTCTATTAAATTATCATAATCATGACAGAATTAGTACAGGGGTCTACCATAAACATATATATATCCTATAAAATACACTAATGTGGGACCCTGTACATTGCATTAAGAGTGTTGTGACCCAATCTCGTCGTCAGTAATGACGCATTTCAGTCGAATAAGATTAAGCAAAGTCAACCATGATGATCCCGCAACATATATAATCGTTCACATGTACATATATCTCTGGCTACTATCTTAGCTTCTTGTTTTTTAATAAAAAAAAGCAAGCATATTATATTACAGTAGCAGTTCCTAATCATCATTGGAAATAACAATAAACTAGATGAGAATACACATGCTATCTTTCCAGAAGAACTTTTTTTTAAGGAGAGTTCGGTTATGGTTGGCAATTTTGAGTTTTCACTTGTATATACTAATCTAAATTGAATTTGTAGAACGTTTTTGCGTGATTAAAATTTTGAGCTTAGCTGGAATTTATACGAGGTGAAATAATTTTAGTCAATATTGTTATTAGGGTTTTTCTGGCCAAAAATCATCTTTTAAAGTATGTTTTTTTTTTTGTAAGAAATCACTTTTTAAAATTTTATTTGAGTAAAAACACCTTTTATAATACAAACCCTCAATTTAAACCACCTTAAGTTATTTTCTGGCAAAAGTTTATCCTAATTGGACCAAAATGCCCTTTTGAATTTATTTTATTTTATTTTTAATAATTCATTTATAAAAAATAATTAAACAAAATAAATAAAAATACAAGTTGCCGAGTTGGTGTAGTTTTTTAAAAATAATTTAATTATTTTGTATAAATGAAAAATTAAAAAAGAAAAGAAAATATGTTTGAAAGGACATTTCAGTCCAATTAGAGTATAATTTTGCAAAAAAATCACTTAAGGTGGTTCAATTTGAGTGTATGTATTATAAAAGGCGTTTTTACTTAAAGAAAATTTTAAAAGGTGATTTCTTAAAAAACCATATTTTAAAAGGTGGTTTGGTTTTTGGCAAAAAAAACTCGTGTTATTACTGTTTTTTATATAGTTTTCTTTCAATGTATATTTTTTTTTTAGATTCCAAATACAGCATTGAAAATAAAATAAAATTTCCCAAAAAAATATAAATGATAACACATATGTATGCCCATTAGAGTTGTCAAAAGCTGACCCGACCCGAACCGCCCAAAAATCTTAGGGTCGAGACCCAAAAATTTGAACCCGAAATAAACAAAACCTGATAGACCCGAAACTCGTTGGGTTCAAACCCGATACCCGTTGGATTGACCCATTTTTTATATTTTTAGAATATAAATAATATATTTTAAAAATTATAATATATTTTATTATTAAAATTTCTAAAAAAAATTATTATTAAATATCATTTTTAAATAAAATAATATTTGTTGTAATATTGGTGAGGTTTAAACTCGATATAAATAATAGAAATGAGAGAACTTAGAGAGAAATTCTTGTATATTCTTATTCTTCTTTTCTTCTTCTTATTAATTTTCTCTTTACACAAACCTCTATTTATAATCTAATAGAGGGATGTTGTTACAAACATGTACTTGAATGGGAGAGTTAAATACAAAGGATGTTTTATGTGTTCTAAATGAGAAATAGGGAACGTAAGGATCATGTACATCCAACTACTAATGTAAGGCATTTACAACACTCCCCCTTGGATGTACATCTTGTAGTTTACGTATTGCCTCGTTAAAAACCTTCACTTGGAAAAACTCCGTGGGATAAAAACCAAGATAAAGGGAAAAAGAGTACAACACATATGTAAACTACTCACTCCCTCAATATAGCGAACATCTTTCAAGGAGTGCAATCTTAAATCTCTTATATGCTTTGATGTTGCCTCATTAAAAACCTTGTCAGGCAAAACCCAGTGGGACAAAAACCTGATCGAATGAAAAAAGAGTGCAACGAATATAATATATGCTCCCCCTGATTTCAATGTATGTCTCGAAGTCTGCACATTGCAATCCTGGATACCAATTCTCCAAATTTCTTGGGGACCATAGATTTTGTAAACAAATCAGCCAAATTGTCATTTGAGCGAATTTGTTGGACATCAACTTGTCTCGCTTATTCTAACTCCCGAGTAGAGAAAAACTTTGGCAGTATATGTTTTGTGCGGTCTCCCTTGATATAGCCTTTCTTCATCTGAGGCTGAGTTGTCCTCATATAATATTGTTGGATCATTGGTGATGGGACTCATTCCACATTCTTTTTGAATAAATTGAATCATTTCCCGCAGTGCTACACATTCTTTTCCTGCCTCATACAAAGCAATCAATTCTGCTTGATTTGATGATGTAGTTGTTACAGTTTGCTTTGTTGATTTACATGAGATGGCGGTGCCCCCATATGTAAACACATAACCATTTTGTGAATTGGCTTTGTGTGGATTATCAGATAAATACCTTGCATCTGCATATCCAGCCAAAGTGGCATCCCTTTGGTTACGGTAGAACAACCCAAGATCATGTGTACCTCGGAGGTAGCGGAATATGCGTTTGACTCCATTCCAATGCCTCCTAGTGGGTGCATAACTATACCTAGATAACAAATTTATTGCAAAAGCAATATCTGGTCTTGTATTGTTAGTCAAATACATTAGAGCACCAATTGCACTTAAATATGGCACCTCAGGACCAAGAACTTCTTCATCCTCTTCTCGTGGATGAAATTGATCCTTTTCAACTTTGAGAGATCGGACTTCCATGGGAAAGGTCAAAGGATGTGCCTTGTCCATATAAAACCTTTTTAAAATTTTCTTTACATAGTTAGATTGGTGGATAAAAATTCTATCCTTTAGGTGCTCAATTTGTAAGCCAATGCAAAACTTTTTTTTACCAAGGTCCTTCATCTCAAATTCTTTCATCAAATATTTTGCAATATCTTGGATTTCATTTGAAGTTCCGATGATATTCAAATCATCAACATAGACTGCAATAATAGCAAATCCATTTTCGGATCGTTTGATGAAAACACACGGACAAATGGCATCATTCTTATATCCCTCTTTCATAAGGTATTCACTGAGACAGTTATACCACATTCGTCCGGGTTGTTTTAATCCGTACAATGACCTTCTTAGTTTTATGGAAAACATTTGTCGAGATCCATAATTTTTAGCCTCAGGCAGTTTTAGTCCTTCTGGGACTTTCATATAGATGTCCGTATCAAGTGAATCATACAAATATGCAGTAATGACATCCATGAGGCGCATTTGTAGTTTTTCAAAGACAGTAAGACCAATTAGAAATCTCAATGTAGTTGCATCGACTACTAGAGAGTAGGTTTCCTCATAATCAATTCCAGGAATTTGGGAAAAACCTTGGGCCACAAGTCTTGCCTTATATCTTACAATTTCATCTTTCTCATTTCGTTTTCGTACGAAAACTCATTTGTAGCCGACTGGCTTTACACCTTTTGGTGTATGAACTACGAGCCCAAAAACTTCTCGTTTTACAAGTGCTTTTAATTCTGCCTCAATGGCTTCTTTCCATTTTGGCCAATCCTTCCTGCAGCGACATTCGTCCACTGATTTTGGCTCAATGTCATCATCTTCAGTCACAATATCAGTAGCCACTAAGTAGGCAAATAAATCATCAATAATGATATCCTTTCTATTCCACTGTATGCCTGTTTGCACATAATTTATGGAAATCTCAAAATTATCAATATTTTCATTATTATCTAGGATATCTTCTTTTGAGAAATTTTGTTCTTTGATCTCTTTGCCTTTATCATTATTTTCATCATCCATTGTGGCTTCTCCTGATATACCCTTTTGGTTCTTTAACTTCCTCGACTTTAAATCTTTCGAACCTAGTGGCCTACCACGCTTTCTACGCATTGTAGACTCACTTGCAATTGGCAGGTTTGACTGTCCAATGGGTATTTATTTTCTTGTAGGAGCATTTGCTGCAGGTATATGTGACTTAGCTACCTTCTTTGTGTCAGTAAACGCATCTGGTAACTGATTTGCAATATTTTGAAGATGAATAATCTGTTGGATTTCTTGTTCACACATTTTTGTTCTTGGATCAAGATGAGATAATGTTGTTGCATTCCATGTGATTTCTTATACATTTGGTCCACTTTTTTCTTCTCTCCCCCTAAGATTGGGAAACTATTTTCGTCAAAATGACAATCAGCATATCTAGCTGTAAACAAATCACCAGTTGTTGGTTCGAGATATCCAATAATCGAGGGGGATTCAAAACCAACATAAATTCCCAATCTTCTTTGTGGACCCATCTTTGTACGCTGAGGAGGAGCTATTGGGACATAAACTGCACATCCAAATATTTTTAAATGTGAAATATTTGGCTCCTTACCAGATACCAATTGCATCGGGGAATGTTCATGATTTGCACTTGGTCTTTATCCAATCAAGCTTGCAGCATGCAATATTGCATGTCCCCATGTAGATGATGGTAACTTTGATTTCATAAGCAATGGTCTAGCAATTAATTGTAATCGCTTTATTAATGACTCAGCGAGACCATTTTGTGTGTGAACATGTGCCACTGGATGCTCTATATCAATCCCAATTAAAATACAATAGTCATTGAATGTTTGTGATGTAAATTCTCCTGCATTATCAAGTCGGATTTTCTTTATTGTATAATCCGGAAATTGAGTCCTCAATCGGATTATTTGAGCAAGGAGTTTAGCAAATGCAACATTTCTAGTTGACAATAAACTTACATGTGACCAACGTGTGGATGCATCTATTAGAACCATAAAATATCGAAATGGTCCACATGGTGGAACAATTGGTCCACATATATCTCCTTGGATTCTTTCTAAGAATGCTGGAGTCTCACTTGCAATTTTATTTTTAGAGGGCTTGATAATCAACTTTCCAAGTGAGCAAGCACTGCAAGTAAAATCACCAGGCAAAAGAACCTTAATGTTCTTTAATGGGTGTCCAAGTGAATTCTTTATGATTTTATGCATCATTCCTGATCCTGGATGACCCAAGCGGTCATGCCACAATGTAAATGTAGGTTGATCATTTGATCTTTTATTGGTCACTATATTAACCTCAAATGGATAGATATATGTATGGTATAATCCGGAGGCTTGCACTTGCATTTTTTCAAGGATATGTTTATAGCCAGATTCATGTGTTATGATGCACAAATATTCTCTCCCGTTTTCATTCATGGTTTCCATATGAAAACCATTTTAACGCACATCTTTAAAACTCAATAAATTTCTTCGAGATTTAATCGAATATAATGCGTCATTTATTATTAATTTTGTTCCCTTTGGGAGTAGAATAATAGCTCTTCCTGAGCCTTCGATGAGGTTCGACACACCCGATATTGTAATAACATTGCCTTCAAAAGCTTTCAATTGTGTGAAGTATTCTTTATTTCTTAAAATAGTGTGTGTTGTTGCACTGTCTAGGAGACATTGCTCCTTTCCATCGGGTTTCACATTAGGTGATTCCATGTTTTCTATATAAATGAAGAAAATAAAGATCAAGACATTAATAATAAAAACTATTATAATAAAACTATATATATATATCATACAAGGATAGTTATATCATAATATAAAGTCCTTTAAGTTCGAAAAACATAATAAAAAACATTGCAACATTTTATTTAAGAAGAAATATAATATTGATATTTAGAGATTATTGTCTTCATTTAGGCCTCTAAGGCAAAGTCATGATTATTCTCAAGGTTGAGAAAATCAGAGACATCCAAACTAGTCACCGGCGGTTTACTCGGGCCTTCATTTTCCATGTAATTGATCTCTGTAGCCTTTTCATTATTCTTTTGAGCTTGATAGAGCTTCACCCAGTGGGGAGCTGTGCGGCATATCTTTGACCAGTGACCAATCCTGCCACATCTGTAGCATATAGTTTTGGATTTATGAGAAGATTCCTTTTGATCCGTTTGGACCTTTCGCTTTCCATCCCTTTTGTTGACATCATTGTCATGGTGGTTATCATGACTTTTATTATAGTCTTGACCACGACCACAACCATGACCATGACCACGACCACCACGACCACGACCACGTCCACGACCATTATGGCGTCTTGATTGTTGCCCACGTTCATTTTCATTTCCATATTGGAATCCCTTATCCGTAACATTTGCTTTCGGAGGTGCAATTGAGCCAGTTGGCCTAAGATTGTGGTTTTTCATCAAGAATTCATTGTTTTTTTTCCAGCAACCAACAATAATTTCAACAAATCAGCATATCTCTTGAAGCATCTCTCTCTATATTGTTGTTGTAACCAAGCCCGTTCTTTGATATGTGCAAAGTGCCCTATCGAACAGGGCCTCCAAATAATAGGGGCCCCTAAAAATATTTAAATAGTTGAATATATAGCAGTAGAAAAAATAGCTTAATTGGCATACTCTCCGGCTCGTCTTCTAAACGCCCCAAGTTCGATACTGAACTCTAGCAATTGTTTTACCCGAGGCCTCCGCCACCACTTCAATTAAGACATGCGATTAATATTTTTTTTTATTTTGTTATTTTATTTTGAGAGATAATTAAGGCTATACGGAGTATTAATTTTGATTAAACTAATAGAAGAGAGGATATTTATTTTTTATTTTAATACAAATATGTATAGTACCCATGAAATATACCTTAATTTATACATATTTTTAAAAAACTCTGTTTGTTAATTATTTCTACACTTTTCTACTAGCAGATAAATTAACATTTTGTTACAAGTTTATTATATTTTACGTTAGTATATATAAATTTAAACATACAGTAATTGAATATAATAATAAGCAATTAACCTATGAAGATTCTTAAATATGATTTAGGACTAAAATTCTCATATATAAAATTTTAAATATATAAAGAAGTGTTAATTATAAAGAATTATAGTAATTTTTTAAAAATTTATAGTCTCATTTATTGCAAAACTTTCTAAGGGCATGTATAATGCCATTTTTAGCACTTTAATTTACATTTTAAAATTTTTTCTCCCTTTCACATCATCTAAAAAACCAAACTTACTTTTCATATTTTATATAATATATTATTTTTATTTTTAACCTAGGGCCTCACAAACCCATTAGCACAGGGTCACATAAAACCATTGGACGGCCCTGGTTGTAACAACACATTTAAGGAATGCATAGTGGAGAAAGTTCTCTCCAACATTTCTTGTTGGGTAATCATATGGCCACATAGTCTCAATTGAGATGTGATCCTATGAATAACACTGTTGTACTCGGTGATGGACTTATAGTCCGGGAACCTTAAAGTGTTCCATTCATATAGTGCTTGTGGAAGTAAGACCTCATTTTGATGGCCATAACGCTCATTTAATCTATCCACAATTCTATTGGATCCTCCACAAACAAGTACTCAGTTTTGAGACTTTCGTGAATATGGTGGCGGAGAAATACAATGGCTTTTGCCTTTTCTTGAGGGGTGGCATCATTGTTTGCCACTATTGTTTTTTCAAGGCCATTTGCTTTAAGGTGAGCCATGGCATCAACCCTCCATTCGAGGTATTTTTGACCCGACAAGTCAAGGATGTCAAATTCTCTTTTAGAGATACTTGCCATTTAGTTACTACATATAAAGATTATAAAAAAGAATTAATATGTTTAACATTATGCATATATTATATATGAGACGCCTTAAGGCCGATTTAGATCGGTTTTGAACAAGTTTTTTTCTTGTTCTTATTATAAAAACAATATCATACTTATTTTATTTTGAGTAAAACATTTCTCACAATTTATATGGTGAATTCAATATTTTCTTTATATCTTATATCAATTCAAAAACATTCTCCTATTTTATTAAAAAAACTTTCCAAAATCTTGGAAGACAAAACGAGTTTCTGATGTAGAAGATCTCGAATAAGGCAACTACAAATTAAAGCATACTCCTCAAAATGATTTTCGTAAAACTTTTTGCATGATTGAAAATAACAAGAGATAGAAAATTATACCTTGAAGATTAACAAAGATCAAATTAGAGAATAGAGACTCATGTTGATAACGTGTTGTAATATTGGTGAGGTTTAAACTCGATATAAATAATAGAAATGAGAGAACTTAGAGAGAAATTCTTGTATATTCTTATTCTTCTTTTCTTCTTCTTATTAATTTTCTCTTTACACACACCTCTATTTATAATCTAATAGAGGGATGTTGTTACAAACATGTACTTGAATGGGAGAGTTAAATTCAAAGGATGTTTTATGTGTTCTAAATGAGAAATAGGGAACGTAAGGATCATGTACATCCAACTACTAACGTAAGGCATTTACAACAATATTTTAATAATTGTAAAAATTTCGATTTTCTTGACCTGTTGGGTCGACCCGACCTGCCCGAAAACCCTCAATGACCCGACCGGATTTGACTGATGACCCATTACGACCCGAACCCGACTCAACCCAAACCCGAACCCGACTTGACCGAACCGTTTGACAACTCTAATGCCCACTGATATGATAAATGTTTTTGCAAGAACGCATTGCTTTCACTTTTAGGGCCCGTTTGGTTAGTTTTTCTTGAGAGCATGGAAACGGAAACAAAATTTTCATTCCTCCCCTTAATGTTTGGTGGTCTACTTTATAATTTTTTCGTTCAACCCATAATGGGAAACATCCTCAATTTTTTCCACACATTCCTGGTAGATTTACTTGTCGGTTCAGTGAGTTCCCTCTCAAGGTTTTGAAGCCTCCGCAAGAAGGTTGCAAATTCTTCTTGATATCTAGGACGGGCGTCGTCTCGGCGCAACCAGCTGGTTTGGATTTTGGATGTGCACTTCCTCACCAAACATGGAAAAAACACAAGGCTCAAGGTTACGACATTTCTTAAGTATGGCCCGAAGGTGAGGGTCATAATGGAGGATTGAATTTTGAAGGAATGAGAGTTTTCTTTTTATTGATTGAGAGAAAATAATACATATGAATGAATCCTCCCCGTTTGAGAGATACTTAGTAGGGTTTTTATACTCTCAAATCTAGGATTTCTTGTGTTCCAAGCCATATCTTTACAAAGATATTACAAGATAATATACAAAGATAACTTTCTATCTATTCTCCAACATATATTTTCCAAATATTTATTTTCCTTTCTCTTCCTTGTATAAAATGTCTAATCTATGCGGCTTGTCTAGATACCTAGCCTCTTCTCACCATCTCAGGACAGTGAGCGTCTAATAAGCACAACTTACAAGACCATGTTAAAATTTGATGGACCTATAAGTTGGAGGTCATGCTTCTAACGAGCACAACTTACAAGCCCAATGAGGCTCAATCTAGAACCATATATATGGAGTAACTTATGAGATTATAAATGAAATTGTTTTTACTCTCTACTTCCTATGTAGGAAGAATTATTTTACAACAAACATTTCTTAACAAAATTAGATAGCTAAACTGATAATTTTTTTCTAAAGGGAAATGGAGTTAATATTAACTAGTCTTAATGGCATGAAAACGTCGAGTTTAATTCAGTTGACCTAATGAATTGATCGGGTAATTTCACTCATCCTCGTTGAAACTTGACACAATTTAATTGAAAATCTAGATAAAAAAACTCACAAACGTATCGAGCCAAAATGCAAAAGAAATAGAAAAAATCAAATGCAACACCAGATATGTTTACATAGTTTGGTGGAGCCTAGCCGTGGAGTCTAAGTACAGGGGCACTCACCCAAAGATCGACTAAATTTTCGAAAAAGTTCAAAGATCAATTACAAAGTACACAAGATCTAAGATCAAATGAAGGAAGGAAGAAAAGTAAATGAAGAAGAGAAAGAACAAGTAGAACAAAGAGGAAGAACGAATCAAAAGGGTTTCGACGACCCCCTATGAAGGTTGTCAAAGCTCTGAGTTGAAGCTTCGAAGAAGTCATAGTTGGATCTCCACGAGCAGGACATGTCGTCGTCTTCACCTTTGAGTCGCTCCACCACTGGATCATCTTCTTTTCTCTCTCTCCTTTTCTTTCTTTCCTCTCTTCTCTAGAAACAGTGCTAGGTTAGAATAAGCTCACCAAAGACCAAAAGCAAGCTTTTATAGTTAGGTCAATATGGGGTCATGCCTTAACACAACGTTTCATTAAATGCAAGCTTCAAACTTAAAAGGTGGGCTTCATCTTCAGATGCCCATCAACAAATGGATCAAATGAGCTAGAAACGGCCCATTCTTTGGGACATAATCAATTAGTGAACACGGTTATCCCTTTACATAGATTAAGATTAAGTGTATATTATGTTATACCATGTCTTTTATGTCACTTAAAGATTAAACAAGAATTTTTAAAAACATAATAATATGCCCTCTTTAACTAAGTTTGAGCTTTAAGAAGAAGCTTTTCGAAAAACAGTTTTAATGAATTTTGAGTAAGTTCTAAATCATCATTGACTTAGTTCCCCACATTTCAAGTAACATTATTGATGTGGAGTGTGTTCCAGTAGAAGACAAAATTGTTAGTAGGAATAATTTTTGTCCTAAAGTCATTAGGGTTCACATCACCATGTATTTTCTTCATAGTAAACTCCTAGTCTTCTACCATTTGCCTTATGTAATGATATTGAACATTAATATGTTTTGTTCTTTCATGTTTGACAGGGTCCTTGCACAAGTACAAAACACTTTGACTATTAGTAAAGAGAATAAGCGTATAGTTTTTGGCCTAAATCTCAAGTAAGATACCATGTAACCAAGAAGCCTCTTTTGAGGCCTCAATAGCTTCTTTGTACACTGTATCTATGGAGGAGAGTGCAACTGACTTCTAAAAATATAATTCCCTGCCCAGGTATAGTAGTATGCTGTTGTAAAATTTCTATTGGCTTTGTTATTGGCATATTTCCGATTCTACATAGCCTTGTAGATCATTCCATGAACTATGTTCAGGATATACCAAACCAATGTTCACAGTTCCCTTTGCATATTTGAGCAAATACTTCATGGATCCCTAGTCAGTTTCTTCAGGATTAGACATATATCTACTAAGAACACAAATAGCAAAAGCTAAATTTGGCCTAGTACACAACGTGGCATACATAAGAGACCAAACTGCCACATCGTATGGTATAAGCTCCATATTCTTCTTCTCTTCTTCCGTGGTAGGGCAATCAACTTTTAGATAAGAATAGATGCCCTCCTAATGGAATAAGTTTTGCCTTTGCATCTTTCATAGATAACCTGTCAAGAACCTTATACAAGAAGTCAAACTGAGATATATAGATATATTGTTCTCTTAGCATGATCCCTTATTATATTTACTCCTAGGATTTTCTTAGCATGATCAAGTATTTTCATATCATGTTTCACCTCAATAATGATCACTTTAGAATTGCAAATCAACAATATGTCATCAACATATAAGAGGATATACATAAGAGACTTAGACTTAACATTGTTGAAATAAAGACAAGTGTCATAACTGCTTCAGAAAAACCAAGAGAAGTTGTGCAAGAATCAAACTTTTTATTCCATTGTCTAGTAGTTACTTTAAACCATAGGTAGATTTTTTCAACAAACAAGCATGACTAGGCTTAGATTTATCAATAAAGCCTTTACATTTGCGCATGTATATGGTTTATACTTAACAAAAGAGCAAATATGTCTTTATAATCAACACCCTCTTTCTGGGTAAAGCTTTTTGCCACAAGTCTAGCTCTAAACTTAGGGGAATCTGTTTTATTAAATCCATCTTCAAGCTTGTAAATCCATTTATAGTCTATTAATCTAACTTTAGAAGGTTTAGGAACAAGAGTCTATGTGTTATTAACATGCAATGGTTGTATTTCTTCATGCATAACTTGCAACCATTCATTAGCATATTTCCAACCAACTACTTGTTCATAAGTCTTAGGGGTAAAATTTCTAACTATCTCAGAAACAATGAAAGAAAACAGAATTTTTTTTATCATAATCCTTATGCAATGTTTAAACCACATCTACAAAATCATCAAACCTTCTATTTAAGATTCTAATCTAAGGTTCTTTGTCCCTAACAAGTTGATAATCATGCAAGTCATGCACATTATTTAGAATAGGGGAGGAGAAGAATTAGAATCATCATGCTCAAAAGTAGATGATGAGGTAGAGTTTGAAGGATTAGGAGTACTTGCTTCCCTACATAATTGGTGAGGTTGTTGAGCAGTAGAATGTTCATCACTGTTATTTTTGTGAGGATTCCCCATTTGAGTCTTCATAAGTGCTTGTATAAGATGCACTAGAGTAACAAATGTCAAATTCCTCCTGTTTTATGGTGTCACCAGAGTTGTCATAGAGTGTTCCAGGGTCCTCATTGGGTGTGTCTTGAGTGGTACTTGAATTCTCATTTGCAAGCATTAGTTCTGTTTTAAAATAAAAATCATTTTCATTAAAAGTGACAAACCTTGATGTTATTACTTTATAACCTCTATGTTGAAAAAGTAACAACTTATAGCCCTTAACTCCTTCTATATATCCTAATATAACACATTTTTAAGCCCTAGGGTGTAGTTTACCCTAAAATATCTAGGCAAAGTACTAGAACCAAAAGGCCTCAAATAAGAAAGATTGGGCTATCTACCAATCCACATCTCCTAAGGGGTTTCGAACCTTATCACATAGGGTTTATGAGGTAGGCAATTTTTATGACACCTTCTCCCCATTAAGGAGTTTTTCATGCTAGCACTTATAAGCATGCATCTTGCTTTTTCTAACAAAGTCATATTTCAATAGTTCCATTTTGATGAGGAGTGCCAAGTACATTAATGTATCTTTTAACACCATGCAATATGAATAATTCATTAAACATGCTATTACAGAACTCGTGACTGTTATCTATTTTAAGCATTTAGTTTGTGTCCAGATTGAGTTTTAACCATATTTTCCGGTTTTTAAACATACCAAAAGCTTCAGCCTTAGTTTTTAGCAAGCACATCCAATCTTCTACCCCCTATAATTTCCATTTAGACAGACCCTAGAGATCTGAATGCACATACATTAGGGTTCTGCTTGCCACATAGTAGATTTATTAAAAAATGTGGGAATTTTTCTTTCCAAGGACACATGTTTCACGGAATTTAATATCACATGGATTTATATCAATCACGCCATGTATATCTAGATGACGTAAGCCATTATTACATATATGAATTAGTCTAGCATGTCAAGTATTAGTTTGCTCAAGACAATCAACTTTATTACAATTTTTAGAGACATTTAATTCAGGAGAAGCAATAACATAATAAAGACCTCCTTTCTTAATGCTCCGGATAAGGACGTTATCATTTCTTATAACCTACCTAACCCCTTTAGATGTAACTATTTGACAATCAATATCATGAAAGACAAATTCAGAGAGCATGTTTCTTCTATGGTTAGGAACCCACCTTACATTTTGAATTACCCTAACCTTACCATCATACATTATGAGAAGGATTGATCTAATTCCCTCTATTGTTGGGAAGTGTGGTCTCCCAGTATTACGTACCACTCAACCATCACATAAGATAGAGACGTAAACAAAGTTTTCTTAGGAGTAGCATGCATCATACATCGTGAATCTAGAATCCATCGGTTAGTTTCATCAGACGCATGGAAACAATAAGTAATTCATCAGAATATTGACAGCTTAACTCAAAGATATTAGAGAAACCATTGGAGTTTTCTTTACTCTTATTTTTCTCATCCCTTTTCTTCTTATGACAATCATTAGCACAGTGAGCATCTTTTCCATAGTAATAATACTTAACAAAGAAATTGAAATATTTCTTTTCATGTTGTTTTTAGACTTATCATGCTTCTTTTTACCCTTATTGTTCTTTCCCTTTCCCTTAGTGAACATAACCATATTCTTATACTTAGTCTTAGCATCTGATTTATCAGTTTTAGAACCATTTTTAATCTTAAAGACTTTCATACAGTCTCAAAAGTTTTAAAAACAAGGCGAAACCCTAACAATCTGAGAAGCAAACAAGCAGATCTAGGGTTTTCTACAACTCAGAAGCAACTGGAAGCGAAAACACAAGTTTTTGAAAATGAAAGATCGAGAAAAGCGAAAACACAAGCTTTTATAGCTAGGTCAAGACGGAGCATTCCTCATCGCAACGATTCATTAAACACGAGTCGGGCCTCGATCGTCTTTAGATTTGGGCCCATCATATCAATAAATGCATCAAACGAGCTAGAATCCATCGTGAATCTAGAATCTAGAATCCATCGTGAATCTAGAATCCATCGGTTAGTTTCATCAGACGCATGGAAACAATAAGTAATTCATCAGAATATTGACAGCTTAACTCAAAGATATTAGAGAAACCATTGGAGTTTTCTTTACTCTTATTTTTCTCATCCCTTTTCTTTCTTATGACAATCATTAGCACAGTGAGCATCTTTTCCATAGTAGTAATACTTAACAAAGAAATTGAAATATTTCTTTTCATGTTGTTTTTAGACTTATCATGCTTCTTTTTACCCTTATTGTTCTTTCCCTTTCCCTTAGTGAACATAACCATATTCTTATACTTAGTCTTAGCATCTGATTTATCAGTTTTAGAACCATTTTTAATCTTAAAGACTTTCATACAGTCTCAAAAGTTTTAAAAACAAGGCGAAACCCTAACAATCTGAGAAGCAAACAAGCAGATCTAGGGTTTTCTACAACTCAGAAGCAAGTGGAAGCGAAAACACAAGTTTTTGAAAATGAAAGATCGAGAAAAGCGAAAACACAAGCTTTTATAGCTAGGTCAAGACGGAGCATTCCTCATCGCAATGATTCATTAAACACGAGTCGGGCCTCGATCGTCTTTAGATTTGGGCCCATCATATCAATAAATGGATCAAACGAGCTAGCTACGACCCATTCTCTTTGAGCATGAAAACCAAGCAAGCTACCTCCAAGCCGAGCTAAGCCTGGAGAAGCCACAAACCAGTCCAACTCGAGTCTGGGATCAATGTCGGAGCCACGTTGTGACCATAGGGGGCTGAAGCACCCACATAAATTATAAAAAAAATTGGATAAAGAGAAAACTACAGAGATGGAAGAATTGCACCAATAAAAAAATGAGAGAGAAGTATTGATGGGACGTTTGTACAGTGAAGCTCCTGCAACTCTTCACATTGAAATAGGAAAGAAAGTACAAGTATAATATAGTGTAAAACTAAACTAGCTATCGGTTACCACCCATTTCTACAATTAAGCTAATCCACTACAATCACATAACACATTTCCTAAAAATCTAATTGAATAAATCAACTAAAGAGATAATTCTGCAAACCCAACTAACTAAAAAATTCATAATTAATTAAATAAAGTTTGAATTACATGTTCAATAAAAAAAATTAAAAATACACAAAAATATCATCTGATTTAAGTTCAAGTAAAACCAATTTATATTCATGATTTTGAATTGCATATGCATGATTTTGTATGACTGTATTCATGTTTTTGAGTTGCATATTCATTCTGTTGAGCTACTCACTTTTATGAATATGCAACTTAAAAATATGACTATGTAACTCTATAAGCATGATAACGAGATGAAATATTAAGAAAGCTTCAAAAATACAATATCACGAAAATATGAATATGCGACTTATAAACATGAATATAATGTAATGGAGAAAGAATGAATATACAACTCAAAAATATGAATACAATCATACAATACAATGAATATGCAATTCAAAATCATGAATATAAACTAGGCACACGGTCTCACTATACGAATAGTTTTACCTGAAAGCACCCCTCAGTTCATTTGGTATACGAGAAAGGCTCAATAACACTCCATCAGTGTAGAAAGTAACCAAAAAGAACCATGTTAATTTTTTGAAAAATATAGAAAAACACAAGGTTATTTAATAAAAACTAGTCCAATTGGTAATAAAAAATATGTTTAATTTTTTTTTATGAAAAATATAGCAAATACGGACATTTTTATACAGAAAAATACGGAATTTTATGAAAAAATACAAAATTTTCTATATAAATTTTTTTTACAAATTTTTCTTCTTCTAAATTTTATGAAAAATATAGAAAAAAACTAGGTCATTTGAAAAATAATTTTTTTTTATGTATGCAGGAATTTGAGACAGGGAAATTTAGCCCCCATTGGATCAAATTCCTGACTACGTCACTGTCTGGCACATATATAATCAGCTAGTGAACGATGTTCTCTCTATACATAAATTAAGATCAAGTGTACATTATACTATACCAGTATACCATGTCTCTTATGGCACTTAAAGATTAAACAAGATTTATAAAAACATAACATTAATCTAGTTGGATAGAGTCAATATACGAATTTAAATATACGGTCTACTAAAAGTGAACAATACCCTAACCCCCACTAATTTAGAAGTATCGACCCCCTCCCTAAGAACGTACAGCTATAGATACGCTCTTGGGTTTCTTCCGTATAACGTATTAACGTGTATCTCTATAGGCTATAAATATATTCAACTCTAGCTCGCCCCAATCTCATATCCTAAATACACAACTTAAAAGCCCTCCTTGATCTATAGCTTCCAAACCTGGGGAATCCTTAAAATTGATCCTTAGCCTCGGAGAGTGAGGGAGATGGAGGAAAACGATAAGAAGAGTTCCGATCAGGGGAAGAAGAGTATAGGGCCGACGGCGTCGATGAAGACGGTGTTCATGCACGGTGATTGGGTGGACGCCGGGCTCATGGGCCTGGGCCTGGTCGGATCCGTCGGGGACGGGCTCACGCTGCCGTTCACGCTCTACATCCTCAGCTCCATCATGAATCATCTGGGCTCCACCACCCGCTTCAACAATCCCCATTCTGTCACTGATGCCATCGCCAAGGTACTCGATCACTCTTAATTAGCTAGATTAGTACGCGTTTGGTTGACATTTTATCAAAAACATTGGAATGCGTTCATGGATGTTATACTTATACATAGGTTGAGATTGATTAATGAATTTTAATCAAACGAGTCCTTCACTATTATTCTTCCATATGTTCTCCATCTTTTTCTTTGTTTCTTTGTTTCTTTGAGGGGAGTTGACAACATATATAGTCATCTTAATTAATTGAGAATCATCAAGAGGCGCTAATGAAACGGTCAGAGCTTTGTGCTGGAATGGACTATTCATTGAGAATGCACGTTAATAAGCCATAATTTTTATTTTTATTTTTTTGTGGCTCAACGTACTACTCTAGGGAAGGTTCTACTAGCTACAGACAATACAATACAATATTAATAGAGTTCTCATTTCTACTCATGATAAACATCCACATTCTCGTTTGGTATTCTTCTTTAGTTTTTTTGGTCAATTTATATAAGACAGGGAATCATTTAAATATGCTTTCATGATGAGTCATACAAAAGAAAAGGTTTTTTGTGCAGAGAACAGCTAGACTTGTTTAGATTTAATTTTTTTGAGCTTATATTTGATTTAATTTGTACTGCATTGATTTTCGTCAAAGTCCGGTGGGCGGTATAACGTAAAAGTTATACATGGATTTAATCTAGCCTATATATTTAATGAGGTTCTGTCTAAAATCAAATAATAACAAGAGTAATCTACCGAGTTTATATATATATAATATTTAATTTAATTACATATGTTATAATATGTCAGTTGACGTCAAGTCTTAAGTTCACCTAGATTAATAGACCCTAAACCCATATCAAACCGCTCTAATACCAAACAATGAATCATTATACGTGGAGATCTACACGTTCCTACAAATACAACACACATTTAACCTAGAACATAAATTTAGTGAAGTTCAAATGTAAAACTTTTTTTTTTTTATCGAAGAAGAAGAGGCAGTACTTATTATTATTATAACTTTAGATGTGTAAATCTACATGTCTCCCTATTAGAGGTCTCAAACGGGTCGGTCAGATCGGGTTCGGGTTCGGGTTCGGTTTAAGTCGGGTTTGGGTCGTACGAGTCACTGGTCAAATCGGGTCGGGTCATTGCGGGTTGTCGGGCGGGTCGGGTCGACCTAACAGGTCAAGAAAATTGATTTTTTTACAATTATTAAAAAAAAAATTATTTAAAAAACGATATTTAATAATAAATCTATTATTTTTATATATTTTAATAATAAAATATTTTATAATTTTTAAAATATAACAAATTGGGTCAACCCAACGGTTTTTTCGGGTTTGAACCCAACGGGTTTCGGGTCTATCGAGTTCGGTCTATTTTGAGTTTCGGGTTCAAATTTTCGGGTCTTGACCCTAAATTTTTCGGGCAGTTCAGATCGGTTTTTCGGGTCGGGTCAGTTTTTGACAGCTCTACTCCCTATCCTTATTCTCATCTAGTTAGTTTATCTTTCAATTATACCACTCCTATTTTTAGGTTAAGTTTTAGTAAAATACGGTAACTATATAATTAACTTTAATATAAGGATAGTATATTGTACGTTTTTTTCGTCTTTTCGGACAATACAAGTAAAAACTAATTATAATGATCAGATAATAAATTATTATTTAATTTTTCTAATTTATGTTGGAAGAGTATAGTTTAAGGGTCCAAATTTAAAAATAAATTATAATTTTGTATTTAGAATTTTTATGTTTTTTTACAAAAGGATTTAAGGTTTTAAGTTTTAGAATTTTAGTTTTTAAATATAAATTCTTAGGGTATAAGATATAGGATTAAAAAAAGCCGGTTATTATTAGCAAGTTATGGAAGTTCCACATTCGGAACGTCACGTTTTTTTTGTGACTTTGCAAGCCATTGAAAAACTAAATATAACTTCAAAGATAAATTAAAAAAAATACATCTAACTGACCACGTGTCAAGCACCTATTAAACCACCGCTTAGAAATTGACCGATTGATGATTATATTTTAAAAATTTTATTTCCTACTCTTTTGATTCTATTCGAAGTATGATCACATGAAATCGAATAAACAAATAGAGCGGATCCTCTGAGAACTTAATTCTACTGTACTTTTTATTAAAACAAATAAAGCCGTGGTGCGCCGTTCAGCCACCATAAAAAAAGTTCATTTTGTACTAGTTTGATTGATCGATCCTACACGAAATGGTCACATAGATCTCATCACAGATTTGTATGTTGGTTTTGCAAAATATTTTATTAATCTTTTGATGAGATTGTGATAATGAAGAAGAAAAAGTATGAATGGTTTGGCTATTTTCGTGATATACTTGTAACTTGATGGGCGCACTATGTATGAATTGTATATTGTGGGAAACAAAGTAATAATAGTGATGTCAAATCTCATGTGACGACAGAACTCAAAGTTTCTCTGCTACGTCGCCGTTTCAGCATGGTGTCTATGCTTCTTAGGTAATTAATCAAGTGCCAGTCACTACTTGTTTTATTGTTTCCCGCCCTTCATTAATGAATTAAACAAGATTAATTATGAAAAAATGACAGAGGGATTTTGCTGGACAAGAACGGCCGAGAGACAGGCGTCGAGGATGAGAGTGCGGTACTTGAAAGCGGTACTTCGGCAGGACGTCACCTACTTTGATTTGCACGTCTCGAGTACTTCCGAAGTCATCACTAGTGTCTCTAGCGATAGCCTTGTCATCCAAGACTGCATTAGTGAAAAGGTACTGTAGCTTGTTTGGTACTTCGAATTCTTTTCTTATAAAAAAAATGTCGATGACTTGATGACATGACTATTTCTTAGGTACCAAACTTTGTGATGAACGTTTCCGCCTTTCTTGGAAGCTACCTAGTGGCCTTCATGATGCTATGGAGATTAGCCATAGTAGGGTTTCCTTTTGTGATCCTTCTTGTGATCCCGGGTTTAATGTACGGTCGTATTCTCATGAGCCTAGCAAGGAAGCTAGCCGTGGAGTATAGCAAGGCCGGGACTGTGGTCGAGCAAGCCGTGTCCTCGATACGAACCGTCTATGCCTTTGTCGGAGAAAACAAGACGAGCTCGGCCTTCTCTTCGGCTCTCGAGGGCTCCGTCAAGCTCGGGCTTAAGCAAGGCTTGGCTAAGGGTTTGGCCATTGGAAGTAACGGCGTTACATTCGCCGTTTGGGCCTTCAATTGTTGGTATGGTGGTAGGCTTGTCATTCTTCACAATGCTCAAGGAGGCACCGTCTTTGCCGTTGGGGCTGCGTTAGCCGTTGGTGGATTGTAAGCTACTCTATTATCCTCCATCTTTATTTTATTTTTCCATCTGTTGAAAGAAGTGAGAAATTAAATTTCCCAAGTCAACTATATATATCCGAATCTAAAATCATTGGGTAAAATTATCTACTAGCTTGTATGGCGCGCGCTTGAGTAATTTTGGACTAGGACTCAATATAATAAAGTTGGACATCAATGAAAGATCTAAGAATTGAGTGTACATCGATCTTTTTTGTTTTAATGCTTGTCTTATGATTTTAGAAAAGTGGTTTAAATAATGCAAGCTCTTACGAGAAAGTGCAAATTGACTTGGCCTATCATTTTTAGGTAGGTGATTGGTGTTTTTGGAACTTGGTATATTAATTAGTATTTGTGGAAATAAAGTCTAATAAATGTGAAGATACCAAGCCTAGGTATAAGGTTGCGTAGGATATTTTTACTATTGTTAATTGTTAATTGGATTTCAATTACTCCGTAATACTCCGTATTTTATTAGACTCGTGCAATGTGCTTATCGTACAAGTGCGCATAGGATAAACTTTAACTAATCGTTAACGTTTGCTTAAAATATAAGTAATTATGTTCGTTTTATAACTTCCTATTGAAAATCCATCATTCTCAAATCAAATCAAGCAATCATATTCTCCCATTGGAATCTGGTTTACACAACACTAAACTAGGTAGTGATCTTTTTCTTTTCTTTTTGGATATGGGTTCTTTCCACTTTGTACGTACGTAGGTGGTCCATTGAGCCACTGACATTGTTCCCTAAAGCACCAATTGATTAAAATAAATTGATGTGTTGAATTTACTATACTTACTTTTTAGATTTGGATTCTTCCCGGCCACTTTGAAATTTGTGGGTCTAATTGATTGTACTTCTATGGCTTGGCAATATGATACAAATGTTAGAATTGAAATCAACAAATATATCCACTAATTAGGCCCACTTTCACGGGTGGAACAAAAATTACTTTTACCCTTGCCAAAAAATATTACTCCATCCGTTTCAAAATAGTTGATTTTAGACAAAATTACACACTTATTAAAGAATTTTTTTTTACCCAAACTACCCCTATAAGTACACTTTGAAAGATTCAACTAAAAAAAATAAATTTTGGGATATGTGTAATGTGGGGTATAGATAAGGGTATAAATGGAAAAAAAAAATTAGATGAACAAGTATTTTGAAACAAGAAAAAATGGTTTTAAGAACAACTATTTTGAAACGGAGGGAGTACAATGTTTGTACATTGTCACATTCTCTTACTAACCATAACAACTTACATGCAGGGCTCTTGGTTCAGGCCTGTCCAATGTCAAGTACTTCTCGGAGGCAGCCTCGGCAGGGGGCCGCATAATGGAAGTAATAAATCGAGTCCCGACGATCGATTCCGAGAACACTGATGGACAAATCCTAGAGAATGTAGTCGGAGAGGTGGAATTTAGGAACGTTGAGTTCTCTTACCCGTCTAGGCCGGAAACCTTGATTTTCAAGGATTTTTGTCTCAAGGTTCCGGCAGGGAAGGCGGTAGCCCTAGTGGGCGGAAGCGGGTCAGGGAAGTCGACAGTGATATCCTTGTTGCAAAGGTTTTATGACCCGTTTAAGGGAGAGATACTCTTGGACGGGGTGGCGATTGACAAGCTTCAGCTCAAATGGTTGCGTTCTCAAATGGGGTTGGTGAGCCAAGAGCCGGCATTGTTTGCAACCAGTATTAAAGAGAACATACTATTTGGAAAGGAGGATGCTACAATGGAGGAAGTGATAGAGGCTGCAAAGGCTTCAAATGCTCATAGTTTCATTAGCCAATTGCCTCAAGGATATGACACTCAGGTATGTGTCTAGCTATTTGCCATACAATATAATTATCACACAAATAAGATAAAGTCCGTAGGTTGATCAATGAAAGCGTGTATGTACGTACGTAGAAGTGCACATGCACAAATAACCACAAACCCTATTCCAAGACCAATTAGTAGGAGTACCAAAATTATATATACATATACTAGGCCCGAATAATTCCAACTTATGTTAATTGATATTAGATGACTATAGATATATGTGAATAACAAATAATTGCACTTCCAACTTATCTGCATAGTGGTTTTGGTTCATGTTCTTATCAGCTACAACACATTATTCAATTCTTCATCTCAACATTAATGACTACTTCTAGTTAGTTGATATTCTTCATCTCAACTTTTGTTTGGTTAATTATATGTGTTTCTTGACAACATTGGGCTCACCAAGTGATAATAAAAGTGTTGGTTGGTAAGCCCAAAACGCTTTATGATACATTAACATAACATATTTAGGATCATTTTAGCATATTAGTAGTGCACTCTGATCTTTAATGGAATTTAATTACATATAGTGCATGAAAGTTCAACAAACCCAGTGTGTGTATATCTAATTCGTAGGTGGGAGAGCGCGGAATGCAAATGTCAGGCGGGCAAAAACAACGAATTGCCATTGCCCGCGCCATCATCCGCAAGCCCCGAATCCTCCTCCTCGACGAAGCCACGAGCGCACTTGACTCTGAGTCCGAGCACGTCGTCCAAGCCGCCCTCGACACCGCCGCCCAAGGCCGAACCTCCATCATCATCGCCCACCGCCTCTCTACCATCCGCCACGCTGACCTCATTACCGTCGTCGCTGAAGGCCAAGTTGCCGAGTCCGGCTCCCACGACGACCTCATTCACCTCCCTCACGGCCTCTACGCCTCCCTCATTCGCCTCCAACAGACCAAAACCACCGAACCCAACCACCCCGCCTCCTCCTTGATCCTCCAGTACGACCGCAACAACAGCTCGAGCCGTCGTCGGCTCTCCTTCATGAGCCGATCGAGCTCAGCCAACTCGGTGATGTCGATCAATGAGGCTCATGGGGACTCCGGCTTGGCCGAACCCAAGTACCGAGCGCCGTCATTCAAAAGGTTATTGGCATTGAACTCGCCCGAGTGGAAGCAAGCGTTGGTGGGTTGTGTAAGCGCAGCCTTGTTCGGGGCCGTGCAACCGGTGTACTCGTACATGATGGGTGCGCTGATATCAGTTTATTTCCAGTCGAGTGAGGAGATCACGAAGCAGACGAGGTTTTACGCATTGTTCTTCCTTGGGTTATTCGTGCTCTCTTTGGCGGTCAACGTGGCACAACACTATAGTTTTGCGTACATGGGGGAGTACTTGACGAGGAGGGTTAGGGAGAAGATGTTGTCCAAGATGCTCACCTTTGAGGTTGGATGGTTCGATCAAGATGAGAATTCTACCGGCTCTCTTTGCTCCAGGCTTGCCAAGGATGCCAATGTGGTATGCATTCCATCTCATCTCATATTCTTCCTAGCTTGAAAATGTTTGAAGCCTACATCAACCTAAAACATGACTCGGCACGAGAACTAGCTATAGGACTAGCTAGCTAGGCTTCATAAGCACATATAACATGATTATAACGACTTTATATAAATAGAAATGATAGCCCGGCCTGCTTCTAGACTTTGTTCATGTTTTTCAAGCTCACATACCATATATGCTTCATGTCTTGTAGGTGAGATCTTTGGTAGGAGATAGAACGGCACTAATAGTCCAAACCATCTCAGCCGTCACAATTGCCACCATAATGGGGCTAGTGATCGCATGGAAGCTAGCCATTGTGATGTTAGCGGTGCAGCCTATAATCATAGCCTGCTTCTACACTCGTAGAGTCCTCCTCAAGAACATGTCCAAGAGGGCCAACAAGTCCCAAGACGAGAGTAGCAAGCTCGCAGCCGACGCTGTCTCCAATGTCCGAATCGTCACCTCCTTCTCCTCCCAATCCCGAATCCTCTCCATGCTCAAGAATGCCCAAGAGGGCCCACGCCACGAGAGCATCCGACAATCGTGGTATGCGGGAGTCGGCCTTGGCACCTCTCAGAGTCTCATGACGTTCACGTGGGCCCTAGACTTTTGGTATGGCGGAAAGCTCGTCGCGAATGGCGACATCACCGCCAAGGAGCTCTTTGAGACGTTCATGATCCTAGTTAGTACGGGTCGGGTCATTGCGGACGCGGGTAGCATGACGACTGATCTCGCTAAGGGGTCCGATGCGGTAGGTTCGGTTTTCGCTATCTTGGACCGGGTCACAAAAATTGACCCCACTGACCCGGAGGGGTTTAAGCCCGACAGGATAACCGGCCATGTCAGCTTGCACGAGGTGGACTTTGCATACCCAGCTCGGCCCGACGTTGTGATATTCAAGGGCTTCACACTCAACATCCAACCCGGGAAATCGACCGCCCTTGTCGGTCATAGTGGTTCGGGAAAGTCAACGATCATCGGATTGATCGAGAGATTCTATGATCCGATCAAAGGAGTAGTGAAGATTGATGGTCGCGACATAAGATCGTACCACCTTAGGTCACTTAGGAAGTATGTGGCATTGGTGAGCCAAGAGCCGACGCTATTTGCGGGAACCGTGAAGGAAAACATCGTATATGGGGCGGGAGAAAATGTTGATGAGGCAGAGATAACGGAGGCTGCGAAGGCGGCCAATGCACATGACTTCATATCAGGGTTGAAGGATGGATATGATACGTGGTGTGGGGATAGAGGGTTACAATTGTCGGGAGGACAAAAGCAGAGGATCGCGATTGCTAGGGCAATACTAAAGAACCCTGCCATTCTGTTATTGGATGAGGCGACGAGTGCACTCGATAGTCAGTCGGAGAAGGTTGTGCAAGATGCCCTAGAGCGGGTTATGGTTGGGAGGACGAGCGTGGTGGTGGCTCATAGGTTGAGTACTATACAAAATTGTGACATGATAGCGGTGCTTGATAAGGGAAAGGTGGTCGAAAAAGGTACACATTCAAGTTTGATTGCAAAGGGTTCTTCCGGAGCATATTATTCCTTGGTTAACCTTCAAAGGTCGCCTAAGGTTAATTGATTGAAGATCACGTGGTTCACTGAAATTGAAGGTGAAAAATAAATGATGAAGTGAATTTGGTAAGCAACCTATTGGAGTGATTCCAAATAGGTTTATGTAAGCGTATGTGTATATGTATAAGATGTTGATGGTAAGATTTGCTCGGGGATTTAATTTGATGAGCATAGATGACTATTTTTTGTATGGGAGAGAGGTTCATTTTGGATAACTCACCAGTGTACCTGGATCATACTTGCTTTTGCGTTGGTGGAAACCGCAACTATATCTTCTTATGGAGTGGTATTTAGAGTAGGGTTCCGCTAAAAATAATTATATAGGGTAAAATGAGAACAATTCAGAGTCATCGGATTAGAGAGATGAATGATCCAGATTTAAACAAATGTGATTTAAAAGAAAAATAAAAAAAAGATCATGGAACTGCACTATAATAGTCCAAACCATCTCAGCCGTCACAATTGCCACCATAATGGGGCTAGTAATTGCATGGAAGTTAGCCGTTGTGATGTTAGCGGTGCAACCTTTAATCATATATAGCTTGTTTATTGATTAATGAAGAGAATGACAATCCTAAGGGGAATTCTACAATCTAGCATGGTATCACGACCCTAACCCCAACCCTAGACCCCCTGTGCCGCCGCCCCCCTCGTGTTCGGCCACACCTACCGTCGCCGCGCCCTCCTCTTGCGCCACCGACCTCCCCTTCCCGATCCTACCGATTGTTCCTTGAGAACCTCCGCTGCCTTCCTTCTTTTCGCTCCCCTCGGTTCATTAAACCCTAATCAAATTGCCTCTTCATCATGTCGGACGACGAATCGTCGAAAACTCCGGCCAATTAGGATCCGAAAACTCCGGGCGCGCTCGATGGAAAAACCACGCCGGAAGTGACGACGCTAACTTCTGATGCATCTGCCTCGGGATCCTCAAACAACAAACCGTCGTTTCATTCTGTCTTAGCGGTTTCCAACATCAAAAATCTCATTCCGATGGTGCTTGATGCTTCTAATACGAAGTATAATTCATGGGTTGCACTTTTTCGTGTCGTTGCTCGTGCGAATCGGGTGCTTGATCACATCGATCCATCCGTCCCACGCCCTTCTGATGTGGATGATGCCCTATGGCATCAATTAGATGCCATAATTCTTCAATGGATCTATGCCACTATCTCTTCTGACCTGCTGCTTACTATTCTCACGCCGGAAGCGACTGTTATGTCTGCCTAGAATCGTCTACAAGACATTTTTCAAGACAATAAGGCCTCTCGGGCGGTTTATTTGCAAAACGAGTTCTCGCAGTGCCGCCTTGAATTGTTTCCATCGGTTTTGGCTTACTGTCAACACCTGAAAGATCTTACAGATCAGATGGCCAATGTTGACTTCCCGGTCTCTTAGAAGCAAATGGTCATTCAACTGATTTTCGACCTATCGGTTGAATATGATACAGTTGCAAGCTTAATTCAACAAAGAATTCCGTTTCCTGATTTTGCTCAAGCCCGATCGATGATTTTGCTTGAAGAAACCCGTCGGGAGAAGCGCGATGCGCTAAAGGCTGAGGTTAAAGCCCTCAACACCACCACCACTCCGACCCCCCCACCCGCTGATCAGTCGGCCCAACAATCCGCGCCTTCCGACAGCAGTGGGCGTGGCAACAACAACCGCGGGCGCGATTGCAGCCGAGGCAGGGGCCGCGGTCGCAGCCGAGGAAATTCCGGCGTCCAATTTCAGCGCACTCCTTATGGATGGATCCCGATTAATCAAAACCAGCAGCCTTGGCCTTCCACGGTTTGGAATCAACCTCCATGTTCGTACCCATCGCGTCCAGCACAAGGCTTACTTGGCCCGGCCCCTCGATCTCCTATGCAGCAATCTCACACAGTGTACTTGGATCCCGGCCATGGCTTTCAGCAAATGAAGGATTTGAATCAAGCGTTCAACACTATGACATTGTATCCACCGGACAACAATTGGTACATGGACACCGGGGCGTCTTTCAACATGACACACAACCAAGGTAATCTCTCGTCTTTTACTTCTAAGAGTAATTCTCATTCGATAATAGTCGAAAATGGCAAGCACATTCCATGTTTGGGTCACGGATCCACCACTCTGCCAACCAAAACAAAACCCCTGCGTCTTAATAATGTCCTAGTTGCCCCAAAACTTATTAAAAACCTTATTTCTATTAGGCAATTCACTTCTGATAACAATGTTTCTGTTGAATTTGACCCGTTTGGTTTTTCTGTAAAGGATCTTCACACGGGAACTCCTCGAATGAGATGCACTAGCTCCGGCGAGCTTTACCCGGTCACGTGTCAGCCTGCCTCTTCACTTCGGTCGTCTAGCCCTTCCGTTTTCTCTGTTGTGTCTGCCCCAGTTTGGCATGCTCGTTGCGGTCATCCCGACGCTCCTGTTTTTTCTTTGCTTAAGAATTCTGTTTTATCTAGGTGTAATAAAAAGTATGATTCCTCTACTTGTCAAGCTTGTCAATTAGGGAAGCATATCAAACTGCCTTTCTTTCAGTCTAAAACTGTGTATGTTGCACCGTTTCATATTATTCATAGTGATCTTTGGACCTCTCCTATTACTAGTTTGGCCGGTCATAAATATTATTTGGTGTTTTTGGATGATTATTCTCATTTTCTTTGGATCTTTCCGCTTAAATACAAGTCACAAGTGTTTGATCATTTCGTTCGCTTTCATAAATTCGTCCAAACACAATTCAACTGCCAAATAAAATCCTTTCAATGTGATATGGGAAAAGAATTTGATAACTATGAATTTCATCGGTTCTTTCAAACCCATGGTATTACGTTTCGCTTCACTTGCCCATACACTTCCTCTCAAAATGGCAAAGCTGAGCGTAGTATTCGTACAATCACAAATATGGTTTGAAGCCTTCTTTTTCATGCGTCTTTACCACCCGTCTTTTGGACCTATACGGCGTCCACCGCCGCTTATCTCCTTAAAATTCTACCCTCTCCTCTCCTTCAAAATCGGTCTCCCACACAAATTCAATACAATTGCACACCTACTTATGATCACCTACGAGTTTTCGGGTGTCTTTGTTTCCCAAACTTGACCGCTCAAATCAATCATAAACTTCAGTCTCGTTCCACACCTTGTGATTTTTTGGGATATCCGGACAATCACAGGGGTTACATATGTTATGACCTCCAAACTCACAAAATCATCTTGTCTAGACATGTCACTTTCAGTGAGTCGTGTTTCCCCTTTCGTAATCCTACTACATCGGATCCCAGTCCCAATTCTAAGTCCATTTCACCTCTCTTTTTATTTCCGCCTCCTACCTCGCCGGATGCGTAAGTGCAATCTCGTTCGCCTCAAAACCGCGCTCCGCAGGACCAAGTTTCTACGGGAGAAGCACAAGATGGGAGCCCATTGCGCGACCGCGCTTCCCCGACCCCAAACCGCGCTCCATAGGATCATGATTATGCGGATGAAGCGCGGGGTGGGAGCCCATTACGCGACCGTGCTTCCCCAACCCCAAACCGCGCTCTGCAGGATCACGATTCTGCGGGCGAAGAGGTGGATGGGAGCCCATTGCGTGGCCGCGCTTCCCCAACCCCAAACCGCGCCCCAGACTCGCCGATCTCCCCAACACACACTGTGCCCCAGATTCTTTCCCCAGAAACCTTGACCCAATCCCCGCCTCCTAATACACATTCTATGACTAATCGGAGCAAAGCGGGAATTTTCAAACCCTTGGCTATTTTTTACCTTAATTCCACCACATCACAACCCAATCTGTCTCCTTTACCTACATCACACAAATCCGCCCTCCTTGACCCAAATTGGTGTGCCGCCATGAAAGACGAATATCGAGCTCTTATTAGTAATGGAACTTGGGAATTGGTACCTCGTCCACCCAAGGCAAATGTGGTTCGATGCATGTGGCTCTTTCGGCATAAGTTTCGCTCTGATGGTGCTTTAGAGCGGTACAAGGCTCTCCTCGTTCCCAATGGTCGTTCACAAGAAATCGGAATTGATTGTGATGAGACTTTTAGCCCGGTTGTCAAGCCGGCTACTATTCGCACTGTGTTACATCTTGTTGTTTCTCGTTCTTGGCCAATTCATCAATTAGATGTCAAGAATGCTTTTCTCCATGGCCATCTTCGAGAGACCGTTTACTTGTTTCAGCCCCCGGGTTTTGTTGACTCTAAGTATCCCAAGCATGTGTGTCGACTACGAAAGTCGCTTTATGGTCTCAAACAGGCTCCCAGGGCTTGGTACCAGCGGTTTGCAGCGTATCTTTACACTCTCGGGTTCGTCGGCAGTAAGAGTGATTCCTCTTTATTTATATTATGTTAGGGCCATAATACAGCTTATTTGCTTCTCTATGTCGACGACATTATTTTTACAGCGTCCTCTGACTCTCTTCGTCAGCACATTATCCGTCTGCTCAGTAGGGAATTTTCCATCACTGACTTAGGGCCTCTGTCTTATTTTCTCGGCATTTCATCATGCCAACAGGATTCTGGTTTGTTTTTATGTCAGGGCAAATATGCTTGTGAGATGGTTGAACGAGCATCCATGTCTTCCTGTAGGCCTTCGGTTACTCCTGTAGAGCCTGGCACTAAGCTCTACGCCAATGCTGGTCCTCCTGTTCGTGATCCTACACTTTACAGAAGTCTTGCTGGTGCACTTCAGTATTTAGCTTTCACATATTCTGACATATCTTATGCAGTTCAGCAGGTTTGTTTGTTTATGCATGATCCTAGAGAGAGTCATTTCCATGATCTTAAGCGTATAATTCGTTATATATGTAATAACTGCGGTTTTTGAGGATATTTTTGAATTTTTCTCGAATATCCTTTTAACCTTTTTGGTCCGTTTTAACGCTTAATCCAATATTTTTGTGGGAGATTAAATCCTAGAAAATTGTTGGTGATATCCTAAAATCATAAAGAAATGATTTTATGTATCGGTGTGAATTCTAGGATTTTTCGGTGGAAAAAGAATATTTATTGGATAAGCCGTCTTTTTAAATATGTACCGGAAAGGATTTAAAATACGAAACGGAAGTCTTAGAAATTGAAGGTAGTATGATAAAATCATGGAAAATTGGTTTTATTGGTCTACATAATTTACGGGAAGTTTTTCGTTTAGTAAGTTTTTCCACCCGAGGTACATAATTTTACCGTTTTAACGCGAGTCCCGTTCCGAGACTGAGAAATTCCTTTATGGCCGACCCTCACTTTGCTTAATGGAGGAGGCAATTCTTCTTGTCCTTTGTGGAATTGGATAGGAATAAAAAAAGAGGGCGAGAGAGGATTAGGATGGAACGAACGACGTTCTCGCGAGAAAGAATTCCGCTCCACCGCCGGTTGCTTTCTTTTCCCCTTCCACCTCCATCTTCCACCCCATCTTCATCTTCTTCCTTTGTATAAGCTTGGGTCTATTGCTGCTGAAAGCTAGGACCATGAGAGACACCAAGACGGAACGCTGGCTCGGGAGGAATGAAGACATCACCGCCGGTCTTCTTTGCCTCGCCAAAGTGACGCCGCCGGCGACCGTCAGCCTCTCCGACCACCACCCACAAAGAGGACCACCGCCGGGAAACGCCTAGCCACCCTCGGGCTCGAGTATCGAGCCATGATCGAGCCAAACGAGCCATGGGCTCGAGTGAAGGTATATACGATCGAAATTAATTAGCGGGTTGATTGCGGAGCCACCGTAAGGGGCTTTCGATTCCGCTTTGCTAATTAAATTTATGGTTTTTATAATCTTGACGTTGATACGGTTCCACATGTTCGAGCCGCTCGAGAAACGGACGTCCGGATCTTCCGTTATAGCGAATACAAGTTTTGGTTACCGATTGGCAGGTAAAGGACTTCGGTTAATTACTCGGGATTCGTTGTTAATCCGTTTGATCCGAAATTTGGTAACCTTTAAGAACTGTTGCTAATGAACAATTTTTATTTAGAAAATTGTTTCAAAAGTGAAGCGGATAATTAGTTATAATTCCGCCAAGATAGCTCCTTGAAGCATGATAACTAAGGATTTATTATATATCGATATTCGGAAATTAAATCGTTTATCGATTAGGAAGTTGTAGGAGTTGAAAATACAACTAAGAAGTGTTTCTGTGAGCTCGTTGCTGAGAAATCCTTTTGTTATATTTGCCAGAAGGATGATAAAGATCACAGTTGGAATTGCTAAAGACGTTGAGCACGCCTTCTAAGGCAAGTGGACGATTCTCTCTTGCGTTATTGTTATTAAATGAGGAATTGGATCCCATTTAATATTTGCGTTGGGAACAACTTGTATGATTAATAAAATATGATAGGTCGTTATATTTGTTAGAAATAATGACCATGTTGTTTATTCAGTTTCGCGTTAGAACTGGATTTAGGTCCGTTATGTGTGGCCTTGTATGTTGTCTCATGCTGAGACATTATTGTGAAGTAAGTTAGTTTTTCAGGGGTAGGAGCCGAGTCTCCGATGACCTCTTTATAACACAGTTTATGTTGGGAGCTTTAGCTCGTTACTATCATATCCCAACATTCGGGTCATGACTCATACCTCACTCAACGCTGGAAGAGGTGTTTATGCACTCTAGCTAAGTGCAAATTGGTACTAGGTGTTCGTCAATGATCATGTATTTCATCCCTCTCATCTTGACGTCTCCATGTACAGGTGGATTCTCTGCGGTTTTAGTCGCTTAAAAGTTACCAACATGTTTGTGAAAAGTTCTGAAAGTAATAAAGATAAGTGCGTTAGGCACATTAATGTACCCGAATGGTTAGTCTATTCAATAACCATTCTTGCTCCCGGTTATGAATGATTCTTAATCAAGCTTTGATTAAGTGAATCTGATTAGTCGATGGAGGCTTTTCAAAATGTTATGTGATTAATATGAGTTCCCAACAATTGTTTATGCTTCTTAAAAGAAACCACAAGCGGTGGTGTTCTCTCTCTTGATTATGCGAGTCTTCTTCTTATCCTCTATAAGACTGCTAACTGTTGGATCATGATCCGAGTCTATTCGGATTTGGATGCCAATATGTTTAGTTACAACCATAAGAATCAAGTTAGATTCTCCGTTTTCTAGCCTATCATTAGACTAACCCGTCCATCTTCTTTTCTTTTATATGGTCGGCTGGTGTCCACCGTTGTATACGATACATCAGGTTCTTCTTAGAAGTTGATTCAAGAGGCGGATTCAGATGTTTGAAGCTCCAGAAGTTGAAGAAAGGTTTCCAATGGCTATACTTGAATGAAGTTCTTGGTTAAGTTGCTGCAAAGTGAAATGAGAAAGAAGTCAAGAACCTACGGAAAGTTTTTTTTAAAGACTTTGTTCAAATAGAAGGTTGTTCTATTTATTTATTCTGTTTAAGTTAAGGTTTGTATAAGACCCTTTTATTTGTTTTTCCGCTGTGATATTTTACTCAATTTTGTTGGGTTTTAAATGGTTTCATTTACCGTGTTCTAGTTTGTTCAGTCAGTTTAAAGCCTTGGGTAGCTTCGGTTTAGTCTTAATCGGGGTTACTGGCGATAATACCTCCAGGGTAGGAAGGGGGTGTTACAATATACATGGCACTCTTGATTATGGGATTACTATTACACCGTTTGCTGCACCACAGCTAATTGCATATACTGATGCTGATTGGGTCGGGTGCCCTGATACTCGTCGATCCACATCGGGCTATTGTGTCTTTTTGAACGACACTCTCATCTCCTGGTCCTCCAAACGTCAGGGTGTGATATCCAGATCTAGTGCAGAGGCTGAGTACAGAGGCGTTGCTAATGTTGTTGCTGAATGTTCATGGCTTTGTAATCTTCTTTTCGAACTACATTGTCCTCTCTCTCGGGCTACGCTTGTGTATACAGATAATGTGTCTGCTACTTATCTTGCTCACAATCCCGTTCAACACCAGCGTACAAGCATGTTGAGTTGGACATTCACTTTGTTCGAGATAAAGTCGCCATTGGACATGTTCGAGATCTCCATGTTTCGTCATCATATCAATATGCTGACAGTTTTACAAAGGGTTTGCCACGTTCATTATTTCTTGATTTCAGAGACAGTCTCACTATTAGGTCCTCTCCCGTTTCGACTGCGGGGGTGTGTTAACATATATATATTATTTTATATTTGTATATTGGGCCTAACTTGGGCTTCAACCTTGTAAATGTACTATATATTGATTAATGAAGAGAATGGCAACCCTAAGGGGAATTCTACAATCTAGCAGATAGAAAGATTCTACAACCCGATCAAAGGAGCTGAGTGGTGAACATCGATGGTCGCGACATAAGATCGTACAACCTTATGTCACTTAGGAAGTATATAGCATTGGTGAGCCAGGAACCGGTGTTATTTGTAGGAACTATGAAGGAAAACATTGTCTATGGGGCGGAGAATACGTCAACGAGGCAGAGATAACGGAGGCCGCGAAGGTGGCCAATCCGCATGACTTCATATCAGGGTTGAAGGATGGATACGACCCGTGGTGTGGGGATAGAGGATCCTGTTGGCAAAAGCAAAGGATTGCGATTGCTAGTCAGTTGGAGAAGCTTGTGCAAGATGCCCTAGAACGGGTTATGGTTGGGAGAATGAGCGTGGTGGTGGCTCATAGGTTGAGTACTATTCAAAATTGTGACATGATAGCGGTTCTTGACATGGGGAAGTGGTCGAGTTTGATTGTTGATGGTGCTTCTGGGGCATATTTTTCCTTGGTTAATGACTCGGCTAAAGTCGTCGTGACAAGATCAAAAATAAATAACCCTATTCTACTAACTAGTATAGTAAGCAAGCAAGGGGTCGAACCCAAGAGAATCGGGATTCTGAATAATCAACAGGAAACAAGACAGTGGTTTTTGGAAGTTTAGGCAAACAAATAAACAAGCAAATATTATTTGGGATTAAATCAATGGAAGGAAAGCAGAGTTTATTCAACCAATTCCACCTTTTTAATCATTCGATCATTGATTCATCCACTTTTCTATTAATTCTCAGGTTAATTCCAATCCTTATAAAAGATTCCCGCTTTTCCACGGTCCAAGCAAAATTATGATATAAACAAGAACGCTTAATTCAAATCATGCAAAGTATTAAGGATAGAAGGATATTAATTCATGCAATCAAGCTACGAGTCTCATGCATAAAATAACAATCAAACACTCTTCCTCAATTCTAGTCCACGGTCCTACAAAAGAGTTGTTTCAAGGATAAATAAGATTGCACAGACAACAATCAAACTAATCCAAACAGTAGAATATCAATCAAATTCAACAAGTTGCGCACCAAGAAAAACCAATTGATAATCATAAAATTAAGCACAATAGTTTTGATATTAACCAAGGGATAGAAACGTTACCAGAATCTCACAAATTACATAAAAAGGCTTCCTTGATCAAACAAACTCCAAAGAAAATTAGTTCTCCATAATAAAACTAAAAACTGGAATAATCTCTGAAAGTATGCTAGAATGTGTAGTGCCTAAACTGAAAACGAAACTAAGCTTAAGTAGTCGAAATAACAACCGAAACCTAAAAGATATAATAATAGATATAAGATAGAATAAACGAAAGGAAAGTCGGCTCTCGGATTTTTGCTGACTTGGACTTCCGCGGGCGCGGTGAACACTCTTCGCGGTCGCGGACCTGATCGTGACAGAATTCCAACAGTGTTTTCGGAAGATGTTTTGACCACCTTACAGTGGGAATTTCGACCTGAAAAAATATGAGTTGTAGCTCTTCGAGTAAGCTTTCCAATGATACCAAATTCATCTTCATCCGACCACCGTAGCTCCCGAAATAAGCGTTACAAGAAAGTGGTGTCGAAACAACAACTCCGATTCAACAATTGTCTTCAAAACTCTTGCAATTCTTCAAATTGTGTCTCCGGTCTTCATATGACAATTATGCTCAAAACTAACCTAAACACACTCAAATCATGCCTAAAATACAAGAGATAACCATAATAATATAGAGCGTATCAGTTAACCTTCAAAGGTCGCCTCAGGTTGAATGAAGATCATGTGGTTCACTTAACTAGAGAATGAAAAATAAATGGGAAAGGGAATGTGTAGTCAGTAGTCAGCGCCTGTCAGCCTATTGATGGGGGTGATTGCAAATGGCAGATATATTCTCACACCCATGGTGATTAATGCGCTCTATACATGTATTGGGCTCTCTCATCTTGAGAATTTGGGAAAGGGCAGAATACATCAACAGATCCCTGTACTTACACTTTTTTTCCTATTGGACCCCGGTACAAAAAAATGTTCAAACAGACCCCTGTACTGCCCCTAATTTTGCCTATTGAACACTTTCAATCTTATTCTCCTTCCAGTGTACATCACGGGCCTTATGTGTCATGTTATTTTGCCAAATAAGCCAAAATGGTCAAATACGTACATGTTATTTTGCCTATTGAACACTTTCAAGTCTTCACGCGCCTTATGTAACATGTACGTATTTTGCCAAAATAACATGTACAGGGGTCTGTTTGAACATTTTTTAGTACAGGGTCCAATAGGAAAAAAAGTGTAAGTACAGGGGTCTGTTGATGTATTCTGCCGATGGGAAAGTGATTTGAATATCAAGGCAAATTTTTGGTCGAGATATCAAAGGCATATGATGAATCTCAAAAATAGATAGATATCTAGTGAGCACAAGCACTCAAGAGAGACATAAAAATGTGTGAGGTATCTTATCTCGAAAAATCACCATCCACAACACTGGATTCTTAACCTCTTAAATTAATTTTTCACTCCTCCTCCTTATTTTAAAACTCACTTTTACTTTATCTCTACAACCCATAATCTACCCTAATCTATTATAAAGCAGACACCATGTCCGTTGAAAAAATTGTGCTACATGACATTACTTAAATAAAATAATGACAAAAAAATTTTAATAAAAAATATTATATAACTTGTATTGTTTTCTTTGTACATTCAATTTTTTATATTATAATAACTTGATCCATATGTTGATATTTTTCATATTATTTTTTATACATTTTTTTTTATCTTTGAACAAGATTTTGACTTCAAGTGTATAATTTCTTATCTATATGTTACTAGAATAAAATAATGAAAAAAAATTAATAATAAATATTATATAACTTGTATTGTTTTCTTTGTACATTCAATTTTTTATATTATAATAACTTGATCTATATGTTGATATTTTCTATTATTTTTTATACATATTTTTTATCCTTGAACAAGATTTTAACATCAAGTATACAATTTCTTATCTAAATGTTGAAATTTTATTAATATAATAAATTATTGATAGAATATATAGAACTACTATATATTAAAGTTGTAAATTTTTGAGCAACCATATTGATTATGGCCCCCATCTTATATTTAATATCTTTTTTATATTAATTTAGTTTTCTAATTAAATTATTTTCTATCTATTTATGTAAAAAAATCGAATTTTGATTTGTGTTAAAGATTTGTCTTAAATCAAATTTTGATAAAAAATTAAGAAAACTCAATATCTAGATAATTACTTGCCTAAATTGAATTTTGATTAAAAACAATTACATTATAATTTTTAATTACCTTTTTAACTTATTCATGTAAACATTGAAAAAAATTTATCTTTAGAAAATTTAATCTTTACTCATATTTTTTCATCTTTTATTATTAATTATATTTTGTATTTAAAATATTTAAAAGAATTGAACTTTGTTAATTTTTTTTAAGAATTTACATTATTTTTACCTTTTTATCTATTTTTGTAAAAGATTTTTTAGAATTGAATGATTCTAATTAAAATAATATATATCTAAAAGAATTTATAAAATATATAACATACTTATATATGTATATATTATCTATAAGTTGATATTTTCTATGTATATAATTAAAATAAATAGGAGTCTTATGGAAAATTTTCCATTTTTATTTATTATATAATTTTGTTTAGATCTCTCCCAATAAAATATATCACATTTAAATAGGAGCCTAGGGAAGGGCCCGCGTGTGTGCCACACGCGGGGTATAGACCATCTTGTAAAAGACGTGGAATTTTATACCAGATCTTATAGATTCTCCAATTGTAAGAGTAAAACTCAAAATATAAATGAACAGTATGTATATCTTCATACTAGTTGCAACTGATTTGATCTAGAAAATTGTGTAAACACTAAACATATCATCAACTTTGACATCCATTTATTACAGTAAGGGCAATATCCTAAACACTTACTACTGGTGGTGCTAGAAGCAAGTTTGAAGCGGGTATTGAGTTTAAGGATTTTGTAACAATTGTGGCACTCAATAATGTTTATAGCTATCCGCAACAAGTGCCATGACGTGACAATTTACATAATATAGGAGTCCATCAAATACCCTTATCTTTAAGCTAATTGCTCCATATTTGCATAACAGTTCATCAACTGAAACATGGGATAAATATAGCTGCTCTCTTTGGAGCTCTTCTTCGAAAATGTAACCATAGAATGGTCAAGAGTGACCTTTGTTTGGAACAATGTATTACTCAAGCTAAGGAAATTCCTAAGAGGCTATTGGAGAATCCTGAAATAGTAAATATATGCATCAGGCTATAGTTAAGCGTTACTAAAGCAGCACCACCAGTACACAGAAATATAGATCAACTTCATCTAGGGAGTGCACATACGTTGCCCCACATAGATGAGAGATCTTCAAGATCATGCACAACCTCGACCTCGTCCGCTTACAACTCGATCCTTATCCATATAAACCTATATTTGTGGAAAAGAATTTCTAGATCCGCTTGAAATGGATTTGAAAGGTGTATAGAAATTGTTTTCTAAGAGTTTTTTGTATTTGCCAACTGTGAAAAGTAAAGATTTTTTTATTGGATGCAGAGTTGTTAATACAACCCGTTTAATTTGGTATCAATGAGGAAAATATAAAATGGCTATGAGAAAAGATGAATTTATAAAATATCGTATATTCTTATACATACACCAGTGTTTGATACTAACGATATTCATATCTTGATTATCTGTTTTTCTATCCTATGTCCTAAGGGAATAGCCTTAAGAATATTAGATTTAGAAACTAAAACCCTATTAGAAAATTAATAAACCCTATCAAAAAAGTCAAAATAACCTTAAATAATAAGTAAAATTTAACAAATAATTTCTCTTTTATGCTTAGGACATAGGTTAGAAAAATCCATTATACGTTAATACTAATATTTGATCTCTAAATCTCGTTAGTATCGATATCTAACAAGCATTAGCACGCCTTTAAAGCCGTACAAAAAACCCATTTTATCCCGATTCTATTTCATCATATATCTCGGTTTTCAGCAGGCCTATTTTGTTTCGAGATAAAAAGATTAGGGCTACGGAACCGTGATAAAAAAAAAGGATTATATATCTCGATTAATAACCGTGATAAAAGATTAGGAAAACCGGTATGAATAAGGGTGTGTGTCTTGTACTCTTTACTTTTTATCCCGGTTACAACCGGGATATATACATTGATATGGTCCCAACAACCTTATTGTTTATAGCAGCGTGTGTCTAATAACCGGGATATAAAGTGACCTTTTTAAGAAAAACAAATTCAGGCTTTATCCCAGTGGTACTACGATTAACTGGAATAGAACAAACCCTTTCTTAAAAAAATTACATTGTCAGATCCTAATTGCTCATTGTATATATACACACACACATTGCAAGCAACAAAAATTGCATTGTCAGATCCTAATTGCTCATTGTTCGACCCAAAAAAATATTTCACCAATCATTTCCCAAAATCAATCACAGGTCCACAACAAAAATTGCAAGCAAGTAACAAATAAATGATTCTCTGTTTTAGGGGCGTTCCCAAGCTCTAACATGAAAATTAATTTCACATATATAAGGATTGTATTAAGTTAGTACTTCCCTCTCCAGAAAAGAAGACAATTTGAAGATATGAAAAGAAGAAAATTCCACGTCATAAAAGATCATGCTTCACATGATCAAGTATATTGTGATGCAACTTCTATACCAAAGATAAATGGACCAAATACTTCAAGGATTCCCCTGCAGAACATGGTAAAAAAAACTTGAAGAAATGTAAGACTAAGATATGCAACGCGGACAAAAGGCAAATTGGCAGCAAATTAAGCTTCTAGTTGTCTAAATGAAAATACCATTACAAGTATTTTTATGAAACAACATGTGTTATTTATCCATTTAGCCTAGGTATCATGATATGAAATAAAAGAGAACATTGCAATTATTGCTTCACCATATAACACTTCTACAAATAAATTGAACCCCTCAAATTCTAATTCACCATACCTTTAAGAGTTGATCAATGTCTTTTAAAATCCCCCATTTGCATCATACCTTTTCTCAGTGATTGATGAGTAGATCCGATAGAACTGCAACATCAAGCAACACGCATCACATTTCCATCCACAACAATTTTAGTAGGCAAGAGAAAAAAATGTTGTATACTTCCTAAAATTGTACTCCCATATAGAAGGGCTAACTAGCATATAAATAACTAGCTTCATAAGTGCATATGACTATATCTATACCTAGTACGTGCTTCTACCAAATAGAATATAACATTATCCTTGCATTTAACATTTTGAAACTCTAGATCCCCATACAAGGAACTACAAAACGGTTTCTTATTCCACAAATAATGTCATTATCAAAATTTGAATTTGAAACATTGATCATATTCTTACCTTTGAATCTTTCCTCCATGCAAGTGTGATCATAGAAAGGATAAACTTATTGAGGTTCATGACAAGAGCAAGCAGAGATAAATATGGAAGAATTATTCAGGCACATCGAGGACGTTCTAACCGCAATGCAGATGGCAACTGTAAACATCTATAGATGAGATTGCTTCAGGAAAGGAAAGCAGAGAAAGATGTGGTGGCCACCGGAAGCACAAGCACCATCGATGGTGGTCTCTTTCACGCTCTACATAAAGAAGAGATGTGACAAACACATGAGGAGAAACGAGAGCAACATAGAGGTGTACGAGAGACTCGGAGAGAGGAATAGTCGAAGAAGAATCGGGTGTTCTAGGGTTTCAGAAATTGATAAATTATAATAATTAAGACCACACAACGATCTTCCTTGGATTTAATTACCTACTTGTTTTCTAAGCAATAATTAATATTGTTTGTTTGAAATGTATACTTTTAGTTTTGTCCACTAAATAGCTAGTGTTGCGCACTTCGATATGGGCGGATTCTAAACCGGAGCTTGGAAAAAAACCAGAGTTTTTTTTAAAGCTAGTTTAAGATTGTTGACTTGGTATCAACTATTAAATTATCAAACTATGCTCTATGCTTTACTCTAAGCTTCCAAAAGTTATGAATTCTACGAAACATCTTCTGAAACTTCTTTTTTATATATATATTTAGCCGTAATCTAACTTGAAATTAAAACACCTTTGAAAAAATGGGATAAAAATCATAAAATACATTATTTACTTAGGGAAACGAAAATTCATATAATATATCAACATATATGTGAAAAATTCAAATTGATATGGTAAAACAAAACTAGTCCATTAGTGCGATGTATAAGAAATAAGAGCATTTACTGAAAAGTATACTATGGTTAGCATGGGCAATAACAAATATGTTACGAATTCCATGCTTGTGGCCCACAATGGCCCGAAGATCCTCACTCACAAACAGTAATGAGAATAGCTCCAAAAAAACACAATTAAGCAGGTAAAAATAATAATCTCTTGACTATATATCAGGCGTGGTCTTTCCTAAGAAGACTCCTGCTTGTTTCTTGAAAAGTCGTCTAGAAGAATCTGAAAAACTTCTTTAGGGCATCTAGAAGGACGTATAAAACACCCAAAACAACAGTGACAACAACGAGTCCTGCCATAGTGAGTCAAACGTTTTTTGACCAAAATGTACGAATATCATTATTTGTCCAACTTGTCATGTTGATAAATCCCTACTTGCACAAGAGGAAGTAGAGTTATGTTTCTTCTTTTTAGCAATCTTAAATCAGTATTTACAAGTTAAGAAAGCCTTTAGTCTAGTAATAGTCAAAAGATCAAACAGAACTATTCTCAGTAAATGGGATATTAGATGCTAAATAGTGTGTTGCAAGTCCACATGAATACATTTCTGCTCCACTAAGAGTCTTACTTGTTAGAGCTAGATACTCTCTTGAACTAAATTAACTAGTCATGCATAAAAAAATAGAGTTAAGTACAGAAAATATTTAATCATGTTACAAAGTCATAATAGTAAGGTGTAGATCAATTGAAAATCTAGTTTTAAGATATATGCCAAGTAAAATTCACTCCTAAAAGGATAGCAACTAGGCATCATCAACTAAATTCAAAGGAGCTTTCATGTGCAAAAAGGCATGCGTAAAAATTCTGATACAATAACCAGAATTTGGTTTAAGAATGAGAATTTAGATAACTCATTATTGTAAATGTGGTGGCTTAGAGTTGGTATTGTGCTCAAAAATTGATTGGTCTATGGTTGAAGGGCTACCTGCAATTTAACCACACATAATCTGGGTTTAAAACTCAGCCTTAGAAAAATTCAAACACCATATAGGGTGAGAGTCTTCATCCTTTTCATGCCTTCTATCCCCCTATATATATGGAGGTTGAATAAGACTTTTGTGCTGTAAGGAAACACAACAGACTGGAGGCTAAAAGACACCACAAAATAGAAGAAGGAAGAAAGAGAAGTACAACATACGAAAAAGCCAAAACCTAACTCAAAATATTGCAAGTTCTTTTCAACCATAGACTGATTTCGGGCTATGGTCGAAAATTAAAGCAATAACAGGTTCTGTCGTTCTGAAGGTTGAAATGCAATAACAGATTCTGAATGTTAAAATAATCAAATTTCAAAGTGAGCCACTTATCCTGTTAGCCAGTTAGCCATGAGATCTTCAAAAAGTCATTTTAAACTATTGAGTCAATAGTTTAAAATGAAATTTAAAAGTAAAAAACCTTAAGTCTTATCAGTATATTTGTAATCCCTTGTTTTATTGTCCAGTCAACACACCCAAGTACAACTTGTTGGTGTTAATCTTATGTTATATTAAAATAGAGTTGTTTTTCCGGGACTTTGCCTCTACCACTCTAGTCTGCCACATCGCTGAAAAAATACATATTCTTAATCAAACAAAGGGGTTCCAAATAAAAAACTTTTGGCAAGAATCATACAAAAGTACGTACACTAACCAACTTTCATTCATCATCATATCATATGTAACAACTTCAAGTGTTTCTTGAAGTATTAATACTACAACACCTCACTTCTCAGGCTTAACTTCTCTCTTCAAAATGAAAGAAACTGAGAAATGGAAACATCATCAGTTGAGAATACTACTCATATAAACATTATAAAACTAACAATAACTCACCAATAGGCCCGCAAGGAGAACATTTTTTTGTAAGGGTAATGCAATTTACTCATCCTAAAATTTGCAAGTGTGTTGTTGTAAATGTTGCTCTCAACTTCTCTAATTAGGGTAGAAATCATCATGTAAATGAAACCATATAAATTCCCAATTATTGCATATCAAGATCCTTTTCATTCAAAGCACAAGATTAACACTACTGTAACACCCCGACTTAACGTCAGGGTATTACTTGGTAGTTTGACCCTAACGGGTCCTACCTGAACTAGTTGACAACTAGAATACCTGGACCTTGCAACTCGGGCACGACAAGAAAACTATTTAAAACATCCAACTGTCGTTCAACAAACACATTTTCATTAATGTCATGCATGAGTTCCCAAACGTCTAGTCAAGTCCCATCCAACACCAGAAATCCGCTAATAGTCAACAAAAGGGTGCAATATCCAAAACAAATAATAAAGCTAAACGGAACTCTCAACCCACTCTGAAACCTAGTGACACGCGTCAACGATCCGATGTAGCATCTGGCCTAGGCTCCAACACGGGACCTGTATGAGTACCTGGAACTCAAAAATAAGTCCCCGAGGGGTCAGCTATTATCCTAGGCAAGCTAGATAACAAGCGGCAAAGGTAAGACGTTTGAAAAACAATAATTAGCCAACATCATAACCTTTAACACGTGAATTGAACAAAACATAATAGGCCAACACACATTTCCACAACCTAGAGAATAGCTGAAAGGAAAGGCAACGAGACATACCACAATCAAACTAACAAGCACAAAGGTAAACCATTCGTAATAATAACCAACACTTCGACATTCAACAAATAAAGGGAAATACAAAGAAACAAGCAATTCATCAAGCGTAGCAAGAATTCACAAGGTCGAAAACCAACTAAGTAATCACACACATGCACACAACAAAACCATTCACAATCCTATTGGGAAATGCCATTCTCCCTTCCACCACCGCATTCCCATCTATGGCGCTAACTCCCTGCGCCCGAGTGTAGAGGCAGGCCCTCCCACTTTCCATATACGACATCCTTCCAACCCCTGGTCAAGCCTCCACTGGAGCACTTGCCAAAAACAAGCAATCAAGTTTTATTTTTAAAGGGGTCCGGCCGACACACGACCATGGCTAGACGCCTCTTCGCCACCGACAATCGTCGCGCATGATCGTGCCGGTTACGCTGCCAGCATAGAGAAAGCGATACTATTTCTTTTACGAGAAAACGTTTGAAATGGAAAGCGCATCACATCATGCATGAGAACATTTCACATAGAAAAACATACATTCGGGACTAATTCCCAAAACCAATCTCACAATCACGGCATGAAATCTAACAAGACTAGAATAAAGCCGAGCAAGTCGAGAACGACTTACCTGGAAGGCGATCCTCGAAAGAAGTAAGAAACGCGTCGATACTAAAGACCTAAGAATCATAACGTGCACGGTTAACCGACTAACCGCGAGGAGTAACTATCGATTTTAGGCAAGCACAACTATAGTGGTCTCACCAAGTGTGAACCACCATAAAAACCATGGCATCCACAACAAGTGTGGTTTGAAACTAATATTAATCGCATCAAACTCAATAATCAACATCAAATAATATTTTCAATCTTATATGGCGCGAAAAGTATAGTATTAAGGACAACCAATATAGAAGTCTGGTTCTAGAATCACGACACCTAAAGCAAAAGCCTCCCAAAGCAAAAGATGACATCACCAACTGGTCAAAAGCTTTTATGCCAAACAAACTGAGACACACATACCAACCCTAATTGCAATCCTTAATCTCGTACTAGCATTCCAAAAACAATTCAAACCAACCGAGGTCGGATTCCCATCAAAGCGATTCACATACACGCAATTATAATAATTTCATTCGAGAATAACTTAAACTCAAACTCGAATCCAATTCACAACTCTTAATCCATGCAAGCAAACCGATTGGATAAATCTTTTACAACAATCAAACAAAATTCAATCAAAACAATTCAAATAAATACTTCCATCACACAAGTGCAAATTCCCATTTGACAAAATTAGACAACTAGATGTCCAAAGCCCACGTATACAAGCATTCATATCCATATCAAAACAATCATACTCTTAAACCTAAAACAAGTTGATAGAATACATAAAGGACAAGGTTTAACCTTGGGGTGCAAAACAGGTCAAGGATTTTATGTCGGTTCAGCTGCTCGCACACCTCTGTGAGCCAATCTCGGTAATAGCCAGGCTCCGATCTAGCGGCACAATTAGTGCTTCTTGTGAGGGCATCGGTGAAGAACACACTCTAATTGCCCGATGAACAACACTCTCGACACACAAGAGGATTCCGGTGAGGCCTCATGGTCCCAATCCAACAGGTGCAACCAGCGCTCATTTCGTTGGCGTCGGCGGTCTGTAATAAGACCGGAGTGCTCGATCAGCGGCGAGCTTGACCAAAGGCTATCTAGACTGTTACTAACGACATGGCGGGTTGACTAGGCGAGGACAGAACAATGAACTCGCGCTTGGAGCGAGCTCTTCCTAGGGCTAAGCTTCCTAGTGGCACACCAACCCAAAAACAGAGAAAAGAGGGACGACGAACTCGGTGAGGGCGAGGGCAGGATGGAGCCCTGGTCTCACGGCGGCGTTCCTTGGAGACGGCGGTAGACGCGGGTGAAACGACGACGACACAAGCTTGGATGAGGCTCGGCGAAGGTGACGGCGATTTGTTCGACTCCAGGCCAGGCTTTGACGGCCAAACCATAATGAAACGACGGCTCATGTCGAAAGTTGTGGCGGAACTGTGGACTCGTGGTGGTGGCGCAATTGACAACGAACACAAACTTGTGATCTTAGAAAGAAAGGGAGAAAAACGAGAAGGAAGGACAGAGATTAACCGGCGGCGGACGGGAAAAGGCTCGAGCGAGGCGCCTTGCCTTTCTGATCTGAGGAGCGGCGTTCAAAACCAAAAGGAAAGAGGGAGAGTGGCCAGAGTTAGGGTAAAGGAGAGGAGGAAGAGAATATGGGTTCGGGTTTGGCTTCTAAGCAAAAGTTTGGGCTTTTTGGCCCAAAAGACAAATAATAGGAATGGTGGAGTGGGATAAAGGTAAGAATTTAAACCTAAGTTAACGATTTTACCGAGCGGATAACCCGGGTCTTACAACTACAATCTGCAAACTCATAAATTTGAAATCAGTACTGAACATTTCAGAAATAAACCATAAGAGGAAAAGAGAACTAAAAGCAGACCCAAATAGAACTCATGTTGCAAGACAAATGAATAAGGGCAAACGAAAATGAAAGAAGAGAAGGATATAATCTCAAGTACGAAGCGAAATACAATCCAACTACCCGAACTAACCCAAAACCCTAACCCTAAATCTCATATCACTTCGCAAATTAACTGAAAGAAGGGAAAAAACCCTAACCTTTAATTTGAGATTGCAACTCAAATGAACAAGAAATCCCTAATCGACATGCCAAGCGAACGAAAAGAAGACTAACTGGAAAACGAATAGAATAACATATGTGCATAATGAAAAACCGAATTGCATACCTCACAAATAGCCCAAGACTAGTATGTATTCTCGTACCTTGTACGGGTTTTTCTTATATAAAATATTAAAAATAAAATATTTTCAAATATATTTATTATTCGAGAAAAATAATCATGTAAATGCTTAAATATAAATTTTGAATAAATATTTAAAATCAATAAACTATAAAACTTGTTTATTTGAAACAATAATATTTTATTAGTATTACGAATTAAATTAATATCCAAAACATGATAATTTATTTAATTATGAAAATAGATAAGTAATAAGATAAAAACTTATCAATTTATTATATACATGGGACCGTTCAAAATAAACTTAGTTATAGTGATATAAGATTGTGCGTACATTACACTATTTTTATATTAAACTTAATTTTCTAAACCTAACATATGCATTCTATATTTCTATCTAAAAATAAAATAAATATCCTAATATTTGTATAATATATAGCATAAAAAATATCTTAATAATCTTCCTATTTATCATATCCAAAAAAAAAAATTAAATTAAGAATGGGATTTTCTATCAATTGATTATAGTGATATAAGATTGTACGTACATTACACTATCTTTATATTAAACTTAATTATTTTGCCAAAGATTGATTTTAATAAAAGGGGTGGTGTGGTCCAATTTAAAAGCGCCATGTGTCGTTTAATAATTTTTTTAACCTCCGCTTTAGTATATAGTTATGATAGATCGGGAAAGGAGAGATTGAAGGCGTGGTTGTCGAAGTTGCAGGGTTGTTGGTGGCTGGTTGACCTCAGCGAGACAGAGGCGAATAAAGGATGGTGGAGAAAGGTCGTTGGTGGATCAAATACATCAGGAAAGAATTAGGGTGTGCGATCGACTTTCCGTAGAGGTCGTGTGACTCAGTAAAAGGAAGAAGACAAGGAGAGAAGAATTGGAGAGAACAGGAAGTGTATCGGGGAAGGGAAAGAAATAGGAGGAGCTGGCAAGGTGCTTATGTAAAAATTTACTGTTTATAAGGAGAAAGATGCGCGTTTATAGGTTTTTTGATACTATTAATACACGTACATGGTACATGACTTCAACTAGTCACATTTCATTCTCTATAATTAGACAATTATACTATTTAATTTCGGATATTATTTAATAATATGGTATAATATTTAATATAAATATTTAATTATTTTAATTTGACTAATTTATATCAATTACATAATTAAAATATAAAATTAATATAAAGGACAAACAACATATTTTATTTCATGTAAATCTAAAAATACGAGAATACATTAAAACAAATGTATGGAATATTACAAAAAAAAATACCAAGCAAAAAAACAAAAACACAATAGAAAAAACACGGAAAATTAAAAACACCAAACGATTATATATATATGAAATCAAAGAAAACTAGTTTTAAAGATGAATTTAATTACTCATATATATATAACTTTTTTATCATAACATAACATAATGAGTATCTATGGATAGATAAAAACAAAACAAAAATATTAAAAAATAATTTTTTTATTGTCAAAATTAGTTAAATTTTTTATGTATATAATGAAAATGAAAAAAACCTTGATTTTCGGATTAAATGAAAAAAACCTTGATCGTCGGATTTGGTCTAACTATATAAATACTATAATTAAATAATCAAACATATATGGGAGGGCTCGTGCAACTCCTTCGACCGTACTTGTTAATAATATGTATTTAAATTTTAGGGTTGAATATGGATAAATTTTAAATAATTTATATTAAAAACATGAAAATGAAATAGTCAAAATGGTTTATTACTCAACCTTATATGCAATCCTTTAAGGTTCAATTCTCTATATTTTTATTTTAGTGTTTTGTCATTCACATCTAATACTTTCCTCAATAAAATAAAATTTTATAAGTAAATAAGTATAAAATTTTCATATTTAAGAAATTTGACTAACTAAACTCGTCGATAATTCTCGAATTATATTTATATTTTAGTTTTTTTCATTCACATTTAATACGTTCATCCCTAAAATATAATTTTATAATTAAATAAGTATAAAAAAATTTTATTTAATAATATTGATTAACTAAACTAGTTGACAATTATTGACTTCGTAGGAGAAATCGTGTCCCCTTAAAATTTGTTCTGCGCCCGTCACTGCATGGAGGTGGGGCACATTATTCATACACAGACGTTTTCCTGAGTTGTGCAATCCCTTAATTTACATTGAATAGCGGATCAAGTTACATTATTTTATGAACGGTTTTTCTATCCTATGCCCTAAAGGTATAGGTTAAGAGTACTAATTTTAGGAACTAAAACCCTAATAGGAAACTAATAAACCCTATTGAAAAAATAATTAAAACTAAATAAATACAATTCCAAAATATATTATCATTTTGAGACTCTTAACCTATGCCCTAAGGATATAGGTTAGAAAAATCGTTTTATGAAACATACTTAAACAACTTAATAATCATTTTAAATGTAACAATCAATCATTTATAAATCGATAAGGAAATGAGAACAGTGTGGGTGGGGAGACATACGATACGACGATGGAGACATTTATTTGGTCTTCTCAATCCATAAACCTTTTGTGGGCTCCGACCCTCTTCATGAATCATGACCCAAAAAAAAGTCCATATCAAATGTGCTTACAATAATTAGCCTGCATACTACGTAAGTACGTATTATTTAATCACGTACTCCACAAGCCGAAAGAAGTTTTTTAATCACATCCAAATCTAAACCTAATCCAAATTATTATTATTGTTTTTCAGGAGCATTTGATTTGACCCACTCTCCACCATATTTCCATTTGTAATCAGTAATCACACGCGATCCTATTAGTATTACCCTACCTAAAGGAAACATGCGGATTACTCACGAAATATAAAAGTGAAAATTTGATAAAACTCAAGTGCATGTTGGATGTCTCTGGCCGATTTACATTTGGATGTCACTATAAAAGTGAAAATTTGATCAAAACTAATTTCCATCATCGATGTTAGCTAGACTTTCTATCACTATATATTCGATACCACCTCCGTTTCACAAATATACTAATCTTAATGGTCGTGTCCTGCACGAAATTTTATAAATTTATTTTATTATTTACTTATATTCTACAGTAAATTTTTTATTAAATTAATTTAGGTAAGAATTTTTTTTTAAAAGTGCTTATACGTATTTTATCTACAAAAAACTCACTTTTAAAAATAATTATTGAAAAATGATAGAGGCGAGGATATTCTTTAGTTATTAATATTGGTTAGCTGATTTACAACACAAGTTGACCTCGTAAATGTCGTGATTTTATGGCCAACATCACGTGCATTTGTATATAGGAACTTCTATGGCGCCATACGAACAATCTTTACGCCTCATATGATTTATAACACGATCTCACATCTGTTCACATTAAGACGATTGACCACCTCCGAGAAGCTTCATCAAGATGATCGCAAAGTCCCTTGGAGTGTAACCGGGGTGACCGAATGTGCCCCCTTCATACTCATAAGACGTTCACACACGCCTCTTCATTCCTTGTCAAGTCGATCAGTCACATCCCTCCTGGCCTTGTCTAAGTGGACCGAGAATATCTTGTTAAACTCTCTCGGGATGATTAAACGCATCCCACTGGAAGTGCGCTTCATCCACTTGTCAAAGAATTCGTAGCAACCTGCCAATTTTTCTAACTAACAAAGTAAAATAACAGCAACGTCTTAACACGAGAGTTTTAACAAAACAACGTTCAAATAAAACTATGTCCTACTAAGTGAAGGCTCGCTAAACCTTGGTACCCTAAATTGCTCAACTCTTGGTCTATCTCACGCTCATGCAGTTGACTTCTTCCTTCGTGCACCTATTTGCTTGTTTGGCTCTCGCACTTAGCGTGATCTTCTCTACAATACGAAATGCGTGCTTTGTTCTGACCATGTTTGCACGATCAAGATAGATGACATTCCTCCCTGCACCAATCTTGCTTGTGCTCACATGACTGGGATCGTTGATGTTCCTCCCTACTCGAATAGCTCTATTGTTGTCATGTCCTTGAACGCTTCTCGGGTGATCGACCGCGTCCCCCATCTCCATTGTTCCCATGACTAGGGCTTTGTCTCGAGGAATCTTCGAGCTTGTGCACTATGATGTTGTCCAACTCCTGCTTACTTGGGCCCCTTACTATACCAATGCTTATTGGCATTTGGTTGCCTCGCTTCTAGAGTGCTTGCTTTGAGCCTCCTCGAGTGTCGACCTTAGGCGGCGAATCTCTTGTTGCACCCTACTCAATTCGAGTTCTAGCTTTTGACATCAAGCATCCTTTTTGGCATTCTTTACTTGCATTTCTTTTATGAATTCGTTTGAATGATGAACTTCTTCATGTGCCTTTGATAGCCGAGCTCTAAGACGAGCATACTCTACTTTTTCTCGTTCATTGTCTTGTAGCACAATTTTTAGCTCTAAAGCATCTCTTGGTTGCATTTATTCTTCGTTATGCGCAAGGTATCGCCTAAGCCTACCAAGGTAGGGTTCTTAGTAACTGCAACATTACTGACACATTTTCTATCATTTGCGCCTTCAAACATCATTGCTTGTATGCCACTCCTTGTGGGGCTAGAGTTTAGCACGTTGTCATTCTTCCTATCACCCGCTCCGTAGGTAAGCTCTTCCTTTGAACAAACATACTCCTTGGTTGGACTAAAGCCTTGGATGTGGCGTAGACGGTGAGACCCTCATTCCCTTGACTTTCGCTTTCGATTGAATTCTTATGGGAGTTTCCAATGAGGCCGATGTTGCGGCTGCACTTGGGTAGAGTCTTGGCCATAAGTTGATTTTCGTTGCTCCTTCTAGGTAATGCTCAGGTTGGCAGTATCGTCATTCTTATCCATCCTACTACAATTGTGAGTATTATCGTTGAGTTGTTTTGACCCACCAAGTCCATACGGGCTTTCATGAGCTCCTTTATTATTCTCATGCGCTTCTTTACCTTCAACGCCTCCGTCTCTGTTGTGTATGTCATCTTCATCGCCCTCTTCCTTGGCTTGTTCAATGTTAGTTGTGGACAATTGAAGATTAGTCAATGTCATTCACATAGAAAAAAAGAGTTGGGAAATTGAAGGGCTTGAACTTAAAATTAAGTTGTCTACGTATCATCTCGGGGTTTTATAGGAATGAAAGCACACGTAGTTTTCCTACCTTATAAGTAAAAATTTCACTTACCGTCTAAGAGTAAGACAAACTTTCTGAACCGGTGGAAGACACGTTATGCACATCTTCATCACATAAGTCGCCCGACGAAGTATTCGTATACTTCATCTTTTATTGTCTAATTTCCGCCCTCTTCCAATCGTCGATGAACACTTGAGCTTCGAATGCCTCGGCTTTCAATCTTGATCTCCTTTAGTTGAGGATGTTTCCACCTTGGCTAAAATTTTGCTCCACTACAACTATTGAGGTGGGAATGACGAGACTTGAGTCGCTATTTTTGATAAGGTTATGAAGGTCTTCTTGTGTAGTCTCCACCAATGTAAAATTTTAAAACCTTTTTCAACAAACTGAAAAGTAGTTGTCAAAACCTTTTTCAATAGCATCACGAAGTTCAGCAATTTTACCCCCTCATAGAAAACACTCACCACAATCAATATATATGCATGCCTTAGCTTGTATGTATTGTTACTTGTCTCTTATTAGGTATGCTATGTGGAATTTGTGTTGACGTGTAAGACTTTAGTTAGGTTGTCGTGTTTTTAAATATTGTTATTACTGCGAGTCTAGTGTTTATGTTTGAATGCAATATGTGCTTTACTTTTATTAGTGTTCATGTATGTGTTTTTTAAATATGCTCAACACTAAACCTATGACGTATTTAGATATATGGTGAATTAAACTATCTATTTGTTTGTGTACCTTTAACTAATTGTGTGGTGACTAGCATGCTATTACAATACTTCAAGCTTTATAGAAGTTAAACTCTTACATTGATTGGGTTGATACTATGGTGTTTTTAAGTGTGTGTATTGTTATATGTATGATAAAGCTGTACGTGTTTATGTATAAGATTTGAGCTATACCTATGAGTGTATATTAAATATAATTATATGTATATATGGTTGGAATTATTTTAATAAATTGGTTTTGCTTCTAGATTCTATTGTGTACTTGTTTGGCTCATATTGGGATTGTTAGTTAATTTCTTTGGGTATTGTTATTTTTAGGTCACAATACATATTTGAATGATACTCCAAGGAAACACCTCCAAGACGATTGTGGGATAGCTCGACGTGGTGTGTCTTAGGAAGAAGTTGTGCTCGGTTTTGCAGGGTTGTTTGTTTGTGGTTATTTGGTGATTTTATTATGTTAGAGTTAATGATTATAAGTTGGTTGTGTGTATTCTGGTGCATACATGATTTTTAGTTACGTTAAATTGGACGTTTTTTAAGTTTTCATCATGCTTTTGTTAGAAGGCTCTAATCGTTTTGTTGTTGTCAAGCTAGCCTAAGTGGACTCACATGAGGCCTACAACCAAGTGGCATTTCTTTTTCTTTTTTTTGATGAGGTGTTACAATAAACATGACTAAAAAGTTAAGTTACATCGTTAAAAGCTTTTAAAACTTCTTCTAAAGTTTTGTAACAATAATCCCAAACATGTACAATATTATGAGATTTTAGAATATATGGAGTGGCAAAATAAGATAAAAGACCTTTGTGAGGCAAGTATGGATGAAGTAATTTATAAGTGGAGTTTAAATGATGGGCACCATCTTTTGGAAATATTCTTGCGGGGATCCCTTTCTCCCTACTAACCACCTTCCACTCGTTGGTGGTTCGTTGGATCCCCCCACATATGATCAACAACATATTTAACAGGTTCAACTAAATCATGTAAACTACTAAACCATCATTAACACATAAGTTTAAAATATACCTAGCACATCATATATGAAAATATTTTGTTCCAAGAGTTGGTTGATATTGTGAAACCAACTCTTGGATAAAATTAAGCTTTATTGACACATTGCCAAACTTTTTTTAGGTGGGTACAATAATTACAATGAATGGTAAACTTTTTTTAGGTGCATCATACTCTCTTACGAAAATATTTTGTAAAAATTTCTAGTTGAAGCGCTCAAGTCAATGATGATCATGGTGCTTTAGACAATTCCGGTTTTCCCACATTTCGTTGGTGAAGAATGGGAGTGGGCACAATTAGAGACACATTATCATGAATATCACTCTCGTGTGAGCCAATAATGTGGTCATATAATCCATCCATTTTTAAAAAAAATTATAATTAAGAAAGAAAGGCAAGGTAATTAGTAAAAAATTGTAATATAAGACAAAATCGAATTATAATATAAATAAAGTAATTGACAACAGATTAAGAAGAACACTTCAAATTTTTCTAACAAAGCTTGAAAATTTATAAGCGACTAAAAGTATTAGAGAGAGAAGAGAAAATGAGATATTATTCTAGGTTGGAATTGAAGGTGGATGTGGTATTTAAAAGGGTAGATTTAGTTTTTTTTGGATATTTCAGATAAAAAGCAGTTATTGGCTAGGGGAAAAAAGTCTAGTTTTCTAGCAATTAGGATCGGTTCGCAAGATTCCAACCGTCGGTTTAGGTTTCGGTCCGATTAAGGTTCAAGTTTGGGCCGATACGATTTGATTTGCTTCACCGATTAAAACTGAAACCTACACACCTCTAAGTATGGGTTCGAGGTCAATCAGGTTGTGATAGCAATCAAAATATCATGAAAGATAAGGTTGCAAAGAAGGTGTCTCGAAGGCCTAGACGTGATAATCTTCAACCCGAAGATCGTCACGTATCAGGTTGCAAGTCAAATTAGGTTGATTGATGACAGGTTGTCGTGCGAGTCCAGGTTAACCATTGGTTCAAGGGCACCAACTTCTTATGTGTATTAAATAATATTTAATTAAATGATATTATTTAAAAATGAAATATAATTTCATATATTTTATTAATAAAATACATTATAATATTTGAAATAAATTTTATAAATTATTGAAAATAATAGCGTGTTTTTGGGTAAGGAATAGAGTCGCCACAAGTACTGATTTACTAACCAATTCTAAATAGGAAAGGGTAAACCCTCACCCACGAGATTCGAAATGGTGACCTTGTGGTACTACCACAAAGTCTTAACCACCGAACCAAAAGTCCAAAGGCCAGGTCAAATATTATATTATTGTATATATGCAAATTCGCAATTTATATATGTCAAAATGAGATTTTTTCACCTCACCGGGTTAAATGCTCTCTCTTCGAAATTAAAGTAAGAAGTTAGGAATTTATTATTGTAGAGTGCAATAGAAACCCTCACCCCTAAACGCTCTCTTTTATCAAAAAATGTCGCTGCACTACAACCCCACCAAGAACTACTCTTCTTCTCCAATCTGCTCATGAAATCTCCAATTTGTCCACCTTGTAGATGGATCTCACCTAATTTATTTCGAAAAATCTCCAAGATAAGAAGTAGAATGGTGATGCTTCTCCATCCCTTCAGAATCATGTCCGATTTCCCGGTCTTGGCAGTGGTTCTTGAACGGGTGGTGTTGAATGAATTATTGATCTGATGATGGTGTTAATTATGTTCTTTGTTATACAAACCTTCCTTCTTTTGAACACATCTTTACCCTTGAGCGAGAAGCTCACCAAAAATTCTGAGCGAGAAGCTCAATTGAAAAATTTTGAGTGAGAAGCTCACCGTAAATCCCGAGCGAGAAGCTCAATTGGAAATTAGGGAGTAAAGCTCCAATTGAAATTACATAAACAAATTGTATAAGGATGCAAGCGAAATCAATAGAAATTGAATTTGTGGCTTTCAACCCCCCCTCCTTGATCCTTGATTTCTTGTTGGTATCCCTCGACTTCTCCGGTTAGTCCTAGGTGGGTTTTGTCCAGCTCAGGCTTGCGGCATCACCATCTACCGCTGATCTTGTTTTAAGCCCTTCCTCGAGCCAAATCTTAGTTGAGAACCCAAATCTGTTTTACTTGTTATGTAGATATTAAAAAACAATAAAGAAAATGGGTGCTTTTTTGTTTGGTAAAATACGCAGGAATAGAAATAAGTATAATAAATTAGGAAGATGTTTTAATTCAGTAGGAATCTCTGTCATGAGTCTCGCACTCCTCCGTCGTCTTTGCCGGCATGTTGCTCGGCCTTCCGACGTCGGCGTGGTGTGATTCTTGTCTTACAAGCCTAAAGAAAATATGGAAAAAAAAATTACTACTTGGGCCCCAAGATTGGAGGAAAAAAATAGAGAAAAATAATAGATAAAAAAAAAAACAATATATGCTTGGGCCTCAAGTTTGGTAATAAGGAAAAAAAAAAGTCAAATTTGTGGGTTACTTGGGTGACAAGTATTGGCCTTTCTCCTTGCGTGACAAGTTTTATTTACTTGTACGACAAACTTTTTCTTACTTGCAAGGTAAGGTTTTACTTGCGGAGAAAGTTTGTGTCAACTTGCGTTGCAAGTAAAACATCTTTGTTTTACTTGCGAGGCAAGTTCGACTTCTTTTCTTGCAGGTTAGCTCGAGGCGATTTTAATGTACTTTTATTCCGAGGAGTTAGAGCTGAGTCTGACATCGGACCGAGTTGTATTAGGCCAGGTCGCTTGGTGCTTTGAGGCTTCTGAAGATCTTTCGTCTCGGTGGAGGGAACGTCGGTAGTCCGTTTTGCACGCCCAAGAGGGGTCGACTTGTTGCTTGCAGCGCTATTCATATAGTGTTTTACTCACCCTGATTTCAAACTCGTCTAGTTCTTATTTTTCGGGATGTTGTACCTTTCATAGCTATTCCTACTTATTTTACTTTCTTAGCCGGTCTCGGCTGTCGTTTTACTACGGCCTCTCGAAGTATCAAACTTGTTTAGTATTCTGAATTCTTACCTTATCTAAAAAAAAAATAAGAATTTAGGATTAATTCGAGTGTGTGACAGACGCGCCAAATTAGCAAGTTGGCAGACAATAAAACATGATTACATGAATAAACTAAAAGGAGGAAGAATAGTACAAAATTAGTAGCAGAGTGAAAGAGTGTCAGAGCAGAGGAACGTGGACTATTTCAGGCAGATCTGGATCCACTCTACTCTCCTCACTGGATTTCTCAGCACTCATCACCTCTTCTTTTTGACTTCTCCTGTTCTGCAGAATCATCAATTACTGTAGAACAACAAGGTGCTCGCTCGGTTTGGGGATTTATGAAGTGAGCTCAGCAAAAATTGAGGAGTAATAAAAGAAAAAGAAGAAGTAGCAAGTTTGAAATTTTGATGTCCTTCTCTGCAAATTTTTTGCTCAGGTGATGTGGTGAAGGCGGTGGCTTGGCGTTTTCCAGTAAGTTCTTTCTGTAAAATTCGTGCTCCTTTTTGTTTGCTTATAATTATGACCCATAACCCAGAAGATGAAAAGTCCAGAAAGTTAAATTATCATCATCTTCTTGCTCTGTAACTCATGGGTTTAATTTGTCCAAATCCATAAAGTTCGAATTTTGGGGGAAAATTAGAGAGAAAAAGAGAGAGCATGCATGCTTACAAGAGCTGGTTGGTGGTGGGTTTGTGCTGTTTTGCAGTAAACTCTCCTTTTTGGCTTTCATGCTTTTCCTCCCATCTTTTCTTTATTTTGGATGGTTTTCGAAAAGGAGGAATTAATACCAGAAGATGGCCATATCTCCTTTTGTTCTTTTCCATATCCACCCCCACGAGAATACACCTTTGACACCTTCACTTTCTCCCTTTGCATCTCTTCATCTTTCACTTACTTTTGGTGGGTTTCACTTTCACTCTCTTAATTTTCTCCCCTCTTGCGCTTTCCATTTACTTGTTTTCTCCTAATTTGTCTGTTGAAATGTTTTGCAGGATGAGTTTTCTCTAGCTACTAGCAAAGGCCTTTCTTGGGTTCAGCTTAGTTTCTTTGACAGGGGTGAGGAATTATTTTAGGAGTGGATAATTTTCAAAGAAAGATGGATCCTTATGAAGCAACCAAAATAGTTTTCTCAAGGATTCAGAAGTTGGATCCTGAAAATGCCTCCAAAATCATGGGGCTTTTGCTGATACAAGACCATGGTGAGAAAGAAATGATTAGGCTTGCCTTTGGACCAGAAAATCTCCTCCACTCTTTGATTTTCAAGGCTAGACAAGAATTGGGTATCTCTCCAAACACTCCCTCCACACCTTCAACACCATCTTCAATCTCTAGACAAAACTCACTCTCTTCCTCTTCCAACTCCTCTAGGCTTTTCCTCCCAAATGGGCTCAAGATTCCCTCTTCCCTCTCAGTCTCAAGCCTTGCTAGCCCTAATTCCGCCTCATCTTTCCGTGATTTCCAAAACCAAGACGAGTTCATCAGCCCAAACTCCCACACGGAGCTGATTGATGAGTTCAATCACCTCCAAGAACAGCTCAGCTTCCTTGGCGACCCGGACGGCGCCACGTGGGGCCTGCCGCACAGGCGGAGCTGCTCTGTGAGTGACATCAGCTTGGAGGATGATCCTGCTGGTGGCCTTGGGTGGAAGAATTGCATGTACTTTGCAAGAGGGTTTTGCAAGAATGGCAGCAATTGCAGATTCTTACATGACGGGTTTGGGGATTCAGGTTCGTTTGCGGGGTCTCCTAGTAAGATTGAGATGATGGAGCAATGCCGTGAGCTGCTCAGATCCAAGTCCTTGCAACACCAGAGGCTGATGGCTGCTAATGCTAATTCAAACCCTTATTCAGGGAACAAGCTCTTAAACTTCCTTGTTCAGCAGCAACAGAATGAATCTCAGAGGTATCCGAAACTTTTTGAATTGATTTTGTCAAGTTATGAGGTTATTAGAATAGGGTAAGTTGCATAAAGGTGCTTTTTGAATGAATTGTAAGCTAAGTTACATTAGATTTAACAATATGTTTTCTTCTTATAAAAATATTTTTAAAGAGAATGAAATGTTCAAAATACAAATGTTATCTATTAAATAAAAAAGAAGCAACACACATGTTTGGATAAGTGGTTTTTAGGAGATTCCATACATTTTCTTGATGATTTATTGAAAGTAGATAGGTTTTGATGGTGAATTGATAATATAGAGCATTTCATGTGATAAAATGAAATTTTGTTTATAACATGTGATTTTGTGCAGGACTCTTATGAGTGGTCTAATAGAGTTTATACGCCGTCATAAATTTGGGAAAAAAAGTTCTCATTTGTGATGATTTTTCAGGGCGGCTGCTCCTCTAATGATGGGAGAAGACATTCACAAATTCAGCAGGTCAAGGCTCAGCAGAATTGATCATATGATGAATGGCGGTAGCCAGATCGACTGGAACCCGAGTTCAAGGCAGATCTACTTGACCTTCCCAGCTGATAGTACCTTCAGAGAAGAGGATGTTTCCAACTATTTCAGGTTTTGATTCACAAGTCACATACTTTTTTTTCCCCTTCTTTATGGATGATTTATAACTTTAGTGATTATTGAATAATATATGGTGTCTGATTATACTTCTCTTGGTTTGTTCGTAGCATCTTTGGTCCAGTTCAAGATGTGAGAATACCTTATCAGCAAAAGAGGATGTTTGGATTTGTAACCTTTGTTTATCCTGAAACGGTGAAGCTTATACTGGCCAAGGGCAACCCTCATTTCGTTTGTGATTCCCGAGTTCTTGTGAAGCCTTACAAGGAGAAGGGCAAGATTCCTGACAAGTTTAGGTAGAACTCTTTTTGCTTTATGTTTTAGCCCCCTTGTTTTTTATACAATGTGAAGACGCAATTGATTATATTTTGGTATTGTAGTTTTAGGAAGCAACAACAGCAGCTGCAGCAACTGGAAAGAGGGGAGTTCTCTACTTGCAATTCTCCTACTGGACTTGATCCTATAGACCCATTTGATAACCAGCTTGGTGAGTAAAAAATGTCTAAAAACCCCAGTTGTTTTTTGCTAAATTGTCCATCATACCCCTCACTTGTTGTAATAATAATCCCAAAATATGTTCAAATAAAGGGTATTTTGGTCATTTACCATTTTATAAACTTTAAAACTAGTTAGGTAAATGCAATTTTGCTTATGAAGGACTTTTTATGCAAAGTGGGTTTGTTTGGAGATGACTAAGTCTGATGTAACACACGTGGATCTCGTGCTCAGGGTCTAGAATGATGTACAATAACACCCAAGAGATGTTATGGAGGAAGAAATTGGAGGAAGAGAGTGATTTGCAACAAGCCCTCGAGCTCCAAAGCAAGAGAATTATGGGCCTTCAACTTGACTTGAAGAGAAGCCACCACCGAGCACTCTCTGCCGGGGCAGCTCCATTTCCATTTCCCACTTACAAGCCGAATTACACTCAGCCCCAAACCGGCTTTGATCGTGCAAGCCCAGATGGAGCTCAAGGTTTACTTGCTCTCTTGGAGTCTTGGGTTTTCTATGATCATTTTAGTTTTCCAGGAAAATTATACTTTATTAAGGATCTTAACTAAGGTGTGTTGTTTTTGTAGCAGAAAATGGATATTCTGTAGCCGCTGCTTCTGCTACTGACTTCCAGCTTCCTCAGCTGTATGTTAATGGAAATGATGGAGAAAAAGAAGGGTCTGGTAAGGAGAATTACAATGGAAAGGACAGTCCTCTCAGTGATGAAGACAGCATCTTACCAGAAAGGTGAACACTTTTTTTTTTGGGTATATTTTTTATTTTATTTTTGTTTAAATCAGTGAAAGAGCAAAAAGAAAATCGAACATATTCATTTATGACCTTTGGTTGGGGACGATTGCAATAAATAACACAAACTACTATTAGCAACAAGTAATGCAAAACTACAAGCTGTATTTTTCTTCAAAAAATAATGCCTGCTATAGTGCTATTGATGTTGTGTTATTTATGACACATGCATAAATCATTTTCAATAATTTTGTCAATTGTCTATGACTTGTCTACCAGAAATTTGACATGGATGGTCCCTATAAGTTATAGCATCCCAGTCCATCATACCACACCACATGTTTTAAAAAAAAATATGATGAAAATTTTCCTACACTATCATGTTATAAATAATACTCCGTACAATGTTAATAATTTGCATCATCTACTAAACTTTTGGCTTTCATGTTTTTCTTTGTTTCCTTTGTGGGATAACTACTATTCTGATTTGTGTATGTGGTTTTGAACAATTCACAGCTTGGAACACAACCTTCCTGATAGTCCCTTTGCGTCTCCCACCAAAGCCGTTGTAGAACGACGCCTCACCGCCTTCACCAATGCCAAGCATGGCATCCCTGTCCCCGGCATGTCATCAGCAAGTTTCGACCTTTCTCCCATGAATTCGTGTTGCTTCCAAATGCCCAGGTGTGTTCAACTAACAGGAAGAGTGTGTACAACCCTCAAAATCATATCCAGATTTGACCCTATTTTTCTAACTATGAATTCGACGTTTATCTCAGGTTTCCCACTGGGCCTGGTGCAATTGGAATGTAGACATGGTGGCCGGCCACGTTCATTGGCCGGCTTACTTAGCAGCTACATAATTGCTGCAAATCAGGTAACATCATTTGTGCCTTGCAGTCTCAATCTATATTTATTTTTTGTTTCAAATTGTTGTTGGTTGAACCTGAGTTTTTTGTTGTTGTTTTTGTTTCTAAATTGCAGGTTAATTGCAAAAAGTCATCACCAAAGCTAGTTACTTTCAGTATCACACAAGATAATGCATACATAAAAAAGTTAGGTCAAAAGGAAGTAGTAGGAAGAAAAGGGAGAGGGGAAAAGTTGGCCTCTTCTTTGTTGTACTATACATGAATCCTTCACCACTGATTCTGTAGTTGAGGTTGACCACAGCTAATTAAACACAACGGTAAAAAGAAAATGGAAGGGATGTAAAATGTCTAGAAGTAAGCCCTAGTAATGTTAGGAGGGTGTATAAAAGAAGCAGCCCTTTTGTACAGAAGAAAGCAACAAGAGAAAGCTGGAAGTTGAAGACAGAAGAGAAGCAACACATATGAGGAGTATTTTCTCATCAGTTCTCAGGTGGAGCTCTCAATTCAGCTAAGTAGAGAAGACAAAAAATATGGTTTTTTAATTTATAAAGCTAATGTTTTAAGTAGTTTTTGATGTTGTAGTGTAATTTATATAGAGGAGGAATGGAAGATGTCATCATGAACTTTGGATTTGGAACCTTTTGAAATTTTAATAGAAGAATCTGGTTGGACCAAGAAGAAATTAGTGGAAGACAAGAATGGTATCTGTATAGGAAGAAAGACAAGGAGATTTCATGTTTACTCAGGAGTCCAGACTATTTATGACTCTCTGCGTAAGAAGAGCATGCATTCTGTTAAATAAAATCATCAATAAAAATAGTCACATAAACCCAATGAAGTTTTTATTTTCAATCAATAGCGGTGAAAAGACATCAAAGCATACCAATCTAATTATGATTTCTAGTTTTAACTTCTTCTACTAAAATCCTTTAAAAATAAAACTTGTTCTACTATATTGAATGTTTTAACATTTTTTGTCTTGCCTTCGGCTTGCCTCGGTATCTATTTTCGTACCAGTTACTTCATGGCTTCATGCCTCCCCTCCCAATACCAATTTCTACAGGAGAATATCACATAAGGATATCCTTCATTGCCATTTGCAAGTATGCATTTTTTTTGTTGCAACTTCATTTGGGTTCGAAATTTTTTTTAGTGTTCATGAAGTATTGAACTTGTGCCATGTATCCTACAAACATCCACAATTAAAAACTCTTGTTGAGTCACATCTAGACGGGTTTAACTGGAATACATTTTTTTTTGTTTTAACTTCACTTGATAATGAATCAGCTAGATGGGGTTCCTAACTTTTACCAGTAGCGCCCAATAACATGTTGAGAAATCTCAACTCCCAAGGCACCCATCCGCAAAACATACAATGAAGTAATCAAATACTTCTACAAGGCAGTGAGCAATCAGATCAACATCAACTTAGGACACAAATAAAGCAAAAAACAATAATAGTACATTCACACCCACTAAGCTCAGAGCTCTACATTCTCCTCTTGCCTCAGAGATGCCATAAACATGCCTCAGAGTGTCTCATAAAACTCTCACACAACACTTGTTTACAACTAATAAGCTCCTGATAAACTGCCAAAGAACAGCAAAGCTAAAACTTATCTTCATTGGGAAGTAAACACCAACTTGTCAAATCCAAATCTTCTTCAGTCTCTATCAGCATCTTCTAGTTCCTCGTCCTCAGGAACACCTCGGAGATACAGTACGTTGTTGCACCTGCAATGCCCAGATCAACGAGCAGGGATCAAAATAGAGTATAATATAAGTACCGTCACAAGAAACAACCAGAGATATATCTCACATAAGATGCTCCAAAAAGTTCAAAAGGGGGCTTTTAAGAGTCATTATGAATTCCTCGACATTTCACAACTGTATAAGGAAAAGAAAGTTTATACTTTGTAGGGTAAAACGCGTGATATACAAAATCTGTTGCGAACACCATACGTATTGCGAACGTTACTTATTAGAAAAAATAAGACAAGAAATTACATGACATTATGGGGCAAACCAGATTTCACAACATCTTCATCTGATGCAACCTTGAAATTAAAAGTACATTAAAAAAGAATGAAAATTCCATTGCAAATACCTGATCAGAATCTCTCCCAGATCTCCAGTATGCTCACCCTCAATGTACTCCTCTGTGTTAGCCAACTGCAGATTCATGTACGAGTCAACAGAAACGAGAAAACCTGGTGAAAGCCCACAGAAAAATTTGTTACGGAATGTACCATATATAAATATCCAGAATTAGAAGGCAGCGGAAATTTTTTACTCATCAGGAAATTACCTTTATACTCCATTCCCCACTTCAATTTAACAATTACACGCTTCCCAGTAAGATTGTTGAGAAAAGGTTTTGGGTTAACTGGTACGGTCTGCAATAAGAGACCAGAACATCAAAAAGGGCAAACAAAATAGACTTTGTGTAGACTTACATTTCAGTAGTCAGTAGATAATAAAAATACATCAATTAATTCATGAATTAAGCAACTTAATAGACCCAGGTAACATTGCCTTTCCATGTCTTCTCTTAACAGTTAACACAGAAATATACCTTGAGAATAATGCATCCAACAGTTACAGACTAAGAGTCTAGCTGGTACCGAAGTTAGAATTGCTTATGTAATTTACTAATTTTAGAAAAAAAAATAACTGGACAGCTTTCAAAAAGCATCGCCATATAAAGCATATGGGAGCTTTTGAGCTAGCCTATCATATTTATGGTAACTAATAACCAAACATTACAAAAGAAACTGCTGCTGCCTTAAGAAGAGCATAATACACATAGCAATGTCAAGTTAAAAAAGTTACAGATTATAGAAAGGCGATGTACTTTGTACATGAAAGTAATATATAATATATCCACTCATTGCACTCATTGATAAACAATAGAAAAAAATTACATCTGATTTATGCATGTATGAATAACTTGCAACCAACAAAAGTTTACAGAAAATTGATCTACTACCATATAATGGAGGTCAAAAGTCTAATGATCAAAGGGGTTTTAAAGACAGAAACAGTTTATGATAGACATGATATAGGAGGATATGCATGTATGAAGGGAATAGTTATGTAGTATGGTAAGACCTACATTCAGATCAACTATTGGAGCTGTATGAGATATTTCACCTTTCGTTCAATTGAAATTTCTTCAGCACGGCATCATGAAGAGAAGTTTAAAAAGGTACATTTGGCTCTGAACAAGCTATACTAGCCAATAGAGGGGATAAAAACAAATAAAGTACCAACTGGTCCAACCAGAAACCATACATAACTGCAGGAAGGGAAGAATATATAACTAGAAGAATTGGCTGAAATGGGTGGCCTTTAAAAGTTAGGCTATCAGCTAAAACTTGTACATAATGAATAAGAGGAAGTGATCGATCTTACAAGTAAACATAACCAGCTCGACACTAAGAATGAACAAAGAGCACAATGCAAGGTGTGGATAAGGCTGGGCAAGTGATAACTCATAATATGCAAAGGACAAGAAACCCATGGCTATAGGATCTGTACAATGCTTTTTCACTTGATACATTTCACCATTATTGTATCCCAAAACACTTCACTTCAATAGTTAGCTCACATGAACAGTACATACAAGAGCACATGGAGTAATGGACGCGTAGAATATCATGTTTCCTACTTCTAAGAGAATATTATCAGGTTTTTAATATATACTCTATACATACAATGATTCCTAATGGTCAAACAAAGCAAATTAGGATATGAATTAAGACAATCACTTGACTACTTTAGCAACTATAAGATTAAATTTTTAACATTCCAATACGAACAGTATCGTATGAGCCCCTACAAAATCAGAATTGTAGCTATTCTTGATACAAAACATCAATCATAGAGTAGCAAAAGATATCTTACCGCCATTAGTTGGATAAGTGAAAACCTGCTCCTAAGTTCCCAAGGACTTCACTTCCTCCTAAAAAAATAGAGAATTAGAACCACGAATTCCCTGGTTGACATGAAAACATTAGGAAAAAAAAATCAAATGAGAATGACAAGTTCAAACCGATCTACAACAACAACAACAACATTTACCCAGTGGAACTTCCCTTACAGGAAATCTGGGGGGTCAAGATGGGGGCACCCCTGGCTTAAAGCGACGGGGGAACGACCAATAGACCCGACAAGACCATAAAACACAAGAAAACCAAAGAAACACAAAAGAACAAGGCAACCACAAGGTAAAGAAGACAAAACAAAACAAAACCGAGGTGAAAATAAAACATAAAACCATGTGTACTAAACAAAAGCACCATTTCAAATCATGAAAACATAGAAATAAAAACAGAAATGCATACCAGTATCGAGTTTCACAACCTTAAAAATGTGCAAGTAACGATAATTATTAGGCGCCAAATTGTATTGTTGGGACTGATACATCCGACTTGATAGCATCAGCATTGAGAATTTCAATAGGCGGTCACTGCTTATGATAATTAGTTGCTGATTGATAAGCAATGGTTAATGCTACCATCTCAAAGCGAAATTGATTAAAACGCTGCAATCTATAATATCCAACAAAAAAATCTAATATCAATCACTCCTCAAAATGCACGCAGTCACGGCATTTCATTCGGGAAGCTAATCTGTCCAATTCTATGAAAACAGGGGTCAATTATAAGGGAGCTCACCTGATTCATATCAGAAAGGTGGTGTTTAGTGTAGTACATTAAATTGCCTAGCCCTTTAAGTTATTTAAGTGAATTGTCATACTGAACTTTATTAGATTTTTACCACCCTTGATGGAACAAAAGAAAATGACAGAAAAAAAGATTTTAGTGGTTTAATCTGTGTTTTAATGTGGTAGTAGGTTGTTACTGTTTCCAGAAGACATACTTACAACGATTAGTTGTAAAAAATTGCTCCAAGGACAGCCTATTGGCTTCATTTTCGTGTAAATACAAATTTGAAAAGTTCTTTATGTAAAGAATACAGTATAAAGTATATATTATAAAAGAAAACCTTTGCCTACAGATTGTTATTTGGTACGAACAATTTTGGTAATGGTCTTTCTTAAATAAGGTTGACCTAGAATTTGCTCTTGCTTACAGAAGTACTGTGGGTAAGAATTAAATATGATTTCTCATTTAACCTATGTCATGAATGTTAGGCGATCCTTCAAAGTAATTTAAGCTGTTTCTCAGTTTGCATTCTGAAAGAACAGTTCTTTAATGTCCAAGAGTTTCAAACGTAAAACAGTAAAAAAAACAGTAAACAAGCAATAATAGACAGAAACAAGAAATGAACAAACAATAGGAAGGGGAAACGGATTGTTTTCTTATAATAGAAAAAGAAGTCATAGATAAGGAAAAACTTTGACCCAACTCAGAGGATTTACAACTCTGGACATGGCAAACTTTCTTTGTACAGTCGCATAAGCTAGAAACCAAAAAAAACTAAACATACCCTCATTTTTTTACAACATTAAGAGATTTGATCACTGCCTCTGCAGAATATTCATACAACAGTTTGATAGAGATACATATCACACAAACCGATCTAATTTGGATAAATCAAATGAGAGTGACAAGTTCAAACCGATCTAATTTGGATCCTTTAAGAATTAGAAACAAGACGAACGAGAGAAAAAACTAACCTTTGTAGACTTTGACGAGGCAGAGAAGAAGAATGCCCTTGGCGAAGAACCTCCTGATTCTCTCTCTGGTTCCTAGGGTTTATCAGATGAATGAAGTTTGGGCCTGTTTAAAGACGGGTCCGTGACCGGCCCGGCTCATTCGTTGGATGTTTTTTCGGAAATTTCGCCTGGTGCCCTTCTAATTAAGCCAATTTCGTGTGGTGCCCTATACTTTTCTGAATTTCGTGGGGTAACCCCAAGCTTTTTAAACTTTTCACAATATAACCAATCGTTTAAATTCACTAAAAATCGTTAAATGGGTAAAAGAGCATTTATGTACGCGTCCTCTCTTATTATCTTTTCCAGAAGATGAAAGCTCGCTCTTCTCCTCTTCAATGAAGGTTGAGAGACCAGAGAGAAAGAGAACGCCGCCCCCAAATTAAGAACCCTAGCCACTCGCTTAGCTCTATTCTTCGAAATCTATCCCTGCTTTTGCTCATCCGATCTCAATTAAAGACCCCATGGCAAGAAAACGCACACATCCTCTACAGAAAATGGTTGATGTGGAAGAAATCCTACAAAGCACAGATTTGAAAGGGAAGAGTGATGAAAATCGAGCACATCGAAAACGATGGTGTACCTGCGCTAGTTCGATGCCTTGGAGGCCTCCGGATGACGCTGTGAGGAAGAAACGTCGTTTACTCCCTCCAACGGTTTGGAGAAAGAAGTACGGGAACGAATTGATCGGAGGAAATGACCCGGAAAATTGGGCGCCTCAGATCTTTGAAGAGCAGCGAGTTGGTGAGAGGGTCACTATGCAAGATATGGCGGCTCCTCTTATTCCTTCTCTGAATACAATCAATCTCTCTTTTTCTCTCTATATACCCACCCTTTGCTACTGTCAAATTCACACTCATCCTCCTCATCTTTCTCTGGAGAACTTTTCTCTAATTCCTTGTTTCTGGTTGTATTTCATGACGGATTTTGTGAGAACTTTCAAGAAGGAGCTACGATCCAAAGATGCATCCAGGTCTAACCCCCCATCAAAGGCTGAGGAAGCCGATGGGTGGATTGGAGCTTTTAACTCGTCCGACTCGGCTGAGAAAGCCATGGACGAGTTCGATAGTGAGAATGATAAAGACTGGAATGATGTTGGAATTTTTGTTGAAACCGATGAAGATGCGAATGATGACGGAGTTTCTGGGGAAATTGACGTTGCTTATACCGAGTATGTGGAAAAATTATAGTATAAGGTTATGTCGAATTTGAATCTATCTAGATGACTAGATTGTGGTTTGGGTTTTATGACAACAGTTTGCAGATCATTTCCATCGTCCATTGTAATGTTTTTTTAGTAACCAGTTTATTGCTGTGTAAGCCTTTGGTGGAAAGTCGGCTGTATGTGTATGTGGGTGGAATTGTAAATGTATGGTACTTTGATCGTTTATATTATCTTCTGAAATCATTGTGGGAAATGGTACTAGAGATTTGCAGGAATTTGTTAAGCAATTTTATCTGTTTGTCCGACTGAATAGTAATCCGAATGAGGTGTGGAATCTGAACACAATTAAAATGCAAGATAATGATATGGCCTCTCAAATTGAAGTAACGTGGGCTTATAATTTCATAGTATTGCTTAATGGGTCTGTTAGATCCGAATGTGTTAGATCAGGATTAAAAGACCACATAGAAAATGAGTTATATTTAATCACTTGTATAACATGAAAATAGCTACTTGGAATATACGGGGTATGGGTCGGAAAAATTTCTGGACTCACTTAGAAACATTTTGTAAAATTAACCAAATAAATGCCATGGCGTTTATGGAGACAAAGACAGAGAATACCCCGGCAGAGACAAGTTGGAAAAAAGCTGGTTTCGATCATTTTGTAATGTCACCAGCGCACGGGAGATCAGGGGGCATTTGTGTCGTTTGGAAAGAATTTCAACTATGTAATATAACGTTTGAGATTAGACACCAACATGACCGGTTCTTTGCCTTTTACTTTTGTGATCAATTACAAAATTATGAGTTCATGATTATTTTCGTCTACGCGCCCCCAAGAGAGAATGAAAAACATATTTTCTGGGAGGAACTCTATTCCTACATAAGAAGATTGGATATACCCTTTATTATCATGGGTGATTTTAATGACATTTTGCTTAGCACCGACAAATTGGGAGATCAAGAACCAACTAGACAAAGATTTCATAGACTGCAAAGTTTTATTAATGATTTTGATCTTATCGATGTCCGTTCATGTGGAAATGAGTTTACCTGGAGAAAACGAAAAGTGGATATTGACAACACTTGCGAAAAATTGGACAGAGTTCTTGTATATCAACAAATTGTACAATATTACCCAGAGTTAAACACGCACAACCATGATTTTTCTTTTTCAGACCACTGTCCAATTTCTCTCAACTTCTCACAGAAAATACAATACAAAGGACGACCGTTTAAATTTGAAAAGATGTGGATGAAAAGAAAGGATTTTAAGAATGTTGTTAAACAGACCTGGAGAGTTCAGGAGCCTGGGTCCTTTATGTTTAACCTCACCAGGAAAACGCGTCTACTGAAAATTAAAGCCAAAGTCTGGAACCAATATAATTTTGGAAACATTTTTCGTCAGCTACAGGAGGTTGAAACGCAACTAATTGATATGCAGCGCCAAACTCAACATACTAGAACACATGTAGAGATTCGACGTCAGTGTCAGCTAATAAAAAAGAAAGAACAACTAATAAATTTCCATTAAATGTACTGGGCCCAAAGAGCAAAGGTTAGACATATCAAGAATGCAGATACCACCTCCGCTTTTTTCCACATAAGCGCTACTGGAAGGCGAAATGTCAAACGTCTAAACTCAATTCACTCTAATGATGGAACATTTATCCTGGGAGAAGAAAATGTCAGAAAAGAAATAAGAATTGAGTTTCAACGACGATTCCGCAGAGAACCTATAAACACCAGCTTACTAGAACAACAATTATCGTTAATTCAGCATGAAATAACGACACAAGATAATGAAAATTTAACAAGACAAGTGACCAATTCCGAAATTAGGACGGTTGTATTCAGTATCGGTAAGAACAAATCCCCGGGATCTGATGGCATGATTGCGGAATTTTATCAAAATTACTGGAAAATAGTAGGCCCTTCGCTTATAAAAGCAATAAAGGCATTTTTTGTGTCTGGTGTACTGCTTAAAGAAATAAATCATACTTTCATTACTCTAATTCCAAAATGTGACAATCCGTCTACAATAAATCATTATAGACCAATACGCCTATGTTCAACAATCTATAAGATAATTGCTAAAATAATTGCAGAACGATTAAAATTAGTTCTACCAAAACTTATACATCCCCTTCAAGGAGCGTTCGTTGTGAATCGTGCAATCCAGGACAATGTTCTTATAGCACATGAAGTCTTCCATTCTTTCCGACAAAGAAAAGAAAAAACGAGATGGGCTGCAATTAAACTGGATATGGAAAAGGCTTATGACAGAGTAGATTGGAACTTTTTATTCTGAATTATAGAAAAATTCGGTTTCAGTCCTACCTTCATAAAATGGATTCAGGAATGTGTAAAAACCGCCTCCTTTTCAGTACTTGTCAATAATAATCCGACTGACGTTTTCACACCAGAAAAAGGACTACGAAAAGGTGACCCTTTATCACCACTACTATTATTTATCCTAGGGGCAGAAATCCTTGCGCGAAGATTGCAAAAAGAGTGTACGGATACAACCCATACAGTTGGATTCCCAGTAACCAGGGGCGGGGTAAAGATCCCCTTTCTATCGTTTGCTGACGACATCCTAATCTTTGCCCCTGTTACGGTAACAGCTTTTAGAAAGATACGATCAATCCTTGAGGAATATTCCGCTATTTCAGGCCAAAAGGTAAGTTTCCATAAATCTGCTTTCCAGACAACTAAAAGAGTTCTTGCAACTGTTAGAAGAATGCTTCAACAAGAGATAAATATTCCAAATTGTAGTGCACTTGATAAATACCTAAGATGTCCAATTATTAACTCCAGAGTTTCGCGTACCACATTTGAGTCTCTTTTAAATAAGACTGATGGCCAACTAGCTCTCTGGAAAGCAAACTCCTTATCCCAAATTGGTAGAAGCACCCTTATTAAGACAACTCTAGCTACAAAACCTTACTACACTATGCAAAATTTTATGCTTCCAGAAAACATGCTGAATGAACTTGATTCTATAAATCGAAAATTTTTCTGGAATAAGTCCGGAGATTAGTGCCCATGGTGGGATGGGATAGGATTTGCAAATCAAAAAAGAAAGGAGGCTTGGGTTTACGTAAAGCAAGTCACATGAACAAAGCGCTACAAATGAGATTCCTATGGAAACTTTTAGCAGAACCGGCAAATGTATGGGTCCGTATTGTAAAAGAAAAACACCTTAAAGACAAAGACCTATTAGAGTATGTCTGCACTAGAAATGTGTCATGGAAATGGAAGAAACTTATGAACCTAAAGGAGGAATTTAAAAAGGGATTATTATGGCAAGTTGGTGATGGAAAGTCCATCCGATTTTGGAAAGACCCTTGGGTAAGCACGCGACCACTAAAAGTAGAATGCCCCACAGCTGCTGGTAGCGAAAGTGATATTTTAGTAACAGATTTTATAGATAATAACCGACAATGGAACGAAAATGAACTGAGAAAATTCTTACCCAACATTTGGGTTGAACGGATTATGGCAATAACAATTCCTAAGAACCAAATCCAAGATAGACTATATTGGCATCCAAGTAAGAACGGATGGTTTTCTACTCAGTCAGCTTTCACCTTAGTGTCAAATGAATTGAATATGAATGATTGGGAATTTGATTGGATTTGGAAGCTTGATTTAATGCCAAAAATAAAAATGTTCTTATGGAAAATCTGCATTAATGGGCTTCCCACTAAAGACCTCCTTATACAACGACATGTAGTTGTCACCTCAGAATGTCCTCTATGCAATCACCAGGACGAGACAAATGAACATCTTCTGCTTAGTTGTCCCTTCACACTACAAAAGCTCCAATGCATTGATCCTAATTTTATGGACATTTTAACGGAAGCATTACGCAACCATACTACTATGCCTCAAATCATCCAAAATTTGAAGACTACGTTACCACAACAAATTTTATGCCACTTGTTTACTGCCTGGTGGGGAATTTGGTTTTGGAGAAATCAAGTTGTCTTTAATCGTGATATTAATGGACCATGTACGAATGTAGAAGAATTCATTCGAAACCGGATTCTATGGTGGAGTAAAACTAAAAATGTTAATGAAGAGGTAAATGGTTCACAAAAAGAACCACGACCAAGACAAAGTAAAACTAAACGAAAGTGGGAGAAACCGCAAAATGGGTTTGTCAAGATAAACTTTGATGGGTCTAAAAGAGATAATGGAAAATCAATTGCTGCTTATATTATAAGAGATCAATTTGGGAATGTTATAAGCATGAATGGAAAGAAAAATGATCACTGGAATGTTGAACAAGCAAAAGCCATGGGACTTTTTGAGGCTGTTCAAGACGCTCATATGAGGAAACTACCGAACTTAGAAATTGAAGGTGACAGTCTGTTAGTGATCAATGCGCTCAAGGGGAGTCGGTCGAGCCCTTGGAAAATTGACATGATAGTTGTAGACATTCTGGTTACTTTGCAATCTTTCGAGGTGGTCATTACCAAACATGTACCTCGAGATTGTAATTCTGTGGCAGATTTGATTGCAAACCTACACCATAATTGTAGCATCAATCAGATTTTCAACCATGGAGGGGTCTTGACCCTCGTCCGAAAGGATGCCCTAGGCTGACCTCGTCTGCCTAATTTTTACCTATTCAAAAAAAAAATGAAGGTTAATGGCGGCTAGGACGGGCTTGCGCAGTGGAAAAATACAGTAATTACGGTAGAGGGATAGACGGTAAGGCGACCAAGGATAACTTAGCGCAGTGGTATAGGGCGACTTCGTGAGAACTAGTAGAGGGAGGATGACTTGGTGGTGGTTCGACGGTGGCCTAAAAGACGACGAACGTTGTGCAATAGATCCTTTTGAGGTATAGTTTTATGCATCAAATCCCCAATTTCAATAATTTTAGGTTTTCAAATTTTAGGATTTGAAGGTTAAATTTCTAAAATTTTAGGGCTTGACATTTCTTATGAGGGTACCAGAAAAAAAGATTAACTCAACTTTTGGTTTATTTGTAATTGCATCCTAATCAGATTCTAAATCTGAAATTCGGTGGTTAAATCTGGTTGAACCACTTGATTAGTAATTAGATCAACAAAACTGATAAACTTAAAATCCATTTGATGCTTGTATTAGTCACACCATTATCAATCATCAATATATATCTTCTAAACCTGAAGCACTTTTGGGCAGATTCGTCATTAAGAATTTATATTACACCCAAACTATTTTTAATAATGATTTTTTAAATTAATTATATATTATGTAATTCAATCACCTTATGGAATTTCCAATTTTATCCACTTACTTTATTTAATAATTTTGGAAATCAATTTTATATGTTATAATCATACTGTAGCTACGAAAGGAAATATCTTACATATAGATGAATTTAACGTTTTTAATTAATTAACATATATTTATGATCATGTACGTTTTTACTTATAAATATGGGATAAAATCAATAGATTTATTAATTTATTATATTATAGTAAAATACAATTTCTATCCATGTATGCTTTTATTATCATGTACGTTGTTTAACATTTATTTCTATCCATATATATGACACATAAAAATACTAATTTAATATATTATAGTAAAATAGATAAGTTAATCTATTTAGTCACTATATTTTTAGTTACAAATTTTTTTATATTAATATTCTATTAGTAACTATGACAACTTTCTTAATTAATATGGGCTATGTTTTTAATTGAAGATTTTATATTAAATTTTAGATTGCTTTATAATAATTTTCTATTAGTATGATGATTTTTTATATTATGGATCGTCCAATAATAAATAAAAATTATTGATCCCTTAATCTTAAATCGGTTAATCACTATTCATATGTATGACACATAAAAAACACTAATTTAATCCATTAGATTAAAATAGATAAAAAAGTTTATCCATAAATATGATGAATATAAAATCATTTTTTATTTAACTTTTCTATCCGGAAGTATATTTTTAATTACAGATTTTTAATATTAAGTTTTAATTCATAAGTATGACAAATATAAAATAGTAATGTAATATCCCAACTACCTTTTATAATTAGATATCCCATAATATATTAATTTTAATATCTCTAAATGAAATAGATAACTTTTATATCCACGAGGATCAAATATGGACCATATTTTAAATTACAGATTTTCATTAATAAAATTTTAGATTCATATATATTAACTTTTTATTCAAAAGTATAATAACCTTTTTAATTATTATGAACCATATTTTTAATCACATATTTTTATACTAAAATTTAAATTTTTTAATATTAATTTTCTATACATGATAATTTTCATACAAAATTATGTTGAGTTTTTGTATTAATAATTTATTATTCTATATATAAATATGATAGTCAACGTTGTATTGTTCTCAAATTTAAAATTAAATATATCTCAATCACCATATAATTAGTTACGAGTTCTTTTTATATTTATTTTCCATCCATAAATATGTCAACGTTTCAATTAATATGAACCATATTTTTAATTACATATTTTTATATTAATTTTCAGATTTTTAATATTATTTTCTTATTTAAAAGTATGACAACTTTTCAAAATTTCTATATATAAGTATGTTGATTTTTTAGATTACGGATCCGTAAATAAATAAATAAAAATTAATGATCCCTTAATGTTAAATTAATTAACCAGATTGGTTCGTTCAAGTTTTGGTTCGGTCATTCCGGGTTATCGAGTATAGATTCATGTTATTAATTTACGCGTTGATTAGATCAATTATTTGTGGTTTTCTTTCGGGTTAAAATTTACGGGTTGATTAGATCATTAAATTTTTACGATTATGAAAATGATATTACAAGCCAAAACCTCAGGGGTACCAAGAGGAATAAGTTTTTTTTTTGTTGGACACAAAAAGAAAAAGGCAAAAACTTAGGGGCACCAAAAAGAATTTCCCTTAAATTAACAACCGTAACCGAACCGTGAATTTCGGTTAACCGTAGATCGGTTAACCAATTTTTCGGTTCGATTTTCTCGGTTAACCGATAACTATTTATGTAATTTTACCTTAAATAATAAAAACTAAAATAATAAAATTTGAATAAAAAAGTGATTAAGCTTGATTTTTATTATAAATATGCACTTATACCATATTGTTTCAATTTTTGTAAACAAATATCGAGAGTATATATTATAATGAGTGAAATAAAACATTGTGTGTATTATTTTTTATCCCATCGAATTTAATAAGTGAGTCAAATATCAATGAGAACTGGAAAAAAAAAGTATGTAAATTGTAAAATTAGAGATGGAAAGACTCAAACTAGAACAACATCTTGAAGATCATAGAGTTTAACCACTAAATAATGCAAAGATAAATAATATTTGAAAAAATATTAATATATTTCGATTAACCATTATATGTGAAGTCATGAACCGAAACCGAACCGATAAGTCGAAAATATTTTCGACGGTTAACCAAACTGAAATTTCATTAAAAATTGGTTTGGTTAACCTAAAAAAACCGGGTTTTCGGTTTTTCAGTTTTTCGGTTCGGTTTTTTATGGACACCCCTAGCGTCGGGGGTCCTTTGCAACAAAAAGGCTATTGTAAGGGTTTCTTGACAAATAAATAAATTTATAAATCAAGACCCCGATGTGTATAGCAGAGTCAGGTTCATCCACGGGGGAGAGTCAGTATCAAGTTTTGCTTAACTTACGGCGCAAGTGATAACAAAAGTTTGGGTTTTTATTAATAAGAGAGAAAAATCATGCTTTTATATCACCTCAACAACAATTATGCATGCCAACACCAATGAAACACAAAAATCATTCTTTTATCCCATAAAGTCGTCAATCTGGCAAGTAAATCAACCAACTTTCGTTAAATCAATAAACTTGGCTATCTATCTCTTTTGCTTCAACTAGGATTGATCAACTTTCGTTTCAAAATCCTAATTGACTATTCTTATTCATAGTTTGTCTCTTTCGATTCAAACTATAAACGAGAAGTTATCTTTCGATTAGGATTTAAGCACAAGAGAAGAGATTATGGATAAAAACAATCAAATCACGATGAAAGGCATGCACACACAACCATTGTTGGGTTAACCTCAACCTTAGAAAGAAGAAAACTACTCGCACTTCATCATGATTGAAAAACAACTAATTGAATTAAAATTAAACTTACAATTGAATCCAAAACAATCGTCTTCCAAAATCTCCAACTCGTTTCTCTCTAAAGTGTCAAACTTGAATGCTAAAAACGTGGTACCTTACAAAGCTAAGACAAGGGTTTTTATACTAAAACTAAAGCTACTCCTAAGGAAATAAATCTATCAAGATAAATCTCCTAAGGAAACTATCTAAACATGATAAAATATCATTAAATGCGCCGATTCAGCGTAACTCGTACCGCCACAGAGAGCCTCGGTACTGACCCCCGTCAGGGTCGGTAGGGTTTTTCTTGAATTTCCTCGATTTCTTCTTTTATGACTATCTCGGTATCGACTCTAGGCACCTAGGTACCGACCCCACTGCCTCGGTAATAGTCTTGTAACTGAGAGCTTACTTCGTTAGGGGGTCGTTAGTCGTTACACTTCGCTTTTGCCTCGATTCTTCACCTCTTAGCTTGGTAACAAGTCTCTGAACTTCATAGTTGGTTCGATCTTGGTTCTTTTCCTTCATTCCTAGCATCATTTCGTCTCCACTCCTCTTGCATTTTTTCTCAGGCTTTCTCCTCTCCTTAAAACGTTCCAAAACAACTTCAAAACCTGCAAAAACACCATCAAAGCTTATGTAGACTTCATATCTTAAGCAAATACGAAAATCTACACAAATGACTCAAAATAAAACATAAAACTAAAGAAAACAATTCAAACACACCCTAAAAACAAGACTAAAAAGGCGAACATCAAAGGTACCGCTCAAGCTTAAGGGAAAGTTCTACATGATAGTCATTAGACATGCTGTCCTTTTTGGAGCAGAGTGTTGGCCCACCACGAAGGCACAGGAACAGAGGTTGATGGTAGCTAAGATGAGGATGCTGAGATGGATGAGCGGACACATGCTTCTAGACAAGATCAGAAATGAAGCTATCAGAAGCAGGGTGGGGGTGGCCAACATAGGGGACAAAATGAGAGAATCGAGACTACGCTGGTTTGGTCATATACAAAGACGAGGTCTGGGTGAGCCAATTCAGAGGTGTGAGAACTTGGCCATGTTAGACTTTCGTAGAAGGAGTGGTCGGCCGAAGAAGTGTTGGAAGGATAGTATAAGACATGATACCGACCAGTTAGAGATTTCATCAGATTTGACAACATGTAGGGACAGGTGGAGGGAGGCGATCCTAGTGAGAGACAGTAGCTAGCTGCCGGGACCGACGATTTTCACTTGGGGTTTTGGCAGATTTGGTTTCTTGCTCTGTTTGCTCTTGTGTTTTCTCTTTGTTTTGCCTCGTGTCCCGCTTTCGTTTTGTTTTGCTTTCGCTTCTTGTTTGTTGCCTCTTTGCTTGCTACAATTGTCGTGGGTTTTCGGTCTCTGTAGATCTCTCGGTCGCATCTATTCAACTTTAAGCTAGGAGTGTCCCATCTTGACTCCCAGATACTCCCTTGAGGGACAGTAAACTGGGTCAATGTTGTTGTAGTTTTAATCTCCATTACATATATTGCAATAATAATATTATAGAATAAATATTAATTTATTCAATTTTTTTTCTTGGTCTTTGACTCGCCCGGTTTGATTGGTTAGCACCCTTTACATCCGGACGGACCGGAGCGGGTACTGGCCCATTTTGGGGGAAGTTTATTAGATTTTTTAAGTATATGTGATTTACATAAATAGGAATTTTCAATTTTAACTCATGGATCCGTGATGTTCCTAACTTATTTTTGTCCATTGACAATAGAAGAACCGAGAGCAGAAGAGGAAACAGAGAGATGTCGCTGGTAGACTACGCATCCTCCGACGATGAAGACACTAAAATCGAGCATGAAAACGGCCAACCCTCAAACGACGTCGTACAGCCTTTTCCTCCACCTCCCCAGCCTTCCACAGCCTCCGTTGCTCTGAACGAGTAGCTTCTCAACTTCCGTTTTTATTCTTCCAATTTACAGGATGATTGCACCATGTTTTTAGGGTTTGCTTAATTTCTTCGTACTTGTCGCCTGGTTTTTAGGGTTCCTTCTTTGAGTTTTGTTTGCGTAGTTTGGATGTAAAATTCTTCTTGTTAGAGTCAGATTGAGTACATTGTAAATTTGTCATTCCACAGAATTATGACGCCGTTTTAAATTTTTGGCTTGACAACAAATTCATTTTTGTGAAATTTATTGGAATTTGTAAAGCTCTAGTAACAGAGAACGGCTTGGCTTTGAATGATTTTGGCATTAGAATCTTGCTTATCTTGGTAGGGTTGCGAATGTTGAAGCATGTGCCTCCTCAAACTGACTGTATTTTAGTAGCAAACATTGCTTAGAAATGCTAGGGGAAACCAATAAGAAAATTTATGATAGCTTTCTAAGGTTTTGATGTTGGTTTTTGAGGACAATTTTCTTGCCAAAATGCAGAAGCTGCAATGTTTCATGCTGTCTTGACTCTTGGCTATTAGAAACAAGAGACTTAGGGGGATTGAAGAAAAGGAGAATTTTGTAATTTGAATTTGTTAAGCAATGACTATCATTATCATATTGCTATGGATTGTATTGGAAACTTGAGAACTATTGTAGGGGTACCTCTGATTTTGAAAGGCTTATCTGATTTTTGGTTTAGGAAATGAAACAAAAGGATCTGCCCAAACCTTTTGTTAACCATATTACTTAGGCTCTTTTGGACCATGATTAATCATCAAGTAATACTATAGAACAAACCAGATTGATTTCTAGTGGGCTCTACAACCATTTATAGACTCTTGAGTTAAGAGTTTCATCTAGACATGCTTTGAAATGCCATTCTAACTAGTTTAGTGTAAAAGAAACTTTTCACTGGTCCTGGACCTCCTGGTTATTACAAAATAGCTACTTGATAGGTTGTATTTAAAGGGATATTTTCAAAGATTAAGAAATAATGGAGTAGGGATCTTCACTTGAATGTTTGCTTATCCTTCTTTTGGAATATCCATGAGTTGACTCCTAATTGACAAGTCATAATTCCACTAGTGATACCCTACAGTTTAAATTCTGAGACATTTATGGCTAGTATCATGAAGAATTCTGTATTCTCTGTTTTGTGGAATAATTAAACCATTCATAGTAAACTTTATACCATTCTAAGAGTTTTTTTTCCCAACGAGTAGGTCAGCAATGGCTAAAAAACCGACCAATGCCTCCTCGATATCTGCTCCTACAATCGAGAAGCTTCCTGATGCAGCACTTCTCTTGAATTCGCCTATATTACCTTATTCAACAAGTGGCAGCGCTGATCACTCATCTCGAGTTGCTGCTGCTGTAGCTGTAAACGCATCGCGCAAGAGGGAAGGAAATGGATCAACTACCTCTTCTGTACGTGGTAAAGTTCCGAGAGGGAGCAAACCTCACTCAAAGAATATTCCAGATACAAGTGCTGGTCAGCTAGTTCCTCCACAACTCCGTGGAAGGTGCACTACTATTATCTTCTCTTTCTTTGCTTCTTTGCATTAAAACTTCTATATGGACTTAGTGGCCATCTAACTGAAGTTTACATTTTATTTACTTGTATGGAATATATATTCTGTCTGTTTTTTGGGGATGGGGGTGGGGTGAGCAAGGTATGGGGGAAGAAATTATGCAACTTGACCAGTTTCATATTGTTCATAAGTGCTCTTCCAGAATGATCTTAGGATATTGCTGGAAAGATTTCTTCTGAACCCTTTTTTTAAGGATTGGGGACATAAAGTTGTCTCAGATTCAATATAAGCAGCTTAACATAATGAAGCAATCTTACATTCTGATGCCTCTTTGGCTGTAAGTGTGTTTGATAATACTAGCTCAGGTTGACTGATACATTTTAGTGATTTCATAGGAAAATAGAACTTGTAATTTTCCACCGTATTATCTTTCTCAACAGGTAATGCCTGAACATTTTAAGGTGCTTACGTTGCCATTATTCTCAGTGTTTCCCAATTGCCTTCACCGTCTTTCTTTTCGAGACCACAGATTATCTGTGGATAAATGATATGGAACCATGATGTAGATTGTATAGGGTTTCCAAGTTCTAAATAAAAGAAGAATTTTGCTTAGAAGATAATTTAGTAGGGAGTTTCTGTTGGAAGGGAACTATGCATATGTTGGTCTTATCACACACATTAAAGAAGACTATTGTCACGAGTCATGTGAACATTACTTGGTATCTTTCTCTATTTTTTTTGCAGGAGCAATGTTGTTACGGAAGACATTGGCAGGCTTTTTGTTAAAAAACAGGGGCAGAGTTAAAAGTCGAAGTGCTCAAAATGTGTTAACATCCTTCTATATAGGTGAAAAATTGTCCAACCAATGTTAGCTTTGTACTCTTCTGTATAGGGAATTTTCTTGATAGTGAAACCACTTGTAAAAAACTTGACGCCAGGCTGATAAGGGATCCCAGGCAAAGGTTCAGATTTTTGTTCATGCTGGTGTTAGCAATGCACAGCTTTGAAAAGGCACTGGGCTGCATATCAGTTGAGGTGATTGAAATTCTGAAAGTTGTAAGGTTTTCCAGTTTAGATATTGTGTTTTTGCTTTCGAAATTCGCTCAACTGTATGTGTACTTGTGTTGCTCTCAGAGTCTAATTAAATGATGTTAAAAAGCCTATGTGGATTTTAGGGTGTTGTAAGGAAGGGCATAGACATTTTCTCTCTTTCTCTCTTTCTGTTTTATCACATTAAGTCTCCGTTTGGTTGCAATTCATGGAAACGTAAACGGAATGGAAATGAATGTAGTCCATTTTAGTGTTATTGTACATTGATAAAAAAAACAAGGGGGCTTACTCACCTCAATCATTCCTCTACCAAGGGGTTTGCTCCACCTCAATCATTCCTCAACCAAGGGGGTGAGTAACAAAATGGTAGAATCACTCTCTTCTATCTCACTTTTACAATGAACAAGTTGTTGAATGATTTTTTTTTATATAAATGTATTATGAAACTAACAATGGTCTAGATTCATTTCGTTTCCGTGTCCGTTTCCGTTTCCGTTTCCGTTTCCATATGTCACGACAAAATGAAATTAATTTTTATCCGCACATTCACAATTACCTAATATGATGGTGATGAGGGTATGTAAAGGGAGACTAAGGAGCACCCCATGCAAGATCATTTGACAGCTTTTCAAGATTATTTGTTTTATCGATCATCATCCTTATAATTACCAAGACTGACTGGGTTATTTATGCTACTTGACAAGGAGCACAACTGATCTTCTCTACCACCGTCTATTATTTTATGAAAATCATCAAGAAATAAGTGATACACTGAGAACCAACAAGAATGACATGAAAATGATATTGCACAAGCTCTTCTTTTAAATTTAACTCTCCTTATGTTGAATTTCAGACTTTACCTACATTCATGCATGTTTTGGACCCGGATTCCGCTCCTTGTAGGGAGAGTAATTCCATAATTTCCATCCGTATTAAATAAATAAAAGCATTCCAGGCTTAGGCGTTTCCTTGTATTAAAACCAGGTGCATTAGAAATCAATCCAACATGAACCATCAGCAAAAGGTTATGACCCATTTCCATTTACAATACACAACAAAGAAAAGTCCATAACATCGTCACCCAATGCAAGATTAGTAAACTGGGATTTAATCTCCAAAATAGGGGTTTGTGTTCGAAAACTATCCAACTATAAACCATCTCCTCATATTAATAAAACCTTAAAAAGAAGCAAATTGAAAAGATGAATTCTGGAGAAACTTAAGGTAATTTGTGTGAGACTTATGATGGCGGTTCGATGGTGCTTGGTTGAAAAAGTCGTGAATGTGTAATCGATGGCCGAAGGATCCCTTGTTAGTCTAAATTTGAGGTGTCCACATCTATTTCCTAAGACCATGTCTTGTGTATTTGGTGTTCCACACATTATGCTCCTCGCACGTCTTTTTTGTTCCGATTTAGTACAGTTCTACACTCTTTGTGTTTGTTTGTTTGTGTGGAAGAAAAGAGCTTCCCTTAAACAATTTTGTAAACAACCCCTTAAAATAGAGGATTGTTTAAAAATTCAAATTAATGTAGTTTGGTTATGAATTTAAGTGTTTTAATAGTCAAATCCTACTAATTTAAGGGTGATAAACATAATGGTAAGTTTGAAATTGACTAATTTGAACCGGAAAGGGGCGTCAACTAGAAAAAACCAAAACTTCAAGGGTACCAAGAAAAATAAGTTTTTTTCTTGAGAAAAAAAAAAACAGGCAAAATCTTAGAAGCACCAAAAAAATTTCCCTAATTTTAATCCCCTTCTCCCCATATTTTTAAAATCCTTGTACATTTCCTGTAGCCTCTAGGCACTACCGCACTAGCCACACTGCACATAGCCCACAACCATTCTCCACTTTTAACTCTTGTTAAATTGTTTTCATTTTTTCGTTTTCTTACCATTTACCAATAGGAAATAAAAGAAATAGTTAGATTAATGTTAAATGTTTTATATACTAGCAATTAGGCCCGTGCGTTGCGCGACGATTATAAGACGGAGACCTCATTAGTGTAGAGATATGGAAATGGTATTTTCGTAAATTTATTTAAAGGGGTATGGTTTTTTTGGAAAAGGAATATGAAAATGGCATTTCCGTAAATTTATTTAAAGGAGCATGGTTTTTTTGGAAAAGGAATATGGAAATGGCATTTTCGTAAATTTATTTAAAGGGGCATGGTTTTTTTGGTATTAATTTACTTGACTTCACGCTATCCAATGTCTTAAAACGTTTTATTACGTATACGAGCTTTCTTCACAACTAAGAAACAAACTTATCCGAGCTTGCTTACAAGCGAAGTTACGTCGACAAGTTTTTCGAGACATGTCTAAATTACCCGTTCACATTCAAACATCACATAAGTCGATCACGCTTTTCCAAGAATATATATCCCGAGATTACTTAAGAGCTAAGCAAAACCTTTTGGTATTAATTTAATTGGCTTCACGCCATCCGGTGTCTTAGAACTTGTTTTATTACGTATACGAGCCTTTCTTCACAACTAAGAAACAAACTTATCCGAGCTTGTTTACGAGCGAAGTAACTTGGACACGTTTTTCGAGACATGGCAAAATTACCCGTTCACCTCCAAACATCACCTAAGTCGATCACGCTTTTCCAAGAATATATATACCGAGATTTCTTCACAGCTAAGAAACAAACGTATCTGATTGGACACGTTTTTCGAGACATGTCAAAATAACCCATTTACATTCAAATATCACCTAAGTCGATCACGCTTTTCCAAGAATATATATCCCGAGATTACTTAAGAGCTAAGCAAGACCGACACGAAGTTCGAGGTTCATTAAAATAATAAAAGTATTCTTGAGAAATAATGAATTAATAACAGCCGCACGATAGTGTTATATAGAAAACTGTAAAATGAACGGACGGGATTCAATAGTTAGCCGAGAAAGAAGAAGAGATCGGGACCGCACGACAGTCTGGCAAAATTTTTACGGAAAATTAACGGCCCAAATCTGTAGTTACGCATGCTTTTATGTTAGAATAGGTTTAACTATAAATATAACTAGAAAGATTATTTAGTTACATTTACTATTTCAAGATGGTATGATTTGAAAGGGATCATATTATATTTGCTTTATTTATTATATAAGTTTTTTAATGATATATTAAATAATAATTTTATATTTCTTAATTGAAATACATATTAAATACATGTAATTGGACTCTTGACATTATAAGAAAAGCCACATATAAGTTTCAAATTTAACAACTAATATAAAATTATAATAAGTATTATTAGAATTTTTTTTTATATTAAAAACGGATAATGTGTCTTGTTGTTATATTTAATATATGATCTTATAGATTTATAATGTGTACCGATATATGTACTCCTAAATAGTTGGGACGACTTTGTTCCCTCCTAAGATAGATTTATAGCATGTCACCCTCCACGACATAAGTCACAAACAAGTCTCCCGATCCATTGAGTTCGCCCCCCTTCTGAAAGATCCTGGGTCCGCCACTATTGTGTTTTGTTTGTGTGGAAGAAAAGAGCTTCCCACATCTAAAAATCGCACACCAATTGGTTTTAGGATAGAGCGCCAATTGGATAGGTTGGAACCCTATGCCAATTGGTTTTAGGATAGAGCGTCAATTGGTTAGGATGGAACCCTATGGGCTTATGTATTAGGCCCATAACACACATAAGCTTATGAAATTCTATCATAAAATCAATTGACAATAGAATGAGTAACCCATGGATATATATACTAGGCAATTATCTTTCATATTTTAGGTATGGGAAACTCTTTACTTCCACACAAGGCCTTGAAAATAGAGAAACTTTTTTCTTTCAGATGATGAGGAACTCTCACCTTCAGTCACCTCGGGTTCGTGACCTAGTCGATAAGGACCAAGAGCCAAGTAAAATGGCTTGTACTGACCGGCTCAACCTAATAGTGAAAGGACGGTAAGACTTGAGTTTCGCCTAAGTAAAATGATGAAGATAAAGATCGAACCCAAAACTTCTCAACATCCCCCGTACCTCTTACTACTACTAATTCACTTTATATCCAAAATAGAACAACTTTAAAATATGAGCAAGTGTTTTACTCCCGTATCTCGCAATGCTCCCACAAACAACTCATCACATCTTGAATAAGTGAATAACATAAAATAGGACAACAAATCTAAACCCAACAAACCATTGACCCCACACTTCCACAGAATCACCAAACAAGATCTTGAGTATGATACCAAAATTTATTACATATTAATATTTTTCTCTTTTGCTGACAGATTTCACAAAAAGGGTTCCACGTAGGCACCACATCGGCCGCCCATGAGGCCATGTTTTGACAGTTGTATGGGCAGGGATACCAAAAATTCAAATCCAAGTATCGTTGGGTCCCAACTCCCAACACTCTCAAGTATCAACTGTGCCCAAAAACCCGCCTAATTGTCTAGTTTCTAGTATTATGGTCAATAAATGATGATTTAGATTGTGAAGATCGAAATGATTTGATCAAAAAATAGATCGTCAAAAATGATATATTAACGAATGCGAAAATATTAGATTGTTTATTGTTTATTCTATCCGATTTCTCTATTGGGCCATATTTCTCTATTGTTTATTCTTTCAGAGTTTCAGTTTTTGTGCATTCTAACTAAATTCAGTTATTATTATCACATAACTGAGTTTCAGTTTTTCTTGGGTCTATTGAGCGTACTCCTTTCCCTTGGGCAGGGGTACCCCCATCTTGACCCCCCAGATTCCGCGATAACGAAGCCTCACCGGGTCAATGATGATGATGATGATGTTTATTCCATCCGATTCGGAAACAATCCAAAAATTAAAGTTACAACAACTTATTAACGATTAGCACAACCTAGAAACTCCAATATCAATCATCTAATTTTGTACCTTAAAACTACTTTGAATTTTAAGATGGATTAATGCATGTTTGGCTTTTCTATATTAATGCATTAAATTATAATTTAGAAATCTAAACCAACTCTAAACCCATTTATAATTGAAGTAACGGTCTTTCTAACCTATGCCCTAAGGGCATATAATAAGCATACCGATTTTGGAAACTAAAATCCTAAAAGAAAATACCTAAATCCCTAACAAAAAGATTTAATTTACTAAATAAATAAAAATAACAAATTTTTGCAAAATAGGTTGCTTATCCGGCATAGGTTAAAAAATCCGTTGAAGTAATTGCATTATCTTTTTATGGTCGGAATTACATTATCTTTTTTAAAACTAATAGGCTTATCTTTAAGTTTAGCTAGTGTAGGGCCCCTTTACCTGCTCAAATAATTGTAAAATTTAGCACTAAAATTATGTGTTTGGATTACTTGGAGTTGTTTATGGTGGTGAGTCACTTTCTTTGAATGAATATTACAGATTTCCATCATAATTGAGAATACAATGTTATTATGTTAATCTTATATTACAGTTTTAAATTTAGTGTATAAGATTGATGACATACACATCTTATTGTTAATTAATTTTATAATAGATTTTCGTTCGAGTTATATATATAGGGTTTAATAGTTGAATCTTATCAATCTCTCCTGGTAGCAAGTGGTAAAAAAGGCGATGATTTGACTTAGAAACATATTTTTAAAGAAATTACGAGCAAACGGAAAATTGTTGGGTGTTACTACACAGGAGTTGAGAAAGATTGTAACCTAGTATAAAAATTATGCTTGACTATTAGATCAATTTTTTTATAACAGTGGTATTTGTGAAGATAATGTTTCCGATATCGATATTCTAAGAAAAAATTGTTTGTCATTGAGTTACTCCTCCTATTGCTATGTAGTGGAATTATTTCCTGAGTCTAATGCGCGCATATATGTGCACAGATGGACTTGTGGACCACTCACGTTATATTGGTCCACCGGATTTTAACATGGTATTAAAGCATGTTCGATCTGGGCCCCAATCCCTAGTATATTAATGGACTAACCGATCTTAAGGAATGACATTAAGTGCAATTGACATATTACAAGGTCAAGTTGTTGCACTTGTGAGTGCGTGTGAAGATAAAGTTTCTCACATTAGCAATTTTAACCAATAATATTTTAGATTGGAAAATCACTGGACTTTTGTCCTGAGCCTAACACGTATATACAAATGGACGAACGTATGAACTCCCTATAATATAACAACCCACCGGACTTTTATAGTATTAGAGCTATGGTTCGGCTTAGGGGCATGTGTTGCTTGCTCGGTCTACAACCTCTATTTCAAGTTTTATAAAAGGCAAAAGTGAGGGGTGACTATAAGTGGATGAGAACATTGGAGATCCAAATCACATATCCGGTTTATGTGGATTCACCCTCAACAACTTTGGTGAAAGACATTGGTCTCTATCCGGACCAAATCAATATTGTTGCTGGCATTTTTTTAAATTATATCAACATTCAAGAGTAACATCTACCAAGGACAACTTTTAAGCTTTCACACATCACATAATAGTGGGATTAAGTGAGTTGTAAGTGGGATTAAGTGAGGATTTCCGATCACACATATTGTGAAGATAGTTATCTCATGTCGGAAAATTGAATAATTAATTGCATAATATATATATATATATATATATATATATATATATATATATCTTTTGGTTACTCTTATTACCAATTGGTTGGTTTTAGGATGGAACCCCATGAGCTTATGTTGTGTTTGATTAGATATTTAGATTTGAGATTTATATAATTAAAACATGAATATAGTTAATGTAATGATTAATATTGAATTATATTGTGTTTAATTTGTTGTGATATTTAGATTTGAGATTTAAAATATAAGGAAAAAGTTTGGTGCCACAACTAGTGAAGATTAGAGTAGTGTTATTTTATGCTTAATCGCGTTTGGTTTGTTATTTCCTCATTTTCTAGTATTTTGGTGTGTTTCTGATAGAAACCACTCAAGGAGAATCTCGCTTGAGGCAAAACCACTAAGCACAAGAATCTCGTACTTAGGCAAATTGGCTGAATAATACTATGATATATTGATAATTTTCTGGATGCTTACAACTGACCCAAACTTAGGCTTAAATAGGAGATAAGTATCCTGCTAAGTGATAATTAATGCATAAAATCAGAGGCTGATTTTCAGGAAATCATGGACTGATTTTCTGAAAATCATGAAAACTAATTTTTCTTATTCACCAAGCTAAAATTTGAGACTCTAATTTAGCTAACTATTAAGACTATTGGATAAGGACTAAATTAATGGCTTGGACTGATAATATGGACTAAAAAGAAAAGGAATTAAATAACATTATCTAGAATCTTATCAATGCATCCACCCTGGAAATTCGACTTGTCCTCAAGTCAAAAAAATATCTCAGCCAGGCTCCTCATGCGAAGGATTGATGCCTTGAAGTATATATTTCTTCCCATTGTATTTGAAAATCAAGAACATGTCGTTCCAATTGGCTAGGACCGTTTTTAAGGAGGCCAGCCATTTAATTCCCAAAACCACTTCCGCTCCGCCAATGGAAATGGGTGAAAATCTTCGGCGATGACAAAGCCAGGCAACTGAAGAGAAACAGTGGGGCATAGCTGGTTGCAGGAGATCACCTCTCCATTGCCTATCGTCAGTCCAAATCTAGGAACCTCTCGAGTTGGTAGATGCAACTCCTTTACAAGGTGGTCCGAGATGAAGTTATGGGTGGAGCCGCTATCTACCAGGACCATCACTGAATGGTTTTGCAACTTGGCCCGCAACTTCATTGTGGTGGTGGAAGTTTGGCCTACAATCTGATGCAAGGATAATGTCGATGTGCTTTCCTCATTCTCTGCGCTTGCAGTCAGCGGGATTCCCTCCTCTTCGACATCTAAGAGTGCCGCATCAAACTCACCCGTATACTCCATGTTAGAGAACATTGTTTTACACTGATGTCCGGGTGAGAATCTGTCCCCACAACGATAACAGAGGCCCTTTTTACGTCTTTGTTGCCTCTCGTTATCCCATGGTTTGGGAGCTCCGGTTGGGTTACTTAGCGGCCGAGAGGGATTGATATTTTTGGGTGTTGGCTGATTTGGACGATGGGGATAAGTATAATTAGGTTGATGGTGTGTATTTGTCCTGGTTGGATAGTTAAAGGATTTTGGGTTTTTGGATAGGCCAACCTTGGTGATATCCGCTTTTTAGGTAGGTTTTTAGTGTCTAGATAGATTAGATTTAGTTGGTTTTAGTACTAGAGTTTTATGTTTTTGAGTCTTTTTGCTTTAGTTTTTGTATTTCCTTGAGATTCGGAAACTACGCATTTTATGTCGTTTTGTAGGAGTTTTGGAGCTTGAAAGAAGAGTTTGGAGCATTGCAAGAGAAGATGGAGATTAAGCGCTCAAGTAAAATTATTGAAGATCAAGTTTGAGCTTGGAAAGAGATAGAGGAATTCGTTACTAGAACATAGGAAAAAGAATCGAGTCAAACGGAGTTGTAACGAATCTTCTACGCAAGTTTGACTCAAGGCTGTTCGAACAAGCCCTCAGGAACGACCCTCATAGGGTCATGCACGACCCTATGAGGGTCGTGCTAGACCCATGGAGATTACAACCTCTCAGGACCGATCCTTGGAGGGTCGTGCACGACCCACTTTGGGTCGTGCACGACCCACTTTGGGTCGTGCATGGCGCCGGCTTCACCTTATTCCGAGATATTTTATGAGATATTCTATCTTTTTATTTTAGGAAGTAGTTTTATCTTGTTTCCTAGTGTAATTAGGGCTCCTTTTTCTCTATAAAAGGGGGGCTAGACCTTCTAGTTGAAGGGGGGAGTTCTAGTTTTTGGCTTTTGGACGTTTTTTAGTGGATTGAGAGGAAGACTTGGAGGACAAGTTGGAGAAATTTGTAAGACCTCTTTGTTTTAATTTGGATTTTCATTTGTTTATTATGATCATGTCTTCTTCTTTCTTTTCCATGAGTGAGTAGTTTTCTTAGATTCTAGGGTTGGGTGAAAACCCAACACAATCATGCATGTCTAAACTTGAATTCATGACTTGAATGCTTGAAGATTATATCTATCTATCTTGTGCTAAATTCCTTTGCGAAAGTTGAGGCAATATCTTGCAATTAACCTAAAAGCGAAAGTGTAAAGTTGATTGCTTGATTAGATCTAATAGGATTATTTGCGAAAGTTGATATTCCTAGGTTGGAAGATAGATAGAAAGTTTTTTAATTTGCGACAGTTGATTGAATAACTTGAATTGTTTGCGACAGTTGACTTTTCTATGATCTAGATAGCATGATAGTTGTGAATTCTCGTTGAAAGCATGTATGGTTGTTGTTGTGGTAGCCCTAGCCCTAGGATTGCCTTTTTATATTTGATTTAAACACATTAATCTCGATTCGATCTCGACCCCATAAGGTCGTGTTTGACCCTTAGCCCTTTGTTTGTTCTCTTGCTTTTCGTAGTTTATCAACTAATCTCTTAGCACTACTCTCATTCCCGTGGACGAACCTGACTCCGCTATACTCAGCGGGGTCTTGATATAAATTTATTTGTTCAAGAAACCCTTCAACAAATTGGCGCCGTTGCCGGGGAGTGAGCAATAGTGCCTAGTTTAGTTGATATTTGGGGTTTGGGACTAGCCCTTACCCTTTTGTTTTTATTTAATTTTGTTTTCTTTGTTTTTGTTCGCAGTATATGCCATCTCGTTCTCCCCGGAGAACTCTTGAGATTGACTACTACAACGAACCTGAGAGGTCCTTCCATAGACTTTTGAGAGAACGACGAGCAATGGGCGATGCTGAGACCCTTGCTCAACAAATGGAGGAACTCCGCACTCAGATGCAGCGTTTGCAAGCGGACCGAGACGCTCAGGCCGCCAATGCGCAACGATTCCAGGGGCAACTGAACGCTATTCCGACGAATGCCAAGCAATACATGCACCCAGAACTGAGGGTGCCCGAATGGGCGATATTGCTCCCGGAAATTGACCGCACTTTTGAGATTAAATCTCATTTCATATCCTTAATCAAGCGTTCTCAATTTGAGGGGAAACCCACTAAATGCCCCATGGAGCATATTGATGCGTCCCTCGTATGGGATGCCTCGGATCAGTGCGAGGTTTGAGTAGTGGGTCTCAATTCGGCGTAGCGGAAGACTTGATTGATTCGAACTTTGGCACGAACACACAAGAACAATTGCAAAACGAGAGCTTTAGATTGAATTGTAGGTGGCGGCGCAAGCACAAGGGAGTAATTAGGAGCAATCCTCAACTATATTAAACCCTAAATGTGCGCTGAATAATAAATGAGCCCGAGAGCTCCTTATAAAGAGGAGGCTCTCGAAACCCTAACAAGCAATAAGGCTTAATGGACTAGGGTTTGCATGCAAGCAAGGCCCAACGTCCAAAAGCCCATAAAACACATAAATAGTAATACTAAAAATAGCAACAACTAAATCTAGAAAGACATAAAAAGAAATATGCTAAAATAGGGAAATACATAATATATCACTAAGTCCTACGCCAAGGGGGTCGCCAAGGCCTAGGGAGTCGTGGGCTAGCCGGGATCGGGTCCGAGCCTAGGCAAGGTCGCATCACATATAAAGAATTTTACTGATTTATGTGACACTATTGCTGTTGACGGTGTCGCACTTGAATATGTTCTCTTGAAGGCTTTTAAGTGGTCTCTTGCAGGAAAAGCTTTGAGTTGGTTGGAGAGCTTGCCACCAAGATCTATTACAACGTGGAAGGCTTTGCATGATCTATTCATGACTAAGTTCTTTCCACCGGCAAAGACAACGGAGCTTAGGAAGCGCATCACCTCCTACCATCAACTTCCAAACGAGACGCTTGTGGAAACTTGGGAGCGGTTTAAGGAACTTCTTCGGCAATGTTCTACTCATGGACAACCACCCTATGTGCTTCAAGAGATTTTCTTTCAGGGGATTAATGCCGCTACAAAGGACAAAATCAACCTCCACACCGATTGTGGGTTCATTGAGATGGATCCCGATCAAGCTTGGGCTTTGTTGGACAAGCTAACCAACTATGATGCCATGTATGGAACCCAACAAGCTAAGCCAACGGAGAGGAAGCTGTATGAGCCACAATTTGATGTGGTAGATCGGTATGTGAAGTTCCAATTCATGCAAGATGAGATCAACCGATTGAAAAAGCAAGTAAGTTACTTTAAATCCACTCAATCTTGTCAAGAATGCGGGTCTTCTGCCCATACTACTTTCAATTGCACTAACTTGCAGCAAGTGCGAGCCGCTGAGGCTTATGAGGAGACGAATTATATGAGAAATTCCTTTAGGAACCAAAACAATTATGCAGGGAGGAACAATGCTCAACCATCTTGGGGCAATCCAAATTATGACCAATACAAGCAACCCACTCAACAAGAGCAACGTCCCCATCCCTACTGTCCTCCGGGCTATCAAGAGCCACCATCATGGGTGCAAGGGCTGCAAGAAGAAATCAAAGGAATGCGAGCCGAACTTACCACTAGGTTGAGAGAATTTGACTCATGGAGAAAGAATGTCGATTCCCAACTTGGCCAGCTAGCGACTCAAATCCCAAGACCTTACGGACAACTCCCGGGCCGCCCCGAAGAGAATCCTAGAGGCCAAGCAAGCAATGGTGAAGTCCGAGCCATGCACCTAAGGTGTGGCAAGGCGTTGACCGACCCAACCAAGCAAAAAGAGAAGGAACCAGCCTCAGGACCGACCCCCTTAGGGTCGCGCACGACCCCCTTAGGGTCGCGCACGACCCCCTCAAGGGTCGTTCCTGAGGAGGCTATTAACGAGGAAGAAGAGGTGATCGACCCTCCAAGGGTCGAGCTCGACCACCCTTCGCCAGGTAAGTCTTCTAACCCTTCTCTTTCCATTCAATCTCCATCTAAGATACTTCCTTTCCCTTCTAAGAAACCTAAGGACTTGACGGAAGGTAAGTTTAAGCGCTTTGTTAAGTTGCTTCAAGACTTGAATCTTTCCATTCCTTTCGCCGAGGCTTTGAATGAAATGCCTGCTTATACTAAATTTTTGAAGGAGATCTTATCTAGGAAGCGATCAATCTCAGAGCTGCATAATGAGGTCCATTCCATAAAGCTCCCTGAAAAACTCGGTGATCCAGGTAAGTTTGCAATTTCAGTAGGTATTGGAACTCACCGTTTTAAAGCTCTATGTGATCTAGGTGCCAGTGCTAGTTTATTACCATTATCTATCTGGACCAAGGCTAACATGGGACCGCTGGAACCCATCAATATGAGGTTATATATGGCGGACGGATCCTGTGTAAAAGCAACTGGAGTCGTTGAGGATGTCCCTGTTAAGGTTGGCAAATTTTTTGTCCCAAACGACTTCATTGTTCTAGACATGCCTGAAGACCTTGTGGTACCAATAACTCTTGGCAGACCATTCTTAGCCACCGCAGGGGCACGAGTTGATGTTAGAAAGGGGCTCCTCACATTCGATATTGGGGAGGAGAGGGTCGAGTTCTGTTTCAATCCCGATGTGAATGAGACCACTGTTGTAAAGAGCGTTAACGAAGGGCCTACCGACCCTCCATGGGTCGGTAACGACTTTTTCCTAAGATCCGAAATGAGCAAATTCAAAGAAGTCACACCCACTAAGAAGCATAACAACCCCCCATGGTGGGTCGGTACCGACCATTCTCTGAAAAATCACAACGTTGTGGGTGACAGGCACGATACCGAGGCATTCCCTGATCCGGTGGGGTCAGTAACGACCCACATACCCTTGGTAACGACTCCTCCTCAAAGTAACAAAGGTAAGTCTTCTTGTTCTTATCCAATTGATTCTGATCATGATCCTTTCACCTATTCTCGTTCTATATTAAATCCTACTGTTAGTCATATGAAGGAGTCAAAACCTCATTGGTCTTCGGATTTTACTAACCCTGTTGTAGGACTTCCAAGCGTTCTTATTAACGATAGAGGACCAAATATCTTGGAGAGAAGCTTTGAAGCTTTTCCATCTAAGTATGGGGTTTCCCATGATCCTGACATAGCTGGATGGAGGCCGCCTTGATGAGCTAAGATAAGTTGTCAAGCTAATGACGTTAAACAAGCGCTTACGGGAGGCAACCCGCTCTTTAGTTAGTTTTATTATTTTTATTTTATTTTATTTTTAGATTAGGTTCTTTTTCTAACCTTCCTTAGATTAGGATAGAATACTTTTGTTTGGAATAGAATTTTGTGGGATTTTTGCAGGGTCCTAAGCTTCAACCACTCCATCTTCACCATGATGAGCTCCATCTTCTTTACAAGCTTCCAAGAGTTCTTTGTGAGTTTCTTCTTCCTTTCTCTTCACTTTTTCATATCATTTTCATGCATGGGGACATTGCATGATTTAAGTATGGGGTAGGGGAAGAAGAAATCTCACATATGTTGTACATAATTGAGTCTTTTGTTTGTTAGTTTGTTTTATTAAGAAAGAAAAAGCTTTGAAAAAAAAATGAAAAATGTCGAAAAAATCAAAAATATTTGCTTCTTTGTTTTAGGATAGAAGAATGCATCATCTTAGATGTCCTATGATGAGAACTAATTTGCATACTTATCATATAATTCCTTTGGCATATTTGGATAGTATAGCCTAAGTCTTGAGAAATTGCTTTTGATTGTGAAAATTGACTTGTGATGAAATTGAGCATATGTGTCTTGAGTAGAAGTAGTTGCAATCCAACAAAATTTTTACCTAGTGAGGAATTTTGGCCTTATAGGGAGAACATAAAAAATCCCTCTTCTTTTCTTGTGTGATTTGCTCTCTTTATGCATCTATCTCTTGTTGTTGATATGGTTATCTATTTCTTGAAACCGCTATGAGTTCGTTCATGCATGTTAATTATGATTAAGAACTTATTTTTCATAAGCCACTTTTTGTCCTCTCTTTTACCTACCCTTACATTATCCTCTTTTTGAAGCCAAGTTGAGCCTTAAGCCTTTTATTTTTAGCTCCACAAAATTATTCCCTAGCCAAGATAAGCTTGACCCTATCCGGGGATTAGGACTTAGTGTTGGTTTGTGATAATTTTGTTGAGTGAGTTGTTTGGTTCAAGTGTGGGGTAGTTATGGGTTGGGAAAAGTTACAAAAATCTTGCAGTTTGTCATGTAAAAGGAGTTTGGTTCCCTGAATGCACTTACAAAAGAGTTGAAGAAAAGAAAAGATATCGATATCAATCTCCCATAAAAAAATGAAGATCATAAGGGAGTAAAAAGAAAAAAAGAAAGAGTTGAGCAATGAATGAAAGTGTGCATGAACCAAATTTCCTTAGTATTTGTAAGCAAGATTAACTTGGGATAAATGGTCGAGTGAAAGAAAAAGTGCATACAGAAGAGAGAATTTGGTATATGTTTTTTTTATGAGAGTTTTGGCAATGTGCGAGTTTTTAGGAGTCTTTGATTCCCGGATTTTATTAGCACCACATAGCCAAAATATTTCCACGCCTTAATGTTATTACCAAGCCCCATTACAACCCGGCCGAATGGAGTCTTCTATGAAGATTTCATTGAGCCTAAGTTCTTATGATGATTGATGTGTTTTGACTTCTCTAGGTAGAGAGATTGGTGATATAAGTCTCAATGATAAAGTTGATGTTGCATAAAAATTGAGATGAGAGTTGATATTAATAGCCTAAACACATGAGAGTTGAGTGAAACACATTAATATCCCTTGTGAGGTTGGATTGTGATTTCCTATTCTTGAGACTCATACATATGTGATGACGTTAAAATTACTTGTCTATCTTTTCACTTGTGTTTAAAATGTTTTGACAAGGGCTATGCTTGAAGATTATGTTATTGGTCTTGATTTTGTATGATTATTGCTTGAGGACAAGCAAGTCTAAGTATGGGGTATTTTGATATCCGCTTTTTAGGTAGGTTTTTAGTGTCTAGATAGATTAGATTTAGTTGGTTTTAGTACTAGAGTTTTATGTTTTTGAGTCTTTTTGCTTTAGTGAAGCCCTCAGGAACGACCCTCATAGGGTCATGCACGACCCTATGAGGGTCATGCTAGACCCATGGAGATTACAACCTCTCAGGACCGACCCTTGGAGGGTCGTACACGACCCACTTTGGGTCGTGCATGGCGCCGACTTCACCTTATTCCGAGATCTTTTATGAGATGTTCTATCTTTTTATTTTAGGAAGTAGTTTTATCTTGTTTCCTAGTGTAATTAGGGCTCCTTTTTCTCTATAAAAGGGGGGCTAGAACTTCTAGTTGAAGGGGGGAGTTCTAGTTTTTGGCTTTTGGACGTTTTTTAGTGGATTGAGAGGAAGACTTGGAGGACAAGTTGGAGAAATTTGTAAGACCTCTTTGTTTTAATTTGGATTTTCGTTTGTTTATTATGATCATGTCTTCTTCTTTCTTTTCCATGAGTGAGTAGTTTTCTTAGATTCTAGGGTTGGGTGAAAACCCAACACAATCATGCATGTCTAAACTTGAATTCATGACTTGAATGCTTGAAGATTATATCTATCTATCTTGTGCTAAATTCCTTTGCGAAAGTTGAGGCAATATCTTGCAATTAACCTAAAAGCGAAAGTGTAAAGTTGATTGCTTGATTAGATCTAATAGGATTATTTGCGAAAGTTGATATTCCTAGGTTGGAAGATAGATAGAAAGTTTTTTAATTTGCGACAGTTGATTGAATAACTTGAATTGTTTGCGACAGTTGACTTTTCTATGATCTAGATAGCATGATAGTTGTGAATTCTCGTTGAAAGCATGTATGGTTGTTGTTGTGGTAGCCCTAGCCCTAGGATTGCCTTTTTATATTTGATTTAAACACATTAATCTCGATTCGATCTCGACCCCGTAAGGTCGTGTTCGACCCTTAGCCCTTTGTTTGTTCTCTTGCTTTTCGTAGTTTATCAACTAATCTCTTAGCACTACTCTCATTCTCGTGGACGAACCTGACTCCGCTATACTCAACGGGGTCTTGATATAAATTTATTTGTTCAAGAAACTCTTCAACACTTGGCCTCAAACTCAAGAGCCAAACTGGCAGCTTTGAAGACGGAGCGTGGTTTGTGAATTCTAACTTATGTCTGCAGTTCTTCTCTCAAACCTGTCAGGAAAACACCAAGGAGGCAGTGTTCTGGCCAGTGCGAACCCTAGCAACCCTTCAGGCAAATTCTTGGCGGTACTCAGCCACGATACCCGTTTGCTTGATGGCACATAGAAATTCGTCGGGATTTTGAAACTCCAGGGGCCGTAATTTTCTTGGAATATATGAACAAGATCCTCCCAAAGTATGATTTCTTCTTCTCCATTAATCCATGCGTAAAGAACGAGGGCATCGCATTCAAGATGCATTGCGGCGACCTTAACCTTCATGTAGTTTGGAACTTGGAAATACCGGAAGTATTTTTCAGCCTTGAGAATCCACCCCCGCGGATCACCATCGTCAAACCTTGGAAAGTCGATTTTCACCCTAGGTCGGTGGTTGTTGAAGTAACCACGAGCGTGGTCGTCTTCCTCATCGTGCTCGTCCCAATATCTATGTCGTTGACGATCAAACGACTGTCCTCTCGACATCCGTTGTCTGCCATTGAGGGAGCCGGCTGGACTGCCATCTGCTGAACGTCGGGTATGAGGCAGATCAGAAGTTGATAATTGGGCAAAAAGGTTCTTAATGGCTGTAGTGAGTTCATTCATCATGTCTGGTGTTGGAGTTTGGCTTGTGGAGGCTTGTGGATCGTCGTTTTGTGGATTGGTGTTTTGTGGATTGGTGTTTTATGGGTCGTTAGTGGAACCTGAGCGGGTCATCACCATCGGATTGATGGCTCTGATACCAAATGATAGAAACCACTCAAGGAGAATCCCGCTTGAGGCAAAACCACTAAGCACAACATCTCGTACTTAGGCAAATTGGTTGAATAATACTATGATATATTGATAATTTTCTGGATGTTTACAACTGACCCAAACTTAGGCTTAAATAGGAGATAAGTATCCTGCTAAGTGATAATTAATGCATAAAATCAGAGGCTGATTTTTAGGAAGTCATGGACTGATTTTCTGAAAATCAGTAAAGCTGATTTTTCTTATTCACCAAGCTAAAATTTAGGACTCTAATTTAGCTAACTATCAAGACTATTGGATAAGGACTAAATTAATGACTTGGACTGATAATATGGACTAAAAAGAAAAGGAATTAAATAACATTATCTAAAATCTTTTCAGTTTCTTTTATGAATTATTTTATGCTTAATTGTGTTGTGTTATTTCTCATTTTATAGTATTTTGGTGTATTTCGTTTATGGATTATCTTGTGTAATTTTATGTATTTAAGCATGTTGTGTAAGTGAATATATTTCTATTGTCTTATCTTAAAGTTATAATTATGCTTTATTATAAAATTTAATTATAAATTATTATTATATATAATAAAATTATATTATTAATAAAATTATTTAAGATACAAAATACTATTATAATACTATTTTAGAGTATACATGTAATTTGATATAAAATATTAAAAGTAAAAAAATGAGAAATACTAAAACTCAATGGGTCTCTACTCTCCAAGGCTAAAAAAAGTATTATTTTATTAGGTCTCTCATTAATGAAGATGCCCTAAATATTGTTCTACCCATAATATGGTGTAGTAAAAAAAATCTAATTTTTTTTATTGAATCCACTTTAATGAGGAACTTGTACTGTCTATTTCATATAACCAAACAAACTAATACCTCACCAATCCAACTAGTGAAAAGGAAGCTAGCAATAAAGATAAAGAAACTAATACACCTCTTTGCACTAGTAATTGGTCCCCTTCTGGTTAGTCGTAGCTATAGGTATATTTAATCATCATCATGCTCCTCAACATTGTCTTTATTGCAATTGAAAGGGACTTAACTCAAATTTACTAGAGTATAGTTCTTGGACGTACGTGGTGTTCTATAAACCTTATGTACGGCATCAATATCATGCATCGAATAAATAATTCATAGCATATGGGCAAATCTCAAAACAAGTGTACGTCTGTGATACATGTATCATACTTTCCTACTTGCACAAACATGTCCACAAT